>JAQISU010000098.1:15862500-16607500 GCA_029339505.1 Unio delphinus
GAATCAATGGTACGAATCTAGGTAACAATTTTAACATCTCGGATACCTTAAACTTCTGAAAGTCAATACCAATCAAATGCATCGTATAGCTTGAACATGTGAAAAATTGACAACTTCGAATAGAATTAATTTCTAAGTGGAGTAGCGGTAGGTGGTTGGGACTGGTTTTATTTTATTTTTTTAAAATCTTACAAAGGAACCAGTCAGGATAACGAAATTTAAACATACTATACTTTTGGAGAAAGACGAAGTGGTATATTTTTAATCCAGACTGGTCCATATCGAGTGAACCCGCATCTGTTACACCTGTAATTCAATCATCAGTGTACCTACGGGCTTTCATATGTCATGTTTCTGGGAGGTTCAATGCGTTAAAATAACAAAATAGGTAAGAAAATCGAAAGTTGTGGCCTGTAGGAACTTAAACTGACGGTAATCATGTTAATGCAGAATGACAACCAGCATTGTTAATTAAATTTATCAGATAAGAGGTGTTCTGCTCTAGGTGATCTGCCTTTTCTGTTTAGCACCCGTATATCAGGCACTAATATTGTGTTATTTGCTTTGATCTATTCAATCAGATTTGTTTATCGGGAGATCTCCAAGTTCGGGATGGTTACGGAGTGATCGAAACAGCGCTGCATGAAGTGGGAAAAACCGACACATAGAAGGCATCGTAATATACAATATTAGATACAATTGTTGAACACGACGGTCCAACTTTCAAACAATGGTTTAAAATACAAATACTGTATATAATATATTTATATAAAAAAAATTAAACGCGGGTAACTCCTGACCTTTTATTTATAAGGTCACTGTGATTGTTCCATTTCTCTCAGAGTTTTACGTATGCAGGAATCGGTTAACCTTTTTGGTTGACTAATTATCTCACCTCGTATCTGGATCGTATATTAAATAATTAAAACTCTGGCCTTGCCAGTTTTGTGTTGTTTTGTGAAATCTGGTCAAGAAGGGAAATTCGTATCGATTCGTTCTTAAAACATACCATCAAAAAGAAACATTAGTACTCGGGCTTTTGAAAAGATGGTCTAGATATGTAACTCCGTGTTTGGACGTTTCACTTTGTTAAAATTACTAAATGTTTCTTACATGCTCTGAAAATCAGATAAGTCTAAATCATTAGTTGTCTTTTGATCATAGCTTCATCTTTGACATTATTTTCAAAACAGTCGTTCCCAAGTTATGTCAACGTCCGTCGTTTAATTTCTTTATTGCGTGCAGCTCGTACGGAAATCAATACAGAAGAATGGAAGGACATGTGTTGTGTACATTTTATGTGTTTTATTTGATGGCTTTTTTAAAAATGATTATATGTTATATACATCTGTATTTAGTACTTGGCTTTGTCCATAATTAAGGTCAGTGTGTACCTGACCAGTAGCATTTATTTTTTAAACAAAAAAAAAATACATAGCAAATATTTCTCTAAGTGTAGATTAAATATTCAGATCATTCTGAATAGGTACACGTGTTTCTCTGCATCTTGGCTTAGGAAATAAAATCTCCACTAAGGAATTCCTAAACATGTTGACATCTATTAATGTTTTATATAGGAGAGTGAGGAGAGTGGCCTACATCCTGGCTTTATTATTGGGTCTTAATTTTTTTTTATAATGTTGTTTACTTGAAAAATTATTCATAGTTTCCTTAACATCAGAAGCAAAATCAGTCTTATTGTTGTAATAATTTTTTTTGGGTTGGATAAATTTAGTTAAATTATTCACTGCAATTTCAGAATGATCAATAAAATTCGTGGACTGAACATTGATTTGGAATTAAAGTGAATTTAGACAAGAACATTTGGTTTATATTATTGTGATACAACAAAAGACTGTAAGGACATCGCTGCACTCCAGGTCATTGGCACATTAACACGTTTGAGATTACATGCATATCAACAGTCGATATCGGAATATATTTGAATACCACTGGAATTCAGTTAGAACTTCATACATTTTGACTTGTGATAGAACACGACTATTTGAGATTTAATTCAGAATACTGTAAGCTCATTTTTAAATTTTCACTTTTTATATAGAGAAATACTTTTGTTGAATTTTACAAAACGTTTTGGTTTTAGTTTTCTTTTTAAAATTAGTTTAAAACCATAGTCGTAACATGTGGCAAAAAAAAATTATCTCGTGGATACGAGATAATACATCGTACCCACGAAGTTTTTGTTTGTAGCTAAGAGACAGTATCTTAGTGTCAACTTCAAATCATATGTGTGTGCCTTTTGTGCTTATTGCGTGAGATGGCACGTTTAATTTTGCTATTATACACTATTGTACACAGGTCTCACAAGTTTTGTTTTGTTTTATTTTGCTATATTAATCCAATCAAAGTACATGTAAGTCGTAAAGTTGTTTGAATCAAGACTCGTTTAAATGATTCATTCCTCTTTATGGTAAGTGTATCTATTGTGCTTTTCAAAAATGGTCCCTGAAGTTTAACGTCTTGAAATTTGGTTTCCATACGCGAAACATTAATTTGTGGACATCCGTAAGCACATTCTAGCATACAGCACAGATTAAGAGTCTCATATTGTGAAAAATCAACGGCATACCTGTCTTGGAAACCTTTCCTTTTATTGGTGTTATGTGTGTTTTTATATATAAAAATACAAACAAACCAAAACGAATTTCGAAAGAAAAGAATTTGGTTTTAGAATGCTCAGTGTATCTTACAATAGCAAATACCGAGATTATTCCGATGTTTTATATGGATGAAAGTAGTTCAGAGTATAGATCTTCATGGTGACGAATTATATCCTAGTTTGTTTTTACGACGTGACGGAAATGGCTGAGTGATGTTCGAATTGTGTTAGTAGATCTGTGCATTTTGTTTTCTGTAGTTAATTTCCTTGAGCGAAAGACCTTACAATAAATGTCGGTCTTCCTTGTCTTCAATGTAGTCTCCCCTTCTTTTTTCTTTCTTTTTTTCTTCTTCATGTCAATTAGATGCCAACACTAAAAAGACCAAAACATTAAAGCTGTAATCCAGTCTCTAAAGGTTTCTCAATGAAAAATGTTTTGGTTAAATCGCGGTTTCAAAGAGTACCACAAAAATTGTGAACATAACTTATATCTCATGCGCACTACGGAATAATACAGAAAATTCATCAGTTAATTCGTCAGATGTGAGTTTAAACAAAAATAGAAACATATGTATAGTGAAGAGATTGCCGGCTTATCGGTGTTGCTTTCACTTGACTTAGACTTTCTTCTTTCTCTTTGATTTATAATGTTTTATTAACCATGTTAAGTTGTCTCCATTCCGCTCGAATTGGCCCCGAACTTGTTTCCATATAAATTCATTTACGATGAGCTCGACAAGAAACAATATACTCATTAAAGAATAACGGAGTAAAAGAGTGAAATGTATTTTGCCACATTGAACTTTTAGCGTTAAAGGATGTCCTTGTTCCAAAGCAGCACATGCACCTTTCTCCAATTTGTGAATAAATCTATTTATCTAAACTAGTGTCAAAGAGTTGGGCTTACATTTTCTGATGAAGACGAGATTTGTGTATTGTGTGAAGAGTGTTGATATGGACTAAAGAGCATATCATATAATCTTTTCACCTCCTCCTCGTTCTGTTCCGGTCATGTTGATTCCTTGTTCATAAACTGATTACCTAAAATAAACAAACTTTTGTATCAGCAGATCTTTTGATTACAGTTGATGCAATCAAAATCTGATTCTGACTCTATTAGTCATCTCGAAATGTTAAAATCAAAAAGATCCCCATTTCCTTTCTTAATGACACAAAAATTTACTATGGTGATGCAATTTCCTGCAAGGAAGATAAAACAAAACTCAAACAGTAACGGCATTTGAGACAAAACGCACATGTAAATAGTTTTATTTTCTTAAAATCATTATATCAGATTAAACAAAATTTAGTCTATGAGCAATGACTGGGTTTTCATATCTAGCATATATGAACTTCGACGCAGGCGGTTTCTGGAATTTTGCTTTACGATTGTTCCCGACCCCAAAGGGCAAGATAGCACCAGCACGTCTTTCATTCGTCTAGACGGAAGGTTCTTTCAAAGGATTTATTTCAGTCTGTAAGTCGAGATCGAGGGTGTCTCTTCTCCTCTTACACAAAGAAATGAAAATACTAAATCAATTATAATACAATTTATTGGGTAAAATTCAATAGATATCTCATATCTCTTTGTTTGACGCTGGTATTAATGCCGCCTTTAACTGTAATAAACCTTCAACAATCACGTTGGATTGGGCAAGTACAGCCGAAATTGCCATGTTTAGAAGTTCGTCGAGTAGATTTCTATTTACTGCACCCCTGACATCTTTTGTATATAAAATATCTGATGAAATACAAACAAATTTATAAATGTATGACATACATTGAATATCAAATTAATGGTCAAGCTGTCGCCGGATTTAACATGATATCGCAATCAACGTGATTAGGAAAAGAAAAATTCATAAAACAGTTTGTCAGCAAATACTTTTAAAAACACCGCTGTTGTTAGTATAGCGAATATTACAAACATAACGCATTTTCCAGCCTTGTTCGTCATTCTAATAAAAAGAAAACGACGATTAACCAAGATCAGAAACATTTGGTATGTTGATATCAGAGGCTATTTTTTGAACAGCTTACAGAAAGGGAAAGCGTACTGTAAATGCAACTCATCATCGAAACATTTTTCTGACCGGAATATGGTTTCTTGCGTCGAATTAAACTATGTGTGCAATATTTCATGTCGAATTAAACCATTTATGCAATAGTTCATGTCGAATTAAACCATTTATGCAATATTTCATGTCGTATAAAACCATTTATGCAATAGTTCATGTCGAATTCAACTATCTATGCAATATTTCATGTCGAATTAAACCATTTATGCAATAGTTCATGTCAAATTCAACTCAACTATTTATGCAATATTTTGTGTCATGTCGAATTAAATCATTTATGCAATATTTCATGTCAAATTAAACTATTTATGCAATATTTCATGTCATGTCGAATTAAACCATTTATGCAATAGTTCATGTCAAATTCAACTCAACTATTTATGCAATATTTTGTGTCATGTCGAATTAAATCATTTATGCAATATTTCATGTCGAATTAAACTATTTATGCAATATTTCATGTCATGTCGAATTAAACCATTTATGCAATAATTCATGTCGAATTAAACCATTTATGCAATATTTCATGTCGAATTAAACCATTTAAACAATATTAAACCATTTATGCAATATTTGATGTCGAATTAAACTATTTATGCAATATTTCATGCCGAATTAAACCATTTAAACAATATTCATGTCGTATTAAACCGTGTATGCAATAGTTCATGTCGTATTAAACAATTAATGCAATAGTTCATGTCGAATTAAACTATGTATGCAATAGTTCATGTCGTATTAAACTATTTATGCAATTGTTCATGTCGTATTAAACCTTTAATGCAATAGTTCATGTCGATTTAACTATGTATGCAATATTTCATGTCGAATGAAACTATTTATGCAATATTTCATGTCGAATTAAACTATTTATGCAATATTTCATGTCGAATTAAACTATTTATGCAATATTTCATGCCGAATTAAACCATTTAAACAATATTCATGTCGTATTAAACCGTGTATGCAATAGTTCATGTCGTATTAAACAATTAATGCAATAGTTCATGTCGAATTAAACTATGTATGCAATAGTTCATGTCGTATTAAACCATTAATGCAATAGTTCATGTCGATTTAACTATGTATGCAATATTTCATGTCGAATTAAACTATGTATGCAATATTTCATGTCGAATTAAACTATTTATGCAATATTTCATGTCAAATTAAACTATTTATGCAATATTTATGCAATATTTCCTGTCGAATTAAACCATTTAAACAATATTTCATGCATTAAACCATTTATGCAATATTTCATGTCGAATTAAACCATTTATGCAATATTTCATGTAATGTCGAATTAAACTATTATACAATAGTTCATGTCGAATAATACTAGTTATGTTATTGTTCCTGTTGAATTAAACCATTTAAACAATATTTCGTGTCGAATTAAGCAATTTTATCAATATTCTGTGTCGATATAAGCCATTTAAACAATATTTCGTGTCAAATTAAACAATTTGTGCAATATTTCTAGAAACTGAAGGAGAAACTTTTTGAAGTGCGCCAATTACTTTTTTAACATGATTCTATAGTTAGATTGTTAGCTTCATTTCTCATTACCTTTTCAATACACATTTTCAGTTAGGTTAAGTAAAATCATAAAAGGTCTACCAAAATGTTTTCTTTTTTCTAGTCAACTAAGATGACATAAACGTAATATTGCTTCAGACGGATGCAAACAGGTAAATGGAGAGAGGTGCATAGTTACACACACACACACACACACACATGGCGCGCGCGCGTGCATGCATTCATAATATGTACGTTGTATCATCTGATGAAGGCGGTTGCAGGTTCGAACCCCGGCCGAGTTATGCCAAAGGCTTACATGGTACTAACACACACACACACACACACACACACACACACACACACAAACACACACACACACACACACACACACACACACACACACATACACGAACGCACTAATAATACGTACATTGTCTCATTTGATAAATATGGTTGCGGGTTCGAACCCCGGCCGAGTTATGCCAAAGACATATATGGTACTAGCAGCCGCCTCGCTTGGCGCTCAGCATTAAGGGGTTAGTGCTAGAACAGGTTGGCCTGCTGTCAGGATAATGTGACTGGGTGGGACATAATGCTAAATTTCTTCGGCATGATGCCTAAAATGCTACATTTCACTATAAAATTTCACACTGCTGACATCGAAGTGATATGACTGAAACAAATTAAAAATCCAACACACACACACACACACACACACACACACACACACACGCGCGCGCGTGTATTGTTGATAAACCAACCACTAGATGTATACATGTTTCATTAGTAGAAAACGAGGCTTGTCGAGTTAGTGAAAAATGGATACAAATGATATAAAGTTGCAGAGTATTTACAATATAAGTTTACTAATATCACATGCAAGGAGACACACTTGTCATTGGAATACGCTTATATTAGCGGGAGGGGGTTTGGTTTACTTTCGTTCATACATTTGATTAAATTGTATTTTACATTCGGGGACTGTTCTATTCTATATTGCCTCGGATGCGGGAGATCAAGAGTTCGAGCCCCAGCCAAGTCATACCAATGACTTATAACGTGCGTGTGTGTGTGTGTGTGTGTGTGTGTGTGTGTGTGTGTGTGTGTGTGTGTGTGTGTGTCTTCAAATGCGATCAAAGTAACGCATATTTTTCTTTAAGCACTGCGAAGAATTTAATATCCAAGATATAGTATGACTGTTTAAGACTGTTGGCATTTTTCCGTGTTACTCGTAAGTAAATGTGTACTTTCCTCAAGGGATAATTTATATTACCTACCTGTCATCCTAAATTTGTTTCGCAATTCATTTTTACATGTTTCGAACTTTACCGTTATTGGCACTAACTTTTGTACTGACGTGTCGATAAAAGACTCCTAACTACATAAAGTCTGGTTTACTGTGCAATTAAATGTTAAGTTTAATTTGTACATAACGAAGATTAAAGTATAGATAGGCAGTCTATCTAACGACGTATCTCACTTGGGAGTTCTAAATTATTATGTATGGGAATGACGTCACCGAATAATGAAATGGATACATTTTATTACTGGTTTTAATACACTATCCACTTGCCATATTTAGGCAGGTACTGTTGAATAAGTAGAATTATAAATCATATTTGGTGCTGTTTTGCCTGTGTCGTGGTACGTGGCATCAAATATATACTACATCGAAGAATTGTAAAATTATAAATCACGTGATAAAGTACAATAAACATACAAAATTAGTCTCTGAGGTTGTATGGCTGAAAAATTGTTAAAGCTATGTTAAAAATCCACACACACACACACACACACACACACACACACACACACACACACACACACACACAGCCCCACCCCACGCGACCTGAAACTAAACCCACACAGTATATTTCACATTTCCCCACCCGCTCGGTCTTCATGTGAACTTAGGAACAACGTAGCACTCTTTCTGTATCGGTGTTTTAGAGCCCTGGCGTGTTCAGTTACTATGTATAGCGTCTGAAATCATCATTTACTGGGGCTCTTTTTTTTTTATAACTATATCCTCTAGAGTTGGAACCAGTCTTCACACCCGATGCAGATTATGAAAATTGTTACAAGGCCAATTTTATTTTTAAACATGTTTCTTTTAAAGTCAGGTACCATTTTGGAACTTGGTTACGTTTTGACACCCGCGACCTGAAGAATGGTTCGATATTATTATGATGATATTATGAATTCGCTTTCGCTAAATTCCAAACATGATCAGCTCAGTTTTTATAAAAACCAACAAAGACATGTCCAACAAATTATAAGCTAAATCTGGGGGGGTCACAGACTCACAGTAACTTTCGGAGCACTTATAGTTTTGACGTAATGCAGTACAGCCAGGTTAAATATTCTACTAAAGTGCGCACGCGCAGAATACACTGGTCGCTTGGGTGAATGTCGCTTGATTTAACGCTTGTCGCAAGAGAAACGCATTACTCCGTCCGTATATACTGTTACTTAATTATATATTTTGCTGCGAATTTGAGAGCAGTAAATACGGTATATTTAGCATGACATAGCGTAACACGTAATTTAAAAACTGTAACATTGTACACAACTGATTATTTCCTCGTATTGTTCCTTGTACTACGATCGTGACCCTTTACTCCTGGGGCTTTTTCCTTATGTGTACACGTCAATATCAGCTTGACTTTTGTCAGTTGATTGCTTATTGATTATCATCAAATTACAATATGTCATATTTAGTTATAGTTGCAAAGTCATTATGTATGAAATGAACCAGATTAAGATATTATCTAACAAGATCATATTTCATAATGCAACAGGTGTTATATTTTTGTGAAAACAGGTGTGTGGGGTACAGAGAGAATAAACGTCACAAGGTGAACTTCCACTAATTGTTTAGTTTTAGCAGCTGTGTGAGACGATAATCAACACAATGAATGTGTGTGTGTGTGTGTGTGTGTGTGTGTGTGTGTGTGTGATTTTCTTGCATACCTTTTTGTGCTTGTTCTGTTTTTTTTTTGTTTTTTGGGGGAGAAAATCTGGTATCACGTGACTTGTATTTCATTACATTATCTTGTTAAAACACCGATTTATGTCATCACATGAGCCTTAGTATCACGCTAATCATAATGAATATTAGTTTTGAAATGTGTTCTAAAAAGTGCAGCGGTTGACGTTACTTTCTCGCAATCAGAACAATTTGATCGACCTAGCTACCAATAACACAAGTAATCTCTTAGGATGGCCAGATATCTCACTTTTATTAAAAAAATATACCATGTCTTAATCCTTCTGGACCTCTCGCCCCATTAGAAACATATGTATGTATGTATGTATGTATGTATGTATGTATGTATGTATGTATGTATGTATGTATGTATGTATGTATGTATGTATGTATGTATGTATGTATGTATGTTGTCCTAGGAGAGGGTAACACGTCCGGCTGGCTAAACAGTCGTACTCCTTCAGAAATGCACTGCTCACCTCCCTGGCATGAGGAAGGGGCTAGAAAAAGTGCCCTAAACATTGCCTGCCTTAGCTTCCCTAGCCAGCATAACGCGACTGGCGGGGACTCTACTTCAGCGGTCAAAATGCAAAAAAAAAGAAAATCAGGATTGTTCCTCTCACACTTGGCGCATGGAATGTGTGCACCTTACTGGACAGAGACAATGCGGAAAGACCCCCAGAGAAGAACCGCCCTAATAGGAAAAGAACTCGCCAGATACAACGTGGACATTGCTACCTTTAGCGAGACCCGGATTGCAGGAGAAGGCGAACTCTGTGAAAGGTGTTCCGGATACACTTTCTTTTTGAGCGGCCGAGGAAGTGAAGATTGCAGTGAGACTGGTGTCGGCTTTGCAGTGAAGAAAGCAATGATTTGCAAATTGGCTGGACCAAGGGAGTAAACAATAGGCTCATGAAACTCCCCCTATTGTCTGGAAGAAAGCACCTTAGCATCAACCTTGACCAACCCAGATGAAGTGAAGGTCAAGTTCTATGAGGATCTTCACTCCGTCGTTGCTGACGTTTTGATGGCAGATAATTTCGTCATTCTTGACGATTTCAATGCAAGAGTAGGCTGAGATCACATTGCCTGAGATGGAGTGCTAGGAAAGTACGGAGTAGGTCACTGTAACAGCAACGGTCTCGTTTTGCTGTAGACTTGCGGAGAGCATGAATTGCTGATCACCAATACAGTTTTACGCCTCCCTACCCGTAACCAAACGTCACGGATGTGCCCACGCTCTAAGCACTGTCACTTCATCGACTACGTCATTGTCAGGAAGAGGGACAGGCAGAATGTGCGTGTGACCAGGTCCTTTTGCGGAGCTAACTGCTGGACAGACCACTGCCTCATCATAACCATGATCAACATCCGTGTTTAGCTCAAAAACCGCCAACAGGGAAATAAGGCATGCAAGGAACTGAACATCACCAAGCTATAATGCACCAGTACCAAACATTATCTTGTGGATGCCCCTCTATCAGAATGTGGACACCGACTGGGTGTCATTCAGAGAGCTGGTCTATAGCACAGCTTTGGAAATCCTAGGACCCTCAACCAGAAAACGTCAAAACTTATTTGATGAAAACGGCGACGAGATCAAGCAGTTCCTGGATGAGAAACACCGCCTCCATTAAAAATACCTCAACAACCCCAAGTCCACCTCTAGGAAACATGCGTGCAACAACACACGCAGAACTGTTAAGCAGAAGCTCCGTCAGATGCGAGACACATGGCTGAGCAACAAAGCTGATGAGATCCAGTGATATGCAGACCAGCATGACATGAAGAACTTCTACAATGTCCTGAAAGAAGTATATGGACCTACATCCTCTGGATCCCCCACCCTTCTCAGCGCAGACGGGAACACACTAATTACCGACAAAAAAAGATAAATCAACGATGGGATGAACACTTTTACAGCGTCCTGAAATGCCCTTCAGCCATCAATGATAAAGCCATCAGTCGTCTCCTCCAACTAACCGTCAATGAAGCATTGGATGACCCTCCAACCTTGCTGGAGACACAGAAAGCGATATGTCTGCTCTCCAGTGGCAAAGCAGCTGGTTCAGACTCCATCCCAGCTGATGTCTACATGGAAGGGGCACATCCCTGATAGAATGGCTTCACCAACTGTTTTTACTGATGTGTCAGCAAGGAACGATCCCCAGGAATTCAAAGACGCTTCCATAATCTACCTGTATAAGAGCAAAGGAAACAGTCAGGCCCGAGGCAACCACCGGGGTATATCCTTACTCTCAATTGCAGGAAAGAATCCTACTGAACTGCCTCACTACACACCTTGACCAGGGACTACTGCCAGAAAGCCAGTGTGGATTCCGAAAAGAACATGGGGCCATCGATATGGTATTTGCTGAGAGGCAGCGACAAGAGAAATTCAATAGCAAAACACCGACCTTTTCTCCATTTACGTCGACTTGACAAAAGCCTTTGATACTGTCAGCAGAGAAGGCATGTGGAAGGTAATGGCCACGTACGGATGACCAAGAAAATGTATATCCATGGTGCAGCATTTCCAGGATGGCATGCAGGCACGAGTCCAGAACAATGGAGATACATCTGAGCCATTGCCAGTAACCAATGCCGTCATGCAGGGTTGAGTAATGGCACCGATTCTATTCAGTCTATTGTTCTCCGCCATGCTTACTAGTGCTTTCATAAACTGAGGGGTTGGAGTCGTCATCAGCTACTATACAGATGGAAAACTATTTACTCCCAGGATGATTCTAGCGAAAACCAAGGTCATGACAGACACCATCAGAGAACTCTTATTTGCTGATGACTGCGTCCTACATGCTGGCTCAGAAGCCGACCTGCAATGCAGCGTTGACAAGTTCTCCAGCTTCTGCACAAGCTTTGGTCTCACCATATACCAAGGAGACTGAAGCCCTACATCAGCCGGCACCTGAAAAGCCCTTTGTTGAACACAACATCACCGTCAACGGCCAAAATCTCAATGTAGTGAACCACTTCACCTACCGTGGCAGCACACTATCACAGAGCATCACTATTGACAACGAGTGAATCATCGCATTGCCAGAGCCAGCGCAGCTTTCGGCAGATTGTATGCCAACGTCTTGAATATAAGAGGCATCAGCATCCAGACCAAATTAAATGTCTACAGGGCAGTTGTGCTCCCCACATTACTTTACGCACGCGAAACGCGTACGGTGTACCAGGAAGCTGAACACTTTGACACCACAAGTCTCAGGAAACTCCTCAACATCAAGTGGAAGGACAAGGTTCCAGACACTGAGGTACTCGCCCATGCAGGTCTCCCCAGCATCCACACCATTGCGATGCAGTGTCAGCTACGCTGGGCGGGACATGTTGTATGCATGCCACCACCACCAGTTGCCTAAGGGACTCTTCTACAGCAAGGAGAGCGATCTCACGGAGGTCAGAAGAAACGCTTCAAAGACAATCTGAAAGCTGCATTGAAAACGTTCAACATAAACCCTGATTCGTGGGAGCAAACAGCAAGCGATCGAATCACTTGGTTTTCCTCTGTCATCAAGGCTTCAAGTTGTGCGAATCTAGCCGGACAGCAGTTGCAGAGCAGAAGAGGCAAGCCAGAAAACGTGCCATCAACCCTCCTGGAGATGTCCCACTCTTCCCCGGTCCCTTATGCAAACGAACATTCCGTGCAAGGGTTGGCTTCATCAGATACCTGCGCACGCACAGAACAGAACAAGCCCTTCCAACCCTCGGATGACTAGAAAGGTTCTCGTTGAATCGACGGACGAACAACAACAGCATGTATGTATGTATGTACGTACGTACGTACGTACGTACGTACGTACGTACGTACGTACGTATGTATGTATGTATGTATGTATGTATGTATGTATGTATGTATGTATGTATGTATGTATGCTGCTTATTATGCCTGCATAACGTACTTTGTCAATTTTATTAAATTGCTATATGGATTAATGTATTATTATTTGTTATTTGCAAATCTTACCGGAAATAAAATCATTGATATTTTTTTTCTTGCTGTATCCAGTCGAAAACCCGTTGTGCATGTTATTTTTGTTTTAATATTATTTTTGTTCTTGAAATTATGAAAGGAAAGTCATTATTACGTCAAAGTGAATTCGAGAGCTACATCATATTTATGTTTGTCTTGTTTAATCATAGAGATACAAGTGAACGTTTCTTCTACCTGTTCACATTCATATTATTGCGCGAATTATCTACGTACTTGTTTGTTGGCTGTATATTGCCGTTACCTACGTTGTCTTAACTACCGTTCTTTGAATGCTGATATATCATTACCTTAGTGGTCTCAACGTCTGTTGTATTTTTTTTAATGCTGATATGAATTATCTTGTGGTCTAACCTGATATTCCTTAGCGGTCATTACTACTGTTCGTTGACCGCTTGTATCTGTTTAAACATTTAAAGTCTATGTTTCTCGACGCAGATATAAGTTTTACACTCCCTCTTATTTTGAAGAAATTTCTTAAAGGATATTTGCTGATTGAAAGTTGTATCAATATTGACGATGCGCCAACTCGATCTTGACCAGAATTTTTCTATGTTTCTCGACGCAGATATAAGTTTTACACTCCCTCTTATTTTGAAGAAATTTCTTAAAGGATATTTGCTGATTGAAAGTTGTATCATTATTGACGATGCGCCAAATCGATCTTGACCAGAATTTTTTCGGGAGCCTGAGTACTATACTCCTTCATTATGCATCCCTGTTGGTTGGGAAAAATCGCATTGTTGAGATCAGGATTTTGTGTTTAGCAAAGCCCATTGTCTAACGTAACATCCTGATCCATCGATTTGATGAGATTAAATTACCATTGCACGAAACGGCGGATTTTTAATTTAAACATGTTGTTCTATAAAATTTAAAAAAAAGTGATAATAGATTGTATTCATACTTAAGCTAAAAACCTGGTTTGTATAATTTGGATATATTTCCATCCGCGAAGTTCGTGCTGTGACGTCGTCCTGGACAAAGGATAAGACCTAACACAGTGACGCGAGTATCTGCATCGGGCTGGTGACACAGTTTCAGCCAATAAAAACCCTGTCTTGGGTAACAGCAGCCTGGAATGCTAACTAACGATTGGTCAACGTCCCTGCATAGTCACAAGCCACTGTTGACAATCAGCTACGCTCCTATATCACATATATCTGGTTTGTGCCGCGTTTTCCTCGTTTGTCATAAGCACGCATCATCAACACAGTGTAACAGTCTCCCACACATCAGATGCAGAGCCTGTTTCATCGATCGATAAGCAACTGTACTTGATGGAAAAACTTTGATTGACTCATTCAAACAGGTCCAAGATCATGCTGGGTCACATTGGCAAGAGATTTGCTAAGCAGGCCAAATATATTCGTAATATCAGGCTAAGGCTGCCATCGCCGGTTACATAGGGTTAGAATTGTAAAGAAAACAAATTTCCCCCTGGTGTCTTCGCTGGTTATAATCGCTATTTTAAAACAAAGAACCTTGTATATCTTAGGTATAAATCAAAGAAACTTGAATTCCCTTTATTTTTGGTATATGGTCGATGTGATATGGGTTATAGAGTATACAACTTGGCCTGACTTCAAATTTGCACCTCTCAGAAACCTGCTAGTTCCGCTTGGCCATTTTCACTTCCTGGACCTCAGAGGTAAATTGTATTTTAAAAAAAAGAGCCAATAACGTTTTTTTTACATTTTATATATTTGGTAATTCAATCATTGCACTCTCGGAAGCTGTTATTGTCTTTGTCTAGTCTGGCAAAATTCATTTTCCCTATTTTAATAACTGCTATAGTGTACTTTAACCAATTCATTCTGATTTTTTAGCACAGTGGAGCAGTTATTTTAGTTAGCTGTGTGCTTAGATCATTTACAATTTCCACAAGTACAACATCCAATGAAATTTCAGCCACAGTACATGAAAGTAACATAGAGGTATATCAACATTCTCTTCTCTGTACATGTTGCAAATGTAAACAACCTCACTTTACACCCATTACTTTTTTTTCGTAAGTTCATATTTATCTGTAGTGCCACACAAACATATAAAATCTCTGCACATGACACAGATGATACAGAGCGCGACCGATTGTCGCCCGTGGCTTGCGACGATGTTGTCGCCCAGGCTAGCAGGAGATCCAAAATTAACTTTAAATACCATGATTACAAACGAATTTTACATCTTGCCAAATATTGATACAGATAATCTAATAATATATGATAAATAATTGTGAAAGTTGCCGCGGAGATTTCGAAAATGAATATGTTTGCCTGCCTGTCTGTCTGTCTTATTCTCCTTCCCCTTATAAACTAACACAAACTGTTAATGAACCAAAACAAGACAAAAAGGACTTCAAATTAAGGTGCCGCCTATATTTCCATACATTTGTCAACACATTACTATAAGGATGGACGCACCCCTTGTTTGACTTAAGTTAGGTTTTTTTTGTCCTCGCATGATGCCTCGCCATGGAAACATAATAAATCATACCATTTTGTTTAAATTTTTGCGTATGTTTGTCGTTCAGTGCCCCGATACTGTCTGTGTTTACTGAATGCATGCTTTCATACGTAACAGCGGACGCCGTTTTTCTTGCATGTTAATTAGCGTTCATAAACACAAACATTTTATGACCCAAAAGGTTGCTTTCCCACACTTCGCAAATATGTCCGTTAGTATTGGTATCTCCAGTTCAGTTCTTTGTTTAAAGATTTGTAATTTCTTCAATTTTAATGTTTAAACAAGGCATTGGCTCCGTCGGCAAGTTTACATTATTAAGGAGCTGACGAAAACATAATCACGTGTTTTATTGGATGGAAAGGGGCGTTAGCTGTGTATTTATTCTCTTCATGGATCACTGATAAGACCTTGTGACAGTTTCAAGCGTTTTGGCCTCGTGCTTTATGTTGTTTTTTTTTGTGTTTTTTTTTTTACGAAAAAGGCTTAGGACATGTGAACATTTTTTGTACGGTACAAGTTTGACGAAAAGCGGTCTCCACATTGGTGAAAATGAGATAAGAAAAACGTCGTACAATATTTTTCCGAACCAAACGTATAGGGCAGTTAGCAGAAATCTGTGAAACCATATGCGATCGAACTGACCAACTCATAAATGCATATATTCAACCAACCCCAACCCCGCAAAAAAAGAAAGAAATTTACGGCACACGTTGTGCTGTTATAAATTTGTTGGAACAAAAATTCCATCGTGGTAAAATCAAAAATGTGAAAAGGAGAGAGAGAGAGAGAGAGAGAGAGAGAGAGAGAGAGAGAGAGAGAGAGAGAGAGAGAGAGAGAGTTTTCCCGTCATTATACTGCCTAAAAACATGTTTATACCTATCAGTCCAGTTTGTATAGAATTAAACGTATCCGATGTCTTCAAACGAGAAAACAAAACAAAACAACAAACAACTTCTGTTAGGAAGAATATAAGTACCAAGCATTTTCAATGTTGCAGTTAATTGTTACCGACTGTAAGGACGGTTTCCTGGAGACGATGTTTCTAAAATCTATGGAAAACTAAAGAACAGTTTGAAGTTTATTTACACCCTTGATTGGTTTATTCCAGCTAACGTAATAGCGGAAGAAGCAATTTTTCATACTAATACTACTTTTCTTTCTCGGTGTTAAGTTGATCAATTAACACTCAGTTTTGTCACCTAGATGTTCCGCTGTCATTTACGAGTTTGCATCTAATTTACCTAAAAGATTACATTGGTAACTAATTCTTGTTTGCCTTCTTGATCTTGCAGGAAAGATATTGTTGTCTTATGCTAATGACGTTACCAAAAGTCATACATTTCTACCTTTTGATGTATCTGACATGAAAATTTCCATTTTTTATAAACGACAGCTGCATTATCACACACTACGAGTCATTAACGAAATCAAATCAGATATTCGTATGCTAAGACCGGTCAGTGCTTGCGTGCCTAATGGACAGTATCATAAATGATAAACAAGGATTTAACAAAACTGTAAAGCGTTAATAACCAGATTAACCTTATCCAGTCACAGCCAGATTATTAGATTAAAACGGTATGGTTCTGCTCATGGTTCTTTTTAAGGATTAGGTGTAGGAAGAACTCTAGCCACCTGTACCTTAGTTAAAGTTAATTTCTTGCTGCCAATCAAAACATGAATTCACGTATTGGATCATTACCTATCTACCTACATGCCTAGCTAAACCTACATACATACATGCCCACCAGTATAATCTAATCAGATATTCTTATGCCTAGCTTGGTCAATGCTTGCTAGCCTAACGATCAGAGAGTGATTTTGGTATCATCGCTGATAAACATGATTTCATAAGAAACAAATTAACCTCCTCCAGTCACTGCTAGATTAATAGATTAATCATGTTTGTTTTTGTTATTTTTTAGGGATGGGATGGGAGATAACAGCACACACGTGTACATTAGTAAATTATTTAATTTCTACCTGTTACAAATATAATTAAAGCGAAATTCACGTATTGGGCCATTATCTATCTACCTATCGCTGGTTAGATCGTCCAAGGCAGATGCGAGAGATCGCGGGTTCGAACTGCGGTCGAGTCATACCAAAGGCTTATAAAAATAGTACTAGTAGCTGTTCCCTATGCTCTTGTCAATAAGATTAGGATTAGGATTAGTGTTAAGACTGGTCAGCCTGATGTCAGGATAATGTAACTGGGTGGGACATCATGCTACATGTCTGCTGCATGATGCCCTAGTGCTAGAAATCGCAATAAAATGAAATACTGCTGACATCGTAGCGATAAAAAATCCAAGTCCAAATTACCCCCCCTACCTGTCCACCTACCTACCTACTACGTCTACATACCCTGCCCATCAATCAAGCGAACTATAGTATACCTTCTGTTAAATCGCCTCCCTCGCTAAACCTTCATCTTCCTTCCCCTTTAAGACCTTTGAGACATTGATTCTGTTAAGGTTTTTATAATGTTCGTGTTATCAGTGAGTGGTAATTACCGGTAACTACAACCGTCTGTACTCGTTTATAAGACGTGTCCAACTGCAAACTGCACATACCAAGATCTGACAACACATACTGTACCGGTTTATCTATGTCTGTGCAGTTTGTTAGGATTAATCAGTAGAACAAACACGACATAGACCCTGATATGCAGCCACATTGTATTACATTGGATTAGTATCTTTTTGTTTGCACTTTGACACTTCTTATAAGCGAGTGCGGACCGTATATTTAAGAGTACTAAATTGAGGTAGCAGTGGATTAAATGGTATGACATTACAAAATTTGAATATTTCTTGCGTATTTAATTGTTTGTGCATCAACATTGCACACAACTTACAACATTAGCCATTCCTTGACAGTTTGTAAAAAAAAAGTTCGCAAACCCTTGTTAATGAGGCACTTCTAAACGTCCTTAGAGGTCCAGAGCTTCAATGTCAAATGTTAGGGTGTATACTACAGCAGAAATGAGAGTCATTACACCTTTAACAAATCAGACCATTATATACATGTACCTTATTGGTCAATGTACATATTTCACATGGTTCCTAACCTTGCCGATAAATATCGCTGACAATGCAGAAGTTAGTGTAACCACGTGTGAACCGGTGTGAAGGAACTATTTTCCCTTCATTGACAAATGTTTATTATCGATAATAATATTGTCATGTCAATCAGCGAAAAAGATCTCCATTTCGTAGCTTTTTAAAATTCATTCCGTTACGTATACAAATATGCAATATTAAATGCATAGTCATTACGATTCATGCATGTGAATGATTGTGCTTGTATGTGTACGTCATTTGAGTTAATATGCTTGCATACATGTAAAACACAATCATAGGTACAAAACGGGGGTCCAGTTTTACAAATGTATACCACAGTTAAAATAGTTTGCTATTTATAAACATTCGAAAACAGTCATACATAAAACATCTACTTTAGAAGATTTTCAGGGTCCAATGAACCTAAAATGTGGTTCTAGACTGCTGCCAGCATTATTAGGATATTATTAATTCTTCTTCTTCTTCTTCTTCTTCTTCTTCTTCTTCTTCTTATTATTATTATTATTATTATTATTATTATTATTAGAAGTAGTAGCAGCAGTAGTAGTAGTGGTGGTGCTAGTGGTAGGAGTAGTAGTATTAGTATTAGTAGCAAAAATATGGTGCCAAAATGTAATCCTAAAACACCTATAATTTACTGTTATTTCCCATTAGGTACATCTGACATGATTTGGATTTGAAAGGAATCGGGTATTTATTATTTCATGCAAAACCTGGATCGACACACGAAGAAAACATAATGTTACTTAGCATGGAAAGATGTTATCATTACATAATACACAGCACGTGTTTTTAAAGTTGGTATGCCTGGTTGCTAGCTATATTTTTGCTTTGTCTAATTCCTAAGAAAGTTTATTTAGCTAAATCCTTTTGACTGGAGGCTTCTAGTAAGTGTATTTGTAATGAATCTATTGTATTTATGAAACGAAGGTCAAGTATATTTCATTGAAAATATTTGTTTTCTTGGGGGTGGGGTGGGGTGTTTTTTGTCTGTAAAACAGTATCTATCTCCAATAAATCAAATTTCCCGCATAACTAGGATGTATATAAACATGTCACTCTCTCAAACAATTTATACTTTTCACAGATTTATTTATTCATCAATTTATATACAAGGAGCTCCCTCGTCTAATGATGGTAGAGACGCCAAGATACAATGCCGAACCTGACAATGTGAAATGGAAACTGATTTCCTTAAATATCAAAGTATATTATTACCACACATACCATTAGCGTTTTTCCTATTATCTTTCTGGCACTCAAATATTATTTTTATCGTACCGTTACGATCCTATGTTCTTATAATAAGTGACCGAAAAGCGCCAAAACCAACAAGTTTTGTAAAATTCAACGGATAATTTATTTCGACAGAATGCAAATTAAACATTAAAACACACACAGTATTGTGAACTAAATCCTAAATAATCATAAACATTTTACCACAAGTTTATATGTATAAAGTTCCAACTGAATTACAGTAGCATTCCAAATAAGTTTCGATATTGGACGTGTAGATGTGTCTATAGTCTAAAATGTACTATTGTGCGAGTAACCTGGAATGTGTGGATGTCCTAAGAATCTTCTGATGTACCAAAATAATATATTAATATAATCCCAAAATGTTCTTGTGTGAAGTCACTCTACTTCCAAATTAATGTTTCTGCCCAATAATAGTACTGATGAGCACTTTGTAGTTCCAGTGAATAATAATTTCAAATAATATTTCCACACAGATGAAGTACTGAACACTGCAATAAGACTGCTTCTGCTAAAGATGTTAATGCAAGAATGAGTAATTTCTCAAGTAAACAACATTATATAAAATGTCAAGACACAAAAACAGAACCATGTTGAGGGTCAAAAGTTAATGTCTAGAACACTCTAAATTGTCAACAAGATATGGTTTATTAGTAAAATTATAATAATAGCAAAAACATGGAAAACATCTAGTAGACCAGGTTATTCGATGTGGGAATTAATTCCAAATTGACCTTGAATCAGATTAAGATAAGCATATTTACATTCATAATTATCTAAATATCAAACCCATATCGTAGGGAAATATCAAGCTATGTATTCTGTTGTTTACAAATTCAATGTTACTGGTCAGATAGACAGTGAACTTGATTTTTGGATACAGTCAAGTACTAGATATAATAATACATAACATTTTGGAGAAAAAATAAAAACCAATACCTATTACATAAACAACATCAAGTTCAGAAACCAATCTAGTGGGTTTAAAAAAACGTTGTGTGACAATAACCTGATAGATAATCACGTATGCAACAGTGGCACCTAATAGATAGATAATCACATAAGTAACCGTGGCACCTGGTAGATAATCCCATATACAACCAAGGGACCTGATAGATAATCCTTTATGCAAGCGCCACCTGATAGATAATCCCATGCAGCCATGGCGCCTGTTAGATAATCTCATATGCAACCGTGGCACCTGATAGATAATCTCGTGTGCCATCGTGATACCATGTAGATAATTCCATTTGCAATCATGGTGTAGACACAGAATATGCATGTCATTGCATTATTAAATGTACTTCATACACAATTCGGAGGCAAACTTTCATTCTTAGCCTAACGAAATATTCGTTCTCATCACTTCAAACGCTCTCCAATGAAGAAAATGTAAATTTCTTTAACTTTTAAATTTTCTTCTTCTTCTTCTTCTTCTTCTTCTTCTTCTTCTTCTTCTTCTTCTTCTTCTTCTTCTTATTATTATTATTATTATTATTATTAATATTATTATTATCTCAGACAGCACAATAACCAGATTATAGTTGATGCAGGTGCATTAATACTAAATTCGAGTGTGTCCTAAGTTTCATAACACTATTTACAACCATTACCTTTAGTACATCTTATTAGTTGTGTATTTTATTTTCATTCTTTTCTGCCGCTTGTCATGTTTTATTAATTTGGCCCACTGTATTTGTATTGGGAAAGGCATATCCAATGTCGTGAGAACTTGCAGCCCATCCACTTTTGTATAATTTAGCAAATTGCAACGTAAATTAAAGTAAACACTGTCAAATTAAGCTTTTTGATTTTTTCCCCCATATAAATCAATACAGTTAAATTTTCGGCTCAATGATCTATTCTCATAAGCATGTACGTATTAAAAGAGTATGTAATATAAATAAGGCGTGATCAACATGTCATATACACAACTTTAAACAGAAATAAAAAATGCAACCATCAAAGGCTGGAAAGGAGAGGACGGACAAAAATCAACAATCTTTATATAATAGATTACAATAATCTGTCTCTGATTTTGAAAGCTTCACACATAAAATTAGCAAGGGAACTTATTTTCTTCTGCTGACGAAAAGTTAACAATTGAATGCATGTTATAATTTACATGGGTAATATACATGGGTATTTTGTTGGCAAGAGTACTTTTTAATTAAGTTTAAACGTAAATTAGTATACTCTGGACACACAACGATACACTACGTAAAAATGATACCAGTCTCCAATATCATGATTGTCCCATAGCGTACAAAATTACTGCTGTCTCATAGCGTACAATGTCACAGTTGATCCAAAGCGTACAATATCATGGTTGTCCCGTAGCGTACATCTTTCACATCCTTAAATTCCGTATGTCCTAGTTTCTGTTCTCATTTTATTAGAAGTCCCAAGGAAAAGGCCTCCTTTTTATTTATGTTTACACAAGCATAAATTGAATTAATATTTGAGGACAGTCAGTTTAAACATGTTTATATAAAGACAGATTATCAGAATAATGTAATTTTATTGTGCCAGTCAGAAAGGAAAGTAACTGTACTCTTTTGTTAAAATATTCGAATCAATACAAATAGTTGGTGTTCACACTTTTCGAGAAGAAAATTGGTTTACCAGTTTTCAGAGAAATTGAACATAAGCCTTTGATCACAATCGTTTATCGATAAGAAGAGCGTCAAAATAAAACAATTTTGAAATGAATATTTACTAAAATCATTCAAAGTATAATACAAATGTCAATACATTTCGTTGGCCTCAAGCCATGCAAATGGTTCCTCTAAGCTCTTTTATTTTAATTTTGGGAAGGAAAAATGTATTTTCTGTCCTCTTCTCTAATTTGTATCATAAATATATCACATCAAATTATTCCCCCTAATACACGTTTGCACACTTTCAAATCTTTCTTTCCAAACTTTACTACTTTCACTTTAAGTTTGACAGTCATTCAAATAATGTCAGCTTAATTATAAAGCTGTTTGACTGTATGCCAAAGGAGGAAATCTTGAAAAGATCGACATTTATACCCAACCCTAAAATAAATCTTTAAAAACATTGACTGTAGTTTAAGGACAATAATTTAGTTATCTCTATCTTTTATCATGTAAAATTGATAAATATATTACTCACTTTCCTTTGATCGATTACCTTGTTGGTGTACACGTTTAAATGTGTTCCAAATGTTTGGTTTTATCGTCAAATATATTGCAAGCTGTACCTTTACTATTGTTAGTGCCACACTTTAATGTGGCAATGCATAGCCTGGATTGTGCTGATATGCCGTTAAACGTCGTATATACACGTTATCAAACCGATATTTATTGGAGGTTTTCGATTATACGGTGATAAATACAAGCTGTGATTTTCTCTCTCTCTCTCTCTCTCTCTCTCTCTCTCTCTCTCTCTCTCTCTCTCTCTCTCTATATATATATATATATATATATATATATATATATATATATATATATATATATATATATATGTACGCTATGGGACAATATATATATATATATATATATATATATATATATATATATATATATATATATATATATATATATATATATATATATATATATATATATATATATATATATATATATATATACACACACACACACACACACACATACAGAGAGTATGTGCCAATTAATTTTCCAAGTTTGTTGTCATGCAAGCTATGCATTGTTAAGACTCTATGGTTATAAACTAGGTACAGAAAGAAGCAAAACCAATACAGTTTTATAAAACTTAACAAAGTTTTTAATTATCAAAGTTATAAATGAAAAATGTGAGATGAACCTACAGTATTATAAAGTGAATCTAAACTAGTCCTTACGAAGGTCTATGAAAGTCGTAAATGAAAGAAAAGTTCCGTATACTTTTCAAAACCAGAAACGTACTGGTCCTCCAAGAACCCTGACGCTGTTAAGCTGGTATTGCTCAGAATTCTTTCGAGTAATTCCAGAATAATATTATGGTGCAAATAATGAGCATTTTCTGTTTCCACCGAACAATCCAAACAAATGTTTTCCCTCTCGAATAATAAAACACGTCTGTATACTTACAACAGAAAACACAAGCAAAAAGGATGATTCGAAAATCAGAACGAATCTGATTGTTCATTGCTCTCTTACTATACAACCATTATACAACTCTTATTTCACAATATACCCCACGTGACAGACAGCACTACTCATTTGGCTTCGAACTTGCCTAGTCATGTGACCTAGCTTATTTAATGCGAAGTTACTGAATTCTTCTAGAAACGTCAAAACCTCGTCAGCCCAAAAAAAATTAATTCAAAGTCGTCATTAAGTCAAATTATTAAAATTATTGTTAATAATTGTCAACATATTCGTAAATATCTATTTATAGATCATATGTAACAGTGTTATCTTAACAGACTCGGGTCACGTAGGTAAAAGTAACTAAAAATATTCTGAAAATTTATAACCATGGATACAAATTATACCAATTAGATAAAATCATGTACAAGGAGCTATACAAATATAGATTTACATAGCAATATAGCCAACATAATACTGTCATTACAAATATGTACAGTTATAATTTTACGTGGTTTTAAAAAGCAAACCGTATTTTTTTCTTTAAAACTCGCGGTCATGATACAAATTTTAAACGAAAATTGACACAAAAAGAAAGAAGCAGACCAGTAAATAATATGTACATTTTGTCCAAGCTCACGTCTCAGTGAACTTTAAAAAAGTTATCTTCTGTTCTCATTGGGGGGGGGGGGGGGGACAGACGAAACCTCCTGTTTTTGGGGCCAAGAAAAAAAAGAGTACCTTAAATGATGAACAATGTATTGTTTTCTTGTTTTTTTTTTTTTTTAATTTAGCCTAATTCTGTACACCGTGGATCAGATAACCTGCGTGGAGGTTCGTCTGAATCTAGAATGTTTAAGATCATGTTATTTTGTTTGTTGCTACTTTCTTCTTCACGCCAAATTTCTTTATTCTAGATATCTGGAACGAAGTACATCTACTTGTACTTCTTTCTAGATCTCATGAAATGAAAAGCACATTTTAATATACTTGTAACGATGTATCTCTCCTCGTGCTGTGTTATATGTGTTTTTAAATATACAATACAGTATATTTTTGCTAAAACTAAAAATAAACAAATTATTACAGAACCCGGACGGTCTTATTTTTTAAAAAAATATGAAGTGGATTATCTGGTATTAATATATAAAACACAAGTTTTATGTTGCTCATAGCAGAAAAACCATTTAAAATAAATTCATCCTGCTCGAAATCAATGTAGTTTAGACTCGCCTATGAGGAACAAGATTTTCCTAAAATAAAATCATGTTTTTATACCATATGTAGCAGGTTCCAGACCATTTCAGGTATTGCTACAAACTCATTTTGTAGCATATTATCGTAATATGTTTCCTTTGTTCATTGTTTAAAACCGCACTAAGAAAACAAAAATCAATTTATCGATGAAGATATACAGCTGATCGACATTTGCTTAGCATGATGCACAGTCCGCCATAAAAGCCCATTATTCTTCACCTTTAAAATGCCATCAAGAAACTTTGTCGTCTGCATCGCTTGTCATGGTACCTCGTAAATGGCATGCACGTTCTCTTTGGACATCTGTCCAGATGGCAGTATGGGCGTGTCGTCGTTACGTTACCAGTGTGGCGTTTGGCACGTGAACATGATGGCTAAAATAATTATTGTGAATAATGAAGATATACACAAATGGAGGCCAGGAGAAAACAAATTCCGGAATAGCAATTTAAAAACAAATTTACAGACAAGTGTTAAATTGTTTGATTCACGGATGATCCCAGAATTAATGGCTGCAGATTAATTTATCAAGTACGAGACATTCATAGAATAATATTACAGCCACTTTTCGATTAAACATTTTTGATATTCAGATATCGACATTTCTTATAATGGAACCGATGAGCACAACACAAAGTCTAAAAAAAAGTTTTGGTATTCCAATACATAAAATCCAATCCCCTCTTTCATATTTTCAGTCTAAAATTTTAATTGATTTGTTAACAATCGACATAATAATATAGAGCTTCGTTTTACTTATCTAAATGACTGTTTTATTGACATGCAACGTGATCGTTTTACTATTTAAATCGTACGCTATCTACAATGTAATTATTTCAGACTATATAAAGGTATTTATTGTTAACCCTGTCCTTCTGTTCGTTCGGTTGCTTTTGTAGAATATAAAGGTATTTATTGTCAACCATGTCCTTCTGTTCGTTCGGTTGTTTTTGTACAATATATAGCATGTACATGACTGCAATCCCGATTTAACTGATAAATCCAAACCAAATACATTTTTATATAATTATAATATATGCAAACACGAGAAATATATGTTTTCAGTGAGCCAAGATAATCTCCTTGTGGTAATGTTTATTTTATTAAATCTTCTGATCTAAGTAATCTGTATTAAAGAATATGGTGCTGCACACATCCTTTGTTTAGAAACTTTGAAAAAATTTAAGCCTGGTAACATTGAGAGTAACACGCAGGAGACAAGGTTTTCATTCATCGTCTGTGTTTGTCTCTTAGATGCTTCAAAACTAAAATGAAAATTCAAAGGCCTTTCAAATAAGAAAGGCTTGGATAGAAAGAAATCTTTTTTTAGTTTACTTTTTAAAAGCTACATTCAATCGATATAAAGGCACGAGCATTTTACAGCATGTCGTCAGAAGATAGTAGCATCGTCTGTTAGCCGATTTATGAAGCCCACGACCAAACGTGCTCTCGGAAATGAAAAGGTTGCAAGAGCTTAATAAATATATATAATAAATATATTTAGTTTCAAACATTAAAGTGAACAGATCTTCTCTTGCCAAACAAGATGGCATATCTGCGTTTCTATTCGCGTATTCCACCAGTGAGCTAGTGTATATTGTTGGATGTGCACCAGATTTGGTCCCAAGATGGATGGATGGATGGAACAAATTTCTCCTTGATAAATATCTAACATTCTGGTTAGACCTGTCTTCTTCTTTTAAAAAAAAAATATAACTTATCAACTGGTGAGCTCGAATTTCATGATCCCTATCCATGTGGCATGGGTTTGGTGTAGGTCGAGCTTATTATCCGATAGTTTAGATTTAAATCATACTTAATAACCGATGTTTACGGATCCAACTCAGACAGCTAGGAGTCAAACCTGTTCTAAGTTTGAAGTTATGGTGACGTGGATCTGAAAACCCCGTGTCATGTTTAATTTTAAAGATAACACTGAAGTTTGTTCAATTTAAAAAAAAAATAATATATAATTAGATCTGTATCCAATCAGGCTGGTAGGGTCTACAGATCTTTCTGAGATTTGGCATCAGTGTTATAAAAGTAGTTATGTTCAAACTCAGAACGAATATTCTCATATCTGATTGGCTCTTGTCCAAAACTATGACCAATCAGACATCAGACTTTCGACCAGACACTGAGCATGCAAAGAGATCTCAGGTCTAGTATTCCTAAAGCTGTAAAAGCACTAAACTCACTTTTACCCAGAAGTCTAACCAATGGCGACGTTATGCAAATTTGACTGTAATGAAGTTACAATCACAGACCAGCCGAATGTTCCAAACTTCGACTTCTCAAATAGCAGTCCAAAACGTAAATGAGGTAGACGAACCAAAGGTATCATATATAATTTCGAGCTTCTCGTGCGTACTTAAATGACCTATCGACAAGTTCTAAACATTAATAGCTTATTGTGATGGTACTGACCACTGACCAATTAGATTACAGGAATCTGTGAAACACGTCCTAATAGACTTTTTCCTTCCGTAGTTACTCGTTTATTAGACGAGCACAAGAGCAAACTGTGCCGGCAGATATCGGTCTGTGCAGTTTGTTAGGAAACATCTGTAAAACAAACAAAATATACACCGATATGCAGGCGCATTACGATATGGCAGATCAGGATCTTGGTATATTTCACTGTGTAGCTAATGGAAAATCAGACTTTTTAATAAAATAACGCATGTTTCCATCTAATTTCTAGGATATTTTCCATATATATATACTGAATGGTAGTTCACGTGCTGTGTTTCAAAAGAAACACGTGAATTTTGTACAAGTTGATATATTCATTATTAGAAAGCGTACAGTCAGATACTAGTTATATCCAATAACTGATTATATATCTATATATATATCGACAACACACACACACACACACACACACACACACACACACACACACACACACACACACACACACAGGAACGTGCACCCAAGACTAAACGATTCTATTTCTCTTGTATACTAAACTTACATTTTTACATTGCACACACTTTTCTGTCAATGATACCGAATCCACTTAGTTCATGTAAACGAAGGTACATTGGTTAGGTACTGTCTACACGAATACCTTTGTGTCTCATAATCTAAATGACCAAACAAAAGCATGTACTAGTTTGGGGGTAACCCAGAGATATTACAAATACAAGTAAAACATCACAAACTTGTTTTGTTTTTGCGTTGATATTTCACTGACGAGATCAATTATTATTTTACATTTATGAATTGAATTATAGTTATGGGAATTATTTATTAAAAATCGATCGCACGATAAAGGTCATCGCGATATTTTGCATTATCAACCTGAAAAAACTACATGAAACTTTAAAGTTAAGAAAAACAGACAATGCGTCTTACAGTGGACTCATCATAGGCCGATAAATCAGCCCTTAACCCGTTACGATTTTGATGTTGGTTTTCCTAGGCTCATCCTTTCCAAAACGAGCAATGCCGAGAAAACAAAAACTTTAAAAGGTCGATAAATGAAATCCAATTTGCCGTTTATAATTGTTTAGCGCAGAAAACAAGAATTCTGTTTAAGTAAGTCATGTTTCATGATAATAAAATATTAAATTTGTAATAGTGTACAACTACAATGAGTCTAGCTCAAGGCTATCGGTAAACGCATTGGACGGCATTAATTTTCCCAAGTAAAGTAAATTGTATATATATCACTAACAGAGTTGGCAAAACACATTCCAAAACACATTCTTCCATTCGCAGAAATTTTGTTATCTCTTGAAAGAGTTGTAACATCAGCGATGACCACATTAGAGGATTCACCCGCCCCATATTGCGTGTTTTAGTTCGCATTGTAAACTTACGATGGAAATATAATACTTGCATATTTTAGGAAATGCGGGCAAAATTGATCGAATTTGCACACTGCCAGCATGCATGTATTTTATTGCATCTTTATAGATGTGTTGATGCATAATTTATAATCCGATGAGAGGGTCTATTTTTTTCTTTCGCCGTTACTCCAAAAGTTTAAAACAGGACGCTGATTCAGCGATAAATCATAAATTATTAAGCAGTTATAAGATAACTTATGCATCAATAATCCATTAAGAAAAGTAATTATGTTGTATACATTCAAATAAGAAAAAGATACTATACGTATCAATTTAAATGATATTGCAGCAAAAACTGTTTAAAGGGATCATTTATCGACTCAGAAGTAAACTATTTGCCTCAGTAATGCTGAATTTACAGATTTTCCTGAAATCTAAGGTTGTTACATTTCATTTGATACTGAATGGCATTGTAGCCAGTTAGCGTGATCAATCTGGTCAAAGTACGGACAACATTTTGTATAGCAGCGCGGCAGCGAGAGAATGTCGAGTTTTACTCGGGGTGTTATATGCCCGTGATCATGATCGTCACCCAGTGGCGTCGCTAGGGGCGTGCGGGGGATGCGGACCGCACCGGGTGACACCATCTCAGAGGGGTGACACCAAAATGAAAAATTGCAAACTTGACAGAGCACACACTGCTCGGTCTAGTCTGATTTCAGAAGCGGATAACCGATCATAGTTAAGTACATGACTAGCAGGCATATGGTGCCACCATGCAGTCTGCAGAGCGTCTGGTGCTTATTTTAATGAGATTCAGAGCTGGTCGGAGCAAAATTTGGAAATCCATGGTGGAAGTCTGGAGGGGTGACACCATGAGTTTACCGCACCAGGTTACACCAATCCTAGCGACGCCGCTGTAGTCACCATCGTATTTTGTCGCATCTCCTTCTGAGCTCTCTTAAATAGCTTTGTCTGCGTTGTTGGTCCATCCATCCGGTGACACCGGTCAGCGTTTCGTCGACGTATTTTGACACATTGGCATGTTAACACATTCATATACATGTATCTCTATAAATCCATTTACTATTTCAGACTTCACTTTCATATCATCATATTCTGATATATCAAGACTAGCTCCACCTGCTAATTTGTTTATGACCCGTGCAGTAAATTAGCAATGTTTGTATAATAATTTACTTGTCAATCTAAATTTCACCAACATGTCTTTGGTATCCAGTCCTCTCCTAGCAACCTCCTGGACACCTGTTGTGTGCTTCGCATGTGCTGTATATATATGCAGGTAAGTACCATTCTGTTCTTTAGTTAAATAAATTGTGACTTTTTAGGCGGACATTTTATTCGGCATTTTTTTGGGGGGTGGGAGGGTGGGGGGTGCGCAGCGTTGTACCAACAGCAAACACACAGTTGTAAACAGCTATGCCAAAATGTGGTCTATGCCATATGATATTATTGGTGCTTTGTGACGGTCGTTTCTAGCTCGAAGCTCATATATCCAGGTGCTCTAGACTTAGGCACATAAACATTCAGGTCAGCGTGTGCCATTACTGATAATCCATGTCATTACGGTTTCTCATAATGTCATTGCCCAATCTTTAAAGTACAGTGAGCTTTCTATGTGGTAGCTTTTACTTTACTTATGAGTCAAACCGTTATAGTTTAGTTTTTTCTTCCCTCTCTCATAAATAAACTTCTTTTATAATAATAGCTTTCAACTGTGTGTGTGTGTGTGTGTGTGTGTGTGTGTGTGAGAGAGAGAGAGAGAGAGAGAGAGAGAGAGAGAGAGTTGGATCTGATACTCGAGTATCAATGCACATGATGCTATTTTCAAATTGGTTTTCATTTTCTCCCCTTCCCATACATATATGACGCCAAAATATGTTTCTATCACATGAAGTCAAGGAAATAAAGTTTAAAAATTTCGTTTTATGATTATGACATAGTTCATAGGCAGTATTGTTCACAACTACACACAAAGTAGCAACGTCTGAGCTGTACGAGTGTACATATTTCATGAGAAATCACGAAACCGAATATATAAACCTGTTTTATGATATCTATGTATTACCTTTCTTTATATGCTGCTCACAGCGGTGGCCAAAATGATAAATTACTTTAATTTTCATAATTGTCATATGAAGCAAGCAATTACGTAAGATCCCCAAACAGCGTCTAACATTAGGAAGATAATGAAACTCGTGGACTGTTAGATGCAGCACACACGCATTTTTAAAATGAACTCTTTATAGAAGCAGTATACACGATTTTGAAATGAACTCTAAAGACAGTACACGCATGTGAAATGAACTATATAGACAGAGGCAGTGCACACGCTTTGAAATTAACTCTAGCCAGAGGCAGCACGCACGTATTTAACATGAACTCTTGATAGAGGCAGTACACAAGCATCGGAAATGAACTCCGTCTTAGAGGCCGTACACGCGCATTTGACATGAAGTCTAGACAGAGGCAGCACACACGCACTTGAATTAATCTCTAGATAGAGGCAGAACACACGTTTTTAAAATGAACTCTATATAGAAGCAGGATACACGTTTTTAAAATGAACTCTAGATAGAAGCAGGATACACGTTTTTTAAATGAACTCTAGATGGAAGAAGTATACACGCTTTTAAAATGACCTTGAGACAGGCGCCAAGTACAATGAGTGTGATTGAATGCATAGGCTGTACATGTCGTTCAGTATATTTTGTCGGAAAAGAACACGGGAAGACCACGGCAAGTAGCAACAACCCACCGGAAGCAACTGGCAAGCTTTCTCACGTAATCACGTTGCTCGAGGCGAGACCGACTCCAAGGGAAAAGATGAAATGTGTGAGATCTATGTGCTTCAAAGGGAGCATATTGAAGCTCTCAGTCACCTAGGGCCCCGTACTTTGAGATGGTACTTGTGTTCTATGCTAAAACTACTAATTATTTTTTTGTATAACTGTGCGGTTTGGTGTCTTTAAGTTTTACGGCACATTAGTACATACTGATACTACATGCAGAGTGATTAATCAACGATAATTTCAGTAACTTTTAATCAAAACTCAGAAAGTCATTGTGGCTTACTAGTGTATACGCCCAAGGGATGGAAATATATACCAAACAAGATTTTGTTTCTGAACTCCGTCAGATTTCATATTTTACCTTTTCGTAAATTGCTTAATACCCCCCCCCCCCGGTTTTGTCTTTTTTCACAACTTTGATGAAAGGCTCACGTGACAACGGAGATAGATAGAGGGTTGCATTTTATTTTCAGATGGTTTAACTGCACCTCAGCACAAGCACGGTTATGCAGTACCGAGTCAGTTTGGGTATCCAACAAGTTCACACAAAACAAAGATGAAGCAAAAAATATGGTCGGCATCCTTAAAATACACGTCCAAGCTTGAAAAAAAAAACACATGTTTAAAAAGTCTGTGACTGATTTAGTCTGATACGTGATGGACACATCGCGGGACACAATGGAGGCCTCGATCAGTCGCCCTATAGGGCATGCGGGGGACGCTGTAGGTCTATTTCGTTATCCCCGGGCATGCTAATCGGTAGAGATTGGGGGTGGGGTGGAGGTTGCAACGGAAGCGTACAAGTGGGCATATTATAATGCGACAGTGCGACATATTCACTCACGGTCTATGGTAATACAGCTAAGAAAAACTTTGTTGTGCTCTGATATTTCAAGTGTTTACAGATAAGTCGTAATAAAAGCACACAATAGACGAAAGCAAAACAACAATTGCCTTTATTTAAATCAATGTTGATTTTACAAACCAGTAATATGTTTACTGTATGTAACATTACCGAGATACGGTAAGCATATTAACAAAATTAGCTGTTATAACAATCACTTTACCAGTAGGCGAAAATGTTCGCAAAAAAGCCCAAGTGTGCATTGCTATCACGTTACACATGAAGGTACTTGTGTGTCAAAGATCAATCAACAAACAAACGTATATTTTATTTGCATGATCTGGGCGCATTTCGTTCCATTTGTAATCTAACATTTATAAATCATTAAACAGCTGTTACGTCTCGCGCCAGTAACTTCTAATATTACAGTTGAGGACTCGCTGTCAGTGCCGAAAGGTAAAATGCACAGGTAAGGATGCAAGAATTGAAAAAATAAATAAATAAGGAAATAAAAGTCATAAATTTTAAATGAATTTATATGCGAGCTCTATTTGTACATGCACAGATATCAACAATTACTGTCAATGATTTTGTTACTTTCACATGCCTATCTGTTGTAATACACACAATGATACGGACAAACAACATTTGCAATTAAATACCTTGCGACTGGTGAATTTTCAGGTAGGCTTCGGTAACAAACACGGTAAACCACGTATACAGGTGTGCTCGTGAACTTGCATATACTTTTAATAAACCGGCACAGGTATACTAAGGGCGTTCCCTTTGATGTTCGCTTTGTTCGCGATGCCGAAATAAAGAGTGGATTGATGGTCCATCTGACTTTAGATGCTGGCAATATTAAATGTCATGACGGTAATATATGTATAACTCTATGAATTTAAAACATCAAATATCATAAATAGATCAAAATAGTTTGAAGATTTATGGTAATGACACAATAGAGAATATAACGACAATATTCTCTGGAAATAATTTGCTTTTCGAGGATTAATAGGATATGAAATAATAATTGATTTTTGTGTTACAATTATTAAAGTGCATCCAGTTCATATATATCTGCATTAGTGTTGGGGTGGGATGTTTTCTTTGTTATTTGTTTGACAGATAAACAACAGTTAAATAAGACAAGGAGTGAAAATTAGAAAATACCCCCTTTCCTCTTTCACACGTAATATCGCAATCCTACTTCGTGCCTGAGCCATTTTCAATTTCATTTCACAATTCTTACATTTAAAATTAAAAACATGACATATTTAATTTCTCAATTTTAAATCCGAATTGAAGTTCATTCAGTCCATCAAATTGATGGCAGCTTAAATCCAAACTGTCAGGACCGGATTTAGGCAAATGCTAAACAAGCTACAGAGTAGGGTATCACACGAGAGCCTCAGAGCCTGAACGGGTCTCTCAAAATTCTGATTTTGAAAGCCTTATTCTCGTGTTAACACTTACCAGATAGGGCCTATACATCTTCCCATAGACCGACCGCTCGATGGCATAGAGGTTAGAGAGTCAGCCGCGGAAGCGGGAGGTCGTGGGTTCGAACCCCATCTGAGTCCTACCAAAGACTTTCAAAAATGGTACTAACAACAGCCTCACTTGGCGCTCAGAATTAAGAGGTTAGTGTTAGAACTGGTCGACATGGTGTCATGATAATGTGACTAGGTGGGACATCATGTTACATGTCTGCAACATGATACCCCAGTGCTAGACATCACCATAAACTGCCACACTGCAGACGTCGTAGCGATATGACTGAAGGTTTGTTGTTTGTTTGTTTGTTTTTTGTTTTTTTTAAACTACGTTAAAAATTCCCCCTCCCCCCCCCCCCCATCTAACAATAGCTTAAGGCATCGCGATGTCTAAATCTGGTCCTCTGCATACTGTTACGTTTACGACATCCGGACAGGTAAAAAAAAAGAAGACCAATGCTGTAAATCCAGTTTCTTTTTGGGTTAACTACACGGTATTCGGGGTGGGGTGGGGTGGGGTGAGAAACAAAATATTCAGATTCAAAATTCTGGTAGGATCAATTGATCTTCTTTGGGATTAAGACTTTTCTGAGACAGGTCCGATCTGCATAATATGTCAGAAGATTATTGTTTTTCTTTAATTTGTCGGTAAATTCTCATAACCATCTACATGACCAAGACGTAAGGCGATATGACAAAGAATTTTAAAGTATCAATTTTCATCTTCGCTAGACAAGGCTCTGATATGTTAACCTTATCTACACCTTGGCGGATCGAACATATTTTTCCGTGCTTCGGGTCTGTGAATTTCAATTAATGCGGACAAAAGCCACAGCATCCAATCAAAATACGTTATTCAAATGTGAACATTGTTTCTACATGACAATGTATCACCCAACTTTAAATAACTCTTAAAAAAGCAATTATTCCACTACCTGTCTGTATTTGTACGTTTCATTCATGGCTTATCTCTGGTACGTAGTCATACTTTCAATGTTAAACTTATAAAGTATCCCTTTGAAGTCAATTGCCTCCACCATTTTCGGCAGATGTACAATGCACCGATTTTACAGGCTATTGTTTAGTTGCCATTAAATATTAAGGGAAGCAATTCATGAATTCCAATAGATGTCGTTTGGACAAAAGTACTAATATATCTGCTCGATCCGCCAATGTGTAGATAGGGTTTACATATCGTAAAGATGAGGAATTTTACACTTCAATGCGCTATTGGCAGCTCAGTTGTTGAGTAACGTAGACTTTGTAGAGAAGGAAACCGTGCCACGCTCATGGTTTGGTTCGTTGTTTTACGACCTGGGCTGATATGTCCCTAGTATTCGAACTGGAACCCTTTCGTTGAAGTCTGGTACTGTTACCATTAGGTTAGGCCGATAAATCAGCCCCTCACCGTGACGATATTGATTTTCGATTTAGGGGATGATATCACCTATTCATTAAAAGCTCCAACATTTGCAGCCAGTTTTGGCTGCACACATCGGTGTACATTTTATACACTTACCAATATTTCTTGTGGCTGTGGAGCTACCGTCGGCTGAAGGATCCTTTTGGTGGCACTTGTTTATGTTTCAGGTGCAATCCTATGTTTGATGACTTTTAATCCACTTGGAATAGCAAGTTCATCTCTTCTGTGGTCATTTTCAATTTCGCGCAATATATGGCTGTTACCAAGTAGTGGTATGTGCCTAAAGTGTTCACAGATGTTTTCCGGAAAGATCTGCATGCATCAAAATTGCACATTTTAATAAACAGATGACATCAGACCCACATAACATCCACTGGTATCCACGCCGATTGAGGGGGATTTATCAGACTATATTTTGGCCACCGTAACTCTTTATGAAACCACAAATAATCGGATGAACGACTGCATATTCATTCTTGAATGTGACGGAAACTGGAATCGAACTCTGGACCAGTAATGTAAGCGAGGACATTAATGTCTCGTTATTCAACCTTTCATCAGTTGCATCCATATTTTCTGGAGGGGAAAAAAGTCCGATGTCAGATGCCATTAGACGGACAGATGTGACAAAAATAGTACCATATGGTCAGTGATAACAATTACGACGGCCAGATGATAAAACGTACTAAAGTGGATTTCAAACGTTTCCCTAAAAAAAAATACCGATATTGAGTATCCAAGCAAACTTCACTCGACCATTTATCTTCTTTTTGGTGAGGATGTTGTTTTTGGAGACGAGATATTTTGTTTTCTCTTACCTCAACTTTTGTACCTAATATAATGGATGAAATAGGATTTTATTTCGGATATAAATCAGATCAATACTATGTTTTCTCAGGCTATTTGATAGATGAGACTTTTGTATTTGTTTATTTTTTTTAAATCTCAAGAGACTCTTCTCCGCCCCCCAAAATATAATATTGTCTGTCACTTGACTTGCTTATACAGCGGACATAAAAATATAGTTCCTATACCTAAAATATAAATGAAGACTGTATCAACTGGATGCAGTAATGAGATTTTGTTCTCCTTAATAAACTATATTGTCATTGATTCATTGCTATAGCATATCAGCAGAACGTACTCGAGATAATTGTAGATATATCTTACGAATAGTATTTATAGATTTAAAAAGAAACTAATCAAGTCCGGAAAACGATTTCCACAGCTTTCCGGTACAGGATATTATCTACTTAAGGCGGAAAATTAAACCGCATACACCTTCTCCTGTCCGTCAGAAATGACAGAAAATACACGAGGCGGTTGTATTACAGACTTGAGGAGACTGGTTTAGTTGTCTAAATCTAAGATGTTTAGTGAAATTGTGGCATGGGTGTTCCATAGACAAGTGACGACGACACTAAAGAGGCTTTAACGCTGGTTGGAATTGGTAGACGCTTTACCGTTGACATGATATTTGTACAGTCTTAATCGTGATACATTCAGGTAGATGTGTATGTGGTTTAAGTGTTCTCTGACCTGCAGTTAAATAATTAAAATTTGTGTTTTTCATTAATACAACTAAGTGACTGACAATGTATTCAACATTCAATGAATGATGGTTTTGTTTCATGGAACTGCTAGGATGGTATGTATCATTAAGGTAAGGACGTTGAGTTGAAAGCAATTAAATGAAATAATATCATTCCATCAAAATTTTGCGTACTACCGAAATTTCCCTTGTGTTGTTTTAATTTGTTTTATTACGTGCTGACAATTTGCAAACACTTCAATATGCGTAATTCATGTTACGTTTGCATGATTATTTATTTAGTGGTGTTTTTTTTCCCCTTTAATCCCACCCATATTTAAAGAGTTGTTATAAAATTAGATCCATGCTATTATGTAGTTGTTTTGCATAAATCTTCGTTCAATACAACCAGATGTTAATGTTGGCTTCTTACCTTGATGTGCAAAAAACCTACGCAGTCTAATTACAGTAGGTACTTATTTTACTGAGGAGAGGATCACCTGTCCCATGCTAACCATGTTTGTGCCTTTAAGCTACATACATGCCTTCCTGGAAGTTTCGATGTTTGCTTCCGCAGCTGTTTTTTCACCGCTTGAATCGTGTTCAATGCTTTATATGACATACCTGCAAGCGGGGTTGGGTGGAAAATGGTTTCTTCGTCTGCATCAGTGCAAGAAACTGTAGATCGGTATGAATATCAGGATAAAAGCTACATTCTTAACATGTCCTTTGTGGTTAATACCTTGTTATGCATGATAACATAGAATGTAAGGAGGGGGTCGTCCCCATCTGGGTTGGAGGAAAACCCTATAAACTCGCATGTCATCATTATCGCGGATAAAGAAAAAAAATTCAACAGCTTGTCATTCACCCAGAAGAAATTAGTTATTATTATTTATTTATTTTTAAAACGACGCAGACTGGGTCTGTTCTTGATCTTCGAGCCTATAAAACTAACTTCATGTTCTCAGTTTTCGAGAAAAATGTGCTCCCATTATGTAGTTTACATTCTTCTTGTTATTTCTTTGTCTGTTGATTAGCTGCAAGAATTTAATGCATTCCTCGTGTTATGTACATTTCGCTACAGTTACCTACATTATGGTAAAAATGTATCTATACTCCATGTAAATTATAACTACGGCGGGAGTTCGTTTTTAATATTGTATCTGAGAGCTGGTTCTCGATAAACTAGAAGTCTGGAAGTTATAGCTTATATATAATACACAGTCCTGTATAAATACGCCCACAAAAATGACATAATTGAATTTGACATATGTAATGATTTGCGCATATTAAAACAGTTCTTCGACACTGGGGCTGACTGAAAATCCACACAAGCAATAATTTGTAGAAATAGATTATTATTCCCCACTGTCTTTTTATGGCGTAGTCGCTTTATGTTACGCCTAAGAGTTTAGATGGAATGCAGAACATTTTGTTTCTTTTCTTTCTTTACTTATTTTTTTTACTTTATGTCTTTTGAGTTTTGTGTTCGTAATCAAGAAAAATGGATTCAAAAACGTCATGAAACAAATTTTATCCCAGAATGACAAAGATAAGGAAAGTTGTAATTATGTTCTATCCATTTAATTTTAATTTTGTGATTGAACTGTTTGGTAAAATGGTAATAAAATAAAATAAATGTTACTTAGTGTTAACGTTTAAAGTAATTTTATATACATGAAAATAATCTTACATTCCTATTTACATTTTTATAACAACTGCTAAAGAAAATGTACTTTAGACTAATAATTCAGGATCATATGCCCTTAGATCTTATACATGTTCCACAAGTACAATATGTACAGAAATTTAAGCCAACATTTTCTCCGCTGTACACGTTGCAACTGCAAACAATTTAACATACAGAAGTTATTCTCTCAGAAGCACGCAAAATATGCCCCCCCCCCCCTTGCAAGAATAGAGTTTTAAAAAAAAATAACATTTGTATAGTTGTGAAAGCTATGTGTTTTACTCATTTCGGACAGTAAATATTAGCATTACCCCATGCCGTTTCAACCACGGATCTGTGAAAGCAGAAATATATGAAAACGTCATTTAAAGTTGACACTGATTTTTTCAGTGTAAGCCGAACATTCAAGTCTCTATCTTGAGATAGGGAAATTTTCCTTGGATGTTTTGGAAGATACGTGGGTGGTTCTTCCTCCACCAAATATACTGGATGCCGTGTATTCACGTGCTAAAAATGAGGTAAAGCCACAAAACAAACATACGCAAAGATAAAGATACCGTCTGTACTCGCTTCCAAGACGGATCCAACTGCAAACGCATAGATTGCGTAATACCCCGGAAGCTCTTACTCTATGCAGTTTGGAGGCAATGAAAAGACAAAACAGCTGAAACCCTGTTCTGCCATTGTGTTTTGTCTGTCGTTAGAAGTTTAACCCTGATTATAAGCGACAACAAACCGGTCATGATAATTTGGAATCTTCGTGAAAAGACATGTTAATAGACAATAAAAGATAAGTATCTTATGATATCGTGGAAGTTAATGAACTGAAATTAAGCATTTGACCGATTACAGACTTGCAGAGGTGAGGCAACATTACATGCAACAATTATTAAAAGAAGCAAAATCTGGCACATATTTGTGGTGTTACAATATATATATATATATATATATATATATATATATATATATATATATATATATATATAATATTGACCATGAATGATAATATCAATAGCATCATCATCATCATCGTCGTCGTCGCGAAACAGTTGTTGTCTTATTACATGATAGTATTTCTCGGTTCAAACATGTTATATCAGTAAACACGAAAGTTGCCTTTAATATTTTGTTTCATCAGTTCAATATATTTAACATTTTTGTTCTTATCTAGCAGTACCTCTTTGTATAATACACTCTAGGGTAAAATGATAACGCATCGTCCCTAGTACTTACTGCACATCATTCTACAGTTGGTCTTGTCCAACTACCGGCCTCTGTTCCAATCCATGCGGTATTGCCCATTTACCTGCCTCTATTTCCAATCCATGTGGTATTGCCCATTTACCTGCCTCTATTTCCAATCCATGCGGTATTACCCATTTACCTGCCTCTATTTCCAATCCATGCGGTATTGCCCATTTACCTGCCTCTATTTCCAATCCATGTGGTATTGCCCATTTACCTGCCTCTATTTCCAATCTATGTGGTATTGCCCACTTACCGGCCTCTATTTCCAATCCATGTGGTCAGACCCACTTACCGGCCTCTATTTCCAATCCATGTGGTCAGACCCACTTACCGGCCTCTATTTCCAATCCATGTGGTCATGCCCACTTACCGGCCTCTATTTCCAATCCATGTGGTCAGACCCACTTACCGGCCTCTATTTCCAATCCATGCGGTATTGCCCATGTACCTGCCTCTATTTCCAATACATGTGGTCATGCCCACTTACCGGCCTCTATTTCCAATCCATGTGGTCAGACCCACTTACCGGCCTCTATTTCCAATCCATGTGGTCTTGCCAGCTTACCGACCTCTATTTCCAATCCATGCAGTATTGCCCACTTACCGGCCTCTATTTCCAATCTATGCGGTCTTGCCCACTTACCGGCCTCTATTTATAATAAATGAGAGGATTCTCACAAGCGAACTGTACTTGGTCTATATTTTAGAATGTTAACATTATCAAGTCACAGTGTAGACTAAAATGAAGCAATAAAATGAACAGTCAGTCTTTGTTTGAAAGATATGTCAGTATTACCAACCTCTTGACTGACCCAGACTTCATAGAATCCAAGTCTAGACAACAAGGCTCTAACTGAAGTACAAGTCATGTAGGTTTAGGCGCGGCCAACCAATGATGTATAAGCCAGTACAGACCAGACTGAAAGTCGCCCGTTGCGTGTGCACGTGTGTGAATTCTTATGTACGATTCTTGCTCATTTGATAGTTTTCATATTGGAAATTCATTTTTAATACCCATTATTGCATTTTAACCTCTCGACTATTTCTGCGAAACAAAATAAAAGGCCAACGATGCATGTCGGCTCATTTAAGAACTATCATACATTTGATTTGCCAGTGATATCTTCGTATAAAAAGAAAACATGATCGATTCTGACTACCTTGGCTGTTATTGCAACTGGATTGACTGTAAGATTGAGCAAAATATTACGAATGAGAAACAATAATTCGATCATTCGTAGTTTCTCGGCTAATCATTGTTTTCTAAATATGCAACGTGGTTCGAAAGGGATCTCTTGACATAACATTTGAGGTTTGATCCGCATGATTGGTCTCGAAGTCGTGAATGGATAGACTGTACAACTGAAGTAGAAGTTACAAATAAAAAAAAAAATCATTCCATTTGCAACTTCTTGGACAATCCGTGTTTCGTAAAGAACAGGGATAGACCGAACCAACATTCCCTCTAAGCGAATGGTAGACGTGCGCGCAAGCATTTCGGAGACGAGCAAAATTTAACGTTGGATTGAGGAAAAATTGACAATTCAGCTGCGCGGGGATGCCTGAGTAGCTGCGCGCGCAGCTTAGAGGTTACGTTGGACCGAACGACAGCTAATTGTAGATATCGGCATAAATATGAGGTGTGATCAGTATAATTGACTTCGAAGTTACGAATGTCTCAGCACATGTAATGACGTTCTCTTTTCTTTACCCGGTTTTGTATCCAGCCGCCAGTGGTAAAATTCAAGGTGCAGATCACGCAACTGCCATGACTAAACAGACTTTGATAAAATTACTTTTAAATTCAAGAACACCAATTAATTTGTTCTAAAGTAAGTAATGAAATATGCTTACGTGACCACGCTGACGTACTCTTTAAATAGGCCCTGTTTTCATTGTGCACTGCTTCGAACCAGAGCTTATCAAAATGGTACTGGCGGCTGCCTCGCTTGGCATTCAGCATTATGAGGTTATTTTAAAGATTGGTCAGCCTGGTGTGACAGGATAGTGTGCCAGAGTAGGAAATCATGTTACATGTCTGCGGCATGACGCCTCAATGCTAGCCATCGTAGCGTTGTGACTGAATAGTTGTTAATGCTACGTTAAAATTCAACATGAACACATCGTGTGCTGACCTTCCTAATTCATCCCGCATTATATTAATGATATATATTGTGAACTCTCCATCTTGAGAAGTAAGAAGAACATTAAACCAGTATTTAATAATAATAATAAACATAATAATAATAATAATAATAATAATAATAATAATAATAATAATAATAATATATTTTCACAATGAACGTTTTTCCAAGTTCACCATTAATAAAATTGTTTTACTTCTCGTAACTGCTATTAACATTTCAAAGACCTGGGAATGTACATTTTCAATGGTAATAGTATACAATAAACACTTTATCTCAAAACAATACTGAAAGAATAGCGATACTATTTTACAAAAGATGTATTAAATTAATATATCTTTAGTGCAGTTAATGTATACGTCTTTACGGCTCCCCCACCCCATCACACACACAAGGCAGCAAACTGGTCTAAGTTGCTCGCCTTTACAGATCACTGGCATCTCACCTCTGTCGGCGTTGGTTTGAGTCTTGCCTCGGCCAATTAATGTATGTGGAAAACATTGCCAGCAGCTTTCCTTGGGTCAGTGGTTCTTCCCAGGGTTTTCTCGGGTTCTTCCTCCACCAAATGTATTGCACGCCATGTATAGCCTGTCAAATGCTGAAAAAAAGTTTTACCCCAACCCCCACAAATATATCTTTGCGAAAAAGATATTGCTTAAAATACCAGGTCAGCTAAATAATTTGTGCGCCATCAACGATCAACTAAGAACAGTACAATTGTTTACTATTACTTCTGTCATCGGTGGTAAGTAAACTCCATACTTTATAAGGCACGACGTTTATAAATAACATATATGTGTTGCTGTCTCGTACAATATAATAAAATCCATGTCCCAAACCTGGTGCTGATTTTTTTCCAAACAGTCTTCAGTCCGAATGGCACTGAACGGAATTTAGATCAATATCGATCCCAGAAATCGTAATGTATTATTTGATAATTTCTCTGAAAGTGACCAAACCTCGACCATACACAGATTAATCTGGCCATAAAAAAAAAATAGTGTATATATTATATATCGCCAAGGTAGTCTTGAGCCATTCATTGTAGCATAAACTATCGTTCCGCTTCTACTATGTATGATTCTACAATGTGCACAGAAATGGAAGAATACAAGCAAAAATTATTTAATTTTTACTGCAGAATAGTTGCTAAACTGTCGACACCAAACAGCCAGGCAAACATTTCTGATAAATGATTTCTATTAGATAAAGTAGAAAATATCGAAGTAAAGACTAAAGAAATTTTGTCTTAGATGTATTGCATTTGCTCGATATTTTAAAAAAAAAGAAATGAGAGGACCATGTGGCCATGAGATCACTCAATTGTATCCATCCACCGTAATTTCAAGAGACGTTGGGCAAAAGAATTGCGTTAGTAGAATGCTTGCTATTAAAATAATTCTTCCATTGATTGATGTCGATTGCATGTTGCGAAAACAACCGTTTCAATACTTCCCTGTTTTGGGATATTTTCATTCATAGTAAAGAAACATCACCAACATATGTATTGAATGACCCCAATGAGATAAGTTTTCTATCAAAGTTTGCCTTCAGAGCTTTTCTATCTAAATCAGCTTATATGTTTTTGTGTATTAGTAACAGCGGATATATTTGATGGCGAATGTTTTTGTGTATTAGTAACAGCGGATATATTTGATGGCGAATGTTTTGTATATTAGTAACAGCGGATATATTTGATGGCGAATGTTTTGTATATTAGTAACAGCGGATATATTTGATGGCGAATGTTTTGTATATTAGTAACAGCGGATATATTTGATGGCGAATGTTTTGTATGTTAGTAACAGCGGATATATTTGATGGCGAATGTTTTGTATGTTAGTAACAGCGGATATATTTGATGGCGAATGTTTTGTATATTAGTAACAGCGGATATATTTGATGGCGAATGTTTTGTATATTAGTAACAGCGGATATATTTGATGGCGAATGTTTTTGTGTATTAGTAACAGCGGATATATTTGATGGCGAATGTTTTTGTGTATTAGTAACAGCGGATATATTTGATGGCGAATGTTTTTTGTGTATTAGTAACAGCGGATATATTTGATGGCGAATGTTTTGTATATTAGTAACAGCGGATATATTTGATGGCGAATGTTTTGTATGTTAGTAACAGCGGATATATTTGATGGCGAATGTTTTGTATATTAGTAACAGCGGATATATTTGATGGCGAATGTTTTGTATATTAGTAACAGCGGATATATTTGATGGCGAATGTTTTTGTGTATTAGTAACAGCGGATATATTTGATGGCGAATGTTTTTGTGTATTAGTAACAGCGGATATATTTGATGGCGAATGTTTTTGTGTATTCGTAACAGCGGATATATTTGATGGCGAATGTTTTTGTATATTAGTAACAGCGGATATATTTGATGGCGAATGTTTTTGTGTATTAGTAACAGCGGATATATTTGATGGCGAATGTTTTTGTATATTAGTAACAGCGGATATATTTGATGGCGAATGTTTTTGTGTATTAGTAACAGCGGATATATTTGATGGCGAATGTTTTTGTATATTAGTAACAGCGGATATATTTGATGGCGAATGTTTTTGTGTATTAGTAACAGCGGATATATTTGATGGCGAATGTTTTGTGTATTAGTAACAGCGGATATATTTGATGGCGAATGTTTTTGTGTATTAGTAACAGCGGATATATTTGATGGCGAATGTTTTGTGTATTAGTAACAGCGGATATATTTGATGGCGAATGTTTTTGTGTATTAGTAACAGCGGATATATTTGATGGCGAATGTTTTTGTGTATTAGTAACAGCGGATATATTTGATGGCGAATGTTTTTGCGCCAAATTTGCTTAGTTTTGTTGAGCAGTTTTTGAGAAAAGAATTATTGAACGTTTTTCTTTTTTAACAACAGTATTCAAATTTGGTTGTAGATCGGCATCATTTTTATTAGCACAAGGCTCTTCGTGCCAGAATGCTTGCTATATAGAATTTAATAAAATCCTTTCAAGCAGTTTGGGGGAAGCCTCTTGGTTTGCTTTACGATCATGTTTGATAACGGATTAACATAACGTCTACACAGTATAAATGCCCTTATGCTTGGATGCTTTCTGTAGAATTTGCATAAAGTTTGTTCATCGGCTATTGTGAAGAAGTCGTTCATCTTTTCTTATTTTTTTCTTCTCTATTTGTAGCAATAGCTGCAATGTTTTATTTTATTTTGACGTGTTTTTCAGCAAATGAGCATACACTGCACCTTCATACGTTTAATTTCCTGAAGAGGAAAAAAAATGCTCCCGTGATATGCACTGTATTTTTGTTCCCTTGGTTCCTTCCAATCACACAAAGTTCTCATGCTTTCGACATCTTTTGTAGTTTCAGGTAACATGTTAACATGCACGCATGCTTGTCGTAAATACCTAACTCATTAAATCGCCACGGGTGTTTCTTTCCAGTATTCGTCCAGATACGAGACGTAGGCGCTCCCAATGTCTGGAATATCTCATAATGATTATATTCATATCATATGTACCATTACGTAAATATAACTATAGTGGAGACCAACTAAATCTGACGTTGAAAATTACAGGCATCTTTGCAATGTGTACATTTTCCCCAGCAAACATCCTCAATAAATCGAAAAGCAATATGAAGTGCACTGCTTGAATTCTGTCATATTTCATGTTTGATTTTTTAGTCATCTTGTTCTCTGTACGAAACATTTATCTTTGCGGTTCATCTCCCTTTTATATATTTCTGTTTATAAACATCTTGGCATACTTTTACATTGTTTTCATCCAATGTTCTCTTTTTCTTTCAAAATTCGCCTTTTTGTACATGAACATTCACACATGTGACTATATCATATTTTTTTGTCTCTGTTTTCACTTAAGTGTTTGTTTATTTTGTTAAGAGATCGACTGTTTCATTTTCGTTTACCTCAAAAAAAAATTAATTAACAACCAATAAAACCAATACAGTTTTTTGAGGGGGTGAGGTGGGGGTGGATCTAAAGATCAGACAAAGAATATTTTTGTCAAGCTCTATGGAGTCCTTACATTTCTTTCACAAATTTATCATGCCTCCGAAAATTAAATGGTGGTCCCTAATTTGTTTATCCTCTGAAACTGTTTTATAACCTAACGCAGTGTGTGTGTGTGTGTGTGTGTGTGTGTGTGTTTGGGTGTGTGTGTGTGCTTGCGTGTCAAACTTTCTTTCTTTCTTTGTCTGTCTGTCTGTCTGTCTGTCTCTGTCTCTCACTCAATATATATACATGCTTGGAGCAGGCCACATTAATAAAACAATCAAGGTGCTTTACATGTTTCTGGGGAGAGATGCTTTTAAATTTGAAAAAAAAACAAACTTTTTTAATTGGTACATCGGTGTGCTACAAAATTTGGTTTTCAACAAAATATTAGAAGAATTAACGACTTAGTGAATGCTAGTGCACAACGTTTAATAGTAATCAATTTGAAGAGTTTTCCTCTATTCAAGCTGATATTATTGTACACTAACATGTAATATGAGCAATACCACAGGTGCTCGACGCGAGCTTGATGTGAAATAAAAAACAAACAATAATCTAAAGGTAAAAAATCATGCTCTTTTCACCGTTTGTTACATGAGCTCGCAAGTGTCCAAAGATGAAAAATTCCCAAAAACTGCACGTTTCGGAAACCGTAACTTCAGTTTGGTACAATGTAGAAAAGCCAATGATGGCTTGATGAATAGAAAAATATCTCAGGAGTAAAACTAGCCATATAGAATAGTTGTGTGCTTTTAAATACGGAAATAGCAGAATGAAATCGAGGGTCATAGGTGGAACCAAGTATTTGGAAGTTACGAACCTTCTCTTTTTATATAGTATAATAGAGAGGGTCCTATGTATGAATGGGTCATGGGGGTAATCTAAGGTATTTTTCTCACTCTGCATGATTTTTTACCTTTAGATTGTTTTTATTTTTATTTCACATCAATATAAGTCAGCAAGTTAAGGGCATACCAACATTTAATATGAGCAATACTTAAATAACAGACAGGGCATACCAATATTTACTAACAGCAAAAACTGAATAGCAGACAGGGCATACCAACATTTAATATGAGCAATAACTGAATAACAAACATGGCATACCAACGTTTAATAAGACCAATAACAGACAGGGGCACACCAACATTTAATATGAGCAATAACTGAATAACAGACATGGCATACCAACGTTTAATAAGAGCAATAACAGAATAACAGACAGGGGCACACCAAAATTTAATATGAGCAATAATTTAATAACAGACATGGATATACCGACGTTTAATAACAGCAATAATTTAATAAATGACAAAAATATACCAACTTTGAATGACAGTAATAGTTAAATATCAGACAAAGGTATAGCAACATTTAATAAAAGCATCAATTGAACAACATACAAGCGAAGGTACTAGATTAACATATAAATTATTGGAACCTGGTATTTATTTTAAATTAAACTATAGTGTAACGAGAAACAAAGGAATTGCAAAATTATTTTTTGAAAGTCTGTACATATTTGTTAAAAATTCCTACATTAAGACTAGCCCCACCCTCACACCAGTGACTATCTGATTAATGACATAAATACTATACTTTTTCTTATATTTAAATAAAATTCATAATTTAACTAACATAAGGTCAATTATCTGAAAGTGTTAATGTGTGTGTGTGTGTGTGTGTGTGTGTGTGTGTGTGTGTGTGTGTGTGTATCATTGTCATTGAAACTGGTAGATAGACTAATATTCCTTGTAACGAGAGATATTGCACACTCTGTCAGTCTCAAGAAATAAGGAATGAACATCATTATCTTGTCATGTTCTTATTTTTCATGACGAAAGACAAAACGTTAGACCTCATTTTTACACGTCCATACTAATGTTTCTAAATATAATTAATTAATGAATTCAGATAACATACAACACAAAAAAATATTGCAAGTTTCCTTAGATTGTGTTTTGTAATCCATGTTAAGCATTATGGGATTAAATCCCACGTGATATTCTTGTTAGTTTTCATATAAACCTCATAGGTTGTAACCTGAGCGTAATAATGTCTTATCTTGCTTTGTCTTGTCCTATCTTGTCTTGTATTTTCTTGTCTTGTATTTTCTTGTCTTGTATTTTCTTGTCTTATATTTTCTTGTCTTGTCTTGTATTTTCTTGTCTTGTATTTTCTTGTCTTGTCTTGTATTTTCTTGTCTTGTATTTTCTTGCCTTGTCTTGTATTTTCTTGTCTTGTATTTTCTTGTCTTGTCTTGTATTTTCTTGTCTTGTCTTGTATTTTCTTGTCTTGTATTTTCTTGTCTTGTCTTGTATTTTCTTGTCTTGTCTTGTATTTTCTTGTCTTGTATTTTCTTGTCTTGTCTTGTATTTTCTTGTCTTGTATTTTCTTGCCTTGTCTTGTATTTTCTTGTCTTGTATTTTCTTGTCTTGTCTTGTATTTTCTTGTCTTGTATTTTCTTGTCTTGTCTTGTATTTTCTTGTCTTGTATTTTCTTGCCTTGTCTTGTATTTTCTTGTCTTGTATTTTCTTGTCTTGTATTTTCTTGTCTTGTCTTGTATTTTCTTGTCTTGTATTTTCTTGTCTTGTATTTTCTTGTCTTGTATTTTCTTGTCTTGTATTTTCTTGTCTTGTCTTGTATTTTCTTGTCTTGTATTTTCTTGTCTTGTCTTGTATTTTCTTGTCTTGTATTTTCTTGCCTTGTCTTGTATTTTCTTGTCTTGTATTTTCTTGTCTTGTCTTGTATTTTCTTGTCTTGTCTTGTATTTTCTTGTCTTGTATTTTCTTGTCTTGTCTTGTATTTTCTTGTCTTGTCTTGTATTTTCTTGTCTTGTATTTTCTTGTCTTGTCTTGTATTTTCTTGTCTTGTATTTTCTTGCCTTGTCTTGTATTTTCTTGTCTTGTATTTTCTTGTCTTGTCTTGTATTTTCTTGTCTTGTCTTGTATTTTCTTGTCTTGTATTTTCTTGTCTTGTCTTGTATTTTCTTGTCTTGTATTTTCTTGCCTTGTCTTGTATTTTCTTGTCTTGTATTTTCTTGTCTTGTCTTGTATTTTCTTGTCTTGTATTTTCTTGTCTTGTCTTGTATTTTCTTGTCTTGTCTTGTATTTTCTTGTCTTGTCTTGTATTTTCTTGTCTTGTATTTTCTTGTCTTGTCTTGTATTTTCTTGTCTTGTATTTTCTTGTCTTGTCTTGTATTTTCTTGTCTTGTATTTTCTTGCCTTGTCTTGTATTTTCTTGTCTTGTATTTTCTTGTCTTGTCTTGTAAAGTCTTGTATTGACCGTTAACTAACCAGAAACTAGACCATTTGACCGAATTTCACTTCATTAAAAAAGCAACTGGAAACAAAACTTTTTTAAAACCAAAGTAAGGTCAAAATGACCAACGTGGTTATCAAAGAAAGTTTGCCCATAGCTTCCCATGGGTCGTTGGTTCTTCCCGGAGTTTTCCCGCAATCATTCTCCCCCAAATATGTATAATCTTTCGTGTCTATCATATGCCGATGAATGGCGTTAAACTAACAAAGACAAAACAGACGATCAGCATATATAATCATACTTGTATAATATTAGCCCCTTACTTTTACCGTATTGTGTAGAATCAAATTTATAAGTGCTCGCCATGTCTAGAATTATACTTTTATAGTATTAGCCACTCCCAGATTCATGTTTATACGGTACTAATCATGCCCAGAATTATACTATATAGTATTATTCATTCCAGAATCATACTTATATAGTTGCCCAGACTCGTACTTATATAGTATTAGTCATGCTCAGACTCGTATTTATATAGTGTTAGTCATTCCAGAATCATACTTATATATTATTAGTCATACTCAGACTCATACTTACATAGTATTAATCATGTAAAGACTCATACTTATATAGTATTAATCATGTAAAGACTCATATTTATATAGTTTGCGCAGACACACACATATATAGTATTATACATACTCAGACTCATATTTACATTGTATTAGTCATGTACAGACTCGTATTTATATAGTATTAGTCATTCCATGTATATATATATATATATATGAGCGTTTAACATGTTATTCCAGCTGGTCAAGAAAGAATATCTTTAATGATATTTTAAATGAAGCAAGGGAAGTATAATTTCGTATCCTCATTGGTAAGGAGTTCCATACACTAGACGCTAATACAGTAAATGAGTTTTTGTAATGATTGGTTTTCGACCGAGGAATCTGGAGATCGTTGTTAGTCGTCGATCGGAGATTACGCTCAGAATTCGATGATCTTAGTTCAAATATGTTTAAAGACTTGTATATCAGGATTCCTTCAAATTAAAGAGTACTTGGGAGTCATAACCGGAAGTTATCTAACCAGAAAAATAAAGAAATTGTTTTGACTATCATATCACATATCGATGTGTGAATTCCAGCTTATGTGTTGATTAATGTAGATCTATACCAATATTATTGTTTTGTTTGTTTTGATTTTCGACATTTTGAAGAAGTTAGTCCATGTTAGTAGATAGACGCTGCCTTGTTCCAAATGTCGTACATTTCGTTTAAGAGATGTTAATATGCATTTTATTTTATGACACCAAACTAATATATTGCTGAGGTCGACTTGAATATAACTTTTAACGGAGTCTTGAGATTTACCAGATAAATGAAATGTAGAATCGTTTTTCAGCGCAAGGATCTGTGTTAGGGTGCGCATTCATACTTATATATTATTATCATTGCCCAGAATCATATTTATATAGTATTATCATTGCCCAGAATCATATTTATATAGTATTATCATTGCCCAGAATCATATTTATATAGTATTAACCATGTCTAGACTCATATTTACATAGTATTAACCATGTCTAGACTCATATTTATATAGTATTAACCATGTCTCGACTCATACTTATAGTTTTCCCAGGTTCTTCCTTCACCATTATTACTGACCGCCATGTATAGCTTATCTTGTGCTGAAAAATGGCGTTAAACCCTATTAATACTACCACTACTACTGACCGTTAACTTAATGGTTACAAACTATCCGGTCTTGCGTATGTTAATACGCGTTCTGTACTGTGTGTAACTTGTTATTTGTCTGTTCTTTAAGCTTATAAAATGCAACCTGTGAAATCGCCACGGGATTTCTCTTGACTGCTTCTAGGCAGTTTGAAAACGTGACATGACATGAAAATCTATCCATACGATTATTTTCACACGTACTTCTAGACAAATACATCCCTCAGAAAGTCTTAACTGAAGTTGGCATTTAGAATGCCGTTGTTGTCTAACATGGTATTGTCTTGCAGTCTGTAAACATTCCCAGCTATGGCCAATCGAAAAAACGAGATGATTACGTCAAGACCAATAAAACTTGAATCCAGAGCATGAAAATCCACTTTGATTTAGTTCATGCAACATTCGAAAGTAAACCAAACTTGAACGAAAATTCGAATTATATTGCGTCGCCTTCGGATTTTTCATAATAGGAAATTAACGTTTGACTTTCAAATGTCTGATTATTTTAAGCATCGGCCTTGCACACCCGGGGCGTCATTTTTTTTTTTGGGTGGGAGACATGGCAAAACATGACGGGATTCTTACTTTTCGTATATATGCTACGGCAATTTCATTCCACGGGCAAATTCGGGGTGGGTAGGTGGCCTTCCCTCTTCCCTCTCTTCCAATGACACCCCTGTTGCACATGCTACTGGAAAATACTTGTTTTGTTTTACCTATACTGTGTAAGGGCTTACTCCTGAAAGTGTACCATATTGTCCAGTTAAACTTGACCTCGAAATGTTGAATAGCATGGGCGCCCTTGCCAGGCCCCCAATTTCACCTCTAAACATGTTTTGGTCTACATCCATAAACCTTGACAACTGACACTAAATGTTTGTCCCCACTCACAAACTTCTGGGGCGCCCCCTGTTGATAATATATACTTTTTATGACGTCAGATTGCTCCGGTTACCGAGTGGTTATAACCTCCGCTCGAGATGCGATAGGTCGTGGGTTCGATCCCCGGCCGAGCAATGCCAAAGATTTACAAAAAGGGTACTAACAGCTGCCTCGCTAGGCGCTCAGCATTAAAAAGTTAGCGTTAGGACTGGTCGGTCTGGTGTCAGAATAATGTGACTGTGTGGGACATCATGCTATATGTCCGAGGCGTGGTGTCCCAGTACTAGACATCACCATAAACGGCCACACTGCAGACATCGAAGCGATATGACTGAAAAATTGTTAAAGCTACGTTACACATCCAAATCACACACTTTATGACGGCAACATAGAGAGATTAGAAAAGTGTTTGCTGTTGATTCGCACGTAAATATTAAATTAGAGATTGATTAGGCATGACGAACGGTCATACGTTTACCGCCTGTTTCAGCTCTGGTTATAAGATTCCCAAACGTGACATTGGAGCAGTATACAAGACAAAAAAGTAGATATTTGCAAATGCTGTTATAACTATCCTTTCCAACGATCACATTACATGGAATTAATATCGGCGTTTTGTTTGATGTTGTGTAATAAAATCGTTCTATTCAGAAGATGTTGTGTTGTTGTAGTTGTTTTTAGGATAACGACCTAGCTCCTTATTTCCAATAAACCATGTGTAATGCTAAAAGAAACAAGAATATTTGATTGAATTGCGAATTTACTTGTTTTATTGGCTTCCTCGATTCCATACATGGACTGGTTACTTTATATTATTAGTCTAGTGTTACTTCCTATACGATTCGAAATGACATTAATACATTTGTGTGAATTCTGATCCATCCAATCGTCACAGTTCGTTGATAGAGACGCACCACATAGAGGTATTCTGGCTACCTGCTTAGTACGCTCCCTGCGTTGTATTCCGCTATACTTAGTATAGCAAGGAAAATGCTAAGCAGGGAACCAGACTACACATAGAGGGACCAAACTGACCTCAAAATCTGGAAACGCTTATTACGATTATTTTCATATCGCATGTTATTTGACATAAGTACGCTGGGCGTGTAAGATTATTGACGCAGACAAGTTAAATAGCTTAGACATCTTGATATGATATCGTGTTTTCAAATTTAAATTTTGACAGTTCTCTGCCCCTGAATAATCGGTAACTAAGACTATCTTGACAATCGCATTTGAAAGCGGAACAAATTCCAGAAAGGAAATATCCCTTGTTGTTTGATTTAGTAACAGCAGGAAAGCTGTCTATATTCGACAATAGTATGATAATCGCGTCCTTTCCACAGATTTCAGAAGAGAAGTTTAAAGCAACACAATAACCAGTTGTAACGGCGTTTCTTATACATAGTAATCATGTTCTTCGAAATACAGGCATACTATTATTTGTTTAGAAACATTCACAAACTGTGATTAGTAAAATCAGTCTTGTTTCATCCCACGCGTTTCTGGACAATTTGTTCATCATGAAAGTAAGAGAAGTATTACATTTTCACAAAAGAAATAAAGGCTTTGCGATATTTAATTCAATTTTGGTCAGGAGAAACAGAAAGGAGACTTAAAAGAACACGTTTGTTTCAAATATTTATTTTAAAAAATGTTGTCATTGTTTAACACGTGCAAAACTTCATCTTATTTAATGTATATATGCAGCGTATGTTGACGTCACGTAGACTGGTAAATAAGCGTGCCAATTTGTAAATAATATTGGTTTGCAGAAATGTACATGTGATAATTTTAGTCTGTGACTGTTGTATCAGAAAACCCGCAAGTCTCGCCTACACTGACGTGAGATAATATTAAGTAGTACATCGATGTGTTGTTTTGACATTACAGCCAATCATGTGTGCTTTCTCATATCAACTTCGACTACATTTGCATCAAAATGGCTGAATTACCATCCGAAATTAATAGACTCCGCGCTTTGACGCAGAACAAGAATGAATTTGTATGTGGTTAACATAACTTCATCTAACAAATGTATCAGTTGATCAGTCAATCACAACTTTACCTGCTGCTTCATGTTAAAACGTTCACAAAGGGCCCTCGAGACTGCTTGTACATATGAAAATTATATAATTGTGTTTTTTTTTTTCTTGTTTGAGATCTTTATTTCGCGTTACGGACATTTCTGACACTTGTTACTGATAAAGTTATTTCTTCATAAATGACATCTCGTTGCAATACAATGTTTTGTATACACCTGTGCGTTGACTAAACTTGCAATCAGCCATTTCCAGAGGAAACGACTGTTCCTTGAGGCCAGGGCCGTTATTTAAATCTTTTCAGGAGTTGGGGTAAAACCTGGCAAACATGATGGGCTTGTTAATTTCCATATATAGGCTACATCAATTTGACAGCACATGCAAATTCGGGGGGGGGGGGTGTTCCTCCCCCAAATGACGTCCCTGCTTGAGGCATGTCTTCATTTTTTTTATTTCTTAGGTTTTCAGCATTCACCAGGAAATCACATTACGTCAATGGATGGAGGAGAAATGGGATAATCTATCAGGAACCCAATTTCGTTTGTGTGAGTGAACAGTGCTTTAGAATTGTTTTTCTATACTGCCATGTCACGTTTACCTTCCATTCTCGGAAGGCGCAATTTTTAAAAAAAAATCGAATTTCACTACTCTTGATTATAATTAATCAAAGAGTTACACGAGTGGTCTTTTCCGCTACTGCAATACACTAACCGAACTCCCTAAATAACATAAAATAAACAAGAACTTTATCGTCGTCAAACTCTTACAAAGCAAAGAATCGTTAAATGGCATTGGTCAGCAATTAGTACGTCAGACCATCGTCCTTCTATTATGGAGTCCAACATGTCAACTGCTTTTCTGCGATAATTGGAACTGGTATTTTTAGAAGATTTTGACGTCGTTATCTCTTCTTTTTTAATTTTAATTTTGCTTTCTAATGTGTTCTGCACAACAGGGCACGGAAATGAGAAACTTCTTACATCAACAGATATAAATTTATACAAATTCAAGAAGGTGGAAAATGCATTTTGTAAAAGGTTTCCTAACAAGAGAACAAAATTGTGTTACAAAAATTATCCGATTGTGCCTCTTTAGGAGCTTGTTTTTAGAATGAATGCGTTTTTAATTACGTATAGTTTCCTTTTTATACAAAATATCTTTATAAATTGTAAACCTGTATGACAAAAACAAAAGAAATATACCTAAAACAGTTTCTCTGGGCAATTATAAAAATACACGTATTTTGAAACTAATATATACGCGTCTCACAAATAATTAATTTGTTGCGGTTTTACAATGTCAGAACAATAGGGTATCAGTATTTTTTATAAACCGATATCCTTATGTTCCTTGCATAAGCAACAAAATCTTGTACATGAACGTAGATGAAATTCCGTTTACTAACGATTATAGATTGCGTACATTAATGTGGCATTTGTAGCTCATAGATTCACTAAAGATATTTTTTTTAATTAATGATTTTCTATTGTACCCAGTTATATATAGTTTCCATTAATGATAATATATCACTCTAATGTGATTCCGCTTAAAATATACTGCCTTTTTAAATGGCTTAAACTTTTTCGCACTGTATTTGTTACATTCACTATTTTATTTCACAGCTTTCCGACAGTTAACAATCTATGTTGTCTAGAATAATTATTTGCAAACAAAATCCAGAGCGTGAAAATCCATTTTTGGTTAATTTTGTTCTAGCAGGAGAATAAAATAAAACAATTTGTATCAAACACGACTGACAGCTCGATAAAGAAGAAAAGAACCGAGTAACGATATGATGATGTGTAATGTTAATTGTTGTATGTCGATGTATCTTTTGTTTACCCGGTTGTCTGATGGAGACATTACGTACTAGTTTTTGTACATAGAAAATAATTTCCATAATTTTGCTTCTAAACATCGTTTTCAGAAACAATGGACACACACGAACACATCTATATTAAGGCACATTCCGTTAACCCTTCAAATTTTTGTACAACCGTACTCTACAATCTGTAACTGGAATTATTACGTATGTTTTTCGAAGACGTGTTCTCTACAACAACGCCCATTTGGTTTCCTATTTTTACATTTAAACGTCATTCATAATGGTCACAAAGATATCATGGCGAAATAACATTGTAAAATTTAGTTTAGTATTTGACAGTAGGATACGAAAACACGAGAAATATAAATCTTTTTCGATAGAAATAGGCAGATATCCTTTGTTATTTGTATTTATGTAAGAATCCTTTTTAGTATTAAATATGCAGAAATGTCATTTAAAACTGATTTGTTTATTAACATAGAAATATTATTTTACAGGTCATCAGCGGAACATGATTATACAGTTTTAATGTAGACGAATAGCATGGTATGTCGTGAGATAAATTATTCTCAAATCAACCTGAATAATTGCGGCAACCCTACTCGTATCCAGGTCACTGCTACTAATCGACTGTCGTCTGCTATCCGTTTGAAGCATAATGGTTTTGTAGGTTATTCCGTCTTTTGATGTTCCTTCCAAACTTACCTACTCCATCGCTTTGCAGATAGTGTCGGTCACTATTCATCTTGGTTAGGTTCTTTTCGTTCATATTTAAGATTACTGTAGGCTTTCTGATTATTAAAGTTCATATTTAAGATTACTGTAGGCTTTCTGATTATTAAAGTTCATATTTAAGATTACTGTAGGCTTTCTGATTATTAAAGTTCATATTTAAGATTACTGTAGGCTTTCTGATTATTAAAGTTCATATTTAAGATTACTGTAGGCTTTCTGATTATTAAAGTTTATATTTAAGATTAAAGTTCATATTTAAGATTACTGTAGGCTTTCTGATTATTAAAGTTCATATTTAAGATTACTGTAGGCTTTCTGATTATTAAAGTTCATATTTAAGATTACTGTAGGCTTTCTGATTATTAAAGTTCATATTTAAGATTACTGTAGGCTTTCTGATTATTAAAGTTCATATTTAAGATTACTGATTGCTTTTTTATTATTAAAGTTCATATTTAAGATTACTGTAGGCTTTCTGATTATTAAAGTTCATATTTAAGATTACTGTAGGCTTTCTGATTATTAAAGTTCATATTTAAGATTACTGTAGGCTTTCTGATTATTAAAGTTCATATTTAAGATTACTGTAGGCTTTCTGATTATTAAAGTTCATGTTTAAGATTACTGTAGGCTTTCTGATTATTAAAGTTCATATTTAAGATTACTGTAGGCTTTCTGATTATTAAAGTTCATATTTAAGATTACTGTAGGCTTTCTGATTATTAAAGTTCATATTTAAGATTACTGTAGGCTTTCTGATTATCTCGTGCATCTATTTATTCGTTTATGGCACACACAACAAACGGAGCGAAGAGAAACCGTAACACGTAAACAAATAACTGGTTGTTGGTTTTCAGCACAATATAGGCTATATACATGGCGGCTATTATATATGGACGAGAAAGAACCCAGGAAAACCCCACAAAGAACTACCGACCACGAGAAGCTACTGGGAAGCTATCTCACGTGCCCACATTTGCCGAACCTTTGACTCAGACTCATGCAGACAGAGGTGAGATGTCAAGGATCCTTAATGGTGAGCGCTTTAGACCACTCGGCCATGTGGGGCCCCCTAAAAACTTACAATCGTAAAGAGACGTTCTAGATTAAAAAGAATATATTTTGCGCTGTTGAATGTGTGGACTTTGAAGAGTCTGCAATTTTAAGTTTTAAACAGGCATAATTTAAAATACGTTTAAAATAATATTGTTCAAGCATTTAAACATCAGAAATATATCAACAATACGAATAGAAACTTTTACAAATTCCCCCACCCTCCCCAAAAAAACTATAAATTTAAATGTAGAAATTTATATTTTGATAAAAAATATAACAACTTAAGATGACAAAAATAATGATTGCACATACTATTCGATTTTAAAATATAAGGTCAAAGATTCGTCTACCCTTTTTTTCTTCATGTCCTTGATCAGAAGCTTAAGCAGCAACTTTACAGCCAATCATCTTTCGCAGCTGTCGTGTCTGCTGAAAAGTTAGATTATACATGGAAGCGTTCATAAGATTCGAGTGCGCGGGCTTTCGAAGACAGCTGAACCTATAAAGAATCCGGATTTTGAGAGTTGATTGAGGCTAATATTAAACTTACCCTTGCGTCTATGTTCTCCAACTGGAAAAGGGATATTTCGTACAGTCGCCTAACCAGGCAACATTGCGCTTAGTTCTTCCGATTAGGTGAACCTAACATCAGTTTGATTCAACGTAGAAAACGAAACGATGATGAACAGAAAAATATCCCACGATATGAATAAGCCATTGATTATGGTTCCGTGCATTTATGAACCAGATATCCATGGTCAGTTGTAGTATTTAATGTTTCTAACTTTGTCCATTTTAAAGTACTTTAAAAAGGGTCCTATGTCCGAGCACAGGGGTTCGATGCTTACAATTTACCTGTCTTACATGGAATATATAATAACTGGAATGGAGGACACCTTTCTCCTTTCTCGCGCGACCCATTTAAGAATAAACGCTGCAATTTCAAGCCATGTTTTTGTGTGGCGTAATAAATTTGGTACTAATGTTTAGCTCAATCATTCGACTTTGTACGCGTATCCAAAGTGTGGCATACTATCATACCTTTAACACATTAACCCTTAGCGACGAGTTTGCGGGGCATGAGGTAGTAGCCTACTTCCATGGTATGCAGCATCGAGGCCATGCATGATACACTAAAGTGGGTGGTATTATAGAAAGGTAGACAGATTTAGCTCTACAATCATACTAAATAATCTGGACATTTTATTTCCACCTCAAAATACAGAGGGAAAATACCTAAGTTTTTGAACCCGTTTTTTTTTCCCCCACCCAAAATTAGCCCATGGTCGGAATCCTATTTTGTGTCCAGATTTTAGACTTTATGGCCTCAGATCTACGGCAGACCGGTATGAAGCGCACACAGACAGGTGAATCTGTACAAAAAGTAGTAGGACATTTTGAATAAAGAGTCTTCTCCATACGAAAATTATGGGTCCGTTAAGAAAAAATAAAAAACTTTTCACCTTCTGCTCATGCGTCAACAAACTAATGAAAAACATTTTCTTTAGCACAACTAACCATTTTTTCTAATGGAATATTGCTTGGAAGTCGATGTATTAGGGTGTATTCAGAAGTAGTTCCCAAAATGTGTTTCCTACTCGCATTTCCTGCGAAAACAACAAAACCTCCAGGGGTTAATGTGTTAAGGAATGCCATACCATTTTCCCAAGCTACTGTTCAACATGGCCGTGATCGCGTTCGCTTAATAAGCAAGTGAAATCCATGGAATACTGCATTATTTATAACTTATTTTCAGTTGGCCAATGAGAAGGCAGTATTCCATTCAGCGCGTTGTTCTTACACATTAAATGGGCGCTATCACGGCCATGCTTTTTGCATGACTGAATTTTGAGGTAATTAGTAACACGTTGAATAGTAGGGGAACAGGAAGGATATTGCAGTCGAAAATAAAGATATTGGTCAAAGTTTTGCAAAAGCTCTACATAAGAGAGAGAGAGAGAGAGAGAGAGAGAGAGAGAGAGAGAGAGAGAGAGAGAGAGAGTTGTTCTTTAATACTAGTACGACTTGACAAAATCTGACAAATTATGCACGAGTAAGTTGAAAAATTTATGTTTAAAAAGTAAAAAAAATATACTGAAGTAGCTGCGTCTGCGGAGATTTCTTCTTTTTAGCGGTAAACGCAGTTCATCATAAGAAAGAAGCTGAAAATCTCTATGTGAACAATTCAATTTGAGATCGTATGGCTCTACCATAGGATCTGGTAACCTGCACATCTGTACTCTCTTAGCAGTGTTATTGATATTATAAATGTGTCTACGAGAGTGATATTTTTGAAACTGACATTTTAAAACATTTTCATTTTGTAAGCACTCTTCCGCCCCAGGGCATCTGAAATAATAAGTTGTATCTTGTCATTGACAACGAAACTACATTGGAGTGTGAACATTCAATCAGATAACCCATCGTAAAAACATAAAACACACTTCACGTATTTTATATTGAAAGTGAGACAAAATTAAAACTTCTTTGAGAGTTTTAAAATAGGAAAATCATTTTCCAAGGTTAAATAGGGTCTTCCACTTGCTATTGTGCATTTTGTTTTTCATGTTGAATTGCCTTGGACAAAGAAAACCTTAAATTGAGAAGCCAGATGCGTACAGAGAGAGAGAGAGAGAGAGAGAGAGAGAGAGAGAGAGAGAGAGAGAGAGCAAACAAGCGACGATTCTCCTCACGCCTCCCCCACCCTTCTGTTCTGTTTTATCATGCATTGTTTGATATTCACACTTAAAATAAAATCCTGATTTATGTAAAATGAATATTCTCTTCTAACTTACATGTATTTTGAGTTTTCTCATACGTCACCTGCGACGACATCAGAAATGCATAAAGTTTTGTGGAGTTTCTGGTCTGTTCCTCTTCTTTTCTCTATATGCTACAACAACTTGGGATGTCATGTCCGAATGTTTGTAATGCTGTATCAGAAATGAAATATCTTGATAAGTATTGAATCTATAGTGAGTTCCCAATATATTAATACTAGATACATTAAAGTCAAGCTTCATAATAACATGATTAGAACCTGCATTTAGCATGATTTTGCCATCTAACATGGTGATACAAGCTCCATGTCATGCGAACTTTAGGAAAGTGCTAATCTGTTTTGCAAATGAAAACGAATGTGTTATTTTTTAAATACGTAATTTTCCCTGTAGGTATGATTCCTTAATTTAAAAAAAAAATAGTTTTGAAGGGGGATTTATGTTAAAAGTGATACACAACTGGCTTGACTTTGCGTAATTTCGAAATCCAGTGGAACGGGGCAGAGGAGGGGAAACGCAAAAGGTAGGAAGGGGTAAAGATTACAGAATATAACATTTTTGTTTTTTTTGCAGGCAACAAAACCAAAGCGTTAGAAAGGCGGGGGGTCGCAGAAGTACGAGCTGCACATTACATGATATGGTTGCTGTAAAACACTTTGTTGTCGTCGGCGACTACTTCTTTGGCTTTGACAGAAATGAGGCTTAAGGTTATATCCATATTTCTACGTCATGACTTGACTTCTTCAGTTGCATACATAATTATTGAAATGGCTAAAAAATGAAGTAACTTCAGGACTGTGATATAATTTTTAGCTAACATCTACAAATTGTTACACTAGCAACTTTAAAACAGAGAAACCTCTTTAACGGCATGACGTGACATTTCGTTGGTTAGCCAGCAGACGTGTTCAACAGACAAAATGACACTCACTGCATAATCCTCTTCATCAACCCCCATGCTAGTCCGCTCTGGAAATACCAATAGAAAGCTCTGGAATCAGAAGTTTTCGTTCACCAGCTATGCACATAGTAAGCACTGAAGTTAGCAGATATAAATATCAAAAGAAATTGGGCTGTTTAATTTTAAACATTGTATCAACAAACATTCCTTGTAAATATTTTATTTCAATTTACATTTTAACAAAATTCTATACTGTGGAAATGTTAAACAATTGATGCTTTTCTTGGCTTTGTTTTAAAAAAAATATTTTCAAAATCCTCACATCTATTGTCAAAATGATATCTTTCGTTTTAATAGCAACTTGTCAGATCTGTTACTAACGAGAATATACTGTGTATTCATATTTCTTTTAAAGTTGTGTAGGTTTAAGAAATGGAAAATATGCTGGTTTATTCTTTGGCAGCTGTATTGTCACGGGTCTGAAATAATGCTTAGAAAATAGAGTTTTGAATTAAGATACAATAGTGCAATATATTTCCCTTACCTTCAAGAAAGAGAATGACATTAATGTTCACTCTAAAGGAAAACATAAACCAAGTTACACGAATATTGTTAAAGCATGCATGTTAATGTCAGTTGTTGACTCAGGTCAGTTTTCTAGAATTTTGATTTACCTGAATTTACTTCATTAAGAAAAATGAAAGGGTACGCAAAATGAAAAAAAAAAAAAATTAAATTAGCGGAATGTTTTTGATCTTACTATGTCCATATTTTATAGAATTTCAGATAAATACTGTACAGTGTTTCATGTTATGCATATTAAATTTATATTGACTGCTTAACATTTGTCCATGATTGTAAGTTGTAAACAATGTTTACGACGCAAGATTTCAAGGCCAGCATTTCTATTGTTGGACTAGTTTTTATGTTGGAATTATGTAGATCAAGTGAGACTGTTTATAAATAGGTAGTTGATAAACAGAAAATCCATTCCTGGTTTTCATCAGCTCGTCCGATATAATTCCAGGAGGAATTATTTATTTAAAATTGACATTACTAATGTGAAGTGGCAAATTTCAGTCGATCTATTAATTAAACATTAGTTGTGGCCAGCTAGCCATTAGTTAGATTTATGATGACAAGCTATGTCAAAGCGGGGGGGGGGGGGGGGTCTGTAGACTCTAGTGCGACCATTGTACTAATTAAACCATGTTTATTTAGCAGCCGACTGACCGCTAGCGACATTTTAAAGTTTAATTTCTCACGAATAGTGGCAGAATTGAGAAGATGCAGAGATTATGTTACTTAAAACCAAGCCTGTCATATTGACCATGACGTAAGCGACTTTTAGAGAAAGCGGGAGAAAATACATTTGATTCTGATTGGTCACGGTTAAATAAGGGGTGTGTTTTCACACGAAAATTCGTAGAACATAGTAACGGCCTAGTGAAATTAAAAGTTAGTCTTGAAAATTGCTCTGTAAGAGAGACAATGGGTAGAATTATTTACTAAAGGCTCCGGATGTTATTTTAGAGAAGTACATCCATTAATTCATAGTCCAGGAAAGTAAGGGAGACACACCAAAAACACAAAGGTACTGTCACAATTCCGTGTATATTGTTGATACAATTTATATCAAGTTTGCTTTAATTTACAGGTCTGCACGATTTCATTTGATACATTTGTATAATTGATTTAATTTGATACATTTGCATAATAATGTGCTTTTGAATTATGAATTGGAATATTCTTACCTTAATTCTTAGTTAAGAATGACGTAGTGTTAATTTATGTCGCAAAAAACACTATGTTGAGTTATGAATAGGAAGTGTTACGTTAATTCCTGAATCATCTTGTTAGAATAAAGATTAGGTTCTGAGAATTTAATGTATTACATTAGTTAATGATTTACAAGAGTACATGTGAATTCATCGAATTTTGATTTCATAGATGATTTAGCGACAGTGTATACGATTTGTGTGCTGTGGAAATTAAGGCAGAGCCATAATTCAACGCCTCGCTTTGTAGTACGTTAATGTATTAGGTCAAGGCAAAACGAATTAATAATTTGTTTAACTACCGTCATTTGAGGACATGTGTAGTTAACTACTAGTCGTACAGTTGTAATCACTGATAGAAATATCTGATTTGTTCGAACCAGGAGTTATGGACAGTCTCAACAGTAACCATTGTAACGAGAGACTAGGTTGTTTTAATTTTCTTTTGAAAGGAAGAAAACAGCTTTTTGGAAAATCGTGAAGTTACGGGAATAACGACGTAAACTTTTGAAAAAGAATTGAGATAGGGAAATTGCAGTGTACGCATGATACAATAGACAAGTCCGGAATCAAGCGGAAACATCCACGAGTGCAGAGTATCTAGTTATTGGACGAGACAGGGTCTTCTAGAACAACATTGAATTAAACAGCGACGGGATCGAGAATAGCAGGTTATGAAAATCGAACAAGGCATTGACTTCGATTGTACCACTCGATCCTATGATGATTTAAAACTATCGGTATTAGAACGGCTAATTTGTTTAAATCTATTTCAAATCTTATTGTATTTCGGCGAAAGTTGTATTTCTAAACCGCGTGTATTCCTAATGAAAGGAAGTTTCATAATTGTGTATGTAATTGATTAAATTGTTTGTTTATCTTTACGGTGGCTCGGAGTTGTTCGTTCAATATACATTCTCAGTTTACTATATCTATTCTCATACTCGAACCGGGTAATTATATCGAGGGCTTAGATAACGAGTATCAAAAAGGGAGTGGGTGATAGTTATTATTATTATATGTTGTACAATACCCCATGACAAGTGGAACTTAACACTTACCCTTTGACAGGTGGGGCTTGTACAATACTATACGAATAACGCTCATAACCCGCGAGTAACATGACAACTAAAGTGTTCATTTCGTTATGAATGTATACATTTACACACAACTTTAGAATTATTGTGAACTAGTTAAAATTAATTACGGACTGTTCATTGTGTTATATGAGGACGTTCAAGATTATTTTCATTGATTAGGAACATTCTATATTTTTGGACTTAGTGATGATATACATTTAGGATTATTTGGAATTTAAGACATAAAACTGCGTCTTTTAAATTTTCTTTTGTATTATAGGGAGGTAAATTGTTTATTTTTTGTGTTTCAGCTGTTGGCTTCACTTTCTTTCCTTTGCATAGTTTATAACGCAGTCATAACCATACGTAGCAGTTACGTAAACAAGTGTTATCTCAGTGTGCCCTTACGACTAAACGTGTATTCCTCACACTTCCCACATCACAAATGTATCCTTGTTTGCTCTTTGTTCTTTACATACCAATATCGTTTCTTATTCATGTTAATACTCAGTTTTTATACTTGTTTATTATGATTCCTAAAACATAACGTTTTATTATTTTTTTGTGTAAAATACGTAATGTGAACGTGGGCATAAATATATAACGGCTTAGTCTTGTCTTTTTAAAAGAATTGGACAACATATAAAGTATTGGGAATTTCTGAACAGTTCACTTCCGCGGCTAATTGCAACGAACAGTTTTTTCATATACGTGTAGTCCCGTGACAAAAGTAGTTAATTCGAGTGTTAATGATATTTAAACAATTTAAATTCAGCCCTTTTCATAAGCGGTCATACAGTGCATACTATGAATACCGTGTGGTTATCAGTTTTTTTAATTACATAAAACGTTAAACAGGGGCCCAAATAAGTAATCAACATAAACTGCTGAAAGGGAAAGATGGACAAGTATAAAGAATTCTTTATAACATTTTCTGTAAAAGTTGTGTTGTAAGGCATCATAAACAAATAAAACTATGGTACATAATATTTTCTGATTTCAACAGGTTAACGCTTGAATATAATCCTTCACTTGGAGTTGATACAGTGTTACTTAAATATGATAAAGAGGCTGATTAACTTTAAAGCAACTGCATAATTGTCTCTTACTACTGTCTCCTGTATACATTGCTGCCCTTTAAATGTGCTATATGTCCCCGTAGTGCGGACTCTAAATGGCACTCATCGTCCAAGTATAATTATTATACAATATTTATAAAATTTAGAAGTGCGAAAGTCCATCATGAAGTTGTACTCCTTAAAATAACGTATATACTCGCTTGTAAATACAGATCGAAATGATGTACTCGCTTAAAATACCATAATTACTCTTGTTATAAATAAATTCTAATTGCAAACAGCATGTATCCGGACCTGTCCTCGTATAATGCGCCAGAAGATCAGGTCTGTAATGTTTGTTGTACTGAATACTCCAAAACAGATCTCAAATACTCGGGTCTGTCTGCACTTAATACAGTGAAGAAAAAAAAAACAACAGTGGCGTCGCTAAGGGGGTGCGGACCGCACCGGGTGACACCATCTCAGAGAGGTGACATCAAAATGAAAAATTGCAAATTTTACAGAGCCGACACCGCTCGGTCTAGTCGGATTTCATAAGCGGATAACCGATCATAGTTAAATACATGACTAGCAGGCACAGAGTACCATTTTTATACTGTGGATTTATTTTAAGAAGAAGAAATCCATGGTGGAAGTCTGGAGGGTTGACACCTTGAGTTTACCGCAATGGGTGATCACCATGCTCAGATGCGTGGCTTTTCTCGCGTCTGATTAAACAGTGACAGAATAAAAATAGTATCGTATTGGATTCCTCTCTAATCAACTGCTTTAGATGCTCCGATTGTTTCAATTAATCTCAAGAATAGCTTAATTATATTATCCCATTAAGGCAGTTTATCTCATTGATAGTCATTGGATTACCGGGGGACGATCAAAAAGTTGTTACTAGTTTCTCAGGACCTTGCTGTTCTTGCCTAACAGAACTGTTATGTTTTAGGATAATTACGGCACAATAACAACCAAGAGAGGAATCCGTTGCGAGTAACTATGTAGTTTTTGTTCTTCCATGAATGAAAACAATGTAATCTGAAAACAATCTGAGGTTCTATGTTGAAAATTAATCAACTGTAAACTTGTCATGTACATAAAGCTTGAAAAAGGTGATAGAAGGCCCTGGAGTCCTTTCGAAGAAGCCTCTCTCGCCCTCCCAGGCCCGGAGCAACTGCTGTTTTTTAAAAAAAAAAAAATATTTATTCGGTTATAATCTTGGTCTGTACGACTGCCTTTGTTTGTTGTGTTGTTGTTTGTTTGTTGTTTTTTTTTTTTGGGGGGGGGGTTTGGGGGTATAATCGTAGCATGGGTATTATTTCTATAGGCCCATAATTGTAACTGCTAACATTCATAATTCAAATTTCAAGATATATTTTATATTAGTCGACACCTAACTATCTGCCAAACGAATCCTATCAAGAATCCATTGTGTTGCACATGTGCCATAATTCTATTTGCACGCGAGTTATAAAGTTCTCGTCTGATTTGAGAAGGATACGACTAATTATTTTAATCAATTTTTTATTTTAATTTCTTGTAAGCTCATGCATTTTGTATTAAAACTGTTGTTTATTACGATTAGTCACAAAACCTCAACCAACTACTCCCACTATATATATATATATATATATATATATATATATATATATATATATATATATATATATATATATATATATATATATATATATATGTATCTTTGTCGTGCACGCTATTTTCACTAGATCGTACGTACCGAGTGCAGCATTATTCGGGTGGTCTGTTTTTATTTTGTATTTTTTGCTACGTGAGCCCCGATTTAAAACTTTTTATTTTGATCCTGAATTTAGTCGCCAACTTTAGGACTTTTTTTTTGCAGCACCGACCTTATTAAACACTTAAACAACGCTATGACATTCCTAAAAGCCGTTTACTGATAAAATGTCAAAACACTAATGAATATTAAGTGTGTGTGTGTGTGTGTGTGTGTGTGTGTGTGTGTGTGTGTGTGTGTGTGTGTGTGATTTGGATTGTTAACGTAGTTTTAACAATGTTTCAGTCATATCGCTATGATGTCTGCAGTGAGACAGTTTGTATTGATGTGTAGCACTGGGCATCATGCCGCAGATATGTAGCATGATGTCCCACCCAGTCACATTATCCTGACACCAGGCCGACCAGTCCTAACACTAACCTCTTAATGCTGAGCGCCAAGCGAGGCAGCTGTTAGTTCCATTTTTGTAAGTCTATTGTACGACTCGGCCGGGGATCGAACCCACGACCTCCCGCTTCCGCGGTGGACGCTCTAAACACTAGGTCACCGGAGCGGTTATTAATTAAGTAAAGTTACTTAAAAATAAAAGACCACGTTAATCACATCGCGGTAAAGACAGTACACGATAACCAGACAATTGTTTAAATTTGAATAAGACAATCCGATATAGTCAAGCCCACTGTTGTCTTTTATATCAGGTACTCTTATTCTTTGATTCTAGTCAAGTTTGTTTTCTTACGAGTTTTAGAAAGACATGACAGTTAGAAATACTCTTGTTACTTGTACCTAATTATATAAAAGCAGTCCAACCTATCTAATGAATGAAATGTAAATAAGATGATTCTACGGCGTCTCATACAACGTATATTTATAACTAGATGTATATAACCTACGATGGTGATTGGACATCTGGTTGTTATATTTGGTACTGAAATGGCGGTTTTTCATTTTCTTATTTATTTATTTGCATATATGAAGATTTTATCCATATTTGAACCGTGTCGAAAGCTCTCTCAACATTCAGACTTTAAAAAAAAAAACACACCACCCCTCTCTCCCCTGAAAAAATAGATCGAAACAGCACAAGCCTTACAATATTCACGAACATTTTATTAGACGGTGCCTGTTTTGCAGAACTTCTGGCAAAACGTGTCTTTGTTCTCCCGGTAGTCCTCATAATTCCGCGTAACTGGGCATTATAGCTCCAGTCGCATAAGAATGCAGCATTGTCACAATAGACAAGAATATATTCTTTTTTTATTCTTAAAATTTGATATGTTGTCTTTGACACCTTAAAAGATCACATTGCGGATCCAAATGAACTGTCGAAAACCATGTAGAATAAACTGCTAAAACTTGTGTGTTGACTAAATAAAGTACAATGGCTAAGGTTACATTTTATATTTTTTATATGTGGGTATTGGAGCTGAGTGGTTTTCTACACTGGATGAATATTTAGTCCTTTATAATTCGTTCCACGCCAATTTTTCCTATATGTAAGTCAGTAAATTTTCATCTCAGCATCATTAAATGTAGCTAAAGTGCTGCGTTTCACATGAAGTATTTATAAGAAATTAGGTACTTTTTAGCTACACGATGCTCACTCCGCTCAAAATTGACTGAGTGACCGATTGTCAAAATTTGCGTATTTAGTGTTGTCAGACAATATAATGCATTATTATCGGTATATTCTGAAAAATATTGGATGTTTAGGCAGTGTTGTTGTCATTATAGTGTTATTATCGACATTTTGTGTTATCCTTGGTATAAATTGTGTACAACCAATAACAGTCATTACATGCGATTATGTTAATATTGATTTTGTTTGGCTAGCATTGTCTGAATATTCTAATGCCACAAAACATCCCGTCTAGGCTTTTATGTGGATGTTTAATTATATAGTTTCAACTGCTTCTGTCTTTTCACCTTTCATATTCAAGGTGAAACCGATTTGAAAATTATTGAACTCGCCTCGTCATCTTGTCATTCGCTAGTCTTGAAATCGTCGGTGAATCGAGGCGAGCGTAGCGCTGACAGAACAGACCCCCCCCCCAAAAAAAAAAAGAAACAAAAAACAAAAACAAACAAACATAAAACGCCCCAAAACAAAAACCAAACAATAACAGTTTTGACATGGTATGGCTCTTAACTTGTCAAGGCCTAACTGTTAAAGATATGTCATATTAGTTTATTTAAAGGGAAACGTCTGCACGTTTAAAATAACAAAGAACAGTGAAATGACGTGCTTTGGTCATATGTGTACAAGTGTATGGTTTGTTTTTTTGTGTAAAAGAACTTGGTTCAGTGCATACAATTAATTGGTTTGGTTTTGTGTGTACAAAGACTTGGTTTGGTTCTATGTGTAAAATTACTTTGTTTGATTATGTGTGTGTAAGAGTACTTATTTTTGTTTTGTGTGTGAAAATACATGGTTTGGTATTGTGTGTACAGGTATTTTGCTTGATTTTGTGTGAAAGTACTTGGTATGGTTTTGTGTGATGTGGTTCTGTGTGCAAAAGTATTTGGTTCAGTGCTGCGTGAGAATGTACTTGGTTTGGTGTGTGTGTGTGTGTGTGTGTGTAAAAGTACATGCTTTTGTTTTCTTTGGTACTTTTAGAGCACATACAAAACAAAGTTATTTACTTCTAATGTTGGTGAATTTCCTTCCCTCTGGTGTATCGAAGTGCCGTTTTTTTCTTTCTTGGTTTTGATAGTTTGGACTTTTAAGATTAATAATTTTTTGTTTCGTAGCCAAGAGTCATATGGTTCAACAAATACCGCTTATAAGTGTGTGTGTGTGTGTGTGTGTAATTTGAATTTTTTTTTTAAGATGCTGTTTAAGCGAATTAAAGTCATATCGCTATGATATCTGCAGTGTCAGTTTATAGTGATGTCTACCACTGTGGCATGATGTCGCAGAAATGTCTCTCCCAGTCACATTCTCCTGACACCTAGCCCACCAATTCTAACACTAACCTCTTAATGCCAAACGACGAGCGAGGCAGCTGTAAATATCAGTTTCATAAGTCTTTGGTAAGACTGTTGGGTTTCGAACCCGCGACCTCCCGCTTTCGTAAAGGACGCTCAAACCACTAGACCACAAGACGGGTAGCCTATACATCGAACCAAACTATACAACCAACAAAGATCCTAATCTGCTGCAGCATGCTGCGCCTGCAGATAAGGGTCATTGTTGTTTGTTCTACTGATTACTCCTAACAAATTACAGAGACCCAGATCTGCCGGCGCATTAATGCAGTGCAGTTGTACTCTTATTATAAGCGATTACATACGGTTCATTTTTTAATATGTAATAAAATCATGGTCGGCAAAACAGAAAACACGTAACAGAGAACACATTGTCAAACTGAAAATAAACAAGTGGTTATTGGGTTAAATCTGTATGATATATTCCTAACAAGATAAAAAAAGAGTCTGCTTCAGCTAAATAGCTTTTGATCTTTAACATTAGTGATGCCGGACAAAACAGAAGTGTACAACACAGTTGATACAAGTAAAGTATTTTAGCTAAACTGATTAATAGGAAATTGCTTTGGAATTCTAATTTCATTACCTCCTTATCTCTAAAATTCCAGAATATATCAATTGCCCACAGATAAACAAAAACATATGATATGACCCAAAGAGGTTTGTGTTCGGCTTTGTAAAAATGGCAGGGCATTAAACTGCCGCCATGGACCACTTGAGGAGGGAAAGTTTAGAGTGGTTGTGCCGACTTTCATGTTTAACAAATGACAATTAAAGTTGGGGCAGACGGTACACGATCCTGGTTCATGTTTCGAAAACAAAAAAGGATGGATAACTTCGTACAAATACGATGTAAAGGGACATTTTGAACACGAGAAATATTTTTTAAATAAAAAAAATTGCGTATAATAATATCATTTCAACCTCGTGTTAAAGCAGAGAATGTTTTAAAAATATATAAAAAGATGGGTATGGATGTTGCTTATTAACTGTACTACTGTATACATCAATGTCGGTCAGAGCGGAACACGACCACTCTAGACATAATTGTTCTCCCTTTTACCATAGTATTTTGGGGGTAGGGGTGAGCCTATATGCAAAATACTGTTTTTCTGTCTTTTGTCAACTCTTCCATTGAGAACCAGCAACAACTATCCGCAAAGATTAAATAAAACTAGGGCAGAATTTTCTATTCGCGAGGATGAACTCCAACTAGGAAAGAAAATATATTCACCAGGATGAACTCCAACTAGAAAGAAATTGTAATTCGTGAGCCTGAAAATAATTTATCAAAAAAGAGACATCAGTACTTAAAGTACACCTACTATTCAGTTACGACAGACAATTAAAACCCTGTTGACAACCTTACGACACAGATTACCTGAATTACACTCTTACCTACGTATCCACTATCTCCATAAATCTGGACACTTCACCTCTTGCTTGCCAGAATACACGTATTTCCACCTTCATACATGAAGTTCGCACATGTTCATTGTATTGAGAAAAAAGTAATATGGCGACTAAGAAGATAGATACACGTTCGTGTTTGTTTACCGTACTGTAAATGTTACCTTTGATGAATTTGCAATAGCTTTCGCAGTACGAGTAACACTGACCGACGGCTAAAGTGTGGAGCCAGACTCCGTGACACATGTTGATACCAGAATCTAATTGCATTTACGGATTAGGAAAGTGTCATGGCCGGAAAATCTAATCATTAAATCCCCAGTAAGATAGCTCCTGACACTAATAATGATTTAAGTTGACGGTCTCGAGTTTTACTTGTGGTATATGGGCACTGACAAGTTCTATGGCGATCAGATTGTACATTTTTTAATTTGTTTGTTGTTGTTCTTGTTATTGTTGGGTTTAACGCAATTTTCAGTACATGTATAAGATATACTACACATAGTGGCCGGTGTAACTGTTGAAGGATTGTCCATGGAAAACCACGGAAAAACCACCGACCCACGAGCAGCTACTGGCAAGCTTTCTCACGTACCCACGCTAGCTGAGCCAGAGACTCGAACCCACGCAGAGATGAGATGGCAGTGATCCGGAACTATGAGCGCTTTAGACCTTTAGGCCGCTGGGCCCCCAAATTTTCTTTAAATCTTTAAATACAGATTTGCCGTTGTAGATACTGTTCGCGAAAAACTGAAATTAGATATAAAGATATCAACAATATTAAATGCACCCTTTAATTTAATATTTTGATGTAACATTTGTCGTATTAACTTCAACTTCACATATTCTCTGATGTATATTCTCGACGTAGTTTTAGGGGGAAGACGCGATTCTCCAAATAGTCAAGATCATTTGGGAGGGGCCTCCGAATTTAAGCGCGGGTCCCACTTTTGAGCACAGCATTTAGTAAATAAACTTTTAAACAAGTTTTATATGATATTGAATTTTCTTCCATCGCTTTAAAATTACTTTCTCTCAATATATATATATATATATATATATATATATATATATATATATATATATATATATATATATATATATATATATATATATATATATATATATATATATACACAATCGCACAGGGCCCATGTGAGCGCGGGTCCCGATTGGGCCAAATTGGTTCAATCGGTCAAAGGGTGGCCTTGCAAATAGTGTCCCTTTATTTCACTCTTCCAGTAGGAAATCTGACAATTCTTGAAGATCTCTTGTTCAAATCTTTGGAAGTAATACCTAAATAAGAAACATGTTTTGGCACGATCAAGTGGATCCGAAGTCATAATGTGGAAAACTTAATTTATGACGCGCTTACTAGAACAATACGAGATGGAGTAGAATCTTCGCCGCATGATTGTTTCTGGTCAGCATCACTGACCTAAGCTAAATCATCGATACATGTGGTCGCCAGAAAGGGTCGGTTCGATTGCCGACAGTATTCTCTTATAATACGATAAAAACTGCGAATGCACAGACACAGGTCTGCCGTCGCATAAAACGCAGGGAAAATCTGCGTCTGTCAAGCTTGTTAGGAGTTGTCAGTAGAATATACAACGTAAACCCTAATCTACTGGGCTTTATGGTATTGCCGATTAGCATACTTTTTTTAGTTTGACTGAACGTATAAGCAGGTACAGACAGTTAATGCGCAATTTTAATATATTTGATTTTTGCACGTTGGTCTCGTTCATTCCAGCATAATGACCCCCACCACACACACACACACACACACACACACATTTGTTTTCGCTCCCACAGTAAGATGTGAATAACTGTGAACAGTTGGGTTAGATACATACACCCAAGGTCAATTAAGGTCGTCAAACGCAGCAAATTATTTATATTTGATTCGGTATCGCTGGGCATGCGATGTCAGTAGAGGACATAGTGTGGGTTAGAAATAAACGCACACGTAGCTTCGGCCAAAATAGATGGTGTTTTTGAGCATTTAATATCTTTTCGCCTTTATATCTTTTCCCTCATTATATGTTGTCATCGTCGTTGTGCCTTTATATCTTTTCCCTCATTATATGTTGTCATCGTCGTTGTCATCACCATACTCGTCATAGTTGCCGACCCGACAGCTTTTTTCTTTCCATTAATCATGGTCAATTTAACATGTCTTTTTTCCAGTTTCAGTTTTTTTTTGTGTCAGTTTTTTTGTGTGTTTTGTTTCTGTCAGTTTTCTGTGCGTGCTTTGTGCATACTTTTGTATGCTACTTGTGTTGTTATGCGGTAAAACCAATTCAATCCAAAGAAAGCATTACCATCAATTCACATAGGACTGTGTTGTCATCGCCGAACACAAGGGTGTGATGTCCCTAAGAAGGATAAATCTGAGTGTTTCTGTGACCAAATAAAATATCTAATGAAGTGATTATCTTTATTTAGACAGGTTCTGTAATCACCCCTGGAGTATTATTCACATGTGCTTCCATTCGGATATTACACTGGCTATCGCGCGTTTAATTTATTGACACAAGTAAAAGTCGTTTTCATTTCTCGGATACATCAGGTAACAAATCGGTTTAATCGTAAACGGTTTACGTAAGCTATCGCGATTAACATACTAAATCGAAGAGAGAGAGAGAGAGAGAGAGAGAGAGAGAGAGAGAGAGAGAGAGAGAGAGAGAGAGAGAGAGAGAGAGAGAGGTGTGTGTGAAACCGACCCGGGGTGGCATAGGCAGGCTGAGACTCGAAGACGCAGAGAGAGGCAAGACGGCAGTGATCCATAACGGTGAGCACTTTAGATCCCCCCGCCCCAGAGAGAGAGAGAGAGAGAGAGAGAGAGAGAGAGAGAGAGAGAGAGAGAGAGAGGTGTTGAGTTATAAATCGAAATTCTGAACTGTACGCATGCGCTTGACCTAAGACAGTACTACATATTTATCAGTATTGTACCATAGATTGTATGATGTAGGCAAAAATTATAAACACAATCTAGCCTAAAGCTTTTATGTAACTAACAATATGCCTTCATAACCCACGGAACCTTTGTAGATAAAAGAAAAATATGCCACACAATTTTAATATTTTTTTTATTTTTAAAAATGACACAGTCTGGTCACATTCGGTGAATGGTTGTATAATTTGACTATTGTGTCAATATAACATAACGACGAAAAGAAAGTCATCAAGGATCTTTTCTAAATCTACCCCGTTCTCAAGACAGTAGAAATAATTTTACATTTTTAAGAAGAACTGTCTGCATTGGATTTAACATCATTGTCTGCATTGGATTTAACATCATTGTCTGCATTGGATTTAACATCACTGTCTGCATTGGATTTAACATCATTGTCTGTATTGGATTTAACATCATTGTCTGCATTGGATTTAACATCATTGTCTGCATTGGATTTAACATCATTGTCTGTATTGGATTTAACATCATTGTCTGCATTGGATTTAACATCATTGTCTGCATTGGATTTAACATCATTGTCTGCATTGGATTTAACATCATTGTCTGTATTGGATTTAACATCATTGTCTGCATTGGATTTAACATCACTGTCTGCATTGGATTTAACATCACTGTCTGCATTGGATTTAACATCACTGTCTGCATTGGATTTAACATCATTGTCTGCATTGGATTTAACATCACTGTCTGCATTGGATTTAACATCACTGTCTGCATTGGATTTAACATCATTGTCTGCATTGGATTTAACATCATTGTCTGTATTGGATTTAACATCATTGTCTGCATTGGATTTAACATCATTGTCTGCATTGGATTTAACATCATTGTCTGTATTGAATTTAACATCATTGTCTGTATTGAATTTAACATCATTGTCTGCATTGGATTTAACATCACTGTCTGCATTGGATTTAACATCATTGTCTGTATTGAATTTAACATCATTGTCTGCATTGGATTTAACATCACTGTCTGCATTGGATTTAACATCATTGTCTGTATTGAATTTAACATCATTGTCTGCATTGGATTTAACATCACTGTCTGCATTGGATTTAACATCATTGTCTGTATTGAATTTAACATCATTGTCTGCATTGGATTTAACATCACTGTCTGCATTGGATTTAACATCATTGTCTGCATTGGATTTAACATCATTGTCTGTATTGAATTTAACATCATTGTCTGCATTGGATTTAACATCACTGTCTGCATTGGATTTAACATCATTGTCTGCATTGGATTTAACATCACTGTCTGCATTGGATTTAACATCATTGTCTGTATTGAATTTAACATCATTGTCTGCATTGGATTTAACATCATTGTCTGTATTGAATTTAACATCATTGTCTGCATTGGATTTAACATCATTGTCTGCATTGGATTTAACATCATTGTCTGCATTGGATTTAACATCATTGTCTGTATTGGATTTAACATCACTGTCTGCATTGGATTTAACATCATTGTCTGCATTGGATTTAACATCATTGTCTGCATTGGATTTAACATCATTGACCAGTTAGATCGCACACTAAATATTTGTTTAAAAAGATGAAAGAAAAAGAAGAAGAAAAAAAAACTTCATTAACGAAAGAACAGAAATAGAAAAAGGAAACTAATGATCAAAATAGCATTTTGTGATCATTACGAAATAACATCGGTAACATACATCACGTGATCTTGAATAGGTAATGAGAGTTTACATAGCAATATAGTCATGTAATATTGAATAAAAGTTATCAGCATCACAGCATCTCATTGCCAACACTTATGTGACATCTGGAGAGAAAAAAATAAATAACACGACGAACTGGTAATGAACATTAAAGTGTAGTTTATCATTCTTTCTATCCTGTACGAGTATTCTTGAATAAAATGTTAGATTTCGACGTCAGCCTTATATCTTCGAAGTTCTCTTATCTCCCCATCCCTAGGTAAAAAAAAAGCATGTTTCTGAAATTGCGATATTCATAATATATATATAATTTCAGAACTTTTGTTTTCTGAATAGTATAAACCATGAAACTTATTAGCGTACTGTACAAGTTACTTTGAAAATCTAACATTTCATTATGTCTATTTTATTATAGATAAAAAGCATAATAAATTGCAAAGTTGGTCTTTTTGTCTTTTTCTTGAAATATAGCCCCACCCTTAAAAAAAGACCGTACGAATACAAAAGAAAATAAGTTTATAAGGTGTTTTGTGAATGATTTATATTGTGCTGGTCTGCTCTGCAAAGTTGAGAGAGTTTTTTTTTTTAATTTTATTCAAATCAAGATTGCTACACTTCTCTTTGAACCTTTCACATATAAATTTAGATTTGTTTACATGATGGAGAACAGTGTATGTATGTATGTATGTATGTATGTATGTATGTATGTATGTATGTGTGTGTGTGTGTGTGTGTGTGTGTGTGTGTGTGTTCTCGTTAGCAGCATTAGTTATTGTAGTAGTTGTGGTAGAAAGAGCAGTGTTTTATCTAGAGAGGAAGAAAGGAAAAGTGTGTGTGTGTGTGTTCTCGTTAGCAGCATTAGTTATTGTAGTAGTTGTGGTAGGAAGAGCAGTGTTTTATCTAGAGAGGAAGAAAGGAAAAGTTACATATAATTTTGTTGTTGTTATTGAAGATGTTGCTGCCACATATGGCTTAAACTATATTCGACGATAATATCGTTTCTTTACAGTCGTTGTTTATAGGTTGAGTAGAACATCCCACACAAATTTGAATATCTTTCAAAAAGTGTCAAGTGAAGGTTTGGAATATATCCGAATGTTAGGAATATATCCGAATGTTAGGAACGAATGTTAGGAATATATCCGAATGTTTACAATTTCAAGCAGCAGGTCCCTAATGCTTTGACATAAATAATTGCTGGTACCGCGTGCATATGGTGGGGCACATGATGTTAAATTTGCCAATCCGTCCATTCGTTACACCAACGTTCAATATTTCCTTTAAACGAGAAAAATTCATATATTGCAAAAAGTGATGACAGGACATCGGTATTCTGTGAACACATTTCTCTTAAATTGTTACATTCATATATTACAGACTGTTATGCGATTTTTGTTTATAAAAAGGGCGAAAATTAACTTGTAAGGTGGCAATGTAATATTTTGATAGATATTAGAATGAATACATTACACGTCAGATTTCCTTATAATAATATGACCGTGCATTCCAGATTTAATTTGTTTATTTTATCTACAAAATTATGTTCATTTCCCACCTGGTGGAAATATATATTAAATGAGATTTATTTATTAAAGTTTAAAATTGCAAATGATATTTGGATGTTTTGAAGATAAATTGTTTGTAAAAGAGAGCTCTGTAGTGGGAGCGCATGTAGTCCTTTACAAGTTTTGAACAAAACGATAAGAAATTACTTACTGTAATTGCTTTACTTATTCTATCACTTAAAGCTTGTTACGCAGTTTGTTCCATTATTTATTGAGTATTTGTCTCTCTCCTCTTCTCTCATAAAGGCGATTCATTTGTTTAGTAAAACGATTACAACTGAAATGCTAAAATAACCTTTCACTAGCCATTCAGGCTTCGTCAGTCAACCGAATCAAGAATGATTTCAACCGAAAATCTCTTTACTTTTATGATCTATACCGATTCATGTGTCTGTTTGATTCCACCTCGTGATTTTTTTACCTGAAATCTGGTAGGAGGGGCTTCTTTCAATATTCTCCAATTATCTTTCAGAGATGAATGAACCTCCATTATCAATCTTGACGAGCGGGACGAATTATGGCCACACCTCCATACCAAATAACGGTCTCGAGATCCCCATTTAGCGGTACATTCAATTGAGGATATAAGCGAATGGAATAACTTGAAACTTCCGTCGTAAAGTCAACACAACGTAAAGTGATCTGCAATCTAAGTCCCACAGGCTTACTGGAGAGTGCTTGGATATTGTATACACTGGTAATGAGGGGAGTCACTCGTATTTGTGTATCGAATGTAACTTATGAAATTTTACTGTGTAAGGATTAAGCACGCGGTTATATATATGTGACAATCAGGATATCTTTTACTGTCTTTAAAGTTTGCATCGATTTATCTGGATGCGAGTGCAAAATGTTGTAAACGGTAAAACAAAATAGGTGATGTTATTGAGATACCAAAACATTATGTTAAACATAGCATTTACAGATGGTATGTGTGTCATCAAGCGGCGTTAGTCTTTTGTTTTTATTGAGGCGGTGCTCTTCAAACATATTACCATAAATTGGATTATTATTTATGAATTTTGTGAAAATCTGAAAGGAATACGTACCTCATTCTAAAAAGGGATTATTGTGCCATGACACCATGTGGTTGCTGAAGTCAGGAACCCCCTTTAAAAGGGGCCACGGATACTGGACCTTTATGGTGATTCTTCATAGTCTGCTGGGACGAGGCTTTGTGTCAGGTAAGTCCTAAATTTTTTTTTGCTTACAAACCATAAACAAGTTTTGAATTTAAAAATGTATTTTTTTTAAATATATGACCAATAATTGATGGTTAAGTGTAGTCAGCACATGGCTTTAACAAGGTTACACTTGGCAGGCGAGAAGTAACATTTATATGTTGAACTAATAATCACTTTTTAGGAGATAATATAGTCCCCTCTGACATTTACCACACCAATTATTATGTTTGAAAAAATATTCAGCAATGGGGTGGTTAGAGTTAGACTAGAGACAATATTGCATAAACATTTGAATTTTAAAATTAAACTATTAATTAGAACTTTTCCTGGGAGAAATATTACAGCCCCCTTCATTAATCGTTCATTTATTGTTGCATATAATAAACTGTTACAGCCCCGCCCCCTCCCTCGTGTCTTGTGTTGATATACAATCCACGTTCCAGATGCTGCTCATCATTTAACTTAATGACATTGTAATCATTTTTGGAAATTAATGTAGCATTCATCATGCATATAACTAATTTAATTCATAGCACACTTATAACACACACACACACACACACACACACACACACACACACACATATATATATATATATATATATATATATATATATATATATATATATATATATATATATATATATATATATATATATATATATATATATGTGTGTGTGTGTGTGTGTGTGTTTTTATGTTTAATTGTGTTCCATTGCCAGATGTTTTTTATTGATGCGGAAGGCAATACGATTGTTATTGTTGCTATTATTATTATTATTAGTAGTAGTAGTAGTAGTAGTAGTAGTAGTAGTGTTCCAGTCCATTGTGTATATCCGGTTAGGAGTTTGACATACAGTATGCAGCATGGTGTTTTCAGTATCATGTGACACTCCTTGAGCTAATTGTCACACCGTTAAGAGTGACCAATTAAAGGTCGTGCGCTCCTTATTTTAAACGACTTTCTTCGTGTCAGGCTTATACAAATCACGCGATTTTATATACAAGAGTTAAATATTTGTATACATAAATTATATTTCATTGTTAAAATTATAGAGCGAACATAAATTCTCATTGTATTCTTAAGAAACTGTATAATACAATTTAAATTTCTTACACACACACACACACACACACACATATATATATATATATATATATATATATATATATATATATATATATATATATATATATATATATATATAGCTTGTATAAATGTACTGTCAATTGAAGTGACATTAAAATTCAGTTAAGTTTATGACCCAAATTTTACCTGACAAAGTTGAACACCTGGTTCAGTGATAAATTTTACTTGATCCTAACAGTGCAGAAATTTTGATTGCACAGTTATTTTGTCAACTCGACGAGTTTGGCTGTTACGTTGCATAACTTGAAAAGAGGATTACACACAGTAGTCTGTAAGCATAAATGCGGGTGACTTTTATTCCAGGGTAGGATCCATTTCATTTATAGACCGTTCCGTATCTGAAGGAGTTTCTTGTTTGATATTGATAATTGTGCATACCTCTCTCGCTCACCCACTCTTTCACTCCATTTCTAAGTCATGAAAAACTGATTTTTCTTAAAATGTATCTTTCCAACACGCATATTAATGACGATGTAGTCTACCAAACTAATACACCGTATCTTTTTGATGCCCAATAAATCACAAACAAGTATTCCTGCAAACGTTTAGCTGAAACACATTACCACAATATGAGGAACATTCATTATCGATTGAATGGCTAACCGATATTAAAGTAGTTTCGGGGATAAGTGATCAAATGACGTCTGGTGGGCTCCAAGTTTGTTTAGCGTGTGTGTGTGTGTGTGTGTGTGTGTATGTGTGATGGCTATTTGAGTGATAGCCAACAACATTGATACTTGACCAGTCTGTCTGTGCAAATGGTGAAAGGCATTGGTCAGCGTCCATCGCTCAAAGAACAACTGAGTTTCGTCATCAAAAATTGTTTGTACATATCGCATAAGCAAAACAGAACGCACCATTTTCATCTTGCCGTTTTTTTTTTATATACTTGAAACGTTGTTAATGGTCGTGGCTATCATTTACAAAGGAGCTGAAACAAAAATTATCTCATATCATATGAACAGTTGCCTAAATTTTAGCATATCCGAATCACAATTAATTTAAAAAGACGTATTTACTGTCAAAGAAAAGGGTTAGACACACCCAGGAAGAACACCAGTTTTAAAAAAATTCAAAACAAAATGAAGTTAAAAGTTACAAATAATGGTATTTCAAATTCTGGTTGTTCTTGGTCTAATGTAATGGTCAGTTTTAGAGAGAAATATTTCCAGAACTTTCCAATAAACAAAAACAAGATATTTTGTATTGTCTTGCCAGTTCTCAGTGCATTGAAATTGTGTACAGGATTAACACAAGGATGCAAACAGATTAGAAACAGAATTAGTCAATGTGTACAGGAGCATACAGTCATGCAAACATATGCAGATTGATTTTTTGTGCATTCAGAATACATTGTTTTACAAATTTATGTTCATCTTGTTTTTCTAATTTTAATTTTGGTATTCTTAAAAAAAAGGGCTGCATATACTTATAAATGGAGTGAAACTGCAAACAACAAAGACCTGATCAGCTACTGCAGATCAAGGTATTTTTTATTTTTTTTTATTTTACTGATTACTGCAAACAAAATTGCAGCGACCCAGATCTGCTAGACGTTATTTGACAGCAGATCTGGGTCTGTGCTGTATATAGTACAAGCTCTTATGGTATTGTAAAATTTGTCTTTTTTGTGTAGAAGTTGTCTCCCTCCCATCAATATATGCACACATACAGCATGTCTAATTATTCTCACTGCTCAGTCGCTGTATAAAAATGAAGAGACTGGCATAACTGCTGACTGAAGATATCCCATTTGCTGCATTTTCAAAAGAGTTTTAAAAAAAATTTGTTTATTGTTATTCAAGTGTGACCTTGCTTCAGAAAATAAATACTTTTCTGGGTGCTTCAGTGTTATTTTCTTCTCTGCTTCATTTGCTTGTTTTTGTCTCTTGATGTTGTATATAATAATACACTGTGACCACCAAATACACCATAGAAACTATCTTGACCACATGGTTCACTAACTTAGGTTAGTTGTGTCTCTCCTAGCACCAGGCATGAGAAATCCAATGTGACAAATCATCGACTTGAAGAAAAAAAATCCATCTCCTTGTTTTGGGCATTTTTTTTTGTTTGGTTTCAAAGCAGTATTGGTTTATTTGTGATACAAGTGATCAGGATTGTATGAAACCCTTCAACATCTTTTTCAATAGATTCAGCTTTCTACGCTACTTCCAATTACAGAATTTAAGCTTTGGAAAATAAAGGACACAAATCGATATAGTCTTGGGAAAGCAATACATCTGCTATCAGAGAGGAGAGAACATTTGATTTTTGGATTTTGTATCAGATGCATTGTCTCTCTTATACCATGAACTATTTTATCTCTCATGAGACTAATGCAATGAATAAAGAGTTCATTTGTTAATATCCATTTAAAAATTCCAATGTTATCAATTGTGGGCAGCATAGAACTTCTGTTTTAATTAAACACAAAAAATGTGTTTCTTATTACAATTGTTTCAGATTTTGGGCAGGCAGGTTTATTAAACATTTGTTTTGTAGGTTTTGTATTTCAACCATGCTGGAAAAAAAGTGATTGGGTTGGCATTAAGAAACAGAAAGTGTGCAATTTTCCCCTCATTTTCTGTAATGCAATATCAAAAACAAAGCAACAGTGGTAAATTTTAAAAAAAAAACAAAACTTATTTTTATAAATACATTCAACAAGAACATCAGTGATTGATTTTCAGTTTCATAAGGGAGATTACTGACTTTTATACAACAGATTATAATTATGAATGTAAATAAAATAATGTCAGTGTTTACTTAATCATGGTTTTAAGAAAAATTGAGAACTGGAAATACATATACAAGTATGTTTTTCTTATAAATTGATCTTCAATGCTGACAATGTGTCCCCTTTTTGTGTCCCACTCACATTGTTATAGACTCACATGGTTATAGACAACCAGTTACTGCATAGTCTTTATTTATTTCTGACTCTCAAAAGTGATGCATGTTTTTCTAAATGAAACAATAACATATAATGCAGGGTATATCTGAACTTATAAATGAAACATTAACATCAAATGCTGGATATATTTCAACTAAAAAAAGTAACAATGATATGGCATAGAATTGATAACAGCTGAGACAGTCATTTTCTGTACTGTAAATAATTATAAAATAGGTCAAGATCTTATTTATAGACTTTGCATTTAAAATATTTAGATTTAGGCATATTTTGTTAAAAACAAAACTTCTACTTTCTTTCATTTTGTAGAAGATTTGTATTATTATTAATTAATTAATAATTTAAGCATTATGAATAATTAATTAATAATTTAAGCATTATGAATAACTGGATTACAGTTAGAAAACTGCCAAAATGTAATGAGCAATCTCTTCGCATCACTTACTCTAGATAAATACAAAAGTTGTCATAGTAACACAGTTGGTGGAGCATCAGACTTGCAATTCAATAGTTATGGGTTTGATACCCATCTAGGTTAACCTGATTTGGCTTGTCTTGGTGGGTTCGTTGGAAAGGCATTTAGCTCTCATTTCTTTGCCAATAGTGTGCTAAAAGTGCCATTATAACCAGCAATGACATTCTTTCTATTAATTTTTCATTGCGTGATACTGTGATGTATTACTGAAACATCCTTAGATGAATAGTTTCATCCTAACAGATGAAATTGAAACAAGCCCTGACTGAAGATCAATTTGAGTACATTTTTTTGGACAGGTTACAAGTTCTGGGGGCAGTTCTATAATGTGCGCGTGTGTAGATAATTAATAGTATATAGATGCATGGAGTGACTTGGTCACTTGAATTAGACCTGTGTCCATTTATAGACGTGTATGTTATTATTTTTATTACAGATAACACAGAATATGTACTCTTAAAACATTTCAATTGTATTGTTTTTTTCTTTCTCTTAGGTATGGGTGTCAGTAATGTACTACAGTAGTTTGAAGTGTAGGTGTCACTAATTTACCAATGGTGTTTTCAGTGTTGCTGGCCTTCATGTTCTAAGGGTGTTTTCAAGTGTAGGGGTTGTTAATTCATTAAGAGTGTTTTTCAGTGTACATGTCATTAATGTACTTGGGGTGTTTACTGTGTAATGTCTTGTTTTTTATTTAAAAGCTTGTAATAGCTGAACATTTAATTGGTTCATGGCATTCAAAAGGATTTGTTGGTGTACTGATGTACAATTACAGTTATATAATGTCAGTAGGGCAGTGACAGTAGTGTGTCAAATTAGGAAAATGTAAATACATAGGCATTTAGCAGTTCATTATTTTCTAGGTGTGGACATTCATACAGATTACTTAGTCTAAGCACTGTGAAAGAGGATTCAAATGCAATTCAGCAAATTTATTGGCTTTTGTAAATTGTATTGGATTTGGAGGGATGATGGAGTTACTTACTAGACCAGTCATAAGCCGCATGAAATCAATTTGTACCCCATATAATTTTTCCTGTAAACATGTTTAACCTTGCCACTATTAAAGTATCACCTCCGTGTTGAAAAATTCAGATTAGAGTTATTTTAGAAAATTAAAATCAAGATGTTCAGTCCCTAAAATTTGACAGGTGCACATAAAACTGCACATAAAACTGCAGAACAAGTTTTAAAATGTTTATGGTAACCAGATTTATTGAAATATGAATTTTTCTGGACCTGTTTTTAAAGCCCAAAACTGCTTAATTTGCCAAGAAAATGACTAAAACGAATGCATCACTGGATGGAAATAGAGGTAACACATAAGCTGTTGTATTTGACCATGATAGTTTTATATAACTTAACTTTTGCTGCTTTGATTGATTGTTATTGATGTCTGTTTTTTAAGATAATGTATTGGTATTAATTTAAATATTAAGTAGCAAAATAAAGCTGCACTGATTTACGTTTTTAGTTGATTTGATTTGATTGCTTTAAATCCTAGCCTGCTTGCCACAGTAACAGATATTTGCAAAAGTGATCAACATCGTGGATTAATTCAGTCTAGTTCTGGAAAATAGTCACGCTGGGAATGTCTTTAGTCATGGAAAGTGTACATCAGAAGAGGATAATGCCAAACATTGAAACGTCAGTTGAAGAAGCAGATTGGCTTGACATGCACAATTGCCTCTTTTTCTTATAAAAAATTTATACATGGCAGGCAATTCAGTAATAATGATTAAGGGATAATGTTCATTCAGCCATTGTTTATTATCTAATTGATCCACAAAAAGAAATTTACAGCTTTTAAAGACTGCACCAGTAGTCTTGGTTATGGTTTGATGTATTACAACACAGCAACACAAATAGGTTTTTTAGTGTCAAGGTAACTGGAATAAATGCCTTGCCCAAGGACACGCTAAAATATCAACTTTTTGGGCTTGAACAGTGGTAGGAATAAAACATTCCCCATCTCAGCATAATAACCAGTCAGTTCTAATGACTTGACAGGGAGTTCTTTGGGCAGTGGTTGGTTTCGGTTCAATTTATAATTTTTAAAAAAAATTATTTATTGTTTGTATCACTGCAGAAATGGGAGGAAAGTATCATTCCCCAAGCCACAGAGGCATTAACTGACCTCGGTTAGTCTAGGTGGGTATTTTACGAGACCCGAAGTTCTACTTAGTGTGTTACTGTGGTTCATGCATTAGACAACCTAAAGGCAACCTAAAGGGTGTTGACCATTGTTTTAAAGAATCTCAAAACCCTGTTAAGTCTGAAGTAGAAAAAATGAATTTAGTGCATGTCTCAGATGACCTTTGGGACTGTTGTGTATTTCACTCCCAAAATTAAAATTAGAAACTATTTGGGTATTTTAAAATTTCAAATGATAATCATTTAAAATTGAAAAATACCCGATGACGTTTGTTTATGTATTCTAGCAAAATCAATTTCTTCACACTTGTATTATCCTTGGAGACACTTGATAAACTGAACACCTCTATGTTTTATGTATTCACAAAAGACCAAACATTTTCAACTTTGTATATGTTTCACTTTGTGTCCAAGTTTTTTTCTCTGTATCATTTGCATCAATAACTTTGAAGCATGGAGATAACTGTCTCCATAATCAAATTTCTTTCTGTAATTTGGCTGGAATGAATTTCGTATTAGACTTTCAGGCTTCGTAGATTTTTTCCTTCATTTTTTCTCCATTTTTCATGTCTAAAAATTGAACAAACAAGCACCTGGTCAGTTGATCCAGTCAAAGTCAGACTGGTTTACCATACCTGTTTACATACTAAACATGTACTTTTTCAAGTTTATTTTAACAAAAATATATGTGGCAGCATTCAGTAAAATCAGACTGGACAGTTCAATCAGCTGTTCGTTAACAAAAATATAAACACAGAGACCCAAATCTTTGCAGTGAAAGAAAGCTGCTTGCATAGTTGAACATATACTGGAAGAAAAATTTTTAAGCAAGTGAAATATGCAGATATGCTGCTTATCTACACAATATGTATGTAATTAATATTACAAATTTATTCTTGGCTTGCAGATTATTCAGGTAATACAGTATTAAAAAAACAGCTTTCATTGAAAAATGTCTTCATCATCCTCTATCTTAAGACAGTAATTAGTTAAAAGGAATGTTTGCAAACTTTGTTAACTTGTACGTGTTCATCATGGAGAAGAAAAATTATGAGTTTGGTGTGTTTTGTACGTTATGTGGACATGTACTTGTAAATGAGACAAAACATTGTCTCACTTTCCTTATCTGCATACTGACACAGAAGTATGATTTGTGGCAAATGTAGAAATTCATGTACAATCATTTTTGTAAGACAGTATGGGTAATTCTGCAGGGCATTTTGGGTAAAAACTTATTAAAAGTTATAATTTAACTAGTTACCTTCTTTTATCTGTGAAAAATTTGTGCTAATGATAACCTAATGCCAGTCATGGCCCTATCTTGCAGAAAATTATCTACAATAATTTGTAAAGATAGTGCATTTGTACAGAAATTTCCATTGACTGCACAAAGTCATGTTTCTAACTCAAAATAACTGGGTCTTTTGTCAGTTTTTGTATAGGTTTAATTTGGTTGAAGTAGTTTTTCTAAAAATTGGAAAGATATACCTGCTATATGTACATGCTTATAAGTCGAGTTCAGCAGCAATAACAAATTTGCTCTACTGTCACACTGACAGATCAGGGTCTGTTATTTGTTCCGCTCAGTACTCCAAACTTGAATAGACCAAGATCTGCAGGTGCATTGTGTGACCTTGATCTGGATTTGTGCAGTTTGTACAAGTTTCTTAAGCTTCTTACAATTAATTCTGGAAATTGTTAAGCACCTGTTGGACATGGACTTGAGAGCCTGATTGAGTAATGGATACCTATGTATGCTGTTTGTAAGATTATGATCTAGTTCAAATTTTACTGCCAGTAATAGCAGACAAGTTTAAATAATATATAATGTTGTGTGTTGCTTGAATCTAATTTTATTCATCTGACAAAAGACCATATTGTTATCACTCAGCAACACACAAAACTATATATAATTTAAACTTGTCTGCTATTACTGGCATGTTCATGCTTTTGAGAACAATTTTCTTGAAATTATTGTGAATCCTGAAATTGTACATCCAAGAATACCCCCATTTAACTGATGCATATGGCAACCAAAGGGTTTATGCTTATGTAGCATAATGCACCTGCAGATCAGGGTTTCTGTTGTTCTAATTATTGCTCCATACAAACTACACAGAACCAGATCTGCCAGTGCATTAAATGATGACAGATCTTGGTCTGTGCTGTTTGCAGTAGGGCTCATCTTATAAATGTGTACATACAGTATCCAAGTTTCTAAAATAAATTGTTATTTATTTGGTAATGTGTTTTTGGGTTTGACTGTTTGCATTGGGTATATAATCCCAATTTCCATCCTACATTTCACTGTGGCAGATCTATATACATGATTTTTCCATACAATTAGGATGGTTAAATTTAGAATATTTATGGTATTTTCAAGGTCCGAGGTGTTTAATGAGTACATGAGTTGAGCTGTATAATTAGGCTAATTAACAGAATCTTGTTGGACTGAACAGTAGGGATCAGGTGATAAGAATATGCATCAGATAAATAAAACAATAAAATTAACTTAAAAATACCATATTCAACCACATTGTAGAGTTTGTTAGATTTTGAAGTTATTGCAGACATCAGTTTGACCTTGACATAGCAGGGTCTGACTGAATTGTATTTGTCTAGCACACTGTATGGTTAACAAAGTTATTTTGTATAGTTTGGAAGTTTTACATTTTAAGAGATGTTTGAGAATGTGATTTGCAGTTTGGGTTTTCTTTAGTGGATATACCTGGTATTGTATTGTCAGAGAAAGGGACAGTTTATGCTGGCTAATGCTTCATTCAACTCTTTCAGCAGGATACTTTTATATCTCACACAATTTTACTTTACTTTGCATAGATTGTAAATTGTGGTTAGCCAATTAGTAAGGGGTTGCATTTGCAATAAACTTGAAAATCACGCCGGTCACAATTTTTCCCAATGCTTAAAAATGTACTGTACCATACTCCGGTTAACTGCACGATCTCGTGACGGGCCCGAGGGTGTGCAGTTAACCCGAGTCAACTTTACCTCAATCATCTTAGGGGAAATGTGCTTCCCCATCAGTTTAATTAGGGACTAACCATACAACTTTCTGGAAAGGGAGGGCTTGGATGATTTTTGGAAAACAATTTTGGACAGTACTCTCACATTGCACCAACATATCATGACACATGGCTGCATATCATGTGCTGAGATGCATCAGCTCCATTCGCAAATATCTTTCAGTTGATGCCACTAAAACATTGGTGTGTTCATTATTACTTTCAAGACTGGACTATTGAAACTCATTTCTGTCTGGTTTGTCTCAATATCTACTCCAGAAACTTCAATAAGTTCAAGACACAGTTGCTAGGATCATCCTTTGAGTATCAGGATCAGAGCACAACACCATGCTGCTCAGTACTCTACACTGGCTATCCATTCGATCCGGAATCAAACACAAAATTTGTTATCTGTGCTACATTTCACTGATGGACTCCAGTCCAACATATCTATCCAGCCTCACCCATGTGTACACACCAGCAAGATACTTACACTCTTTTTCTGACAAGCGTATTCTCATTGTTCCCACTATGAAAGTGAAGTCATTGGACAAAGTTCTTTGCATACCAAGACCCAGCAACATGGAATGAATTGCCCGTTGAAATTAGACACAAAAGACATAGTAATCCCTTTCAAGAATGCTCTTAAATTTCACCTTTTTCAACTGTAATAACAAACATAAAAACCTAATAATGTTTCCTACCTTAAATATTTTCAGCATTTGTTTATGTTTTCTAATTTCATGGTGTTTGTTTTTTTTTTTGAATTTTTTTTTGGTAGTCATATCATTATAGATGTAAAGTACTTGGAGCTTCTAAAGATTAGGTGCTATACAAAGATCTACTGGTGTGTTATGTGACAATAACCACTTATGAATGACAATAGATAAATGTATGGCATTAGATTTTATTTTATTTCCATGATTGGTTTGGATTGTAGGTGTCTGGTTGGTTGGTTGGTTGGTTGGTTTTTAAAGGCTTTTTCAATAATAAATTGGCCATATTATTTCACAGGACTGATAGCCAATCGTCTTTCTAAAGACATATCAAGACAGCCAATCCAACTGTTCTTAGTGGGCCTCTTACTCAAGCCCCTTGGATTGCAAATCCAGTACCAAGCTGCTGTACCTCTTTGGGAATTATAGATGACTGCAGGAAATTGTATTGTTCTGTTTACTTTTGAGAACAGTAGACAATATTCTGTGCTCCGAAAGAGACAACTAATTCATCTGTGCCCTTAAAAGATTTTGACTGGTTTAGCTGGGTGTGTTTGGAAGTTGTTGCAGTGTTAAATAAAAAAGAGGTAATATTCTTTCATCTTTCTAGTAAATAGAGCACTTTAAGAACAAGAATAAACCAATCCAGCTAGATGCTCAGTTTAACATAATTTGGATTCAACATCTGGGTCTTTCATGGTTGCCAGCCATATCTCACAGGATGAAAGCTTACCTTTGATTTGGTTCCAGGCAAACAAAATCAGGAAATAATGATTTACTAGTGGATTAGAATTATTTGGACCTACATTAATTAATCCAGGGTTGTTTATGACAGTATAATATGCTATGTTTCTGTTTTTGGATTATACAGTTACTTATTTTGTAAAGCATGCAACATCGAGCTTTTATTACCATATATACTCACTTTTAAGGTGATTCCAATTGAAACTGTACAGACCCAGATCAGTCAGCACATTATGTGATTGTAGATCTGGGTCTGTGCAGTTTGTTTGGAGTAGGCAGTAGAATGAGCAGCATAGACCATGGTCTGCAGGTGCATTGTTATGGATGATCAGGATCTTTGTTGTTTGTGTTTTGACCTGATTTATAAGTGAGTATAGATGGTAAGTGTTAAGAGACAATACCAACTGACCACATGCTTGTAGAGTATTGCAATCTACTTATATTTTTTTTGTGTGGAGATTAATTTGATTAGTGATGTTGCACTAATTTGCATTAATTTGTTTATCTGAAATTCTTGTATAGACTCTTTTGTAGCTTTCTCATAGATTGTATCTACCTTTTAATACATCAGCCTAATGAATTACACACAGATTCCCAGGAAATTCAGCTAATATTCAATGAAGATCTCAGGGTAGATAAATAGATACCAAGAGCTGTGTCTACTTCAAGTCATTATCAGATCATCTTATCATTAGAACATGGAATGAGTGTTTTTTTTTCCTCCAGGATATAGTATCCTGAAGCCAGAAGGTAAGACATGACCACTTGTATAACCAATAGATCAGTGTCTGCCTTAAGTGGCGGTAGGTCTGTCTGCCCATCCATCTTGTACTCTCAAGCTGGTTACTTTGCTTCATAGCATGTCCGACCCTAAAGGTTCATGTAGCTCATCCTATAGTACTATATACCATATGTACTTGCTTATAAGTAAAGTCCAACTGCAAACTGCACAGACCCAGATCTGCTGTTGTATAATGCACCTGCAGATCAGGGTATAAACTGTTTATTCTACCTACTGATTGCTCCAAAGAAACTACACAGTTCAAGATCTACCAGTGCATTATGTGAAGGCAGACCTGGGTCTATGCAGTTTGCAGTTGGATTAAAGTTGTAGTCAATGTATTACAAATTCATGACACGTTAGAATGCAATTTAGATGATTGTTTTTGACTTGGTTTTAAGAGATTAGTAGGAGGTATATTTTTCATGAAGTTAACTCTTATTTTATTTTCCTAGTTACCATATATACTCACTTGTACGTTGAGACCAACCACAGACTGTATAGATGCTGGTCTGCCCTAGCATAATGAACTGTTTTTCTGAATAAGAAACTGCATAGACTTAGATCTGCTAATGCATTTATGTGATGGCAGATCTGCTTCTGTGCAGTTTGCAGTGGACTCATCTCATAAGTGAGTATATATGTTAATATGCAAATGTAATACAGATTCTAGTAGTCTGTTAATGTTGTGAATAGGTTTCCTATATGATGGAACTGGACTGTCTTGGTGATATTCCTGGAATTGCCAGGGGGATCTTTGAATCCTGTTCTGACCAGGCTACCATTACATGTCTTTTTGGTTAAGACACTTTGCTTCAGTTATTGCCTCAGCTTGACAGAATCTTTTATGTGTTGATGTGTTCAAAACAAATCAGCCGATTTTCAGTTTCAGATAAATGTAAATGTACAATTTTCAAGCAGGATTTATATGACAATAAGTGTGTAAATGTCATGAGAGAAAACGAAGGTGGTGCAGCTCTTTGGCCAGTCGAAAATGTCCTCATGCGGCCCTTTGAGTAGTTTGATTTTGAGACCCTTCATGTAAATCTTCCTTTGATTGCTGATTTCCACAATCACACAATGTATTTATTCATATATACATCGAGTCAAACTGCATACAGTGAAGATCTTGATCTACTATAGCACAATGTGCCAACAGGTCAGGGTCTGTCTTGTTTTTTTTTTTTTTTTTTTTTACTGATTACTGCCAACAAACTGCACAGACCTTTATCTGCAGGCGCATTAGGTGATGACAGATCTGGGTCTGAGCAGTTTGCAGTTGGGCTTGTCTTGTTAGCAAGTGTAGCTGGTAGTGGCCTGTTTTGTTTATGCTTAGCCCACTTTAGAAAAACAGTAGGAATTTTGATTGATGAAGATTTGTGACCAGTTTAGTTGACTTGTAAGGAGGTGATGACAGAAAAACATTTGAGTCCCATTAGCAAACACCACAGCATGTTTTTTTTTATTTATAAGAATTTCTTTGTTAGTAACACAATGGAAATGCATTGACCCCCATCTTTGACTGCTTTAGGACAAGATGATGCCATAATATTGATGAGGAAATAAAATAGCATTGTGGTATTATTTGGGTAATTGATGAATGTTGGCTTATACTAAGATAATGTAGTGAGACATACCTTTTTACCTTAAATCATTTACATATTTAAAGAAGGCTCTTTTTTCAAGTTCCACAAGGTTTTCAGTCAAAAAATTTTCCTCTGTATATGCTTAATGACCAGTTATTTAATTTTCTCTGGTGTGGTGGGCCTTTGGGGGACTGTTGGGTTGAGAGAATATGGTATGTTACAAATTCATCTTGTTCTATTAAGATAATTTGATCTTGTATACCCACAAGACTTGGCGTACACAACTATAATGCTGTTGGACAAACAGCAGAGTTGGAATATATACAATAGGATGAAAATGCTGGACCAAATCTTAAAACTTGGTCAACTGTATTGCTCAGTTGCTGTGCTGATATGGGTGTGTACAAAATGATGCTAAGATAAAATATTAATCAGACTTACTAGATACAACAAATTTAAAGACTTGTTTGTATGTCCTCTAATTTAGAGAGATTAGTGATTTATTGACTGAGAAGATAATTGTTTAATTGTTTGGTCAGATAAAGACAGTAAATGAAACCTCCCTTGCTTAGTAATCTCTGTTCATTTTTAAAAATTTACATCTTGTATATCAATTACAGGTTCATGGAAAGTGTAATGTTCATTTTTGTGAAATTATTGATTCCTTAGTTATAATCCTCAGCTTTTCTTCTCATTTGTGTATAATATAGTTTGCATTTCTCTAATTGGTCTTTTATTACATTCATTTATTATATTGATTGCTTGGTTTGTACCTTTTATTGTTGTGTCTATCAACATATATGTACTTACAAGTTTATTGGCACGTTCCTTTTAATTATAAAACTGGTGACATCAAAAGCTAAATCAATTAGACTACTAATGAAAATCTCAACAATAATTATTTAGAAGAAAAAATCAACAGAAAAAGATTAAGGCATAATGTTATTATTAAATTGATACGGCCATGGTGATGAATTTGTGAAGATTATTTTAATTTTTATCATGCAAAAATATTATGGAATTTAAGATCTTTGATGCAAATTTACAATTCAGTATTAGAAAGATTGTGTGTCAAAATTATTTTGAAGAGGTTAATGTAAATGAGAATTTACATTACAGTTCAGAGAATTTAAAAAGTCTATGATAAAGCATACGGTTGTTAATGAGTATGAAGAAATGTCTATGCAGAGGATTACATTTCTGTAGTTAGATGTTCAAGCCATAAGCTTAATATTGAAGTGGCATTACTTCTAAGTTTTCTTTTTGTTTTGTTTGATTGGGATTGGGATTTCTAACGTAGCTTTAACAATTTTTCAGTCATATCGCTATGATGTCTGCAGTGAGGCAGTTTATAGTGATGTCTAGTACTGGGGCATCATGCCGCAGACATGTAGCATGACATCACACCCAGTCACATTATCATGACACCAGGCCAACCAGTCCTAACACTAACCTCTTAATGCTGAGCGTCAAGCGAGGCAGCTGTTAGTACCATTTTTGTAAGTCTTTAGTATGACTCGGTCGGGGATCGAACCAACGACCTCCCACTTCTGTGACGGATGCTCTAACCACTAGGTCACTGGTGTGGTTCTTTTTTCTTTTTTGGGTAATTTCTACTCCTGAATAATGTATTATCAGTTCTTGATGAACCCTTCATTTTTTCTTGTTCTACCCAAGGTATTGGAGAAAAACAGTATTCAGATATATTTAGATAAACTTTGGTTTGCCTGTCAATCTTTGGAAAATGTTGATAGCTCGATATCCTCGGAAAGTCCACTGTTTATGTACCAATTTTTAGACAGAATCCTGTACTTAATGCCTGACAACTCAGATATAAGAAGTTTATTGCACTCCAGCATTATGACTTTTTTGGTATGTACTATAGGATTGTAGCCTAAATTACTGAAATAAAGAATATAAATTTAGTTTTATTTCCATTTGTAGAAAGATTACATTGTTACCACTTATTCAGTTGTATGACAGAGTGACCTTTTTTTAGGCTATTATTTAATTTCACATTGGGAACCTCAGATTATTTATACATATTGTAACTTAGCCGCCATATTACAAAGTTTGTTCATAGGGTTTATGGTTCTGCTCACAATGATATATTTAGGCACGAGGTATTCAATGTTCTCTCAGGATTCTGCCTAATTTTGATCTGACCAGTGGCTTAGAAACATTTTCTTGCTCAGAGATGTGGGAAAACAATAACAAGGGATATTTCCATGACTAATATCAGTGAAATATCATAGAGTAGTGACTACTACATTTGACCCAACAGTGTATTGAAAGACTCACTGAGGCACTTGAGTTTATTTGAATGTAGCTATGAGAGGGCTCCATTTAGTTCCCAGCCAGGGGTAGGGCATGATATCTCTCACCCCATAAATTAGAAGGTTGACTTCTTCAACTGCTGAAATGAGACCTGGAAGCAGATGGTTTAGATCAAGGGAAAGATGTGTTTCTTCTCTTTGCCTTGGTTAGGTTAATTCCATATTAATCTCCTGGTCTACCGGTAGATACTTAGACATTGTAGTTCAGATAAAATGTATGCACAATCTGATTGTATTCCATTACTCCAAACTTGGTCTGCATGCTCTGCCATGCACTTGCTGAATTTGATTGTATGTTTGCTGAATATACAAACATTAATAAATATACTGCTGGATACATTGTTATTTGAGGAACAAATCATAAAAATTGTTCTGTCCTAGTTAAGACATATTTTTTGTTCAACAGGCTCCAAAAAAGCCAATGATTGCATTGATTTTAAAAGGTCTTGTTTGTTAATGAACCATGTCAAAACTAAGCAAGTTGTCAGGTTATTTTTAGGAATGTTCAGATGTCAGGGACTGTTTTGACATTTGGGGTAATATAACCCTGTTAAACATGTTGATACTATTAATGACACTTTTAACCAAATTTACTCATCAATCATGTGACCAATTATTGTAAACAGGTCAGGAGGAAATAAATAATGTTAGTTACAATGGTTCTTCATTCAGTTGTTGACTATGTGAAAAAATCCAACAATTATCATAGCAGAATAGACTTTTGCCATAAACCATATTTCACCTATTAGTTCCCCATAGACGTATAAGTGTTCATGGCCTATGCAAATCCAAAATGTCATGTCCTTTGTGTATTGTTATGGGTGATTTATATATATTATTTGCAGATGAAAAAATTTCATTTTATTTGTATATTTCTTCAAGTATCCCTCACCCATCAGTGTTAATGTGAAAATCTTATCCACTTGTATGGTAAAGTAGCTTCATTATTTGTTTCAGCTGGGAATGGCTAGTGTTTTAAATTTTTTTATAAACAATGTACATGCTCGCCAGAAAATTCCTGTTCTGAAACATTCAATATATGCTTGTAAAGGACAGGTGAGAACTAACAAATTGAAGGAAACAGTTGTTATGCATGAAGCTCTCTTAAGGTAGTCATCAAGAAATTCTAGCGACAATTCAATCTTTGGGAATGGTTGGTGATTTTCTTTTGACCAATATTTTTGGTTTTCTTTTACCTAAAGATTTTTTTTGTACAGATTTAATGGTTGTAGCAAGTAATTTTAATTCTGCAAATCAAAACAAGAGTTGTTTTATGGGTTGGAATTTTTTCCCCTAAAAATATCCCAGCCTCCTCTTCCTATCATAGGAAATTTTAATATTGGTATGTAAATGAGACGTGGGGATGCAAGCATCATAAGAATGATGGTTTATAACAAGTATTTACCCCATACAATTAATTTTCATATTACTTGGGTAACTTACAAGGTCAAATATGATGCATTGAAAGGAGATTTTTAGCACCATATTTCCACGCATTGAACCTGCCTACCAGAAACAATGGACCCAGAACTGTCACAGCAATCTTTGATGCCAGGTCCTTAAGCCGAAATTTTTTTTATGCACATTACTGTAGGAAAAGGTAAAAAGTTAAGTACAGAACAACCTCTGTACCTTCCAAATTTTGTAATAGAGGTTGTTTTGAACATACCTTTTTGTCAAGGGTGAAATTCAAGATTATCCAAATGCTAACTACTAATTCTTATTTTATAGGTTTGGCCAAGGTGCTCTGAGTTTTCTTCAGAAAGAAATGAATTGAAAAGTAATTCACTTTTGATAACAGATGGTGCAACTTTTGCTTTCAGAGACTAACATAGAACAAGCTAGCAGGGTTGGAGATACTGTGGGTTGAGGAATCATGTTTTCCTTTACATTAATTATATTGTACTGGTTTGGATCACCAGCCTGCAGTCCATTGACAAATACTATTAATTTCATTCCTAATAAGCCCCTGATGATACATAAAACAAACCCCCTCACCTCCAATTTTAACAAATCCACATATTTTGATCATTATAAGGACTGTGAGACATTAACAACCAGGGTGAAGTATTCACAGGTACTTGTCATTGAGTGGCATTTCCAATTGATGAAAAATACCATCTTTTATGTTGTGCAAATAAAGCAAATACACGTTAAAAGGATAGAGACCTTTGATTCAGAAAATGGCAGGTAGAATCTAACACGTACTTATAAACATGTGTATTTCTCAGCATTGAAATCAAGATGATGTGTAGGGAGAATTGGCTCAGACTGTAATAAGGGCTGTGAGAGATGGAATATGAGGACTCCATGATAGACTAGAGGCTTTTATGACATTTTAACTTATTATGATTCAAAAGACTGGATATGATTTAAGCAAACTGCAAATTGCTGGGAAAAGAAAAGCATGCTGTTATCACATAGTTGTTATGTAGTCAGCTCTTAGCTGCACAGGTGGGGACCCTTAAAGTGACTGTAATTTTTACATAAATCCATCAACCCAGATAAGTACATTTGCTCAATGATGACACTTGAGATATGGAACCCTTAGACAGAGATGGGGCTTAGAAAGGCCAATATAGAGATTGGGAATCGTAAATTGACGACTTGAAAGTCCTTGGAGTGATATCCTTTAGCTCATAATGTTTGTGGTTAGGAAAGTGATTAAATGTTTGATGTAATTTTCAAAAATTCAAAGAGTCGTTTTGTGTGCTATAAATTATAGCTCACAAAATTAAACCAACAAATGAGTTTATACACTTGTTTAGCAATACAGTTTCCCCTTTAATTTCATGTGATCTCTGTTGGATTTTAAAAATTAAAGGCCATGACTCATTTCCAGCCCTAAAAATAGGAGTCCCAATAACAATACTTTTTTTTCTCTTGCAATAATTTGAAACATTCTGTGTGAATTGTTTGGTCCCCAATATAAATGTCATCAGATTACCAATGCTCATCCATTGGAAAATATTTAGCATAATAGAAAAGGAAAAATAAAAATAAAAGTCAATTGACAATTGAGATCTTCATGTTATAAATAAAACAAATTTAAATGCCTTTGTCTTGCCATTCTTTCATATTTGAGTAGCTAAAAGAAATCAAGAGATTACACTTCCTTTTCTATAATAATGTATTTCATTTGCTTAATTCCATTTAAAATCTATAAATTTGACAAGATACTGAAAGAAGAAATAAATTACCATGTTCCATTAACCTTTTTCATTTCATCTTTAATACAGTATGCTACATTTTCATTTGTCTTAAACAAAATTTAATAAATTTCTCTACTGCATGTTTAAGATTCTGAAAAATCCTGATGTTCTGGACCTTCTTTCATTATCCTCATCAATTTCATTACAATTTCTGGTTTTAAAGGTCCTTGTCAATGTTCTGACATGATTATGTACCTTTCTCCATTGCCCTCATCAATTTCATTTCAATTTCTGGTTTTAAAGGTCCCTGTCATGCTCTGATATGATTAAATACCTTTCTCCATTACCCTCATCAATTTCATTACAATTTCTGGTTTTAAAGGTCCTTGTCAATGTTCTGACATGATTATGTATCTTTCTCCATTCCCTAATCAATTTCATTACAATTTCTGGTTTTAAAGGTCCTTGTCATGTACTGACATGATTATGTACCTTTTCTAGAACATCATCGATCACACTCATCAAATTCATTATAATTTTGTGTCTTAACGTTTGCTGGCTTTTTGTCCTGCTGGGATTATCTACCCTGCTTATAAGCCACTGAAACCAGCAAATACTTCATCTAGAACAAGCTTGTCTGCAGCCTTGCACTTGACACCAAATAATTATTGCCATCAGGAAATTACATGTGTCTTAATCACTAGAGAATGAAAGTATATTTGTAATGACACAACAGACAGTTGAATTTCAGGCGTGATTTATGATTATTAAAATGTGTGCTCTTGTTCCTCCAACAAACAAAACTAGTCCCAAAATGTCTGCACTATTTTTCTAAGTACAGTATTCAATAAAATGCAGTATTTCCAAACATTGCACAAGGATTCAAAATATGAAAGTGTGCTTAGGAATGCTTATTAATAAGAAAAGGTTCTGTTAGAAATAACTCAAGATTCATAATGCATCAAACTTGCAGGTGTAACGTATCATTTAATCTTTAAAGAAATCTAATACTAATGGCCATAATTAGTTTTAAATTAGAGGGATGAGATCAAGTATTTTAGTATAATCAGGCCTGTTGACCAGCTTTCTCCATATTCCATTATTTCCATAGTGTTTGCTCCAGGTTTTTATCAATCCACATAGCCCACTTTCTCCAATACTTGTTATCAATTATATAGCAGGGATGTGGAATGCTTGGTTGCTAGACAAGGTATCAGCAATGGATTGGGATAACATTGAAGGAACTTCTTCTCAGTTTGATGCTGATTACACAATTGACATTGGTAATTACAGATCCATTTCACCACCTGGGCAAGAGAATGATAAGCAGTGACAACATTTACCATATGCATCATGATAATTGTAGTCACAATAAAGCTTATACAAACCAAATATGGAGACTGGAAAGTGTGTCTTTCAGGATTAAACTAGGATACATAATTATGGTTGATGAAATGTTTAACTGGAGTGATGACATCAAAGTGGATTGGTCACAGACTGGCGAGACCAAACATCATGTAATGGTCTTAGGCTATGACTGGTGTCTCTTGGCATAGGCAATGTCACTGGTGTATCTTGGCATAGGCTATGACTGGTTTCTCTGGGCATCTTTTGATTGCCTTAGTCCATGGCTGGTGTAGCCTTTTATCAGTGTTAGTGTATCAATGATGTCTTGTGGCAATTGTTCATGTCTTAATTTTGAGCCTGGTGAAAAAAAGGTACATGCTATTTTTTCTGTTCTTTACATTCAGATTGACTGGGGTAGAAGAAACTTGTTAGAAATTTGAGATTAAAACCCCATAAAAAGTCAATTTTAAAATGGATACTGGTTTCCCACTTTAAAAACAAACTTTCACAAACTTTATATAGTCCGACTTTTATATATTTCGAAAATGTTAATTTATTTACAATGCTAATGAGCATTTGCTTTTGTTTGGGCCTTTTTTGTTGCATTGTTGGATGATAAAATTTTGTTTTAGATTAGAAATTAATGTTGAATAATTCTGAGCATACTCAGACATCAAACCAGATTTTGAGCATTATGGCAGTTTATGTTTCCATTTTAATAAGTATACTTTATTAATAAAAGTTCAATCAGTGTACTTATTTTATCTCTTGAGTAGTAAGCATTTTTGAGGTTCATTTATTATACTTAACCTTTCCAGGTTACTGTTTTTTATGTACTTGCTGATACAGTTCAAACAAGACTTCAAAGACAGATCACCACAAACTAAGTGAATTTAATGGCTTGGCTTTAGGAGTTTTATATATATATATATATATTTGATTCTGGAAATTCAGATTACTCCTCAAGCTATATATATATATATATATATATATATATATATATATATATATATATATATATATATATATATATATATATATATGATTTCAACTTATTGGAATTTATGGCATAGATTACCTGCCTTTGTCAGTGAGGACAGTACCTGTATACTTGGCCTTTTTCATTCAAAGTTTCCTCGCCTTTCAATGTAATTATCCGTGTCACAGGGTGGGAAGTGTCATATATTGCTTGTGAGAATTGTTTGGTTGGTGTTTCATTTGATTGCTTACCTTTTTCATATCTCCATGTAATTGAACATTGCTAGGAATTAGAAATTAATACTGAGGCCTTTGCCCAGCAGTATTGGATTATCCTGCAGAGATCATGGATGTCAGACTTTGATATCAGAGGCGGCAAAGGCGATAAAATCTATTGTGTATTAAAGACACCGTTGAAAATGATAGGGAAGTGGAAACTACCCTGGGGATGTTGGAAATTCAAGTGTGTGATATTTTATGAATATAAAAGTATTTAGGCCTAATAGGGTTCAACATCAAAACTATTTTTGACCCAGGACTTTTTTTGTAGGAGGAGGAGATTGACTGCATGTTACATTATGGTGCCATGAAATTTAACCAATATCTCTTGCATTCTGCATGCTAATTAAGATTTCATATTTCCACAGTGTGTTTTTCAAAGGACAATGAACTAAGGTTTATTCTTCAATACATGTACATTGTTAATAGATTGATGCCATATTCTGAAAAGTTACACTTAACAAGAATCTTTTTGTTGTACAAATCATGAATTATTTTTAAAGCTCTACCTGATTCTTTTTTTGATATTAAATCCATTTAATATTAAGAAATTTCCACCTTATTTCAAATCAAAGGGTAATTTTTTCTGAAATTTTCAGTTTTAGAAAGACCATAATGAACTATAAAGGTTTTTGATTGTCCGAATTATGTTATACACTGTAGATAAAATTGATGTAGACCATAATAGAATTGTTATACTGATGAAACGTAATGTGCAGTGACCATTAGTAGAAACATTTTGTTATTCAGACATATATACGAATGTAATTGCATTTTGCAGCATCACAGCACAGTAGTGGCTATATGGTTTTAACAAAAGGTAAATTTAAAAATAAAATGCATCAAGATATATTTATTGCCAGTATCTATTGTATTTTGTCATTAGGACAAATAAGGAAAACAAATGTTAACTTGCAGTCACTTGAATGTCAGCTATCAGTATTAATTTTACATTTTAAATAAAACTGGATGGACCCAAATCTATCATTTTACGATGTAAGAACTACTGTAGAGACTTGTAGGTATAGTCAAATTACACATCACACCCAGAATGTCCCCAGTCTGATTAAAATTAGATCTCTACTGTACTAAATGAAAATCTGATGATGACCGCTTAAGGGTCATGTTGTGGTGACCTTTGAATTAGCCAATAGAAATGCAGCTTTAAAAAATTTGAAAGTTTAATTTGTTAGGTACACATTCATGCCCTTCATTCACACTGCTCCATCTCCAAATATGAAGACATGAGACTCCATCTGATTCGTTGACAAAATTATCAATTATCATAACAACATAGGTTACCAGAACATGACCCCTAAGTGGTTGCTGTCAGATCTTCATGTATAATAGTGGAAATCTGATTTTAAAGTGAAAGCAGATCTGGGTTTTAGCAGTTGATTAGGAGTAGCCATTAAAATAAACAACATAGACCCTGATATACAGGTGAATTATGCAACAGCAGATCAGTGTCTTTTTTTGCAGTTGGACTTTACTTATAAATGAGTATATATGGTAATTGGAGTTTGATAGTTTTATTTGCACAATACTTGGAAGCAATTACATGTACATACAATAATTTCAACTGAATGACATGAATCTACACTATTGTTTTCATAAGCAATTTATATATTGCATTTCATGTTCATTTATCTAATTTTGGAGAAGAAATTATTCAAATTGCACATTATATTAGATATTTTGAGTGATTAATGTACAAAGAGTGTAGAATGGATGAAGATCTGTTTGAATTTAGTTATCACATCTATTCCCTGAAAGCTTGTGATATGTTTTGTAAATAATGGCATTGTCACTATTAAATTGTTTTTTGTTTAAGCAACACACACACACACACACACACACACACACACACACACACACACACACTGCTAAAAGTCTTCTAGAGTACTGAGAGAACTTCTACCATTAAATAAAATTGCTTGCTTACTATATACACTCACTTATAAGTCAAGGCTAAATGCAAATAACAAAGTTTCTGATCTGTCATAGCATAGTGAGCATGCATATCAGGATCTGTGATGATTCTTCTAATGATTATTCCAAATAAACTCAGATTAGCCAGTGCATTATCCATTGGCAGATCAGGGTCTGTCTAGTTTGTAGTTGGACACGACTTATAAGCGGGTAAATATGGACAAATTTAAATGGTCAAATTTGTCAAGTGAATATTAAGGACCGGTGAGGTTATCTTTGGTTTCTAGTTTACAAATTAGTGACATCAGAATATGTTGTAAACAGTCTGCTGTTATGTTTACTTGTTTACATGTCAGGTTGAACTGTTAGCAACATTGACTTAGACTTGACATTGCATAAAACACCAGCAAATAAGGGTCTTCGTTGTTCATTCTTCTGATGGATCCGAACAAACTGCTTAGACACAAATTTGCTTGTGCATTATATGATGGCAGATCATGGTATTTAGTTGGGTCTTAAGTTGCACAAGTCTACCTGGTATTTGGAGTAATTGAATTAGGTTAAAAGAAATCATGTCAGAATTTGGAGTAATTATATTATGTATTTTTTTGTGCTTAAAAATAGTCACGTCAGAATTTGGAGTAACTGAATTTGATATGCATTTGTGCGTGCTTAAAAAATCATGCCAGAATTTGGAGTAATTGAATTAGGTATGCATTTGTGCATGCTTAAAAAATCATGTCAGAATTTGGAGTACTTAAATTAGGTATGCATTTCTGCTTGCTTAAAAATCATGTCAGAATTTGGAGTAATTGGATTAGGTATGCATTTGTGTTTGCTTAAAAAGCATGTCAGAATTTGGAATACTTGAATTAGGTATGCATTTTTGTTTGCTTAAAAAATCATGTCAGAATTTGGAGTACATGTAATTGAATTAGGTATGCATTTGTGTTTGCTTAAAAAAATTATGTCAGAATTTGGAGTAATTGAATTAGGTATGCATTTCTGCTTGCTTAAAAAAGGTCATGTCTGAAGTTGGAGAAGAAAAAAACATCAGAAAGTTCAAACATATATAGGGATAGATAGTTTTGCAGTACTGCAAGTAGGTTATTTAGTGCTGAGGCAATTGGTGTAAAGTGTTTTGGCCAGAGACATCACAATAACTATCTGGAGCTGATCTGATGTTGGGTAATGCACCATTTTGTTTGCAAGGCCAGCATGCTAGCCACCAAGGTAATTCACAACTCCATTTGCATGATGATCCGATTGTAATGTCTTTTAAACTTTTTTTTTATTTTGGGACACCACAAAATGTAATTTTGTGTAATTGAGTTACAAATTGGGTTGATCTTATCAGCCTGTGTCTTGACCAAGGTTGGGGCAAGGTCATGTTCCCATAAAATTCACCAATGGTACTTGTGTTTGAACAACAGCAGTTTCAACCCTTTTGATGCTTGAACAAAACTGGAAATTGGGCTAACTTGTGGTGAATGAAACCAATTAGTGTTAGAACTGAGGTTTTTGTATTAGAGCATATAGGTAGAAGAATTAAAATTTATATAGTTAACCCAACAAATTTTGCATAAAACGTTTCCCAAAAAAATAATTGAGAGAATTTAGATATTAAAACATAGTATTAAATATCATTGTTGATAATTTGAAATTGATGTGGATTTTTATTTGGATATTGAAGGTAGTGTTACTTTTCTGCTAGCCACTGAACACATTGTTAAAGACCTTGACAGACAAGATCAGAGTCATGGTTTTAGAGCTCATGTTATCGTATTCCTCATCAGATGAACATATTACTGGAGAGGGAGTAATGACTTAACCACTTTGACAATTTTGTCTACCTAGTAATGTGACAATGATCAGTATCACAATTTGAAGTCATAAATCTTCGTACATCTTTCTTTCTTTGTCAAAAGTTATCTTTTATCACAGGCCTGCAATCTGTTACTTTGAAATATAAGATTATTATAACCTTAACTAGGTATTGTACAAAAGCTCAGCCATTTTCTGTACAGCTAGTTGTATTTGCTGCTTTTTAGCCATGGTTTGGGTATGTATACATTAAGTAACCATTAAGAAATTGTTGATTTGGTAGGCACAGTTAAATTCTCTTACACAAATTGTTGATTTGGTAGGCACAGTTAAATTCTCTTACACAAATTGTTGATTTGGTAGGCACAGTTAAATTCTCTTACACAAATTGTTGATTTGGTAGGCACAGTTAAATTCTCTTACACAAATTGTTGATTTGGTAGGCACAGTTAAATTCTCTTACACAAATTGTTGATTTTTATATACATTAAACATCTGTTTTCAGTGAAAACCAGCATTTTTCAGTTACTTCCAAGTGCTTTAACTTGTGCATTCATAATAATTCCAAGTGCTTTAACTTGTGCATTCCTAATAATTCCATGTGCTTTAACTTGTGGATTCATAATAATTCCAAGTGCTTTAACTTGTGCATTCATAATAATTCCAAGTGCTTTAACTTGTGCATTCATAATAGTTCCAAATGCTTTAACTTGTGCATTCATAATAGTTCAGAGTGCTTTAATATTAGCATTTGTAATAGTTCCAAGTGCTTTAACTTGTGCATTCATAATAGTTCCAAGTGCTTTAACTTGTGCATTTGTAATAGTTTCAAGTGCTTTAACTTGTGCATTCATAATAGTTCCAAGTGCTTTAACTTTACATTTGTAATAGTTCCAAGTGCTGTAACTTGTGCATTCATAATAGTTCCAAGTGCTTTAACTTGTGTATTTGTAATAGTTCCAAGTGCTTTAACTTGTGCATTTGTAATACTTCCAAGTGCTTCAAGTTGTACATTAATTAATTTACAGTTTAAAGTGCTTTAACTTGTACATTAATTAATAATGATTCTAACTCTAATTTGAATTTGTTGTTGTTGTTGTAGGGTTTAACATCATTTTTCAGCACATGATCGACTATACATGGTAGCCAGTATTAATGGTGGGAGAAGAACACATGAAAACCCCCAGAAAGAACCATGACCCATGAGAAGCTACTGGCAAGCTTTCTCACATACCCATAGGCTGAATCTGAGACTCGAGCCCACACAGACAGAGGTGAGATGGCAGTGATCCGTAATGCATAGCACTTTAGACCACTCAGCAAATGAAAAAAAAAAATGTTAATGATTTGATGTTTTATAATTGCAATATGGTATTTGCATTCAGTTTTAGTTTTTTAGTGGAATCTTCCTCTAGAAAAATCAAATTTGGATGGATTTGTTTCCTGTATCCTGAACAGTCTGGTGAATTCATCTCGTTGCAAGCATAGTATGTTTGACAGTTTTTCTTTAGTGCTGGTTGTATATTGGATATATCACCATGATTTGTACCCATCAAATAAAAGCTTAATGGAAGGTGGTTTCCACGTCAGTGTAAGGTTATCACAGTTAAAATCGATGGAGTTTTGTTCTTCTTGTTTGAAAAAGTCCCACAATCCACTTGGTTTCCAATTGCAAAAATGTTTCGTAAAACTACAAATGATGGTATGAAATTGTGCCTGCTGTGTGATTTGTAATGTTATATTCATCAGTAATGTAAATTATTGACAACTGGCAAGAAATGGAAAAGCAATCAACAAAATTGAAGTCATCATTTTGCTAATTGAGATGCTTTTTATCTGTACGTTTATGTTTTGTAAATTTCAGTTAGACTTTAATTTGTATTCTTTTTGAAATCAATACAAGTTTTAAATTATTATTGTGATAAAACCTTCATTGAGATTTCTTTTGTTGGAATGAACAGCTTCATAATTACATGAAACTGAGGTCTGAAACTGTCTGTGAAAAACTGAAATGGATGATATACTGAGGAACATTACTGTATATATTTGCTTACAAGTCTAGCCCAACTGCAGACAACATTGACCCTGACCTGCTGTCATATAATGTGCTGGCAGATTTGGGTCTTTCTTGTTTGTTCTATTAATTACTCATTGCAAACGGCATAGACCTAAATTTGAATGTGCATTTTTTGATGGTTAATCTGAATATATTGGATCATGATCTATGTTAATTACAGTTGTAGAAGACTTGTAAGCAAGTACATACAGTTTTACATCAGTCAGTGTCAGTGAAATGTTCCATGTAGTTGTTGATTAGAAATCAGAGATGGACACAGAAGTGTCTGCAGTTCATTTTTATATTACCAGTCCATAGGAACAAGAGATGAGATAATGAATTGTCTGCAGTTTTTATATTACCAATCCATAGAAACCAGTTATTGTCTACTGTTACAGAGAACATTTTGTTGAAAAAATTGCAGTCTGTAGGTATTTAAGAAAATTAGAATTAATATCTTCATCAGTAATAATTAATACACTAAAGAAAAAATAACAAAGTGTGTGATGTAATTCAGACAAATCTAAAATCTTAATAGGACAATAGTTTTACAGTTGTTAAAAATTTGATTTTTTTTGGTCCAGTTAAAATCCGTTTTATGCTTTATGTTTTCGTAACTAAGAATCTGGATTGTATCAGTAAATGAACTGGAACAAAATACTATATATAGATTGGATACTTTTCTTTCCAAATTCAAAATTCTTGTGTTCTATGTAAGATAATTGCTATGGTGGTACTAAACAGTTCATGTACAAGTTCCTTGTTCTCTCGGGTGGGCAAGTCAGTCCTGTGCTATATAGCCCTTTAATCTTTGATAAACTATTACACACAGGGAGACCATAGTTTGCCCAGATAAGTTTCCTCCTATATCATGACACATGGACAACTTGAGTACTTTTCTTATGCGTTACCAAGATCAGTGCTCAATTTGTAGATGGTTAAGAATCGTTTGCATTGATAAATGTTGGCAAGTTTCACTGGTGGCTTTTAGGACAGGTGCTCTCTTTGCAATCGTGTTATTTATTGATGGATTTCCTCCCAAGACAATTCTGTCCCGTAACTCGTTCTTTGCTTTTTAAATCTATTCACATTAAATAATAAAGAAATGGTTTAGCAATTCTTTCAAGTTGACATAGAACAGATCAAATGGAATTACACTTTGGCCAACAGGTGTGCACAAAGTTGCTACTAAAATATCTCAATTTTCTTCGACCAGGTAAAAGCTTTTTGTTGTGAAATGTACAGACAGAAGTATCACATGACAGGCACTTGCCATCGTGAGCAAGGAGAATATATTACCAGAAGCATGCCCTTGTAACAAAGTATCTCTGCATTATTTCAATTAATCGTCACATTAACCTTTTGGGACAGTTCCTTTTTAAACTGGTGGAACTCTAGCCCAAGTTAGCATGTGTTTTGATTGACGTTCATACATTTACATGAAACATAAATCAAGATTTATGCATGGACCTTTCTTGGTGGGGTGACAAAGCATTACAATACTTGCAATTAGACTACACTGATACTGCTTGGGTAGATTTAGGTATAAAATGTTAAATAGTAAATGGAAATCTTGCTTGTGTTAAATCTCTCTTTTTATAGAATAAGTTTTTTTTTCTCATTTAATTGACAAAGAAAATGTCACACAGTCTTGAAATACGAAACTGAAGTTTTTAAATGTTACAGATGTTAGCATGGATGATAAGAACGTTTCTTTCGTTTTTTATTTTACCTCGAAAAACGCGTTTTTTTAAAATAAAAAATTGCGTTTTTTATATTAGGTACTTTCATTTTTTTCTTATCATCGGCCATTCAGGCGGTCCTCTGTCATACTTTAGGTAACAAATATCGATCAATAATGAATCTATGATGCTGGACAATATAAATTATATGGAGTAAACCATAGAGTGGTCAGATCAGTCAGATGGTAATAACGGCATTGAGTGATATTTTTAAAAAAATGTTATCTGGACTACAGTTTAAAACTTTACATTTTTTTTTGTATCACTGAAACTTTAAAACTGGTTTGTAGTGTGTAAATAAGTGAAATATTGATTTTTGTGTTGCCTAGAAACTACTGGAACGTTCTTTTATTGAGAAAAAAATGTGTTCTTTTTACATTTTTTATTTTAATTTTAACGTTTTTAACATCTATGGTTGTTGGTCAGTGTGCTTGAAACAAGACAGAAATTTGTCAATTAACTATGTGCAATATCTTGTAAATAAGTCTAACAAATTACACATCATAGACTTTTTGTTTAAAAGTACAAATTTTACTTAATACCATACCATTCAAAATATTGAGGGAAAGTTATTTGTACAAGAAACATGCAAATATACATGTGTATATTTATTATTGTTGTGATATATTTATTATCTTGATATGTTCATTATTATCTTTATATATTTTTTATTATCATGACATATTTCTTATTTTCCAAATATATTCATTACAATTATCTTGATATATTTATTATTATTCCAATATAGTAATTATCTCGATATATTCATTATTATTTGGATATTTTCATTATTTACTTGATATATTCATTATCTTAATAGTATCATTATCTTGATACTATCATTATTATACTATCATTATTATCTTGATATTATCATTAGTATGCTATCATTATTTTGATATTATCATTATCTTGATATCATTATTATCTTGATAGTTTCATTATTTTGATATTATCATTATTATCTTGATATCATTATCTTGATATTATCATTACTGATATTATCTTGATATTATCATTATTATCTTGATATTATCATTATCATCTTGATATTATCATTACTGATATTATCTTGATATTATCATTACTGATATTATCTTGATATTATCATTATTATCTTGATATTATCATTATTATCTTGATATTATCATTATTATCTTGATATTATCATTACTGATATCTTGATATTATCATTATTATCTTGATATCATTATTATCTTGATTTTATCATTATTATCTTGATATTATCATTATTATCTTGATATTATCATTACTGATATTATCTTGATATTATCATTACTGATATTATCTTGATATTATCATTATTATCTTGATATTATCATTATTATCTTGATATTATCAATACTGATATCTTGATATTATCATTATTATCTTGATATTATCATTATTATCTTGATATCATTATTATCTTGATTTTATCATTATTATCTTGATATTAACATTATTATCTTAATATCATTATTATCTTGATATCATTATTATCTTGATATTATCATTTCTGGTATTTTGATATTATTATCTTGATATTATCATTATTTATTTGATATCATTATTATCTTGATATTATCATTATTATCTTGATATTATCATTACTGATATCTTGATATTATCATTATTATCTTGATATTATCATTATTATCTTGATATCATTATTATCTTGATTTTATCATTATTATCTTGATATTAACATTATTATCTTAATATCATTATTATCTTGATATCATTATTATCTTGATATTATCATTTCTGGTATTTTGATATTATTATCTTGATATTATCATTATTTATTTGATATCATTATTATTTTGATATTATCATTATTTATTTGATATCATTATTATCTTGATATTTTCATTATCTTTATTTTGCTGTAACCATACTACTGCTGCTGCTATTGTTCTTCTACTACTACTACTGCTACTACTACTACTAGTACTACTACTACCACTACTACTACCACCACTCTTGTTTCCATTTTAGTCAGACAAATGTTTTAGTCTTAGCAATAGAAACCACCACCACAACAAAACTACCATGTAATTAGCACAATTTATTTGCAGATTTTACATAGATATGTGATTTACTTATATAGTATTAAATTGGGTTTCAAATTCCAGTAATCCTATGTGTAAAATTATGCCTTCTTTGTACAAGTAGATTTTTTTCTTCTTGTAACCAATCAAAATGTATCTAACATTAAATCGTTTCAGCACTCCTTTGTTTTAGAATGCATGGGAAACTTGCAATCCATTTTTTTATGCTCTGGCAAGTTTGGATCCCTTTTTTCATTGTTGAAAAGCAAGAGACACAGTTTGAGCTTAGAATTCACAAATTGGCAGTTGGAGGTTTGCTCTAGATGGGCAGAGAATGCATTGTTTACTTTAAATTAAATCAAAGTCAAAATCTTTTCCTGCTAGGAAAGGGGGCCTCGAGTGGATGAGTAGTCTAAAGCGCCCTCTTTGCATGGGTTCGACTCTCAGATTCGACCAGTGTGGGTATGTGAGAAAGCTTGCCAGTAGCTTCTCGTAGATCAGTGGTTCTTTCCGGGGTTTTCATTAGGTTCTTTCTTCACCATTAATACTGGCCTATCTTGTGCTGAAAAATGGCGTTAAACCCTGCTACAACTACAACTGGTAGAAAAATGTTTTGGTGGTGTTCTCGAAATAAATGTTCATCTCTTTTAAAAAAGAAATCTTGTTTTGTTCTGAATCAAGAATATCACTAGAAAGAAAAAACAATGACAAATATCAATGTTTTTAACTTTATGTATGGTGCATCTTGAAACTTCTTGCACTAATGTGTTTTAGGATCTTTTCAAAAAATCATTAACCTTGAAAACAAAGTTTGCAAAAAGGTGAGCAAGTCCATTAAAAGAAGGCTGTATATTGAGAATTATTATAATACAGTTGTATAACAAGTATTGCACTCTCTTTTCTCTTTGATGATGTCCTTCTCTTTAATAATTTTTGGGAGGTACATTTGGTAGTTTGTGTTCTTGCTTATGCTGAGGTCTGTGTTTTTGGATCCCCATTGTGGACTAGTTATTGAGGGAGATGTATATTGATGCATAAAATGCAAAGTTTGGTTCTAACTACCAGTGCCATAGTATGGTTGTGTATGGTTCATACCTAACACAAACAACATAGACCCATATTTTCAATTACATATCTTGCTTGTCAACCAGGGTTCATGCTCTTTGCTTAATTTGTAATATTGCTAGTACAGTTTGTATCAGCAGATCTGGGTCTGTGCTGTTTTACTGTTGGTTATTGAGTAAAAAAAGTATTTGTAGAAGGTGGACATCACCTAGATATTAAAACCGATTTCAAATCATAGTTATAATTCATTAACCATTTAACTGCCAAAGTTTGTTTGTTTGTTTGTTTATGGTTTAACGCCATTTTTCAGCACAATATATAGGCTATACATGGCGGCCAGTATTAGTGGTGGAGGAAGAAACCGGAAAAACCCCGGAAAGAACCACCGACCCACGAGAAGCTACTGGCAAGCTTTCTCACTTAACTACATTAGCCGAATCTTAGACTCGAACCCACGCAGACAGAGGTGAGATGGCAGTGGTCCGTAACGGACAGCGCTTTAGACCACTCGGCCACTGGGGCCCCCAACTGCCAAAGTGAAAGTATATATTGATTAAACAAGGTGTGTATGTGCTATGATGTAGGCAAGAATTAGTTTCATGGGGCAATTTTTTTTTTTTGAGGAACCTATCATTTGGTAGTACACTCTGGTTAGTAATCCAGGGGTTTCAGGTTTGATACATGCTCAGTTTAGCCAGGTGGGGTCAGATGCCTTGGTGCAAGTCTTTGGGAAAGACATATTTTCCACAGCATAATATAAAAACTACTGTGTCATCATTGGCTTGAGAGAAGTATGATGACCAGTTGGAACCTTAGGACACTTCTTACAATGATGTCCATCATTTTGTTAGTCCTCCACAGGCCATAGACCAAACATACATTGGATCTGAAACAACAGGGTTCCAGCCAACGGTTACAATTTTAGGGGTCTTAACTCTGGTGTAAGAAAAGGGGTAATATCGTTTCAGTTATCATGGGTAGGCTTCAGTTTTCATGGGTAAACAGTCTTTATCCCCCCCCCCCCCTTCAATCCTTAATCCCATTTATTATTTACTAAGCCGTGTGTCTGATGTGAAAAGTTGACAGCATAAAGTGACTTTCCTAGAATAAGTCATAGAGTGACCCTGGCAGTCGTGGCCATGAAAGAGACATGACTTTTTTTTCAATCCGGTGACAGGGGAAACTTGTTTAGAAACATAACATTGAAAGTCAAACAAATGAGAAAGACAAATGTCAAACACACCTTGCACGAGTTGATTGTTTAGAAATGTTTGGCGAGTCCATATTAATCATACACAAACCACTCTCTATGCATACAAATACAAGAGGGGCAATTATTTCCTCTCCATTGATTCAGTGGCATGATAATTTATATTGAAAAATTCTTGGTAAACATCTCTTCACTGTATTTTGTTTATTTTTTCTTACAACCTGTTGACTCAGTAGTGCTTGTCTGGTATCCCATCTGAACATTTCATGAAAATTCATATTTTCTGAGGAGATTCACTTCTTTTTATGTATATACAATTTTATTTTCTCTACTCCTAGTAAATCTAGGGTAGACTTGTGTAATAATTCTTGTGGTGTTGGAGTAGAAAAGTTCTTTTAGGTAGAAAAAAAGACATTAAATACTATATGTACTTGCTTATAAGCCAACTGCAAAACTGCACAGACCCAGATGTGCCATTGCAAAATGCACCAGAATATCTGATTCCCTTCAGTTTTTTTGTAGAAATAATCAGAAGAACAATCGCAGGCTTTGATCTGCAGTTACATTATGCTATGGCAGATTAAAAGCTTTGTTCTTTGCAGTTTGAACTGACATAGAAGCAAGTACATTGGTAATTGTTTTCTGCATTCTGTATAAATATTTATTCATTTAAGAGTTGGAAAACTAAAAAAAATGGATTACTTTAACAATACTCATTACACATTATTGATAATATCATGCTGTTGGCTATATAATGTCATTGGCAATATCATGCCATTGGCTGTATCATGCCATTGGCTGTATCATGCCATTTACAATATCATGTCATTGGCTGTATCATGTCATTGGCAATATCATGCCATCGGCTATATCATACCATTGGCAATATCATGTCATTGGCAATATCATGCCATTGGCTATATCATGTGAAGGGAATTGATTCAGTCGGGTGCCTTTACAAGAACATACAGAAGTAGCTGACCTGGTTGGATATCAAACACTAAACTCTTGGAGTCCAAAATCCAGCACTCTACCAACATGGGCACTGCAGCTCCCTTCTAAAAATGACCTACTTGTTCTGAAGCAAGAGCTTGCCAAGAAACTACATCTATATTATTTTCTTAATATTTGCATAAAATTCATGGCAAGCAATATGAAATTGTATGTTTTAAAGCATAATTTTCGATATTAATTGGATATAAAGAAATTCCCCCATTCTTCAGCCTTACACTGAGTTGAAAGCTTTTAGTTTTCAATGTTTGATACTCAAGTAATGGAACAGAAATCAGCCTTAGTTAGAGACATTCTTTGCCATTCCATGAAAAGAGTATGCCATTTCATGTCAGTTTGAGTTTCTTGCTGGAATGAAAAGTTGATAGTAAGCAATGATATTGGCAGTTATCAATATATTCCGGTAGAGTACAAAAGCCAGAAAGGTCAAGTGTTGTTCAAAACTGCCTCCCAGGGTTTAAATAAAGGATTACTTACCTTCCACTTGGCTTGAAGCCATATTTTAGTGTTGGAGTTTTAAAGTCAGATTTACTAGAAAAAAGCAATAAAGACAGAAATAAAAAAAAACTTCCAAATTTCTCTTTAATGTCTACCCAAAGAAAAGAAATGTTGTATCACAGTGTATTTGGCCTTCCCACCTGTTTGGATAATAATTTCATGTCAACACTTCGGATCCCAGCCCTAGGAAATGGAATACTAACTACATCCTTAAGATAAGGTAGATTGAAGGGAATACCTGGGTAGCCAGGTACTTCCCAGGCAAAAACCATTTTAGGGCCATCAGAAGTCATTTGTTGTACATTTCCTGTGTATCAGTCTACCCTAAATACAAATACATGGAGCAATCCAAAGAATATGTTACGAGTTCAGTTGCAAAATGCACAGACCCAGATCATAATGCACTGGATGATCTGGGTCTGGGTAGTTTCTTAAGATTAATCAGCATAACAAGCAACACAGACCTTGATTTGCAGGCAGATTATGCTATGACAGATCAGGATCTTTGTAGTTTGACTTAACTTATAAATGAGCATATATATAATATATACACACATACACACAAAGAAAAAAAATCTTTAGAATTTTAAAATTATTTGTTAGCATGGGCTTGAGGAGTTCAAATAACAAGAATACAAATCTACGAGATATTTGTTTAGGTTTATCATATAGAAAATCTGTTTATTCAGTCTTTTTTTCAAGGTCTGGAAAAATTGGACCCAATAGCCCCTTCCAGGTAACATGTGGGGTTATGTAAAATAAAGGGGTCACAAGTATCCTTTTTTTTGTTTCTTGTTTATTTAAGAAAATACAAACAATATCATCATCACCACGACAAGTTATATAATTTTTTTTTACAATTTCCTTGTCCACTAATGAACATGTTCATTGTATTTTCATTTAAGTGGACAGATTGTAACAAACTGTGCTGTAGTCTGTCCCCAACACTAATGGAATAAAAGAACTGGTATGTAGTGCTAGAAAGATCAATGTTTATTGCAGAAATTAATGTCTGTGACCACAGTGTCTGTGGCACTACTTGTCTAAAATTGACCGTGATGATCTCTTAGGGTTGTTTTCTTGTGTCTTTTTTTGGGCCCTAAAGGTGCCATAGAGAGAACGTTTTTGATCGAAAGATAAAAGTAAGGGTGTAGCTAAACCTAACATTGGTTACTCAATAAAAAGTCAAGAAAGTATTGATAAATGAGGAATTGGAACAAAGTCTTTGACCCTTTCAACATAACAAATATGCATTACTTTATGCCATGAATTCACAAAAGCAAAATATAATTTTAGAAAATTGCAGTGCGGTTGCAATGCATCTTTTTATTTTGAAAGCAGTGCTGTCATGCCAGCTATGACTGCTTGGTTAATGTATGGTCTTTTTGTAACTGGTGAAAATATAACTTGATGACAATCATTGACTTGTCATAGCTTCAGATAAAATTAAGATGTTTTGCCATAAAATTTTCATAATTTGATTACTTGCATAACATCAACTATGCCATTGACAGTAAGAAATTTTTTAAAAACTATTTTATTAACATTATACATTTGTTGATGAGCAGGTGTAAAACTTATTGAAAACCTGAAAAATATTTTTGTATATGCATGATTTGAGTGTTTTTTAAAAAAGAATTTTATCCTAAATGCAATTAAAGCAGATTAATAACTTGGTCAGTTTTTTATTATTTTGTGAAACTGTATGTACATTGATAGTTTCTTTAATGTGGACTGGTCTTTATAGGGTTTGCTCTGTGTATTTGATCATGAACTTTAACCAGTTTACTGGTACCTCCCACTACTTCAGACTGTAATTGTGCATAAACAATGTGCATTGAAGTGGCAAAATTGATCAGGTGAAGCACACAGGTGCGCAGCAAGAGAAAAGGAAAAAAGGCAGACTCATATTTCTGTAAATTACATCACAGCACATATAGATATAGATTTGATAACAGTTTATTTACACTTAGCAACTGAAAAAACATTAATTACAGGTGTTCATACAGATAATTGCCTAGTATAGTTTCTTCAAATCAGCACAACACAAGCTAGAAGTACAAATAAAGCAGTGAAAAGACTTTAAAATTCAGGTATAAATTTAACTCTTTTAAATAAACACAAGTTGGAAACCACCCTGACAGGTTTGGGTTTAAGTAAATATATTAGTGAATTAAGAAACATTTTTTTCAATATGTATTTTACAAATCTCTTTACAGGTTCAGTAAAAATATTTTTGGGAAATTTGAAAAGAAGTAATCAAGAAAGTTCATAAATTTGTTTCCAAAAGTGGAATTCTAATTACTTCATTTGAATTCGCTTGTGCTTGTTTGAAATTGGTAGTCATTTTGGAGTTTGCATTTTATTCAGGCCAATACTTGTTAATGTCTTCTCACCTGACTTCATACAAATTTTAAAGTTCCACATCATGAAACTTTAAAAAAAAATGTTTTTGGTTTTCCATAAATGGCAAATTGTTTAGTGCTTGTACATGTATATGTCATTTTGTTGATGTCTGTACATTTATTTGTGTGAACTTACAACCTAATCTAATTTCTATCTATTACTGCTCCAAAAAAATAACATTTGACAGGTCCACATGACCTTCCAAAGTGTCCTGTATACTTGCATTAATATCTGATCCAACCGCAAACAACATAGACCAAGATCTCTTAGTGAGTTATGCAATTGTAGAAATATTGTTGGGTAGGATTAATAACATGTTGTTTATCAGGATTATTAAGTATAATAACCAACATAGACCCTGATTTGCCAGCACTATGTGATTGCAGATCTGGGTGCATGTTTGTTGCAGATCTAACAAGATCCTGAGTTGTTACTGTGTTCTACATTAGCAGATATGTATCCATGCTGTTTGCCATTAAATTTGACTTGTACGCTCACACCCACCCCTGGCAGTAAGCATCAGGAATATAAAAATATACACCAAACTTGGTTGATTTTCAATAAATTATAATTTATATAATCTGCCACTAAGGTGTCATTGACTCTGTTGTCTTGTTTGTGTTTAAAATAAATGGGAAGTTTTTATTGTAAACAATGCCTGCCCACTCTATTTTTGTACTCCTGTTCCTTCATTTTCAGTGCAGGAATGACCATCCTATATATGCATAGAAGGTGATAATAGTATCTTTTGTATGCAATATTTGTAATATCTGTATGGACCTTTTTTTTTTACATTAAAATTGAACAAAATAAAATGGGGAAGCAGTTTAATTCTTATGTAAATGAGTTACGGAAATTTGCCGAATTGTGCAGAGCTTATTGAAGTGAGGCACAACATACATAAAAATTATATTCATGTAATAGGGACACTTAGTTAGCAAATACGACAGTAATATGGACTTGGCTTGACTCATGGGTAAGAAATTGTAAATGAATGAATGAAGTGACAAAGTTTTATGCATTGTTTTTATTTTTAAAATTGATGGGGATGGGGGTGGCTGGGTAAATACTAACATATAGTTATCATTAATGAAGTATTTAAATCAGCAAGTGATGATGAGCTTACTAATACAGAATATAATACAACAATGGGGTTATGTTATAAAAATAAAAATAAAAATATATCTTTGAAAAATTAAGTATATTCTGGACATCAGTATCCTAAATTAACACCAATGCCCCACTCCCCCACCCCGATTTCTTGTCCTTAGGAAAGCAGTCAATTCTTTTTTCTGTTGAGGAAATGGGAGCACTTGAAATGATTAATGTTAATGTCTATTGTAACAAAATTTATGTCATTAAGCTGTAGTATGAATTGTAATGGGTACAAACCTTCTCTTTACTTTCAAGGTCATGAAATATGGGCCTCAGTGAAGAAAGGTCAGCAGTTTTAGTCTTTTTTTTTTTTTTAAATAAAAAAAATTCCACTTAAACTTTCTCCAAAGAGCTGAACCAAGATAATTTCAGTGTATGTACAATAACCCTAGCAATCCATTGAAACTTACTATTGAATTTCACCATCTTAAAACATATGTTATTGTCCATTACAAAAGCCACAACAATGAACTTGGCAAACAATTTATCACACAGCTTGCTGTATTGAGCAAGAATTGCAGAGGATTACATTATTTCATCACTGAAGTGATTTTTATGAGGCAATATTGCCATGTCTTAACTGAGGAAATAAATACTGTCAGAACTCGCTTACAAGTGGAGTCAAACTGCAGACAACAAAGATTCAGATCTGCCATAGTATAATGTGCCTGCAGATCTTGGTCTATGTTGTTTGTTCTACTGATAAATCCTAAGAAACTGTATGGACCCAGATCTGTTGGCAGTTTATGTGATGGCAGATCTAAGTCTGTGCAGTTTGCAGTTGTACTCTACTTATAAGCAAGCATATACAGTAGGCATTCATGCTTTTGTAAAGTTCAGTAACCTAGCAAATAGCTGTTAGGACAAAAATTTCACACACTGTTGATAAATGTTAAAAAGAAAAAAAAAGAAGACATTTTCTGAATATCATCAACTTAAAAAGCGAGGAAAGTTCCATGTGATGTGTTAATTACAATAAATGCAAAATGCCATAATAACTTGCTTGCATATTTAATTAATCATACATAGTGATATGCTTTTCCAAAATTTGAGTACACTATTCAATTTCATGTATCTAATGTTAGTAAATAGTCTCATTTGTACCAGGATAAATGTTTTTGTTTTTGGAAACAAATGCATTTGTTGTACCTGACAGTGGCATAATGGTTAGAGTGTCTGCCTCAGAAGTAGGAGGCCGTAGGTTTGATCCCTGGCCAAGTCATACCAAAGATTTACAAAAATTGTACTAACAGCTGCCTCGCTAGGTGCTTAGCATTAAGAGGTTGGTGGACCAGTCAGACTGGTGTCAGGATAATGGGACTGGGTGGTAGGTACATCATGCTACTTGTCTGCGGCACTATAACCCAGTGATAGACATCACTATTAAGTGCCACACTGCAAACATTTTAGCGATATGACTGAAAAAAATATTAAAGCTATGTTAAAAATCCTAATCTCTCTCTCTCTCTCTCTCTCTCTCTCTCTCTCTCTCACACACACAAACACACACACACACACACACACACAATTTTCATCCAGGTAATCTAGTATCTGAGAATGTGTGTGTGTGTGTGTGTGTGCACATATAATTTTACCCAGGTCTAATCTCTTCTTGTACAACTAAGCCCATCAAATAATATAGTATTGTACTAATAATATAGCATTGTACTAATAATATGGTATTGTACAAATAATATAGTATTGTACTAATAATATAGCATTGTACTAATAATATGGTATTGTACTAATAATATAGTATTGAACTAATAATATGGTATTGTACTAATAATATAGCATTGTACTAATAATATAGTATTGTACTAATAATATAGTATTGTACTAATAATATAACATTGTACTAATAATATAGTATTGTACTAATAATATAACATTGTACTAATAATATAGCATTGTACTAATAATATAGTATTGTACTAATAATATAGCATTGTACTAATAATATAGTATTGTACTAATAATATGGTATTGTACTAATATAGTATTGTACTAATACTATAGCATTGTACTAATAATATAGTATTGTACTAATAATATAGTATTGTACTAATAATATAGCATTGTACTAAATATATGGTATTGTACTAATATAGTATTGTACTAATAATATAGCATTGTACTAATAATATAGTATTGTACTAATAATATAGTATTGTACTAATAATATAGCATTGTACTAATACTATAGTATTGTACTAATAATATAGTATTGTACTAATAATATAGTATTGTACTAATAATATAGTATTGTACTACTACATGTACTAATAATAAAGTTCTACTGTGCATGTCAGTGGTTCCTATCCTATGGCTTACAGAGCTACACACCCACTCCTCGCCCCTGCCAGTGTTGGGGTAGGCTCCAAATTTATTCCAACCTTTTATTCCAAGAGGACCATAGGGTTATTCAGTATTTTCGCAATTAGTGGGGCTTCATAGTACAGCTATTAGTATGTGGGAGTCTGCAACAGTGCTCAAAAATTTTGGGAACCATTGGTGTACAACATTGGATTCAGAGACATAGAAACTTGGTCTGGGCTGTTTTGTTCTGTGAAGAAATTTAATTCCGGTTTGTCTTTGAATTGGCAATATGGTCCTTATTTTTTTAGAAATAGTGCAGTATGTTTGTGTAAATGTTTCTGAGCTTAATGTTAATATGATACATCCTTCAAAGAATTATAATAGTTTAGGCGAGAATATATGCAGACTGGTCCAGAAATTTGATGTGCAAAAAATGACTAAGAAGGGTTTTCTTTTTTATGCTTTGCTTTGTGATAGTGAGAGTTAAAAGCATTAATCTGTATTAACATAGATCCTGATTTGCCATAACATAATGTGCATGCCAATTAAGGTATATGTTGTTTGTTTTACTGATTACTAAAACACACAATATAGACCCTGATGTGTAAGCACAGTATGCAACAGCAGATTATGATCATTGCAGTTTGATTTGACTTGTAAGCAAGTGCTCCAGAGACTGCAGGGGACCTGACACTGGTACACAACATGTTGTCTACTCTTGATGAATTCTTGGGCAAAATTTTGTAAAGAGTAGGGCCCCATTTTGCCAAGATTAATTTGACAGCTGCATGGGGTGGATGGTAGGTTGAGCATGGTGTTTTTTTTTCAAGCTGTCCTGGCTTTAGACTTTAGACATGTTAAAAGCCTAAGATTTATGGTTGACCTTTTCAATGGCATATTTAAAGTTGACTCAAAACCCATGCATACAAAATCAACACTTTGTAACATTTTGTCATTAGAAATGAAACATATTTATGATGAACATCCATTAAATTTTGTGTGTTTGGGGAGGGGGTGGGGCTTTGTAATTTTTTGGAAATTAAATTCTGCCCGCAAATGTTGTCTTGTTTTTATTGCTTGAAATAAGACGCACCTTGAGTTAACCCCAAAATATCAAGGCTGAAGAGAAAATCCTATTCTCCCCCCTGCATCTTTTGGTGCTTTACAATGCAGATCACTTTGTTGGGTTAAGGAAATTGGGCAACTTAGAAAAACTGATATAGATTGATGTATAACCATTAACTATTATACATGCAATGTACCTACATCAGAGATTAAAGAAGAGAGGGTGTGAAGTTAGTGTCTTATAGTTTATGTAGCCACTTTGGTCATTGATTACACTGTAATTTGGCCATGGTTTCACATGACAGCAGCAGAAACTGGTAGGTTGGTTGTTGTTGTTTTAATACCATTTTTCAGTACATGATAGGCAATACATAGTGACAGCTAAATTCGGTGCAGGAAGAACCTGGACTAACTGGTAGGACTGCCAAGATTATGTTATGGTAATAGTTAATGGGTGAAAATATTTAATAAACTGCATTGGAAAAACTAATTAATTTTTTTAATTAGTTTATAATAAATCAGCACAAAATGTCAAAAGACACCGACTAATCTATTTTATCACTGCAAAAGGACATTTCAAAGCTTTTTTTGAAGCAACTCATATATAACATCGATAACAACAACATAAAGTATTATATTTCTGGTAGTGCTAATGTGGGTTCAAACACATACCACTTCATGTAATTTTTTGGTTAGCTTTATTAAGATACCATTCAACTTGAATCATAAAATCATGATAAGAAGATAAAGTCAAGTTGAAATCTTGATTAACATTGTGCCATGGGTGACTTGTCACCCATTAAGAACCCTCAGTCACACCATATGACCATCTGGTTGTTTTAGTCAGTTGAACTCAACTGAAGTTTGGAAGGTATTAATGTATTCCCCAGTAATAATTGGGGAGCAGGTGTTAAATTTCAATTGTTTAAAGGTTGTTCCTGCCTTTGTTGACCCCAGTGAACCAGGTATTTGGCCCACACATGCAAGGGAACAGGGATATATACAATGGTATTATTTACCTGTGGTATTTGTTTTACCTTCAAAGTTTTGCACAGGTGTATTTCATTGTAATAACAACATAAATAAGTGGCATTGGCAGTATTTTAAGAAGCTGGTGTATAAAATGAATACAGCTTAAAGTCTTTCCTTATCAATGACAGTATAGGGCAACACAAATAATCTATGAAAAAACATGTAAAATAGTTTGTAAAATTGCCAGTTTAGGATCTATAGATTGTTTTCCCTATTTCTCCAAACAAAAAAGACCCTTTTGGATGAATTTATGGTGTATCTGTCTTCCCTGCAGTACCCAACATTCCAGAAAGGCACCTTTGGTTTGGTTTTTGTCTCTCTTCCATGCTGTACCTGCAATACAATGATCGGTTTGGATGGCTTTCATGTAACTTCTCACTCCCATTCTGTAGCCAGCCCTCCCAAAAGCATATTTGGATAAATTTATGCATGCCTTCTTTTATTCATGGAACGTAAGTTATTTTTTCATCAATTAGTAAGAATTTAGCACTACACTTAAATCAGTATTTATTTTTAATTCATCTATTGCAACATTTTGACAAAGGATATTTGGTACTAAATTACTGTGAAATGATTTTAATACCATTCAGTATAGTTTGTTTTCTTTTAACTTGCTGTGGAGAAAAAGAAAACAAAATCTTATTTTTTTTAATTGACTTACTTTCAAGCCCATTATTGGAATGACACTTCATTGTCTTTGTGCTTGTTATGCAGAACTGTCACCGTCAGTAAGGGTCCCAGGGAAGATCCCTTGCATCTATCCCACTCTGCATGGTTTTGTGTCTTGCCTGGACTAAAATGGGTATGTTAGAAAAGATTGACAGTAATCTTTTGATTTTCATCCCCATCATTTTGATAAATTTATTTGCCCACAAAACCCCCCAGAAATCAATAATCTGTCAAGCATAGGTATTGCATGCTAAAACAACATCTGCCATTCATAGGTATTTCCAGTAAAAACATCATTAAATAGACTGTTTACATTATGATAATTTATATGACTGTTTACATTATAATACATTTATCCATAACGGATAAACAACTTAAAAATTCTGCCATTAATTTTAATAACCTGGTTCAAATTCTTCTTAAATCGTCAACTGTTGTGTCAACTGTCCCAGGGATACCACTACGTATTGCATTATTCAACGCTCAATCAGTAGGATCCATGGAAAAGCGCACAGAAATTGTTAATTTTATCAATGACCAGAATATTGACGTCTTCTTCCTGACAGAAACTTGGTTACATTCAGCAGGTGATCAATCTAAGTGTGCGGATTTAACACCCAGCGATTACTCCATCAAGTCGTTCCCCCGCAAACACATACTAACACAACACCATATTGCACACAATTTGGACAAGTCTTTTTTCCGCAGATAGAGTGACGTCATTGCTCCTATTTGGTTACTCCCGGATACTTCCATCAATTATGGTAAGGTTAAGAGTTATATCCCTTTGTCACCTATAAAATCTACCTTCTATGTTATTTATGCATCTGCCCCTTTGCTGAAAATGGACTTGTCCAGGAACTGAAAATTGATCTCGTGGATGGCCATGGTTGTAATGAAAACTTCCATTAAGCATCTGACGTGCAGACGACAAAGGTGTTATCGACACCCTGGTTACAATCGGGGATGTAGACACATACTATAGTTGGTACTAATGAAAATGGTGCTAACCTAATACCACACAGTGACACTATGACAGCCATTTTGAAAATTGGGTTATTGGTACTCCTTTAAAATGGATGGTCATATTTGTGATCAATTTTCAAATCTTCAGATTTTCCAAGATTGAAAAAAAAGAAAAATCTTTAATTTGGGTTGATCTGATAACTCAGTACAAACTCTTTGTCATGCAATAGTTTACTCATGTCTTCTTTTGGTACTTTTCTAAAGCACCAATTTTAGTTTGTTCATTACTATACGACGTCTGTAGAGCTCCAGGAAAGCATGGGATAGTCTTGATCAGTAAGAAGCTGGCTCAGATAATAAAATAAAGGCTTGTGGTGAATTTGTTGGAGATTCCATTTAAATAGTCTGGCTACACTGACAGTCTTGCAGACAAACTAGTTACAGTTCTGCACCTATTTTGACATGTTGCAGATATTTACGTGCATTCTTTGAATTTTGACAGTGGTAAAAGTTGAAGGGCATGGCCTGGAAAGGTGAATCTATGGCTGTTACACATAAACTGATGCCTTGTACACCTCTAGATTTTTGTTCTAACTATTTTGCCTGAATAACGCTGGATCATTAATATCTGGTTTCTTCATTATTAAAGACTACTGTATCAGACCATTTATGATTGCCAACTGCATAGATCCAGACCTGCTGTCACATAATGCACTGGCAGATCTGGGTCTGTGCAGCTTGTTAGCAGTAATCAGACCAATCAGTATAGACCCTGATCTGTCAGTGCATTATGTGATGGCATATCAAGGTCTGTTTTGTTTCTTTTAATTTGTTGCTTTATGGCACAGCAATACTCATAGGTTATTTGGTGCCAAGGCAATTGCCTTGCCCAAAGATGCCACAGCAGCTGATCCTGGCTGGTCCCATGGTAGGATTTGAACTTGCACCGTATTGGTCAAATGTCCGGTATGGTGACCTTGGAGTGTTGCATGTAGTAAGCACTGCACAAATCCTGATCTGGTATTGCATGATGAACTGGCAGATTGGGATCTATGCAGTTTTGTTGGGAATAATCAGAGATCAAGGACCCTGATCTGCCAGCTCATCTTGTAAGGTTGAACAGGGTCTTTACTGTATGTAGTAGGACCTGATTTCAAAATCAAGTGTATTGGATAGCCATTACATCAGGACTTTTATGGGGTTTGCTCATATTGATGTCCATTTAGACCTCAACTGAAATGGAAGCAGTCCATCATAGTGATTAAGACTCCAAGAATGAATAAGAAAGACTCATCCAGATATTAAATTAATGCATTATCAACACACATACCATTGATCCCATCTATCAGTCAGGACATAACCACAGGGGGAATATGTTACTTAATGTCCTCAGGATGGCCAGGAGTCCAAATCATCATTAATGGTCTTTTTTATATAGCTTTTCCAAAGTGGGAAATACATCAGCTGTTTATAAACCATGGATCTCATTCAGTCATCAATTGAAACTGTTCTACAATGAAACATAAAATATATTATGCTTATGTTAAATAATGATTACTAATTTATTTTCTTGCTTCTTGTCTGCAACATTAATAAATTTTAATTCATTTACAATGGAAACTAAAAAAGTATGACTGATTAGGACAAAATAAACCCCAGGGAGCACCCCTCTGTGCCAATAGCACTTAAACCACTTGATAGGAAGCAAGCATGATTGCACAGTTTCAATCAATAGGCTTGTTTTAATGAATGATAATAAAGTGGGGTGTCTTTATGCTATCAGGATAGTCTATCACCAGTTTGTGGGAATCAGGAATCATGGGATAGCCTGAAGCCACTGCATGAAAACAGGAGGCATTGAGGTTGATGCAGAGATGAAATTTGATCATTCTTTTTCCTTTTTTTTCACAGTAAAATTGCCATTATAAATTGTGCCATGCTTTGTTTAAATCCAAATTTAGATTGGGAGGCGTAAGACAAGAATTTTAAAAATTGATGCAATGAACAAAAATGAGAAGCATATGGATGCAAAAGGGTTTATAACTTGTGCTTTAATTTTCTCAACTGGCCAATTTGGAGCCCCAATAAGTGACTCATTACCTCTGACTCGTTGATTTTAAGACAATGAATTCTCAGAATCCCACTGTCTCGAACAATTAACATTGGCTACCCTGATAAGGCAAATTGAAACGGCAATGTTGACTCACATCTCACTTTTTTTTTCTTCTCTTAACATTGATTGTGGAGCCAACTTCAGTCCCTTATTATAACACCCCATCATTGTAGAATCCCAATTTTCTAAATAGCAAACACAACATTCCCTCATTATAAGTCTCTCATTATAACACCCCACCATTGTAGAATCCCATATTTCTAAATACAAGCACAACATTCCCTCATTATAAATCTCATTATAACACCCAATCATTGTAGAATCCCATATTTTTAAATAGCAAAATACAACATTCCCTCATTGTAACAGTCCCTTGTTATAACAGACACTGATTATAATAGTCACTCATTGTAAGGCAGGTATGGTCATGCATCCAAATTTATTATGTAATTAAATTTAAATGTAAAATGTACTGCATTATAATTTGGCTTCACTATAAGACAGTTTAACCAAGACAGTTTACTCTGGTTTCCATGGGAAGTTCTATAAAGAGGAAGTGTGGTACTACATTACATTTTGATGTTGAGGCAAATCAAATTTTTTAAAAAATCTTATTCTGTCAGTAAGAAGTTTACATCCTTCTATATCAAGGGTGGGCAATATACCCCTCATAACCTGGTTTTATCACGTAATTTAGGTGTGGCTTTTAAAATCCCTTATCAGTTCTGTATTCTAGAGGAGGTTGCTTAGGTCTGTTCTGTATTTTGGTTCTTAGAAGGATGAAACTTGGATGCAGGGGCACAAGTATGAGGCGAGGTAGTGGACAAAAGCTGGTTAAATGGGAGCTTTGCCAATGAAATTTTAATGATATGTCCAGAATTCCAATTTCACACATAGTATCAAAACTGCTTGTCCTTAAAGTTCCATTTTCTAGACTGAGATTTAGATTGTATCTGTTGAATTAAACTATATTTTCTCTGTCACGGGTGTAGATTGTGTCGTTTGAATGTCATGGCGGTTGTTGAAATTTTAATGTAAGATGTCGCGAGTTTCAGTTTAACATGTGGAATCACATTGATTGTGCTGAAAGTTCCATTTTGTATGTTAAGTTTTAAGATTGTATCTGTTGGTTTAAAGCGGTGTTTACAGCAGTGTTTGGACATTTTATTTTGCTTGTCAGAAATATTATTGTGAAATGATGTGATGTTTAAAGTAAGATTACACGATGTGAACAGTTCAGAATAATATTGAATATTGAGATACATCATTTGTATATTGAATTATGAAGCGCCATAACATATCATGTTTTTACAATTTGAAAGTTAAGAGTCACAGGTTGAGAATTACTATGAATTTCTTTGCTAGAGGTCGCTCTTGTGCACAGACTGCGTTATTTTAAACAAGGAGGCTGCTTGTTGCTGTGAATTCAACAGACAAAATCTAAATACTTGCCGTATGAAAAGGAACTTTCATCACAAACAGTTGCATACAACATGTGAATTAAGAATTCTCGGCTTATGATATACCACTGCTGTGTAATTCAAAATAAACACTGTTAAACATCGAAATAAAAAACAGAACTTTAAACCACCAGTGTATAATTCAACATATAAAATCTAACATTTTGATTTTGAAAATTGAACTGCAAGGACATGCAACATGTGATATTGGATTTTTTTGCATACGACATCGAAATTACAACTGCAACTTTCTCATTGGACCAGTGATTGTCTGCTACAGCACTTCATACACGAGGCCAATACATTTCCCATGTACTACCTAGACCTTGTATATATAACATTTTTTTTGGGGTAGGGTTCAAGCTTGAGACTTTTTCTTCGAGTTCTCTGCTTAAAATGTAGATATGATATTTTATATTAAATTGACGTTGCTTGTAGCAGTTGTTTTATTTTTTAACCTGTTGTAGGTTTAATGCCAGTTTTCAACACAAGATAGGCTATACATGGCAGCCAGTATAAGAGAAGCTACTGGCAAGCTTTTTCAATATCCACATTGGCTGAATCTGAGACTCAAACCCATGCAGACAGGGTTGAGATGGCAGTGATCTGTAACGGAGAGAGCTTTAGACCACTCGACCACCCAGGGCCAATACAGCGGCTAATAATTGCTTATATATCATGTCAAACTAAACTGCACAGAACTAGTTCTGTCATTGCATAATGTGCTTGCAGATCTAGGTCTGTGCAGTTTGTTATGAGTAATCAGTAGACTGTATAGACCCTGATTTGCAATTGAATTATGCTACAGCATATTGGGGCAACATTATTTGCAGCTGGACCTGTTTTAAACAAGTACAGATGATCTATTCACGATTTTGACCTTTGCTAGGGTCAGAATCCCCATCAGCTGTCTGAATGTAAAAGTGTATATGATTAAATTTGATAAATTTGGTCACATCTTATATTTATTTATAAGTTTATAATAGTAACAGACAAGTAGGTCAGCAAATGTCAGTTCTAGACAGTTTTGTTAGACCATAGATTAGAGGTGTAAACACATGGATTGGTCCATCCCACATTGCTAGAGTTTGTGGAAAAAGAGATTTTCAAGCTTATATCATAACTTGGTCATACAAAGGAAAAGAATTCTTACTTTCAATATTGAAATAACTTACTTTTTATTAAATTAAAGTAAAGTAAATTAGATGACTCAGAACACCTAGATTTTTAGCAATTTTCTTAAGGTGAAAATCTTATTGCTCATTTAATATAGACAATTGTCATTTTGTTATATATACTGTATATGCCCACTGCATTAAAGATACAATGTAATATGCCATAGCATAATGCATATTCAGATCAGGGCCTATGTTGTTTGTTTTACTCATTATTCCTTTCAAATTGCACAGACCTTGAGCTGGGCCTATGTATTTTGTATTTGTATTTTGTATTTTGTATTTGTATTGTAAGCGAGTGCACACTGTATATATTTTATTCTGTGGTATTGCTTATTATACATTATGTTGCAGGTACACTGGACTCAATAAAAAGAAAAGACATTAAGTAAAATATTCTTAGAAAGTTTTGTCATCTGCATGGTGAAAAAGGTACAAGTGAAATAAAATGTTCTTTGAAGGGTTGTCTCATTTGCAGTTTTACAAACACTATTTAGGTAATGGATTTTTGCTGGAAGGTTTTTCTATTCTGCATAGTTAAAACTTAAAAGCAACATGTAAATATTCTTTTTGTCTCATCTTCATAGTTAACTCCCAAGCTCTGTAGTCTAGGTCATTTAAGATACTCTAAAGTGGGTGTTATTATATAAAGGTAGACTGATGTGGCTCTTCAATGATACCAAATAATTTAGATGTTCTACTTTACCTACAAAATACAGAGGAAAAAAACCTGAACATTTTAGACCTGATTATTTTCCATCGGAAATTGCCTGTGGTTGGGATCTGATTTTCTATCCAGATTTTCGACTTTTTAAAAAAACACCTCAGATTATTGAAGGCTGACCTAGAACAGCACACAGACAGGCAAATCTTTGCAAAAAGTAAAGATCAGCATTTGGAATAAAGTGAAAATGATGGGTCTGTGAAGCAAACCCCCACGCCAAGAACTCCAACTTTTACCCTTCTGCTAATGTGCGAGAGAAATAGCCAATGAAAATGGTATTTCTAACTCAACAAGGCATTAGGTTAACCAGAAATCTTTTGGTAGTCGATGTATTAGGATGTACATGTATTCAGAAATATCCCCCAAACTATGTTTCCTACTTGCATTTCAGGTGAAAATGACAAATGTTCAGGGGTTAATGGTGTTTTTGCTGTTTTTGCATGAAATGCGAGTAGGAAATGCATTTTGGGAATTATTTCTGAATATATCCTAATCTTATGAATTCCATGCAATTTTCCATTAGCCTATTGCCTTGTTGTGCTAAAAACATTGTTTTCCATTGATTATTTTGCTAGCGCATGACCAGAAGAGGAGAAGTTGGACTTTGTTTTGTTTTGTTGCTTAACAGACCTATCATTTTCATATGGAGACCACTCTTACTTTTTGCACAGGTTCACCTGTCTGTGTGCAGTTCAGACTGGTCTGAGGCCAAAAAGTCTAAAATATGGACACAAAAATTTAGGTTTTTCTTTCTGCATTTTGTAGTGCAACTAAAACATCGAGATTTTCTGGTATCATTGTAGAGCTACATCTGTATACCTTTCTATAATACCACCCACTTTAGTGTATCATACATGACCTTGATGCTACAGAGTTTGGCAGTAGGCTACTACCTCCTGCCCCGTACACGTGGCACCAAGGGTTAATGTGTTAAAGGTATCGGAAAATATTCTTGCTATAATTGTTTTCTCATCTGCATAGTTAAAAAAGCATCAGGGAAATTTTAATGTTTGAAGGTATTTCTTATTTTTATTAATTGTAATATTCTTTTTCCCACTCTCTCCACGATTTGAAATATCTCTTCACTTTCCAATATCTCTTCTTGTTCCACAGCATGTCTACAACTAACTATCTGTGTGGTTTGCCTTCAAGATGTTGTTACAGTAGATTTAATCTCCTTTGTTATTTCTGATCTGACTTTATTTTTCATGATCCCTCATTCCAGGTATTGATGCCTGTGACTTAACCTTGGAGTGGATATTTGTTTCACACAGAGAATTTGAGCAAATTTGACTTTGAGGTTTACCAAATTTACCTAGTGATGATTTTATATTCATTTTCACCTCTATCTCAGCTCAAGATCCCTGCTCACCTGGATAGATGATTCACCTGCGGAATTTATATCGATTAGCATCCAGGTGTGTTTACATAAGCCCTAAATGTATTTAAACTGAACATACTTAAGTTAATGGATGAAAGCTTTTGAGAGAGCTTAGAGGTGCATGGTTATATTAAAGACAGAACTGGCAAGAATAAGAATGATAATAATATTCTAAAATTTTTAACTAGAATTTCACTGGAGATTCCAAAGCACTAATATTGCACTAGATATAGAAGAAACTATGTAAAAAATGCTCATACTGCATCCACCTTGACCTTACGTCAGGTATGAATGTTGATAGTCAAGTAGTTTAAATGAATGCTTTTTACAGGGATATTTTTAATTCAGTGGTTGGGGTGCCAGTTGTAGAATTATTTTTCACATGCTTTTTGTGGTAGATCAGTGGTTAGCATCATGGACCCCAATGCAGGAATACTAGGTTTGATTCCTATGTCAGGATGGGCAAACTGCAGTTTTGTGTGCTAGGGCAAGACGCTTTAATCAAACATGCTGGAAAAGAACCTTTTGCAAAGACTTTAAAAGTGGGCTTAGCCAAGCCAAACGAAAATATTGTGTATTTCTGATGTGGGCTAAATATTTTTGAAAGAATTTATTCAAGATCCCAAAATATATTAAGTAAAAAAAACAACAGAGCCTTTAGTTATTGTAAACTTTTAGCCAGCATGGTGGAAGATAAATTATTGACTCTGATGATGAGTAGAAACAGAAAAGAGGAAAATGAAGACGAAAAAAAATTAAATTTTGTAAGACTGCTAGTGCTTGAGTAGTTAGTGTGTGATATGTGGTTACAAGTATTTTAAATACAACAGGGTAATAAAAAGTACTCAGCTGGAAATGTGGGTCATAAACCTTTCAAATATTATACTGTCTGAAAATCTCCCTGTGGATTAAATTTATGTTGACATATTAAATGGATGATACATCATTCCACTACATCTATGCCTGGGGAAGTGTTCCATGTTAAAGGAACATACTGACAAGAATGTTTGATTTTTACAGATTTAGTCTTTTACTTTTTAAAAGCTAGCCATAAGGTGGAGTATGCACCCCCACTCCCAAAAAAGAGTGTAAAGAGTGTATGGATTTGTGTGTGGGGGAGAAGCCAAGTGAGGGTAAAAAATTCTCTTCAAACAACATTTTTTATAAAGTCTGTTGATTTTGGGTTTTTTGAGAATGTTGTATGGCAAGAGCACTGCTGCTCCAAGTAAGAAGGATTTTGAACAGTGATGTTTGTTATAGCTCCTTGAATTGACCTTGTACATGACTTGTACTTGGGGGTAGGGTTGTAATTGTACAACCTTTAGAGTTGGGGTCTAAAGGTCAAAGGTCACAGTCATGGTAAGTCTAATAAGAAAATGTTTTCTGCACTTTAAGACTACATAGCAATTTTTTTTAAAGGTCATGGTCAGTGAGATTTGTTGGTTTAAGAGTCAGTTGTGCCCTAATAGTGCATATATCAAGGACACCATGGGTCAAGGTGATTTACATTCTTTTAGTAGCCCTGTAGATGGTTTTGCATTTTCAGTCAGGGAGTAAGAACCCATTGTGGCTCAGTGGTTACTGTGCCAGACTTACAGGTGTATGTCCAAATCCTACCACGAGACCAGCCATGGTCGGCTATCATGGTGTGTCTTTGGGTTAGCCATGGTCAGCTATCATGGTGTGTCTTTGGGCAAGGTACCATAGTCCAATTACCTTGCACTAAATAACCTACTTATGTTGTTGTGCCATAAAGCACCTAACCAAACCAGGTCAAACCTGTATGGGAGGGTTTTCATTAGGAATGATATGTGCCAAAAGTAGTTTTTTTTTTCACTTTCAGCAGTATGAAAAGTGTAATTTAAGTGGTGAATACAAAATCAACAGAAAATGAACTCCTGCTGATGCCGGTCATATCGACATGTTGATGATTAGAGACAGATTTGTGCTAAATTTGTATCTTCTCTTCCATTTCAAAGTTTCGCTCACAATATAAAAATGATTTTCTTTCAGAATTACTAAAATTGCATCTTGTATCATTGTTAGGAACAAGGTAACTCTGATTTAGCATGTGATAAATTTACTTACAAGTTGTCTGAGCATACATGTTGGTTGAAATTCCAAGATTGATGATTGGTTCCTCATAACAAATTAATAATCAGTTATAATCAGTTAATGATATTTTCAATAAAACATCTTCAGAAGGACTTCATTGCAACTTACAATAACTAGATTATATGAAGACTGCTCAGATTGGCTGTCAGCAGTCGACTTCAACCAATCAGATAACTTGGTATGAATAGGATAGGCTAGGGTATAGGGTTTCATGGTAGATCAGCACAATATTGGCTATATGGTGCAGATAAAATGGTAAGTTCTAAAAGTAAAGATAAAGAATTTTAGGAACATTTTGGATGAAACCAGTGAAACCATGTATTTTGCACTGGCAGATCAGGTTCTACATTATTTTTTCCAGTGATTCCAAATACAAACTACAAATTCCCGGATCCACTGGTGAATTATGTGACAGCAGATCTAGGTCATTGTGATTTTCAGTTGGATTCAGATTATAAGCAAGTATATATGGTAGACATGAGTGAAAAAGATATTAATGAACTTTTGGGATGACTAAGCATCTTTTTGAAACTGTATAATTAAATATGGAAATCATAATTGTGTCATGACTGTTTCATACCTCAGAAAAATCTCTGGAATATTTTGATTAGTTGTCTCCATGAACTTGCATAGATTTGAAAACACCTTACATATGACCATTTGGCTTGTTTAAAAAATTTGTCAAAAATATTGGGTGACCTTTTGTCCAAGATTTGTAAATATCTTGCACAATGATATAAAACTGGATTTGGACTTATTGTCAGGCATGGACTTACAACTAGATAAAGATGGTAATTTTATTATTGTATAGGTTTGAAGAAGCACAAAATAGACATTTAGATTCCAAAGATGGCATTTCATATTAGCAAAGGTTTGAATTTGTCAAACGTGAGATGCCTTCACTTTAAGAGAAATGGTAGATTATAATACAGACAATTGCTTTCTTATGTCTTCAGTCTGGTACATCTTGATGCTAATTAGACATACAGAACACTTTTGTAGACAGATACAGGATTCTGACATGGTGTGTGTTTATCCATTTATACAGAACTGTTTATTCAAAAAACAAAACTCTTCTGACTTGCAACCATAACTTTCTCTGATTTCTTGTAAAATGCCATGTTAGCTGTTACAGTTTTCTTGTAAGGGTCTTGTGCTGCATGGGATAGGAGTAGTTAAACAAATGCAACTTGTCAATATTGGACTCCTTTTGGACAACTGCTTCTAAATAATCCATTTGTTGGTGTAGTAAGCCAATAATGGACTTCATGTTGTGAACCTGGCTAGATAGGACCTTAGCTTGGGATATACCTCTATAGAGACCAAAAACTACCTCTCCACTTGTTTATTTTCTTGGCAAACTACTAGAGGACATGAGTGAGCTCAATACACATTCTTGTGAAAAGAAAAAGGAAGCTAATGTATAGCCAACAAAGCTACTAGCATCTGGTGATGTTTATTTTCATTGTAAACTGTGGAGAAAGGTTTATCAAGCATTGTTCAAGTTCCATTTCAGCAGGTTGTAGGAGTCAGTTTAGACATTCCAAGATCTGCTAGATGTTGAGATCTTCTGAGATTACCAGAAATATCAAGAAGTCAATTTTTCTGTGATAGGAGAAAATGTTTGACATTGTAGCTGATTTGTTTTTCAGTTGCATAGATTTTAAGCTTGCATTCCACATATCAGTTTTACATTTCCTTTCAGTCAAGGAAAATGCCAGGCATATTCCTTGATACTGTCTATTTTCAGGTTTGATTAAGAATGATGGCTTTAAGAGTTCTAAGACCTTTTCAATTCTTGAAACTGGAAAGGTACAAAAATGCATAATACTGTTCTGTATTGTTGTAAAGTTTCACATCACTAAAGGTCAAAGAAAGTAGGAATTGTTTTTGTGCATTATATATTTCTATATGGTCTTGAACTCAATATCTACGTAGACGTTATTGAAATTTGATTCTAAGAAACTAATTTGCAGGTTAGCCAAATGGTATTCAAATGACTTTTATTAAAAATATGCAATAATCAATCACAATATATCAGTTTCTAGTAGGAGTAAATCTTTAATTAATGTCTGGCATGTCATAATTCTGACCAACAGTCTGAATGTTCATTTATATTTATAAATGATTCAGTTTTCTCAGCAGCCTTGTGTCTTAAATTGTAATGGAAAAATCTAGCATCTTTGAATTACACGTTTTATATTGTTGGTATTTTTAATGACACTGAGTTACAATAAAACTTGCAACTCAATTTTAACTGTTTTTTTTAGTTATGGCACATTGAGTTATGTTTTAATTGGTTGTTTTTAATGGCACTTTGAGTTACATGTTTTAATTGATAGGTTTTTAATGGCACTTTGAGTTACATGTTTTAATTGATAGGTTTTTAATGGCACTTTGAGTTAGATGTTTTAATTGATAGGTTTTTAATAGCACTTTGAGTTACATGTTTTAATTGATAGGTTTTTAATAGCACTTTGAGTTACATGTTTTAATTGATAGGTTTTTAATAGCACTTTGAGTTACATGTTTTAATTGATAGGTTTTTAATGGCACTTTGAGTTACATGTTTTAATTGATAGGTTTTTAATGGCACTTTGAGTTACATGTTTTAATTGATAGGTTTTTAATGGCACTTTGAGTTACATGTTTTAATTGATAGGTTTTTAATAGCACTTTGAGTTACATGTTTTAATTGATAGGTTTTTAATAGCACTTTGAGTTACATGTTTTAATTGATAGGTTTTTAATAGCACTTTGAGTTACATGTTTTAATTGATAGGTTTTTAATGGCACTTTGAGTTACATGTTTTAATTGATAGGTTTTTAATAGCCCTTTCAGTGCTTTATTTCATTGTATTATGCAGAGAAAATGGGAGTTGAGTGCTTTTCCAATAGGATACACTAAAGCATTCAACCCTGTCTGGCCTATGTGGGAATGGAAATTGTGACCCTTGGATGTTTTTACCACCTAAACAAAAACAGAAAAAGAGTGTTCCCTAGTCCTGTACGAAAAACTTTGTTTCTGATCGATAACAGTTTCTTTTTTCAAGGTATAGAATAGAGGTCAAGCAAACCAATTTCAGTTTTGGGAGTTACTATGCCTTGGTGAAATTAAGAGAGATTTAATTTTGTACTGTCTGCAAGAGATATCTAAAATTGAATTATCTATTCATTTGTAATAGAGATAGAGCATGCAGTTTTTTTGGTACATTTTGTCAGATATTGGTACAGTGATGACATAATCTAAGAAATCACAATTAGCTCTCTGATTACCAAACCTAAGATCAGTATTACAAGTTTTCTGGGCCAGATAAAACACATGTTGGAAGTTAGGGCAAAAAGTTTCTTTACCAATTACCTGGTACAGTATTTTTAAAAGCTTTTAATAATTTCATTAGATACTGCTAAGTGTTTGATTTTTGGAATAACTAGGATCTGATATATTCAGGTTCTGTGAGGGCAAATGTAGCTTTCTGTGTTTGTTGTACTAATGACTCCTAACAAAGTGCACAGACCTAGATCTGCTGGGATATTATGTGGCGGCAGATCTTGGTCTGTGCTTCTTTTTGCAATTTGGACTTTACTTATAAGCAAGTATGTATGGTAGTCAAAATTCAACTTGTAGCAGCATTTGAAACTGCGACAAGTGCAGCCAATGCCTGCATAGATGTCTAGGAGAGTCAACATATCAGTCACTTTTAGTGATGGGAATCGGTCAGAAATTCATAATCGATAATCGGTTCCCCTTAACCAACTGATCATCGATTATAATCGGTTACTAAGATCAAATTTTAATTTTTGTTGAACAGTTATATCTTTGATCAAGAGTTCAAAAATATGATTATAAATGTACAGGAGTAATCTCTTTTAATGACATGTATACTTTAACCTGACAATAATATTACATTATGTGTTACTTTTGTTCTACAACTTTGTTAAATGAACGCAACTTTTTATGGCTGATCAATCATATGTAACTGAAATACTGCTACAATCCCCCGAAATTCTTTTGTTCACATGTGATGTGTGTATAATTAAAGTATAGAAGAACATGTTTTTCTTGTTTGTCATTGTTTATAAATAATACAAAAGATGTTGCAATTTGACTGAAACAAATCAACAAAATGTGTTTAAATGTATTAACAATTTAACAACTTGACCATGTAATAATGACTTTATGTTCCTAATTATGAATCATAAGGTTTCATATTTGTAGTTGTGAAGAGAATTAATAAATTTCAGGTCAACTTTAGTGGCTGGGAGTTTTACTAACCTTTGTGCTTTGCATTCACCTAAAAAGTAGTCTCCCTTTACACACAATCGATTATGGAATTCACATTCGATTATCTGCTCAACCAACTGATGATCAATTATAATCGATAATCGGAACAACACTAGTCACTTTGGTCTATTTCCAGATGTATGTACATCTGGTTTTTTGTCCATGACCTAGATATATGCATTTCTTTGTTTTGTTGAGAGCATTAGCCTCCTGGATGTACCAATTTTATATGACCACTACTCCTCAGAACTTCTGTCTTTTTGGTATTTCAGGAGAGCCAACAACCACTGATCTGTTGGGTGGGTCAACACTAATTAGTTTTGCCTGAGTGCTGTTAAAATAACTGCTACATGTGAACTTAAAGCACATGGTGACAGTTTGTTTGAGTCATTCAGATCCCATGTGTTCAGGTTTTCTTTTAGACAGTTAAATTGAAATCATCCGGGGGAATGTCCTTGTCACAAATTGATCTCTAATGGAGTTGGACAAACTGAATTTAATAAAATGGCCCGGTGGATGGCAGCAAATGATGATCTTAACCAACCCTCAGAATCCTGAAAATTGGAATATTAACACCCAGTAACCTGCAAACAATCTCAACAAAGTGCCAGAGATGTTTTTCTTTTAGGTTGGGATCACTGATTGAAGGAGTCATTTGGGTGGAAGGACCAGGGCATACAACACCAATCTTTGCCTAGCAAGTGCCCTGTACAAGAACAGGAATTTTGGCTTGAATAAACCCACAAACAGATGTTTATTTGCTTTTTACCATGTATACTTAAATACTCTTCTATCCTCTGATTGCTGTAAATCTACTCAGCCAGGGATATTAACAATTTAGTGATTGGCTAAAAAATAATGTTTAAAGTTCTCAACAATCTGTCCATGCAAGGTTATGACAATGAGTTTTATTTCCATTTGATTTGGAATTGAAATTTGACTTCTTTGCAGGAGAATTTGCTGTAGATTTGCCTAATTTCCTTCTCTGGAGGCCAAATGATTGATGCAGTTGGACAGATGAAATGGAGTTGAAAAACCCTACTTGAACAGATGTCAATTGAAAAAATTCTGTTGTTAAAATCAACAATTGAAAGCAACATCTTTTTCTTTTCATTCCACATCAGTGTTTTTTTGGGTCACAGTTAGAAATGTGAGTGAGCTCTGACATCTCTTAACTGTTTGCTCAAGTTTGAAATGAGTTTTTAAAAAAATCACATTCAAATGAATGTATTAGAAAAATTAAAGCATCATTGAACTGAAGAGAGAGAGAGAGAGAGAGAGAGAGAGAGAGAGAGAAAGAGAAAATGTATGCATACATGAATGCATTAGGGTATAATATAATGTTATTGTGGCATAACAATGGCTGTATGGTGTGAAAAAAGGATAATATATTTTAAAAATGTCAGTATAAAAGAATTGCACAACAAACTCCTGAAGACAGAACCCATAATAATGTAAACCAGATAAGGTATCATGTATCAGTAATATAAATTCAAACACTGAACAAGAAACTTAAAAAAAGATAAGAATGTGTGTGTGTGTGTGTGTGTGTGTGTGTGTGTGTGTGTGTGTGTGTATTTTCAGTTGCATCACAACGATGCTTGCAGTGTGGCAGTTTATAGTGATGTCTAACCCAGACATTATCCTGACATTAGGTTGAACAGTCTCCTAACAATAACCTTTAATGGTGAGCTCCAAGCAAGGCAACTACAAGTACCATTTTTATAAGTATTTGCTATGACTTGGCAGAGGTTTGAACCTGCACCTCCTACATCGGAGGCTGATGCTCTAATCAGACCTGCCATCGGGGTGGTCTTTTAGATAATAATAATAATAATAATAATAATAATGAGGACTTTGCATAGCGCCTAATCTTTAGAAGCTCTAAGCACTATACAACATATCTATATAATTAATATGACTAAAAAAACAAAAACAAACACCATGAAATTAGAAAACTTAAATGATGAAAATGTTTTAGGTAGGAAACATTATTAGGTTTTGAAGTTTGTTCCTGCAGTTGAAAAAGAGAGTTTTAAGAGCACTCTTGAAAGGGATCACTGTGTCTTTGATAAACTCTTTCAGATAAAATATGAACAATGAGTATTACAAGATAAAAGGTAAAGATGTTAAAATTATGTAAAATGGATATAGATTAAAAGATGAAGGTAGAAAATTATACCATTCTTAAAATATAGTCAACATTTATTATAAAAAACTGCATTTCCACAAAACCTAAAAGATTTTCTAAATAGGTACATCATCAAAAAATTCTTAAATTTAGTTTAAAAAAATTCAGTACATGTATTAGTGAAGACGCAGGGTATGCACTCACATCGTTCCACCATCATATGCAGGATCTATCATAGAAATGAAAATTTTGGTGAAAATTACAGTACTTCCTCCATTTGAAAACAAGGGGTGATTATGTATATAGGAAGGTTTTGATAGAGTTTGAAAATATGATACCCTACTTTCATGCATTTATTTGAGTTTTTTGCTTGGATTTGTCCAAATTGGTGCAAATTCCCAATCACACCCTTTAATAGACTGTTGATATGCACATGTCAGGTATGCTTGACCCATACTGATCAGCACAGTAAAACCTCATATCTGTTCTTTGCAAGGGATGCCAGGCTCCAATGATGGTTTGAATGTTGTAAAGGTTGTTGTTATTTTGGTACCATATATACTCACTATTAGCTCCACAGATGTCATCCATAATGCACCTGCAGATCTTGGTCTATTTAGTTTGTAGTAACCAGTGGAAGAACAACAAAGACCCTGATCTGCTGGTGCAATATGTGATGGCAGATCAAGATCACTAGCTCATTAGAAAGCAAAGAAAAATATATACCGTATGTAAGGCACATTAATTAATAAGAAAAATAAAGTTGAAGAGTGTTGTGTCATTCTTAAAATGGCTAGTCTTTATAAAGTTTGAAGCACTGCATGATGGGTAAAAGTAAAAGTATGTACTTAAAAGATGGAGGATAGATAATAGCTATATCCAATCTTCGGTTGACTGGAAGCGCAGTGTAACTCAACAGCTTATGTAGGTAATACATGTAGTTCAAACCAAATCATTTAGTTGGCACCAAATCTATGTACACATTTAATTTTGGTCTGGACCTTTTCTGACATTATATAATTATGATTGAAACACATTAAACTTTAATAAAAATAATGTTTTCTTGCAAGTACCTTTCTCTTGAGAATATTTTCACACAATGAATGTTCATGTGAGATGAGTTCTGTATCTGTGAACTTGTGCTGTGCAGAATGCTTTTAAATACTGGTCATTTTATTTTCTGGCTGGGGAACAAGTTTTTTATATATAGGATTTTAGGATTTTCTTTTTAACCTAGATAGTTTCTCTGTTATTGCAACATAGATTTTTTTGTTGTTGTAAATATGGCTAGAGTAAGGCCTTTTTCTTTACATATCAGAGCAGAAAATTAATCTGAAACGTTGTTAGAGCAAGAAAAATGTTCTGCCAAAAGCCACTTCCAAATTGGTATGTCCAATGCAGCCTACAACAATGTTGAAAGATCTTGTTAACAGCTTGGTGCAGATATTGCATTTATAACGATAAAATGTCATTTGATCTGTCACTCATACACAGGGAAAACAGATCAGGGTCTATTCTATAGGGTTGTTTTTGTTGTAAGAAAAAGTAGATCCAAGGCTTCGGAATGAAAATGAAATAGATCACTTATAAACCTTTACTCCTCCAGTAATGAAATTGGCTACTGAGGTACCTGTAGGTCATTTCATCTAAAAAATTATATAGTTTATCCCTAGCATTAGCTGGGAGTGGGTTTCCCACTGTGATACCTTCTGTGACTGTGTCTTGTCAGTTACATCTTTTGTACCACTGAGTGGAAATTCATCATACTTTGTAATTGTGTTGCCCTTGGGGTTATACTGTCTGCAAGATAATGTAAACTTTGGTTTTACCTCTGGGGTTCCTGGGTAGGTGGATGAGATGAGTACCAGGGCTGGGGATAGAGGGCTATTGCATTTATACTAATTATTGGGTGTTGCCTACTATTATGTTATTGCTTTAATGTTTATCCACTTATTTATTGATGTCTGAAAACCAAGCATATTTTTTTTTCAGAATGTGGCTGTGATTGTATTGGAGGTGTTTATAATTATCTTGAGAGTGTTCAGAACCTTTCTAAAGTGCATTAAGTAACCTACTTTAAAAAAGAAATAAATATAATTATTGCAGGTATGTAAGTATTGCTGATATTACCATATCTATTAACTTGCAACACACTTGAAACAGCATCGACCCAAATCTTATTTTCCAGGTATGGGCACATGCTGCACAGTTTAGTCTTGATATATATATAGATAATGTAAACTTTGGTTTGGTGGGTTTTAAGAGTAGGGTGGGAGTTTGTAAACTCCCACGTGCACGGGCCTAGGGAAAATTAATCGCATTACCTCCTTATTTTGTTCCTTATGAGAATGAATTTTAACGAATCCTTCTCTAATCAATTTTGCTGCAAGAGTTGCTTTAGTATTGTATGTGATAACGAATGGTATAATGTCTATCACTTCTTCGTGCAAATTAAGGCCGAAAGGGGTAATCGTTCCTAGTTTTTTGATCCAATAGGCCTCTCTTTTGGTAAGATTTTCCTTATTTACTGCCATTTCAATGGGAAGGATTGAACAGTCATCCAACGAGTGTCCCTCGCTATTAAAATGATTGGAGATGGATTTATTTGCCTTATGAATTATGTCAAAGCGGTGTCTAGTAAAACAATCTCTAAGTGTCAGAGTGGTTTGTCCCACATATTGTTTACTGCATAGATTACACGTAATCAAGTAAATGATGTTGCTAGAATTACAAGATAAGTTTTGTTTAATTAAAAAGGTTTGATTATTCGTATGGCTGATGAAATTGTTTGATTCCCTAACAAATGGGCAGGTCGCGCATCGTCGGCCTTGACATGACATAGCTTTCCCTAAAGTATGCACGTCCCCCCTAAGTTCACTTAAAGTGGTGTTTTTTATTTTTCTTAGGAATCATTTGGAGTAGCCCCTCTCCCTCAATATATATATATATATTCATTCAGTGTCATAAGTAAGTGTTAAATCTCAGACAAGGTTTTCCCAAACTTGCATAGTTAGTTTCAGTTGCTCATGTTAAATAATGTTGTAATGCCAAATTAGGGGTGATTTATTTTCACATGAATGGGGAGATATACTCAGAGGTACCTTGTACAAAATTTACCCTTTTGTCAAATACCAGTGGAATCATTGTTCTACAATATTCTCAACATCAAAATATATGTTGAGGTATGTCGTAAAGCTGACACTGTAGAACCAATCTTGCTTGCTGTAGCTGAGATCAATCAGTACATGTATATGAAAGCTATCATCATTAATTAGTAAGGGATGTAACAGGATACCATGTTTGCTCTGTGTGTGTGTGTGTGTGTGTGTGTGTGTGTGTCTGTGTGTAAACTGAATGTTAAAAAATAGGAAAATTTCAACTTATACTAGAATGACAGCAGGGCTGAAGCAAAAAATTTACCTGTTTGTGAAACCATTTATTTATCTGTCAGTGAAGTAGATCTTGAATTTCATCCTAATGCTTAAATGGTTTACCTGATAAAACTAATTGTATACTGGGCTGTGTTAAGTGACTATTCCCATTTGACTGTCAAGACTGATGCAGAAGCTTACTAAAACATGATCACCATGGAAGTTTATCCTCTTTTTTTTTTTCCATGAACACTCATTCCCACACAATGGTAAAATATTAGATGGTCTGACACCAGGACCTTAGAAGCAGTTGAAGCATTCATTTTACTGCCCTGTGATCATTGAAGAAGGTACCAAAAAAAGCCCTGCTCTGTTTCACAGGTAACTGTATACCTGTTTGACACACCTGGTGTATGAAAGTGGACACCCTTGCAGACTACAATGTTGGGTACATATTGGTTCTTACTTGAGACAGTGTCCAACTTTGCAACCAATGTAATCAATTTCACAAAATATATACTCATCAGTAACCAAGAAGTCTAGACTAATTTACATTGATTCAGTTTTTTTTTAATAGCACACTTTGCATCCAGTCAGCCATTATTAGGGCTGATACTAAACCTGAAAAACAATTAAAAATAACAGGACAACAGATGGCTGAGTGGTCTGTATTGTTATATTTACCAATCATTGCCATCACACCTCTCTCCAGTTGTAATGGGGTCTGAACTCAGCCTATGTGGGTGGGTATGTTAGGAAGCTTGCCAGTAGCTTCCTTGTGGGTTGTTGCTTCTTCCCCAGGGGTTTTAAGTGCTTCATCAACCAAGTATAATGGCTGCCATGTATAGTAGTCTATCATGTGCTGAAAATTGGTGTTAAGCCCACAACAACAAAGATAATTAGAGATAAATTGTCCAGTTAAATTCATGAAAATTAAAACTAAAAACAAGTTTTGCAAATTATTAGTTGTGTAGAGAGACAATACTGTCAGTCATTTCTGCACATGCAAGGTTTCTGTCTGCAATATTGAAGCAAAACACTTGCTGAATTTGACAGAGTGACGAAAATAAATACTTTAATGGTTACCATTTTAAAAGAGGAAATTGTCACCAGAATATTCTGTTAAAAATGATATTTTTGACCACAAAGGATATCACCCCTGTTTTCATGAGTTGCAATGTCATCATGAGTTGCAATGTCAGCCTACTCTGCACACGGCTTTGAAAAGATGCAATATTTATCCATTGGGCTATAGAAATGAAATATATTACTTTGTACTATTTCTGCCTACATTATACATGTAGCTAGTTTACAAAATTCAATGTAACAATGCCAATAAATGACAAAAGATATTAAGCCAACTAAACCAATCTTGTAAATTGTTTTAGTAAAGTTCAACATTTTCTAAAGAAAAAAGAAGCTAATATGTTGAAGAGAAAGAGCAATGAATAGGATTTAATGAGTTATCAACATGTTTTAAAAAAAAATAAGTTATTATGTGGAAAAGCAAAGCAACAATCAATAGGATGTAGTTTCTTTAGGTCTTGTTCCTAAGGAAAAATATAGCAACTGAATCAAGTTAAGTGTTGATAGAATCTTTTATGCTGACACTGGATGGTGCTGGACATTGGGTACCATTATTGGGAATGTATGGTATTAAAGTGGTCTGTCCAGCCAAGCATTCTGAGCTAGCACTGTCATATGCTCCATTTAACACTGAAATTTTAAACCTAACTCCTTTATTCAGTCAACAGAGTTAGGACACAGAGCTCCCTGTTGTACATCACATTGTGCAAGTTACATGCCAATTACCTGTTGGAAGAGAAAAAGACATGGGTTGTGCTTGACAAATTAAGATTCATGACTTGTTATGCCTGTGTTAGATATACAATGATTACTTTCACAGACTGGATCTCTGACAGGAAAGTTATGTCCCAATATTTATTGTTATTGATGCTGTTTACAATATTTGTTTCTTTTTGTTCTTCACCTTTATATTTATATATAGGTAAAAATATAATACCGATACAGGTTAGTAAATTAGCATAGTGAGGAATGCATCATAATTAAAAGAGTGTATCAGTACCACCATCAGAGAACTCTGCATATAGGGTAATTCTGTGCAGTGATATATCATTTCTGTAGACGTTGGGTCATCTGTTATTTTTGGGTCAAAAATCAATTTTGTATCAAGAAGGAACAATCATACTTTAATTAAGAAAAGTGATATTCATAAAGTATACAAAAATATCCCACATTTTGTCTTGAAATGCATATGAAAATTTTATTTTTAAATGTCAACTCCATGACCTTTGAATCTTTAACCCAGAAAATCCAATTTACTATATATCTTTTAGAAATCATACAGATACCTATATATGACAGATCGAAATGTATACCATAACAAATTCTGCACCTTTTTCCTATTATCCAATTTTGCAAGAAGTTGTCCCACATGTACAAAATCGTCTGCTACCCAACTTATCAACTTGTTGCTAGAAGAGATTCTCAACAAATTCCATGGCATATAGTCTGTTTCTAAATTCTTTTGTAAATTCCCAGAAACAAGACGTAAACACATTACATCCTATTTATTGTTGCTTCTCTTTGCCACTTCATAACTTTTTTGTATTATAAAACGTTGAACTTGACTCATAAACAAGATGAGTTTAGTTTGCTTAACACATTTAAACCCCTAGTGCCACATCTACGGGGCGGGATGTTAGTACCCTACTGCCAAGCTCTGTAGCATCAAGGTCATATATGATACACTAAAGTGGATGGTATTATAGAAAGGTAGACAGATTTAGCTCCACAATGATACCAAATAGTCTGGATGTTTGTTTTACTACAAAATACAGAGGGAAGAATATAATTTTTTTGACCCGTTTTTTTTTTTTTTTTTTTTTACTGAAATTATTCTTGTGATCGGAATCCGATTTTGTGACCTGATTTGAGACTTTTTGGCCTCAGATCTAAAGCAGACTGGTCTGAAGTGCACACAGACAGGTTAACCTGTGCAAAAAGTAGGATAAGGAGGACATATTTAATAAAGAGTCTTCTCCATACGAAAATTAGCATCATTTGGAAAGGCACTTATTTTCCCTTTTGGCAAGATCCAGCCAATAATGCTGTGAAAAGATATTTTTCTTAAAGTATGCCATAATTGAGACCACCCACTATGTAAATATAATAGCTGACATATGTATCAATAATAATAAGTAATCTCTTTTAACATGGATACATTCCAATCTTACACCTTCACAGTCTTGCTCATGTTTCGTTTTTGTTTAAACATACATAATTATATAGTACATTGTATATCAATTTTGTCATTATATCTGGGGTCACCAAAATTTAACAACTTTTAAAAATTGCAACATGTCTATTGCCCATTTCTTCTAGACCCTTTAGTGAAGATTATTTATCTGTTTGAATCTATTGTCGACACTTATAAGGCTTTTCATGATTTCTTATGACACGTAAATGAATATAGTATACAATACTTTGTAAAGATCTTATATGTTTAACGGTCTCTTTGTTTGTATCTACTCAGATATGACATTGATAAAAAGGCTAACTTTTCAAATGGGGGATAGAGTTATTAACTTGAGCTGCCAAGTTTCTGTCATAACTAGCAAAAACCAGTCTGTTTCATAATTCACAATCTGCTTGGGGATATAAAAATAGCATGTTGTAAGAGGTGACTGCTGGAGGCAGGAGAGACGGTGACTGAGATGTTGAATGCTGGACTTGTGACAGAAAGGTTGTGGGTTTGAATCCTGACATTGGATCAACCTGGGTTACGTTCTGTGCTATGTTTTTGGGTGAGGCACATTGCTAATCCATTGTCGTGACACTAAATAACATCCTTGTGGTTTTTGCTGTGATATAAAATACCAACCAGACCAAATTAGTTTCATAAGAAACACAAACTAGTAACCTTTTATTTCATAGGACTTTTATTCGGAAAGAGATTTAAGTGGGACTGGTCTGCATAATTCAGTCACGGTTGATGGTCGCTCTTGTTTTCTGTAGAGATTGTACTAGGTGATTTTTTAAAAACTATTTGAATTTGATGAGAAAAATACAAAATGCAAAATTTGCACCACTGACAAACTCTATCAAGTAAGGCTGTCATTTCTTCATTTTTCAACTGTAGCAGTGTAGCACTTGGTGGCTAGCTTTTCAGCATGGCCTGCTCTAATAATGTAATTTTATGGCTAACATTTCACCATTGACCAACTCAGGAGTGTAACTCCATAGATAACATTTTGCCATTGGCCAACTCTAGCAGTGAAACTCCATGGCTAGATTTTTCACAATTGGTACAGTGTGTAAGATGGCTAGCTTTGTACAATTGACCAACACAGCAAGATAACATAGCTAGCTTTATACCATTGACCAACAATTCATGATAACACAGCTAGCTATATACCATTGACCAACACAGCAAGATAACACAGCTAGCTTTAGACCATTGACCAACACAGCAAGATAACACGGATAGCTTTATACCATTGACCAACACAGCAAGATAACATGGCTAGCTTTATACCATTGACCAACAAAGCATAATAACACAGCTAGCTTTATACCATTGACCAACACAGCAAGATAACACGGCTAGCTTTATTCCATTGACGAACACAGCAAGATAACACGGCTAGCTTTATACCATTGACCAACTCAGCATGATCACACAGCTAGCTTTATACCATTGACCAACACGGCAAGATAACACTGCTAGCTTTATACCATTGATCAACACAGCAAGATAACATGGCTAGCTTTATATCATTGACCAACATAACATGATCACATAACTAGCTTTACACCATTGACCAAAAAAGCAAGATAACATGGCTAGCTTTATATCATTGACCAACATAACATGATCACATAACTAGCTTTACACCATTGACCAAAAAAGCAAGATAACATGGCTAGCTTTATATCATTGACCAACATAACATGATCACATAACTAGCTTTACACCATTGACCAAAAAAGCAAGATAACACTGCTAGCTTTATACCATTGATCAACACAGCAAGATAACATGGCTAGCTCTGCATCATTGACACTTAAAGATCATTGTATCACTATCAGATATACAATAGTAATTTGAGAAATATGCTTTCAAAATTACACATCTCTTGTACAAGGTGATCACAGTGTGTTTATCTTTTTCAGATTTGCAACTTTTGGGGCAAGCAACTGTTTTATGTGGGTTGGAGAAATATTTGTATTTAAGTTAGATTTCTTTTAAATGGATGATTGAAAAGACATGTTCTACTGTCTGTATGTATAGGAAAAATTGATTGTTAATAAAAGGTGCTTGACAAAGATTTTTTAAATAAAAAAAATTAAGATGTTTTCAGCTCAGCATGCAACATTCAGAAGATTTCAGCTATTGAAGTACATATTTTGCCAAAATATACAGTGCATGGAAGTTCCATTAGATAAAAGCAAATCCTGTTTAATCTCTCCCTCCCTCCCAAGGGCTTATTACAGGTGTACTTTACAGAGCACCTTGTCATAGACATTTTTATCTTTGCACATGTATTGGGAACAAGATTCTATCTAGAACCATGGCAAGGTCGGTCTATAAATTGACCATGTTTTTACACACCACGCCTTTAAGAGTCATTTCCTGAAAACAAAGGAGTGAAATGAAATGTACGATAAGCCTGACATGATTTTGTTCTGTGTCATTTTAAAAATGATGTTTGTAATCAAACAGTTTTGATCGAAGTTCTAGATTGTATTGCACACGATGGCTTTGAAATATAGGCCAATAGTTTTGTATAGGGTCACCAAAGATGAATATACCCTTGAAAAATACTCTTGTAACAGGTGTGCCTTTGTGTGTACAGTCATTAGTCATATGTGTGGATTTGAAGGATTGATAGTTTTTACTGTTTTTAATTACAAAGTATAACATAAATTACCTACTATTTTTGTCTTACTGGCTTGATTGGAAATATATTGAGAGAAAGGAGTATTAACTTTCACAATATAAAAATGAAATGTAAATGCCATTCAATAACAAGTCACAAGAATAACATGTCATGTTGTGTACAAGTCATGTCCAACTGCAAACATAGTAGATCCTGATCTGTCATCATGATATACTACAGGAGATCTGGATCTTTGTTTGTGGTTGTACTTATTAGTTCAAACAAACTGCACAGGCTTGATATGTGGGTTCATGTTGTGCCAGCAGATCTGGGTCTGTGAAATTTCCAGTAGAAAATGTCCATATATGGTACAAGTGTTCTTTGACCAAAATTTATGTGATCTTAGCAGTGAAAAAAACAGCACTTAATTGTTTTCTTTTCAAGATGCAACTTCTCTCTTCTCACCCATGACATTATGTTAAAAACATGATTTAGCAGCAAGTAGTTAAAAAAGATCACTGATATTAGATGTAAAGTTGAAATTCCTAAATTTATGGGACTTCCGATTTTAGTTGTGAAATGGTTATTCCTGAATTTGTAAAACTGCTAGTTTGCTAAATTTGCTTGTAAAGTGGTGACTAATGAATTTGTATGACTGCTGATTTTGGTTATGAAGTGGTGGTTCCTGAATTTGTAGGACTGCAGAATTTAGTTGTAAAGTGGGGATGTGGCTATTCCAAGATTTTTGGAACTGGAAATAAAACTGTTGGAATGATATCCAGTATATAAGATAAATATGTTGATATTTTAGACTGTTTGCATGAAAAGAAGTACATCCTACTACACAAGAAAGAAATAAAGAAATAGTTTTCAACCATTTTGATAAACTTATTCATGTAGATGATCACACACACACACACACACACACACATATATATATATATATATATATATATATATATATATATATATATATATATATATATATATATATATATATATATATATATATATATATATACAATTAAGGCATCCCAGAAATAAGACTTACAAAACAAAGATAAAGAACAAAATAAGAGTAAAATCTGCACACCTTGCCAAAATCCACAAGAATACAAATCCTTTCAACCTAACATTAATATATACTATGAGATAAAATATAAAATGAAAGATGTTATGGTAATTTCCAAAAGACATACAAAAAACAAAGACAAATGCAAACATGAGTATATACTTCACACAAGTTCCAAACCTTTCCTGAATAAACTCCAGTCCTTTGAAAAAGTCAAAGACCTTAGTTGAAACACCATCATGGGGATCATCCACACTATTGCTGTAAATGGCATACCTCTACTGTTTCAGTAAATGGTATATCTTCACTCCAATTCAGTACTTTGTACATCTTCACTCTACTTCAGTAAATGGCAACCTCTACTCTGTTTTAGTAAAGGGTATATCCAACGTTCCCTCTAAGCGAATGATGGGTGTGCACGCAAGCACTGTGCAAGCATTACAGATACGAGCAAAATTTAAAGTTGGATTGAGCAATAATTGACAATTCAGCAGTGCAGGGATGCCTGAGAAGCTGCACACGCGCGCAGCTTAGAGGGAACGTTGGGTATATCTCCACTCCAATTCAGTAAAGCTACACATCAATTATTAAATGGCATACCTCCACTGTGTTTCTATAAATGGCATATCTCCAATGTTTTAGTAAACCCTACTCCATTCAGTAAGTGGTATAGCTCCAATCTGTTTCAATAAATGGCATAGCTCCACTCACTTTAAGTAAAGGGCATAGCTCTGCTCTGTAAATGGTATATCTCCACTCTGTTTCAGTAAATGGCATAGTTCCACTCTGATCAAGTAAATGGCATAGCTCCACTGTTTCAGTAAATGGCATAGTTCCACTCTGATCAAGTAAATGGCATAGCTCCACTGTTTCAGCAAATGGCATAGTTCCACTCTCTGTTCCAGCAAATGGCATATCACCATTGTGTTTCAGTAAATTGCATAGTTTCATTGCTTCAGTAAAACGGCATACCTTCCCTCTTTTTCAGTAAGTGGCATATCTCCACTCTTTTTCAGTAAGTGGCATATCTCCACTCTGTTTCAGTAAGTGGCATGCCTCCACTTAATCTTAATAATTGGCATACCACCATTTTGTCTCATTGAAGTGGCATACCTCCACTCTGTCTCAGTGAGTGATACACCTCCACTCTTTCAGCAAGTGGCATACCTCCACTCAACCTTAGTAAGCAGTATATCCCTATTTTGTCTCATTGAAGTGGCATACCTCCACTATGTATCAGCAAACAGCCTAACAGTATTTTTTTTAAATAAGTGTTTACTTTGCATTATTTAGCAATTATTATTAGCATCTTATATATACTTTGCTCTAATTATGAAAATGAGCCAACAGAGAATGAAAATTAATGCAAACAAACACACATGAATTAAAAAAATTGATTTATAATTTATTTCCTACAAAAAGAACCCCTGTTTCTTAATTAGATAAGAAATTTGTTACACAGTCTACTAAATCATCAGACTGTTTTTCTGATTACAGTATTCACATTACCTTACAACTGTTATCATAAGTATTAATAAAATAGTGTTACATTATAGTTAATTTCCAATTTTTCAGTAATAGATTGTTATCATCTTTTTGAGTTTGTTTTCAGTTTCATGACATTCATTTTGGGTTCTCTTAAACTCATGGATGTTTGTACATGTATGTTAATTTTCAATGATTGGTCATGCCCAACTTAAACCACATATTTTTGACGAACACTTAGACCTAATTAGCTTGGACATGAGAAAATTGAAAGTGGATCAAGAGAACAAAAGACTTGCATGCTAATGACCGTGACATTTCTAAAATGAAGTTAGTGGTTTTGCCTTGTTGTAGTGTTCATGGAAATGACTATATGTTTGAACTGGTCACACCTACCCTTGGCTTCTTCACACAAAGAGTCAAGTAATACCAGTTATATTGTCAACTGTGTCAATACATGTATCTCTGTAGTAAATTGTAAATAGACAGTTAAAAACACAAACTCTTATAGGAGAATGGGCAACCATTGGGACCCCCACAATCATGGGGCAACCATTGGGACCCCCACAATCATGCTTATAATAATGGATCTTCCATTCACAAACTGGTGGCTGCAGGCTAGACTAGATTCTCTTTATTTTTTATAATTCCAATAACGGTATGAAAGAACAACAATAGTATGAAAATGCCAAAAATAGTTTGAAATACTAAAAAATAAATCCTATTATTTTTTTTAGATTTATACAGGTTTACATCTTTGTGTAAATCTTATGGCAGGGGTTTCCAACATGCGGCCCATGGTCTGCATGGGTTCTGTAAATTTGTATTCTGTGGCCTGCAAAATGTTTGGCATTGCATCATGGCATGAGAGATAACATAGGTGGTACAGTGCTTGGGCCATCAGAAATGCCCACATGAGGCACACAGGGTTGTTTGAGTTTGATACCTCCTGACTTATACTGTGCAGAAAAATGTCATTCAACCCATAACAAAAAACAATTCCAAATATTTAATGTGATTCATGGCCATATCTGTTTTAGCAGGGTAGTTATATATAGAGGGGCATCTTGGTGAAAGATCAATGTTCAGTACTGTATGGTTGTTGATTAAACTTCATTGTGCGCTCCAATTCATGGCTGGCACATGAGTTCAATAAAATTAAAATTGAACCATTAACTTTAAATCCAAGCAGTCTGGTGATGGTTTTGAAATTGATGGTGATGTATGGATGTGCACTTCCAGAAAGACAAAGACCATTATATGCAGCTGAGGTTTGGGAGCTGAAAATAGAGTCTGGTTTTTGCTGGCAGTATCATATGGTTTACCCCTGTCATCACTGTGTCACAGCCAGTACTTTTGTTTATAAGAGGAGCATATGAAATATATATATCATTCACTGCCTGATCTGGAAGGTCTATGACCCATGTCAGTTTCATTATATCTTTGCTAGTGGAAAAAGGTTTCTTATATTTTAGTTACTCTATATATCCATATAAAAAAGCCCAATAATAAGACCTTATGAAACAAGGTCTTTTCCAATGACATGAATGGTGGAAAGCTTTTTGTCCAGGGATGCATCCACTAATGATGTTCAAGCTGAGAATCTCTTTAATGTTTAATAATTATTTCTCAACAACAGTATGAATGCTAATGTTATTTCCCTTCAACAGTATGAATGCTAATGTTATTTCCCTTCAACAGTATGAATGCTAGTGTTATTTCCCTACAACAGTATGAATGCTAGTGTTATTTCCCTACAACAGTATGAATGCTAGTGTTATTTCCCTACAACAGTATGAATGCTTGTGTTATTTCCCTTCAACAGTATGAATGCTAATGTTATTTCCCTTCAACAGTAGGAATGCTAGTGTTATTTCCCTACAACAGTATGAATGCTAGTGTTATTTCCCTACAACAGTATGAATGCTAGTGTTATTTCCCTACAACAGTATGAATGCTTGTGGAAAGCAGAAAAAGAAATTCATCAGATTGATTAATAAATAGTAATTACTTAATGAAATAATGAAACCCCTCAAAATCCAAAATCCTCTGGGCCAAATGTAATTTTCAGGGTTTTTATAATAGAGGTTCTCAGTTTATCGAGGGTTTCTCAGATGTGAAAACATGTCTTAAAACAAAAAAAAATTGACTTAAGAGAATTAGAGAATGTGTGTGTGTGTGCTTGTGTGTGTGTCTGAGTGTGCATGTAGGAATTTGACAAACGTATAAAATCATGTTATTCTTAAACATATAATGAAAAATTGAACAGTATAATTATGTTCTTTACAAAATGTACACCTGGTCATGTGAATAAATATCATTGTTCTGAAAAGAAATACAGTCTCATTTCAAGGAAAGAGAAGCTTTTACGACTTTGCTTTAAATCCATTAGAAATATAAATAATAATCCTTAACATCAAAATACTAGTTTCTTAAATGTAGGTTTTGGAACAGACTCATTGTTGTTCATCAAATTGTGTCCTAGATAGGTCAGTTTTGTTATACTTACCTGGTCATTGTGGCATCTTGACTTGGGTACATGTAAATGATTTTCCCCTTTGCAAAATCAGTGGAGTGAAATTGACTTTTAGAATACTGTTTTATTGATCTCACACAGTTGGTAAAGCAAATAAAAGTGTGGCCTCATGCTTGGATAATAAAGCAGGTATATTTAATTTAAAAAATGTTATATTGATTAGTTATGCCAAAAATAACATTAATCACAGTTGAATAGAAGCAGATGAATATATCCACAAATGTTATTAATAATTTACTTTAGGAGGCTGAGAAGTCTAAGATCTTTGACATCTTACTTGGGGTTGAGTCTTGGGCTCAGCCAATGTATTTAGTTTAGAATGCTTGCCAGTAGCTTTCATGTGTTGCTTTTCTTTCGTCTCATTTTCTTTGGTCCTAATACAACCAGATGTACTGGCTGTCTTGTATGGGGTTTTTTTGTGATGAAAAATGGGATTAAAGCCACAAAATTCTTCCAAGTTTGATATGAGTTTTGGTAATATGTTTGTTCTTAAAAGAGTTAAAAATTGATATTTGAGCTCAAAATATGTTTCATTTTGTGGAGTTGAGTTTTGGTTTCATTTTGTGTGCTAAATATTGCCTTTTAACAGCGCATACATTTCAACCAGTATGTTGGTAGCAAACATGGGGAAGATCCATGGACCCACAGTAAGTTGTTGGTAAGTTTTCTTATATATCCATTTTGGTCGAAACTGTTATGACTCGAACAATCAAACCCATGTGTTACCTAGGGCCGCTTGGAGTTGTGGGTTTTGCTGTACTGGAAAAGACAGGTGAAATTAAAGAAGGCCCCCCCCCCCAATCATTAAAATCTTTTGTGGGAATCCTGATGTATCAAGGGTTAACATGGGAAGGGTTTCATTGAATTTATGTTTTTAATTAATGCTTTTTTAAAAAAATATTTGTCTAATTCACCTTTCAGACTTGGGAAGAACACACTAGACATTTCTTAGCCAAGCTATTTTTTTTTTAAATTTGCATTTTTCTTCCATGATAAAAATTATAGTGATTGACATAAAATATTTTGAGTAAGTTGTGACAAATTCATAAAAAGTTGATGAACAAGCAGAACAATTAACAATGAAATTTAGTAAAATTGTATCTGGCCTATGGTGTTCAGACTATAGACCACATTCTTCCAGGCCATTTTCTTAATCAGACTATAGACCACATTCTTGCAGGCCATTGGCTTAATCAGACTATAGACCACATTCTTGCAGGCCATTTTCTTAATCAGACCCAATTTTTGTGGTTTAGATTCCATGCCAATTGTGAAATGGAGTATACTTTTTTTTTTTAACCAAAGGAAAGGGAAGAGTCTGATATCGGCGAAAAATCTTAACTAACCTTGAGTGGCAAAAACTTTTCAGTTAGTTATCTTGGTAGCTGAAGTAAAAGCTGTTTTTGTCAGTGAAAGTCAATATATATAATTACATTGGAGGAGGTGTTTTTGTTTATTTTTTCAATCCTTTAAATACTACTTTTAGATATACAAGTCAAAAGAAGAGAACAAGATTATCAACTCTACATCAGTGGACTTCCTTGAGTGTTACTGTTTTATAAGAGAAAGAAAAGAGTGTTTTCGAACATCTTTAGTGAAGAAACTGGATCACTAATCAAACATGAAAATCTTCCAAAGTAAAGTAACTGTATCAGTTCCACATGAATGACTTTAATTACTTATATCTTATATCATAGAATGTGACTGGTATTGGAAAGTCATCAACAAAAATAGGAAGCAAGTTTGTGTAATATATTTAGATTGCCAGTGATGCCCCCTATGATGTGTGTGTTGTTTAGCGCATCACTTCTAGTCCAGAGAAGATTTTCCCAGGCAAACCTGTTTTTAAAAAAAATACATTCTATGTGTTGATTTGTGTTGAAAAGGAACAGACAACACTACTTAACACAGGACTGTTTTTCACTGCAATGTTGATTGATGGTTTTACAATAAGCTTTTTAGCAGACTCATTGGGTGGGATCTATGGTACTAGTATTGTACAACATCTCTTTTGAATAATGTATTTTTAGAGAATGCAACCAGTTGTGTGATAGTGTGTGCATCTCTGTGACAGATAGGGCCTAACCGAGTAGATAATTTTCACCGAGTACCAAATCCGATTATTTGGATATACATGTACTATTTTCTGGATCCAGGCATGAACCGAGTAGTAGGTGTGACTCCGGAGAGTACCGTTTGTTTCATTATCGTATGCGAAGCTTAAACTTTTCATGTACCTTATAACATATATATTGCCAACAAGATGAAAATTTGTATTAATAACTAAAATTATTATGTAATAAAAAACTTGTTTTAAAATGTTCGATATTTATTGAATTATTTTACTTGTAACCATTTGTGCGCATATTCTTCCGAATAGTACCGATATTCGGCTGAAGCAAATGTCCGAGGCGATTTCCAGTTAGGCCCTAGTGACAGACTACCTAACAAACTACATTGTACCAACCTATGTACCTATCTACCTACCTATCCACCCATCTGACTATTTGTCTTGGCATCTAAATATCAGTCTGTCTAGCCATCCATTATTTATCTGGCAACCTTGCAACTTTTGTACTTTCTATAAGAACCATCTCTCAGAATTTTTAAAGAATTTAATTGTGGAATTTTTTTTACAATGGTAAGTCTAACTCATACATTTTACACATGTAAGGCAGTAATAAGTAATATGGGGGTCACTTTCGGATTATCAGTTGAGAAATTATTTGTTGCTGTTGTAGTGTTTAACGCTTTTTTTCAGCATGTGATAGGCTATACATGGCAGCCAGTATTAATGGTGGAGGAAGAACCTGGGAAAATCCCTGGAAAGAACCACCGACCCATAAGAAGCTACTGGCAAGCTTTCTCACATACCCACTTTGGCCGAATCTGAGACTGGAACCCACACAGAGGTGAGATGGGAGTGATCCGTAACAAAGAGAGTTTTAGACCACGCGGTCACTCAGGGTCCCTCTATCTGTTTGTACATTCCACAGTGGTCTGGACTCTGGTCAGCAGGGTACAGATTTAACACCCACTATTGGTTTAACCCAGATTTGATGTCATGGTGTGTCCATATATCAGGTGTTTCACTTGACTTGTCATGGTATGATGTGAAAAGCATTGCTGTTCTATTAAAAAAAAAAAAAACACCAAATACAAAATCAAGTGCATGTGTCTGTGTATTGTAGGATTCAGGTAGGTTTAACATCTCTGAAAGTTTTCCATTCATGAAATGAAGAAAAAATAAATACATGTACTGCTATTATCCCAGAACGCATCTCCTTAAGGTTCTAGAAAAGCTGGAAACCACATTAAAATGAGTCAAGAATTATTTTCAGATGTTATAATTGGAAGGGATTCATTTAAAGATTCAAGTTAATAAATGCTTTATATGGTGATAAGAAATGGCTAATTAGAGAAAGTTAATTTTTGGAAACAGACTTTAGTCATCAGTTACCGGTACTGTATAAACTTGTAAGATGACCAGAACTGCAAACTACACAGATGCAGATTTTCTGGTGCATTATGTACTGGCAGATCTGGGTCTGTGCAGTTTGTTAGGAGAAATAAGTAGAACAAACAATATACACCCTTATCTGCAGGCACCTTATGCTATGCAAATCAGGCTCTTCGTTGTTTGCTGTTTTACTTGACTTGTAAGCTTGTACATTTTGTAATATATATTTTGTGGAAACACTGATTATGTTGCCAAAATGTACAAGTTTTTTTAAAATATTATATTTGCATAGGAAGAATTGCTATTAACATGCCATTGCCTATTAAGTTCTATCTTAGAGGGCCATTGCCTAATGATTAAGTTCTGTCTTAGAGTGCCATTGCTTTATTATTTTGTTCTATCTTAGAGAGCCATTGCTTAATGATTAGGTTATGTCTTAGACTGCCATTGCCTTATTATTTTGTTCTGTCTTAGAGTACTATTGCTTTATTATTTTGTTCTGTCTTAGAGTGCCATTGCCTAATTATTAGGTTCTATCTTAGAGGGCCATTGCCTAATTATTAGGTTCTGTCTTAGAGTGCCATTACCTAATGATTAGGTTGTCTTAGAGTACCATTGCCTATTGCCTACTTATCAGGTTTGGCCTTAGAGTACCATTGCCTACTTATTAGGTTCTATCTTGCAACAAAATAATAAGACAATGGTACTCTATCTTAAAGGGCCTTTGCCTAATGGTTACGTTCTGTCTTAGAGTGCCATTGCCTAATTATTAGGTTCTATCTTAGAGGGCCATTGTCTAGTTATTAGGTTCTGTCTTAGAGTGCCATTACCTAATGATTAGGTTATGTCTTAAGAGTGCCATTACCTAATGATTAGGTTCTGTCTTAGAGTACCTTTGTCTTATTATTTTGTTCTATCTTAGAGTGCCATTGTCTAATTGATTAGATTCTTTTTCATCCATATCTCGAGAAAGTATTGCATGATCTGTCGAGAGATCTAAGCTCTTAAATTATGCATTTTAATTAAATTACAGATTTACAGGCGCAGTGTAGTCTACAATCTGCTAATGAAATCAGCTGGTTTAATTAAGTTATATTGTGTTACACAATCGCTGAGTTACTTGACATCAAAGACAAAGAACACAAATGTGGCCAGGCCTAAAAAAAATGTTAAAAATGTTAAAGATTAAAAGCAGGACAGAGAGGGTCAAATTTGGATAACAATGATTCAGTCTCTTAAACGAAATTTCAAAATGCATAAAAATGGCCATAATGAAACCGAAGCTTGGATATTTTTTAACACTTCAATATTCAATTATTACTTTGTCCTAAAAGAAAATATTGCCAGTTGTTTTTTCCACTATTATTACTTTGTTCTAAAAGAAAATGGTGCCAGTTGTATTTTCAGTATAATTACTTTGCCTTAAAAGAAAATGTTGCCAGTTGTATTTCCAGTATTATTACTTTGCCCTAAAAGAAAATGTTGCCAGTTGTATTTCCAGCATTATTACTTTGTCCTAACTGAAAATGCTGCCAGTTGTATTTCCAGCATTATTACTTTGTCCTAACTGAAAATGTTGCCAGTTGTATTTCCAGTATTATTACTTTGCCCTAAAAGAAAATATTGCCAGTTGTTTTTTCCACTATTATTACTTTGTTCTAAAAGAAAATATTGCCAGTTGTATTTCCAGCATTATTACTTTGCCCTAAAAGAAAATATTGCCAGTTGTTTTTTCCACTATTATTACTTTGTTCTAAAAGAAAATGTTGCCAGTTGTATTTCCAGTATTATTACTTTGCCCTAAAAGAAAATGTTGCCAGTTGTATTTCCAGTATTATTACTTTGTTCTAAAAGAAAATATTGCCAGTTGTATTTCCAGTATTATTACTTTGCCCTAAAAGAAAATATTGCCAGTTGTTTTTTCCACTATTATTACTTTGTTCTAAAAGAAAATGTTGCCAGTTGTATTTCCAGCATTATTACTTTGCCCTAAAAGAAAATGTTGCCAGTTGTATTTCCAGTATTATTACTTTGTCCTAACTGAAAATGTTGCCAGTTGTATTTCCAGTATTATTACTTAGTCCTAAAAGAAAATGTTGCCAGTTGTATTTCCAGTATTATTACTTTGTCCTAACTGAAAATGGTGCCAGTTGTATTTCCAGTATTATTACTCTTTTGCCAAGCTGACATACAGTATGTATACCATTATGATTAATTTGAAAAGTTTGTTATCCCTGAAGAATATCAAAAATGGTTTAACCACCCATCTGTCCGTCAATCCCACAACAATAACCTCTGTTAAATTTTTTTTATTGAAACTACATTTAATATGGGGCTTTGAAAAGCTAGTTCTTGTTTGATTTTTACCAACCCAAGAAATTATGGGCCCTATTTGACTTGGACTTTGATTATTATAAAAATGGAAGCTATATTATCCTGGAATAATTTTTATTTTTTTTTTATTTTTTAGGAAGTAAGGGAAGTAGTATAAGAGTAGGTACATCACAATCATGAACATTATACCATATGTACATGTTGATAAGTAGGGTACATCTATTTTTTTTTTTTTGGGTGGGGATTAATACTTTTTTAGTGCAGGATAGCTTATACATGGCAGCCAGACTATAACAGGCAGGTAGAACCCAGGAAAACTCAGTAATAATCTCTAACCAACAGAAAACTATTAGCATGTTTCCTTTGCATACCTACATTGTTTAAGCGAGAGGTGAACCCAGCAGTGATCAGTAGAGGCAACCACTTTAGACCACTAGGTTACCCAGGGACCTAAGTCCAACCACACACTGCATTGACCCAGATATGCTGTCACATAATGCACTGGCATATCCATTTCTATGCAGCTTTGTGTAATCAGTAGAATAAAGAGCATAGACCCTGATCTGTTTGCACATTATGCAATATCAGATCAGGGTCTATATTATTTGGCATTGGACCTGAGTTGTAAGTGAGTGTATATAGTACTACCTCAACACAGAGATAACGCTTGATCACAGAGCAAAGTCTTCCAACTTGAAATTTCAGCATTGTAATTCCAGTGTTTATTATTACTATTATATATATATATATATATATATATATATATATATATATATATATATATATATATATATATATATATATATATATATTGTCTTTGTGCCCTTGACTGTAAATGTTTGGAAAATTTGGAGAGACTATGTGGAAGTATTAAAAAATAAATGACATAGTCTTTTGAAAAATATTGCTTAACATTTACTAAATTAAATTTGTACATATACAATATGGCAGTAAGAAGGGTAAAATTATTTTAATTTAAAATGACCCTTAATTACTTGTTATTTTAAATGACGAAGTGTGGCAAAAGTCCTATGTAAGTTTTCCTGCTAGGGCTCATTTAGCTTTCTAATCTTCATTTCTCCAATGAAAATACTCATTTACCATTGCTGCCAGAAGTTGCTGAGCATAATATGTTACCATATACATCCCCCCCAAAGAAATTCTATGCTCTAGTAAGCTTCTTTCAAATTTTAAACAAAAATCTGTAAACCATATATAATCACTTACAAGTCAAGTCAAACAGACACAAAACTCCTGGTCTGCAGTAGCATAACATGACCGCAGATCACTATGTCCAGTAGCATAACATGACCGCAGATCACTATGTCCAGTAGCATAACATGACCGCAGATCACTATGTCCAGTAGCATAACATGACCGCAGATCACTATGTCCAGTAGCATAACATGACCGCAGATCACTATGTCCAGTAGCATAACATGACCGCAGATCACTATGTCCAGTAGCATAACATGACTGCAGATCACTATGTCCAGTAGCATAACATGACCGCAGATCACTATGTCCAGGCTCATCTTATAAAAGACTACATACAGTACTGTTATCTTTATCAGAAAACAGATTGAGATTTGCCATTGCATGATAGGTTGGCAGATAGGGGTATACAGTATTCATTCTACTTAAAGTTTCTAGTGAATGTTACAGACCCTGATCATACAGTGTGTTATGTCATAATATTTCTGGGTCTTCACTGTTCATTCTCCCTGGGTCTACACTGTTCATTCAACTCAGTTTTAAGTTAGCAATACAGACCCTGATTGTGTATTATGGTCTACATTCTACATTGTTCATTATGCTTATAGTTTCAAATATGCAGTGTAGACAGACCAAATTAACTTTTTTATGTGTATATTTATATAAATAGCTAGATGAACCTGTTCAGACTATGGGGCCATAATTGTGTACACATTTTGAAACTTGCTAGACATCAGCTTTGTGTTGGACAAGAACTATGTTGACCTAATTAAGCAAAACAACAAATTTAGTAGGTATTGTTTGTGTGCAACATGAAAATTGGCAGGTGTGTTAGTGTGCTAAATGAAATTTGGTAGGCATGTTAGTGTGTGAAATGAAATTAGGTAAGTATGTTAATGTAATCGTAATTATGATTTTTAATGTAGCTTTAACAGTTTTTCAGTAATACTGGTATGAAATAATATATTGGAATATCATAAGATATTGCTATGAAATAACATTATATATTAATATCATCACATACTGGTATGAAATAACATTGGAATATCATAAGATATTGGTATCAAATAACATATTAATATCATCACATACCGGTATGAAATAACATTATATATTAATGTCATCACATACTGGTATGAAATAACATTGGAATATCATAACATTGTCATTTATTTCATCCTGCTTGTGAGGAGTTAATTCTTCAAGGGGTACTAATAATAGATCAAGAACACTTGAACTGGCTGAAGTGGTTTTAGGGATTTAAATGGCAAAACAATTTACTCTCCATTCTTGTGCTTGTTGCATAGAATTATTGGACTGGACAGAGCAAAGTAGAATTATGTTAGCCTGTAGTACATTACTGGTCACATAGTCTACCATGTAATATATATATATATATATATATATATATATATATATATATATATATATATATATATATATATATATATATGGTCAGTATAAATGGTAGACTACATTTATGTGGTCATTATAAATTATAGACTATATATGGTCACATAGTCTGGCATGTAAAATCTATAAATGGTCATTATAAATGTAATATTTAATTTATAATGACCACATAAATGTCCATATATATATATATATATATATATATATATATATATATATATATATATATATATATATATGGTCACATAGTCTACCATGTATAATCTATATATGGTCATTTTAATTGGTAGACTACATTTATGTGATCATTATAAATTGTAGACTGTGTGGTTATTATAAATGGTAGACTACATACATATATGTGGTCATTATAAATTGTAGACCACATTTATAGGGAGCAAATACTTGCAATTTCTTGTTACAAAATACTTGTAGTTATACTTAGTGAAAGATAAATTGATCCATTGATTGATAAGGACACCTGAAAGTTCAGTTGGAATTTCCACTGACCCTTCTGGTCCATTTTAGATACATGTATTTGGACACTATTGTCTGGGGACCCTGGATGTTAACATAAATATCCAAATAAAAAAATGATTGACCCTACATCCCAACATAACATTTCGAAAATGGAGGACCCTACACCCTAACATAAATGTCAAGCTATAAGAAATGGGTGAGGGGGATGGGTCAGAGCAAACTCGAGTAAAGAAGGTTATACGATGATACCATTAGAATCTCAGTGTTTTGCCTAGTGAGACACCACAGCAGCCAACAAGACTCGGTTTAAGCATGATTTGAACCAGCACCCTTCTGGTTTGACAGATGAACCTTAGATATGAATTCTTGAAAAATGCAACTTGACTTGTAAAGACTTTTTAGAATCCAAATCAGCTTCTCTGCCCACTGGTCTGGCAGTCAATCAGTCATTTTACAGCATAACTGTATCATGTCCTATTCTTCATTTCAGTATATATAATCCACCATATTCTTTTAATCCTTGGAACATATTTTTTGTAGTTCTCCATTTCTTTGCTAGGTTAGACATTTTCATTGCTAGGTTAGACATTGTGTGACATTTTCATTGCTAGGTTAGGCATTTTGTAACATTTTTGTTGCTAGGTTAGACATTGTGTGACATTTTCATTGCTAGGTTAGACATTGTGTAATATTTTCATTGCTAGGTTAGACATTGTGTGACATTTTCATTGCTATATTAGACATTGCATGACATTTTCATTGCTAGGTTAGACATTGTGTGACATTTTTGTTGCTACGTTAGACATTGTGTAACATTTTCATTGCTAGATTAGACATTGTGTGACATTTTTGTTGCTATTGTTGGCATTGTATACTTCCAAATGTGGCTTTACATGTACGATCTGTTGTAAACATTCATGGTTAAATTGTGAATTGAACATAGGACCCATAAGAATAACCTGAATCTTTGCCATGTGCAATGTCTGGGCTCACATTAAACAGAATACATGCAGTGATACAGAAAGAGGAAATTGTTGGAATAAAGGCTATTGCATTATGAAATCGATAATTCTCATATTTTATTTTTTTTATATGTGCACAGAATTGCTTATGTAAACATTTGCCATATGTACTAACAAGTCAAACTGCAAACAACAAGAATCCTGATATGCTGTAGCGTAATGCGCCTGTAAATCAAATTCTATGTTGTTTATTCTACTGATTATGCTTAATGAACTGCACAGATTCAGATCTGCTGTTGCATTATGCAGCAGCAGATGTGAGTGTGCAGTTTTGCAGTAGGACTCTTCTTTTAAATGAGTACATGTATATACTGTAATAAATTTGTTATTTGATAGGGTCATCATTATTTGTAACACTTGAAGTTTGGGACTACAATATGTTCACACCAAAATGTTTATGAATCAAATCTGAGCCTGTTTAATTAATTTAAAACTGGCCATTTCATGTTTAGTCCATTGTCCTTGAGTATGAGAAAATGAATTTGCTAAATTAGGCTGTAATTACTACCTTTGGATGTCCAACATGGTTACATTGAATTATGAGCCAGGTCAAATATGTAGCACTAGCTAGTTAATCAAACTGATTATGTGTTTCATTTTATAATGTTGCAGAGAACAAATACAGCTATTGACTTTGAATTATGTTTGTATAGAGCACAGAGGTCAATGTTAATGTAAAGAACAGAGGTCAATGTTAATGTAAAGAACAGAGGTCAGGGGTGTGTAAAGCAGAGGTCTGTGTTAGGCAGACAGACAGACACGCATGCACGCACGCACACACACACACTCATACATACATACATACATACATACATACATACATACATACATACATACATACATACATACATACATACATGAAAATCAAAGTTTATATGTGAAAGGTTCAAGGTGAAAAGTAGCATTCTTGATTTGAATAAAATGAAGAAAAAAAAATCTCTAAACTTGGCAGGGCAGACCAGCACAATAGAAATCCCAGTGTGGCACAATTTAATTGACAGGAAAAGTGCTGCTTTGTATTCTTCTAAATTAGGTCAGGATCCAAATGGTTAAATCTGCTGAAAAACACAATTAAGATGTGGAGTAGTATTCCATTGGGTTACAAATTTGTGTAGAGTGGCTTTTTTGATGTCTTTTGTTTGGGAGATTAAGGTTTGGGTCATCCTCATTCTTGAAGGTTATAAAGTGAGGTACTTTAACCATAGTCAATTGGTTTGTCGTTATTGCCCCTAGATGTTGATCAAATTAAACCAAGAGTGACTCTTGTCAATGCTATTGCCATAATTTCCCACCAGATGGCACCATTTAAAAACGTGTTAACATGTGCACAACTATCATTTCCTTTGAATAAGATCTTTAGATGATTTTTATTTTATACAATCACCTACATCAAGGTTTACCAGTCGAACAAGATTGCATGGTTGTGAAAAATGTACTGAATGAAGTATTGGGGACACAAATTAAAGCAAACATGGAATCTTAGTAGTGAATTCATTCACAAAATTGAACATTGTTAAACTCCTTTTCAATACATGGTTCCATTCTGATGTTTAATTTGGAAACTGTTTATTTGATGTGTTTATATACACCTGTTAAAGGGAGTAACCTGAACAGGTGTGCAAGCTTTGTTGTACACCCAAAGTGTTCCCTCTGTACAGTAAACTCATAATTGCACAATAGAGATATGAAATGAAACTAAGCCACAATAACTGAGCTATCATTTATTTTTTTTTTGGTATCTTTAGATTTATTTGCTTCTCAAGAATAAGTACCACCCACTTTTCAGGTTGAAATAAAAGCTCTCTATGTATGTTTTACCTTTTAAGACTCGCCTCCCCCCCTCTTTACAAAGGTTACAAATGAACTGTATGAACCTTGAGCACCAGAAGAAGTTGAATCACTTTATGGAATACAGATGATTTGTGAAATAATTGGATAAATGAGTGCATATTTTCATTTAAAATTTTATATTTTACTTAACACTTTATAATGCATTTGCTTACTTTGGAAATGGCAGTATAGATATTTCTATACAGACCACCTTGGTTGATAATTGATTGGGTGTGACCACTTAATCACACTCCTGTAATTTTTCCCACAGAGCCAATTATTGCAAGTGTTAATTTATAAATATGTGTCCTGCTTAGATATACTTGTCTCTAATGCTGGTCTAAAAGGATAATGACCCACTTTTGTGGACACCATTGATTTTTTTTAACACCAAAAATCTCAAGAAGTAGAGGACTTTTTAAACGTTACAAGACTTATGGGAACCATTGTATAAATCGCTATATACCCAAAATTTTCAAAATTAAATCTTGCCAGGTCATAACTTAAAAAATTGGACAAAATGTCTGAAAAAGATATCTTTTACATTTAAAAAAAGATGCATTTGAACTATATAAGCCTTGCAAGAATTTGAACTCAGAACTTTAGTTCATACATTTGTATCACCAAATGTGTTCAAGAATACCTCTATTAAGCAGTCATCCATCTTAATCAGTCAATGTCATAATGTCTCTTCACCCTCTTTAATATATAAGTAAGCCTTTATTAAAAATCTGTTTTTGAAAACCGCTTATTTTCACCTCACAGTTAGGTGACTAACTAGACAACTGTTACTACACCATTTTTCAGAAATTTTACATATTGTATGTACTTGCTTATAAGCCAAGTCCAACTGCAAACTGCACAGACCCAGATCTGTTGTTGCTTATTGTGCCAGCAGATCTAGATCTGTGCATTTTGTTAGGAGTAATCAGTAGAACTAACAACATAGACCTCAATCTGCAGGTGCATTATACTATGGCAGATCAGGATTTTCTGTTGTTTGCAGTTTTAATCACCTTATAAGCAAGTATTCTTATATCTAAAAGTAACATCTTTATTCTATTTATTGCCTTCCCCTATTAATTATTACTTGTCTTTCTATTTTCAGGTATGTACCTCTTTCAAGTCCACTTCATATCAGAATTGTGGTGAAGGTAGGGTCAGTTGAAATTTCTTCTGAATCTGTTATCAGTTCTTTGGATGACTGGTTTAAAACTTGATCATAAGGACAGTAGACATTCCCAAGTAGATAAATTTTAGCACCAAGGGTATTTTCATTTTTGGCATCATGGATACTTTAATTTTGGCAGCGCTATTTTTCATCATTCTGTGTTTTTAAATTAGTTGTTATGACTGACACATCTTTAGAACTGCATTGTGTACAAGATATGCAAAGAAAAAACTAGCAATTATACTCTTAAGTTCAATTTGCAGTCACAGATCAGCCAATGTATGATGCACCTGCAGAACAGTGTCTATGTAGATTGTTGTGATCAATCAGAGAATAAACAACATTAATCCTAATCTTCTGGCACGTTAAGCGAAATCAGATTAGGGTCTATGATTTTGCAGTTAAACTCGACTTATAATCAAGTTTGTATTAAAATGAGAATTGTTCCTTTTTCCTCTTTATGGCAGTACCAGGTGCTGATAGACTTTGGGTTTTCGTTTGACAATATTAATTGCATCTGAATGCAGTTTGCGTTACTAAAATAATTTATATGGCCTTCTCTTGTATCAGTCATTTCAATCTAAATATAATTATTACGGAATAACAACTGGATATATAACATCTGACCAAATAACTCGTCATATAACATTTACAGCATATAACCAAATTGCTTATGATAATGAAGGGGAAGTTTTAATGTTACCTGTATTGTGTTAGGATTGATTTTTATTGGGACATATGTTGCATGGTATAACTTTAAGCTTTTCTTTTTGTCATTTATTGTCATTTTTTGGCCCTGGAGCAAATCACTGGTTAAATCACTGATTGCTCAAATACAAAATGTCCCATACACTTGTCCCATAAAATGCATTCTACATAATATGCCCAAAGGCACAGTATGGTCAGAATTACAGGATTGTCAATTAATTACAACATGTATTTGTTGGACTTTCACTATTATCTCAGAGATCATTATCAACTTCTATTTGAATAATTTAAGTTGAGTATCTCTAGGCTACTCTTGGGTTTACTTTGATCCACTTTAATGAGGCATATGCCTGATTTTTCACATGAGCATTACTAGACTTTCAGGTATGAGAAGCCCCTTCCCCCCCCCCCCCTTCATTATTGTTTTTGTTCATTTTGGATGAGTGCCATAAGGATTGAAGGAATCCCTTTTGGCTAAAGGAAATAGTAAACAATTCCCTATGGATTTACACATCATGGTCAGATTTTTGTTGACAGGTGCTCCCCAGGTTGACCCCTAAGCTACTGGCATGTCCACTAAAGTCCAGTTTGTATGGAGGATGTCCAGATGATTGCTAATTATGTAGCCTGGAAATTTCTAAGGATATTGTATTCAAATTTTACAGATAGAAATCATGTGCCAAATAATTTAGTGTCAAAATGTTCTTGTAGATTTTTTGGTTGACATGTAATAAATTTTGTGCACCTGGATTTTTCACTTTTGATACCTGTTAACAGTGTTTTGAAATATTTTGTTGACACTTTATTAATTGGGATAAGAAATTGTCAGGCTAATTAATTGTGATAATTTAACGAAAAGTTGGAAGTAATGTGAGAACACCTTGGTGTCATAAAGTAATTTATCATGTGATGCAAATTTTTTCAGCTTTTTGGAATTTTCACAGTTAGTCTGAATTTGTGGATTTGTGGTAGATGTGACACTATTACGGATTTTTTCTAGATTTTATACTTTGTAGGATTTCCTCAGTAGATGCAAAAACTTTCAGATCAGTTTTGCTTAGATTAAAATAGCTTATTGATCATATGTTAAGGCATAAGTTGATCATGATGTTAAAGCTGATGTTGATCATGATGTTAAGGCATAAGTTGATCATGATGTTAAAGCTGATGTTGATCATGATGTTAAAGCAGATGTTGATCATGATGTTAAAGCAGATGTTGATCATGATATTAAGGCAGATATTGGTCATGATGTTAAGGCAGATGTTGATCATGATGTTAAGGCATAAAACACTAGCTTGCATGTGAGGTATGTTTTGGGGGAAACCTGCTTTTCTGTTCTTAAAAAAAAATGCCATACATACTTGCCTATACATTATACATCAATCTGTAAACAACAAAGCTCCTGATCTGCCATGAGATAATATGCCAACAGATCAGGGTCTATGCTTTGGTTTGTTTTACTGATTACTTCTAACAACCTGCACATGCATTTAAATTGTTAAAAATTTTGACATTGTTGATGGCTATAACTTATATGATTTTTCCCCAGCTAGTTATATAAAAATGAATTACTTTTTTTAATTTAGATCACTTTATGAATTATTTCTCATTCAAGTTTTTTACTTTCTGACAGAAATTAACTTTTGTATTAATGCTATAGAATGCTCCAAAAAGTCTTTTCCAACATGAGTTCACATTTCTTTAAGGACTTGCTTAAGTCAATCAGCATTAGTTTGAATTAGATTCAATTTTTTTTTCTTGTCTTAAGATAGACATAGCTGACATTTGTCTCTTCATATAAATTGATGTCATTGTCATTTTTAAGGATCTGAACAGTTACATTAAGAGATCTGGAGATGTATTTTTAGAGATCTGAAAAGTTTTATGGATCTGAAGAGTTATTTTAAGGGATCTGGGGAGTCATTTTTAAGGGTCTGAACAGTTTTAAGGATCTGGAGAGTTATTTTTAGAGATCTCAAGTTTTCAGGATCTGGAGGAGTCATTCTAAGGGATGTGTGGAGTCATTTTTAAGGATCTACACAGTTTTGAGGATCTGGAGAGCCTTTTTAAGGATCTGAACAGTTTTAAAGATCTGAATAGTCACTTTATTGGATCAGGATAGTCATTTTGAGGAATCTGGGGAGTCATTTTCTTTAAGGATCTAGAGAGTCACTTTTAAGGAATCTGATGATTAATTTATAAGGGACTTGGAGATTCATTTTTAAGTGATTTGGAGGGTTAGTTTACATTCACACCAGTAAGTACCAAGAATAAGCTTTTTAAGATACTGGGATATGTGTTTCAAGTGTCTTGATTTCTTCTAACAAATGGGGGTATGAGACAATGTGTAATTTTATACTTCATAAATTGGGTTTCTCAGCACCTTGCTAATGTGTTCAGACTGTTATAAAGACCCCAGAATAGATTTTTCCCTTGAATAGTCAGTGTAAACAACCTTTTGAACTTGCTTGTGAAAAGAAAAGTGGACCAGTTTATCACTCAGTGAAGGGCTATCATAAGTTTCCATGTGCCATAGCTTTTGAATCACAACAGCAAAATGGCTACTTAATGCACTCTAATAGTTCTATTCATACAAAAGGATTCCAGGTCTAGACATGTGTTTAACTCCCTGAATATGCCTTGGTTAATAGAATTACAAAGAATGTACAAAAAAGGATATTAAAATCAATGGAATTGGATGGGGAAGATAATTATTTTTTTATACAAGAATACCGGGAATATAAACTACTTATTTTTGAATGGACATTTATAAATATATGCAGTTATGATATAAATAGTAATACAGGGTACAGATGGGCTGTATTTTTGGGGGTAAAGAATGGAATATAATTATAATTCTTCTAAAATACTAGAGTCAACATCTGCATTTAAACATTTCATATTTTCATTTCAAACTGTGTGTATTATGGTGTTATTCATCTATCAATCTAATTATTCACATATGCTTGTCTGACACATAACTTGTAGGAAGATTAGAAAGACTTTCATGGAGCTTTATCCAAGTGTACATGTTGAGAATACTGTGTCATGTACCTTGTATGGAATACAAGTTTTAAACCATTGAAATTGTAATGAAACTGCCCAAGTATATGTCATGACCAGATGACATTTGTTTGTATGCCAAAGACAGGCCCCCCCCCCTTCCCCTACACCCTCCCCCCCCCCCCCCCCCCCCGCATTCTCTGGAGTTCCATATATACTTGCTTATAAGAAAAGTCATACAGCAAACAACAACAATCCCTGATCTGCCATTGCAATAATGTGCTTACACATCAGGGTCTATATTTTTTTGTTCAACTAATTCTTATAATTACACAGACCCAGATCTCTCAGTCCATAGTGTGCTGGCAGATCTGGATCTGTGCAGTTTGTAGTTGGGTTTCTATTACTATAGAATATATGGTATATCTGTTCAACCATTTATGATATTTGAATGAAATTTTGCCCAAGTATACAGCATGATATGACTAAACAGTGTGTCAATATACCATACCCATGCCTGCCTCAAGGTCAAGGTTGTGGCATGGTAAAATCATTGACCTCAATCCACATAGAGGTACAGGGTTTAAATCACCGGTGTTTCCCTTTCTACACATTTGTGCATCGGGGATGCATGATGCAGAAAATTGATGCACATCTTTTGTTGCAGTGTATTTTTTAATGCAAAGGATTTCCATAATGTGATGATGATCTGTTTAATGTCCAATGCTTTTGGATGAGGATGGCAATGTGTATACTTTGAGTGTAGGCAGTCTTTTACCCTGCTTTGTATGCTCCCTGTGTTGCACTTCGCTCTTCATATAGCAGAGTGCAATGCAGTGAGCATACAAAATGGGGAACAGACTAGCATAGACAATGTTATGATGGAGTAGCTTCCCCTAATCTTGTGAGCTCTCGTGAAATTTCATTTGAGCTCAGTAAGATGTTTAATCTCTATGCTTGATGCACTTCAAAGTGATTTCTAGATTAAAAAGGTGTGTACTAAGAATCATTAGTGAAGAAGGTGAAAGAAGCAGAACACAAAAGAGTAACTGTGTATCTGACTTTAATGAAAAATGGAGGAAATTATTCTCTTTACTGGAATACAGGACATCCATTGGGATTACCGGTGTGATTTCTCGACTTCTATATATATAAATGGTTGCAAAGACTGCAAAAGTGACTAATCCTTATGTAAGAGGGTTTAAGAATTATTTTAAATTGCCCTTGTTTGCCACAAGATATCTGGAGAACATATTATCACACAAGACATTCTTTTACAAAATCGGTACTTGCAGAGACAAATGCATTATTGGATTACAAAGTCAGGGGTTCATTGCAGATTTTGTTGGTTTTTAACTTTGCTGTAATAAAAGAAAGATTTTAAAGTTCAAGTGTAACTTATTAGACAGAAGATGAATCATTAGCCTTTTTGATTTTTGAATAAATGTTATCTAGGATGAAGTACAATGTTGTTGTTGTAGGGTTTAACGCCATTTTTCAGCACAAGATAGGCTATACATGGCGGCCATTATTATTGGTGGAGGAAGAACCCGGGAGAACCCCTGGAAAGAACCACCGACCCACGAGAAGCTACTGGCAAGCTTTCTCACATAACTACATTAGCAGAATGTTAGACTCGAATTCACACAGACATAGGTGAAACAGCAGTGATCCCTAACGGACAGCGCTTTAGACCACTCAGCCACTTGGGGCCCCTCGAAGTACAATGAAACCAATCATAGAACATGTTTTATGAAAGGCAGTAAATCAACTGGCATTTGGTTAAAAAGATTTATTTGGCTTTTTGTATTGGCTTATATATAATGTGTTGGTTTATAATATTGATACAAAAAGATGCATGACTTTTAAACTAAAAGAAAAATGAACTAATAAAATGATTCTTTTAATGGACAATGCATTTGTTTGGTAATTGTGTGTGCTGGTTTATTTGTATTTTAGAGAGAGAGAGAGAGTGTGTACTGTAAGTTGCAATATCCTATTTCAAGGTGAAAAAGTATGGGTCAGATGAAAATTTGTGCATTTTTTACCCCCCACATTTTTTATTTGACCCCCAGTTCGGACACCAAGGCATTTTTTTTCTCATAAATTTTACACCCCTGGGAGATACAATGAATCACCGAAGATATTTTATGAAACATTTAACTTGTTATATATCTTAACTAAAATGGTTTGCAGTCGCATCTTCTTCCCTCAAGTTTAAGACCAGTTCAACAAGTAAGGCACTTGTCATTTTCCTTATCTGGACCATCATCTCTGCCAATATTTGTATGAAACTTTCCCCAAGTCTACAATTTATAGTCATGTCCCTTGCTCAGAGATCATTAGGAGTGGTGAAGGGCACCAGGTCATGTTGTTGCTGTTAAAAATAACCCATGAGTTAAATTTTTAAACATGATACATATTAGTACCATGCTTACTAATATTTCAGCATATTATAAGAAGGCAATTCCAGAAGTGGATCTACCATCTTTCTTTAGGGGGTTTAATAAAAAAGTGGATCTACCATCTTTCTTTAGGGAGTTTAATTAAAAAAAAGTGGATCTACCATCTTTCTTTAGGGGGTTTAATAAAAAATAAGTGGGTTCATTTTCCTTAAAATGACCATGCTTTTTCTGTTGTTTTTTTTTATTTAATGAAACTTATTTAGGTGGAGATGGGTTTTTTTCTCCATTTTTTCCAATCCCTAAAATCTCATTAAATCTACTGCATTTTTAATACACTTCTACAATCCTTTTAAAAAATTGTTTTGGCATTAAAGTACAAATGTATTTTCAGCAGCAATTTTAATGTTATGCAAGGCAGTTGTTGGCTGATGGTCCATGAACGACAATGGGTGCAAATCAGAAATGCAAAACACCTACAAAATTTTATCATTGATTGATACATGGAAATGACAAGGAGAGAGAGAGCTAATAACTTGCCTCAGTATAATTTGGCACTACCAGGCTACTAATCAAGTGTGCTAAGTACTTACCTAGATACCAGTTGTTTGATAGATCATTTCACAACTTAATACTAATCCTGATTTTAATGTTGAAATAAGGTGTAAAGTGTTCAGGTTATGTGTCCTTGTAGACACAAAATTGAATTATGCTTTTCCATGAAAGCAGGTTTGTTTTTTTTCTTCTTCAGAGATAAAAATAATAATAATAATAATAATAATAATAATAATAATAATAATAATAATAATAATAATAATAATGAGGAATTTGTATAGCACCTAATCTTTAGAAGCTCTAAGCGCTTTACAACATCTCTAGTGATATGACTACACTTCAGAAAAACAAAAAACAAAAACCATGAAATTGGAAAACATAAAAACATGCTGAAAACATACAAGGTACAAAACATTATTAGGTCTCTAAGTTTGTTCCTGCAGTCGAAAAAAGTTGAGTTTTAGAGCACTCTTAAAAGGGACCACTGTAATAATTATATATTTGAACCAATATATGTTTTTTTGTCATTACAAGGTGTGGTGAGAAACAAAAGTTTTTTTTTCTTCACAAACAGCACACTCTGGAGCCTGGGCTGTTAAGCTTTTAAATGATAGATATAACATGTCAACACTCCACCATTAAGATATAATATAGTGTTCAATTTGGATTCTTTATTTCAAAATTTATTTACTTTACTAGGGTTTCAAGATTAAAAGACCAAAATGTGATGAGAATGTGCCAATAAATCTATCTGAGGCCTTACAGATGTCAAATTTATCTTCTCAATGGTAGAATTTTCAGCAACACAGATGGTAAAACCATTATCATAGTCCTGTTATGATCAATATGTTTAACCTTGAATATCTTTGAATAGAGAGACATAAAGGTTTATTCCATTCCGAAATTAGGCATTGTCTACATTAAATTAAGTTAAGTGATGACACAGTTGTGTTTGAATATTGTGTTATCTTCTACTCCAATTCCAATTGTCCAGTGAAATTACATAATCACAATCCAGACATACTAAGCATATGTCAGAAACTGTTTTTGGTGTCAGCAGTGAGACTGTCAGTTACACCTTGCCATGCAGTGACCCAGGTACATTTGTTTCTGTCAACCTGACCATATGTTGCACCTATCAAGATCATTTATCAAGTCATTTTGACAAAGAACTTACTGAAGTTTGGGGCCAGGTGATATCCAAACTAATTGTAATGGATTGAAATTAAATATGGGATTGCAAACTTTATTTCCAAATACATGTTTCCAGACTGCCTTGAAATTTGAATCTTGGGGCTTTGAGATAAAGTAAACCTTTTGACAAGAAAACCTGAGGTTTGCTGATAATGCCACTATTTTGACACATACATATTGCTGGCATGTTCATGAGTATCATTTGCAAAAATGAGGGGACACCAGCTTCTAAGTTCCAGACAGTAAATAGACTGCTTCCTGAAGATGGTCAGCTTGTCACTACCACATTTGTCTTGCCTTATCTTCTCTTTTTTCAGCATTGACATGCTGGGGGTTATAATGACAATTAATTACCACCCAATTTTGAAGTATCCTTAGTTAGCATGTCTGTCAGTGGGCCTGTAATGGCACAGTTTCTCTTGGAATCTCCCCCCCCCCTCTCTGTTTGTTTAGATTGAAAGCAAAATACTAGTAGGGGGGCCTGGAGCTGTTCTAGCATTAGTTTTCGTTACTTCCTAATTAGCTCTACACTGCAGAACTGCTTTCTGTGGTCCTCCTGCTGTGATCATAAACAGACCTGTGTGACCCTCTATTACAAATTAGCTTGTAACTATTAGTAATCTGTTTTGGTTTTTGCTTTCATTCCACTGACTTCTTTTTGAAGTGGATAGATATAGCATGCCCACACTCCATGGAAATAAGCAGTGCTGTATGTATGAAACTGTTCAAGGAGGCACACTGCCTGTGCTGTCGACTTTCAAGTCCTGAGGGTCTCAACAAGCTGACTTGATTGTTGGAAGGACAGTATGGAAAATGTGCCTCAGATAGCAAGCAAGCAGATCATTGGTTCAGTCAGGACGGCTTTGGCTTGCCCTGATTAGCTGTTAATGATGGGTAGCTGTTAAGTCAGTCTGCTAGTTTTCACTGGGCTACTGTAGAAGAAGGAAGTATGACACAATCGGCTTAGTTGTGGTACAGAACGTGGATCTAGCACCTGGGATTCAGTGAACAATGAACATATGAAAGAGGAGAAGTCAAACTACAGTAAAGGTTCTCGATGTGGCATTTCGTCATACATTGTGTTTGTTGATGAAATTTTACATAACACTACTGTACATGGGAAAAGGAACTTGTGAAGTACCTTGTTATATATTTATTCAGTGCACCGAGAAAGTGAAAGAAGTACAGTTCTTACCAGTTTGGTGTCAGCTGTGAGATTTTTAGAATTCCAAGATATAAAAAAAGATTCATCCACAGTTAAAAAAAAAATTCCTACCATAAAAAATTGTAAGATTTTATCCGAATTCTCCCATGTATTAAAGGAGATAGTGGCAGTGTTTCTTTTAGTGCCAGTTTTGAGCGTGATAAAGACAACTTTTATTTCACTGTGGAGATGTTTATCTAATAATGAAAATGTAAATGTTGATCTTTTCTCTTGGATTATACAGCCTAGGTGGCATCAGTAATATGTAGATGAATTTCCAGTGGCCATAAGTAACGAGAATAATCTATTCTCTATAGCCCTTTCCCATGCAACAAAGATTGATCTAGTTGGTGATCAGCTTTCATAGTCATTCAAACTCTCCGACATAACAGTGTGTTCAACAGCAGGGCCCATTATTCATATCTAAAATTATTGAGAGATCGCTGCTGTTTTTCTCGGAAGAAATACAATACATATAATGGGAATTTAGCGAGATACTTGGATGTTTTCACTTCTGTGTATTGCCCAACATTGGTGGTAATAGTTACCCTACTCCGTTTCTACGAGTTTACACTAGGTATTATAGAACATTGAAATGCCCGTCTGGATTAAGAGGACTTCAGATTGACATAATTATTAACGATAGTATAAAAAAAATTATGACTGTTGTTTGGATATACTACAAATAGGGATGTAATGTCGCCATTACCCATCCTGTGTGTTTTCTTCTTGATTGGAAATTCTTTTATTAATTGTATCGAATCTGATTCGACTTCAGATTCTCCAACTGAAGGTGAGTACCTTTTCCAGACCAGATTAATTTTTTTCATTTTTGTTTTCTTTTAATATATATATATATATATATATATATATATATATATATATATATATATATATATATATATATATATATATATATCTTAAAATTATTGCAAACGTAGGTGCATTTATGAGCAACACAAAAATTTATGTGACTACTTTCACATAACTGATTTATTGATTAGTTGATTGATTGGTTTTTCAGGACACATCAATACATAAAGTTTATATCTTACTGAAGTAGTTCAAGGAATTTTTCTTGCCCAGAGACACACTTCATAGTGGCCAACTCATCAAGGTTTGGGCAGGATTCTAACCCACATTCTTCTGTTTGCAAGCCTGGCATTCCAACCATTGAGTAAAATGGCAGATCTAAATCAAGTTCTTTGCAGATGCCAAATTAATTTTCATTATTTATTATAAATGCAATTAAGATTTTCAAAAACACGCATTTCTGAAATACAGTAATTGAGAGACATTAAAATTTAATGCTAACCATTACAAAAGAAATTTATTGTTGAGCTCATGCATTGCAAAGAATATCTTATGGAGTAGATTTTGAGGTAAACGTCTTTTTCAGATAAGAAAAACAAGATTATTGAAAATTGTTTTCAACATTTATATTCTAGTTCTTACGTTTGAATAGGAAACACAAGCATTCCATATATATTTGCTTACAAGTCTAGTCTAGTTATTGTAAAACCCCAGATAAACTGTCACATAATGTGCCATTTATATTAGTTTATAAGTCTAGATCTGCTGCAAACTGCACAGACCCAGATCTGACATCATGTAATGTGCTGACAGTACATGGTTTGTGTAGTTTATTAGAAGAAATAATATAGACCCTGACTTGTAGGTAAATTGAGTTATGGCATATTATAATCTATGTTGCTTGTGGTTGGACCAGTCTTGTAGGCAAATACATTTGGTAACCAAGCAATGTAGAGCTATCAAAAAAGTTTTCAGTCTTTACCATTCTCATTAGCCGTTGCTGAAATTTGCCTCAAAATGTAACTGTAGGATGCTAAGCTATAGCCAATAGACGTTTAATGTATTTTTTGTTATTAAACCCTAATCCAGCAAGCATTAAGCCAGCCATAAACTTTTATTTGCATGATAGTATTTCATAACCAGAGATAATAAATAGTTCAATTGTGGTCATTAACACGGGCTATATACAAGACTAGGTTATGTTGAATATTATCAACTTTATTTAAATGCAAACATTTACAGGCCAATTGTTGTTGTCGTTGTGCAAAACTATGAACTGGAAACTAGAAAAATATAGAGCTTTATAATGTCTGTTACAAAAGGATGTCCATGGAGGAGACACCACGAGTTACAACTCTGGTTGACACCAAACCAAGTGGATGGATGGATGGATGGATTTTGCCTTTTTAATCCAAGAGCTTTGTCTTGTAATGTCAGTTTGTAATATAGCTAGAAGTTTGAAGCTGAAGTGTACCATTCAAATGAGCCAATTAAATCTTCATTGCTTTTGTATGACCATATTGAACATACATTCATTTCACTGTTTTTTTTTATGTGTGTAGATCCATTTGTTAATTGCCTGTCCATTACATTTGGTAGCCCACATGGGTCTAAGTGGGATTCCATACGGTCTTAACCAGCATATGGGTTTACCCATTGAAATGAACATTGTAACTTGAATGGATTACTTCAGATGCACTACAACTTCAAACTGTGTCATTCACAGGCAAATGAATGTACAGTACATACATTATTGTATGAAATATGGAGTGTGGGGTTTGTGGATTTTATCTTGACACTGCTATTTCTGGATCAGATTTTGGGTTAGGTCAGCAACTGTACAGGTCAGGGAAGTGAGCATGTTTTTAAATATAAAAATGAAGTTTTGTAAATTGATTTAAAAACAGTAAACCGATTCAGTTTAGTTATAGAAATTTTAACAATTATAATTTTTTTGTAAATCAGAAAAAAATCGAAACAAAAAAGAAAGTTACTGTTTGTTACCACCACCCCACCCCCCACCCTGCCACCTCTCCTGTAAAAATGCTCACTCATTCCTTTCTCATATTTGTTGCTCTACGCTCTCCCAGGGCTTACAAGCAGGTACATATGGTTACAACAACATGCACCTGGTGCAAAGGGATCACAAGGTATTAGGGACCATGTACAACAGCTGGGGTGCCCTCTTCCATTATTTACATTGTTACATCTGCTTCTGTTTAGTTAATTCATGTTCGCTAACTAAACTGTAGAAATGAACTAGAGTTTTTCAGATTTTACAACCTAAGGCATACAAAGTTCTGATTTGTATTTAAAAGGTGTCGGCTTTAATGAGTTTTTTAGGATCTCATCTTAAGCATGTTATTTGGAGATAGTTTTAATAAGTTATTTGGATTACTGCTTTAACAGGTTATTTGGATCTCATTTTTAAGATAATTTGTTAATGTGGATAGGAGGGTGGTGTGTGGTCAGCATATAAATTAGATGCATATTGTAGTATTTATTCCAGAAATAGATTTAGTGAGATAGCCAAGTTAATGGGGGTGGGGTGGGGGTGGGGCTTAAATCCCCGTGCCTCAAAGGAGTGTTGTCAAAAGCCATAGTATTATCTTGTTTATTCAAAAAATTCAAGTGCATTGCATTGACAGGCACTTTGACATGGATTTATGAAGTTTTGCAATAAATATAAACTTCTGCATTGTATGATTGGACTCCATTGAAACAGAGAGCAGGTGTAAAACCCCTGGTACCTGGGCTGGATTTGGCCGGTGAACATGTTCTGTTTTGACCCTCAGGGCAAATTAAAACAACACAGAAATCAGGCCTGTGAACAGTAAATTATATTAATGAAATTAGTGTTTGCGGCCCTTGTGTGGTCTTAGAAAATGCAATCCGGCCCTTGGCCAGAAAAAAGGTTGTACACCCCTGATAATAGAGCCAGACAAGGGAATGGCTATCTGCAATTTCTTTGTCTGCTAAAATATCTGTGCATTGTACATTGGTATTTTAGTTTACAAGTAAATCTTGGCAAACCATGCCTTAATCCAGCAAGGTAAATGAGATAGCATCTTTAGAGATTTTAGAAAAGAAAAACCCTATTAAATTGCAATGCTTGTTTCAGCATTACATCAGCTATTGCAGATAGTTGAGAGAGTTTTGGTTATTAGCTGCTTTACCATCTCAGTTTAAATTGTGCTAACTTAAAGATGAAATAGAAAATTATTAGTAGAACTGCTACTTGAAAGTGATGCATATTTTGTAGTCTGGTGTAGGGGTGTGTACATGGACCAGAATCGACCTTGATTGGAACTAAGTGGGTTGCACAGAATGTGTTCTTGAGCCACATGCTGTCTGCAAGCACTGTGTTTTTGCACCCTTGAATGTTAAATGTTTACACAAATCTTGACATCTGCTATTTGAAAGTGAAGGAATATGTTGAAATAAGGTCATAGCCTTAGCAACAAAACAAAAGTATTATCATTTTCTACCATGTAAACTTTACTGTCATTGCAAGTCAAGAAGTTTAAGCTTGAATGTGACCTATATATTGGGAATGTTTTAAAGCTTGAATGTGACCTATATATTGGGATGTTTTAAAGCTTGAATGTGACCTATATATTGGGAATGTTTTAAAGCTTGAATGTGACTTATATATTGGGAATGTTTTAAAGCTTGAATGTGACCTATATATTGAGAATGTTTTCTTGATTGAATATTTTAAATTTATTTATTTAAAAGAATATTTGAATTTTTAAAATGGGAAATTATATGTTCTTGAGTCTGTTTCGAAAGCAAAGTCATACAGAATAATGGTTTCATGGCTTTGTAATAGAATGAAGTGTATATAGATTGGTTATTACATTCATAATGAAATATATTTGGGTGGATTTAATGTTTTGGTGGGCTACCTTGGAAGCTCATTCACTATTACCAAAACAAATGAATATGTTTCAGTACAAATTCAATAATTTTAACCCATAATAATAACCCATAATATTGAATATAAAAGTTTAATTTCAATTATTTGAACTAAAAAGTACACCAGAAAATGTATTTCTTGTTCTCTAATAGCAAAGGGATGCGACTTCTCTTGCAGCATTATTCAATATAATTGGAGGCATTTGGTAACCTAACGGTCGGTCGTATGTAAAAGGTAGGTATTCTGATCAGTTATTACTGTTTTATCTCAAGCCTATGGGGAATATAGTTCATTAATGACTCTTTTAGCCACCATTATCAGAAAATTAATGGCACATGTTGCTCTTAGAAATTCATTTAAGGGTATACATTCAAACCAGATTAACCTGCATCAGAAATGTAAACAAAGTCAGTGCCCGCTGGGGAAATGTGTTTAAGGAGATGATTTTGGGTGTAAAAGTGTTAATACAGAGTGAGCTGTAGTTGTGGAGGGCTGTATTGGATGAAATAATGTGAAAATGTGGGGATATTGGGTGTGCTAATTAATGCAGCCAACATCAGAAGAGATTTAATGATGGAAGAATCCAGGTTAGGACATTTCCATTACTCCATTGCCTTTGTAAGTGTTGAAGATTGGCGTTTATAGACATTTGGTGTTTGTGGTATGAACATTTATTAGGGATTTGTGCATTTAGAGGGCTTACTAAAAAACAAAAATCAGAGTACTGTTGCCACATGCCTCACAGTGATGGTTGAAAGACTTGTAATAATTTGGAATTGTAAAAGGTTATATTAATGAAAATTAGGTTGAATTAGGTGCTGGCAAAAGATTTGTTCAGCATCTGCAGTCACTATATAATTAATAAAAGTTGCATGGAAAATTTTCTTGGTCCTTTTATAAATAATTAGTGAAGAAAGAATTTTTATATTGGTTTCCATAAGATGAATGTACAAAATATTTTCAGTAATTTCCAATATGTAATAGATACTTATTAACTTGTTACATAAATTTCATATGAAATGTTACAAATATAAGATCCAACCAGTATCTGCTTTCTCTGTTATTACATGTTTCGGGCTCGGGGATGTAAAATATACCCATTTTGTCTTCCTGTATATCAAGAATGGCTGTTAATGGAGGCAATAATTTTGCCATAGGATCAATCCACTGATGATGTTTCAGTGAAAAAGATCTTAGACAATTTAAAAGTATGCATTTTAAATTTTAAAAGAATCACTTTGTATTTTAAGGATTTTATCTTTTTCTGATTTTTACCTTTAATTTTGAATACCTACACTTATTTGGCTTTGTATAGATAGATTGTGCTGATGTGCCATTAAAACCTATCCTTGCATCCATCCATCCATCTTTTGTACTTAGGCAGATGTGTTTCAATTCATATGGTTTCCTAATACATACATGTATATTAGTTGGTTGGTCCATGTCCTATGAGATCACACATGTAAAGTAAATTCTATAAAAGGGGTCAACTTGAAGGAGATGAAATTTCTATTGGGTACCAGTCAACTAGCTCACATAGACTGGTCCTTGCAGTCATCTTCCTAAAATTAAATGGCTCTGTGAGCAGTATGAACTGGATCTCCCTAAAATCCACAAGTCACACAATCCAGTGGCAAATTTGACCCCTGCTATTGGCACATTTGCTTCTTGCGGTTTAATGTTGGGTGCAAGGGTAAACTGTACCATTGTGTTCAGTCTTGTTTAGCCTAATCACTAAATTGTAATAGAAAATGCATTTAGGAGTGTTGTAGCAAATAATGTAGATTTAAATTTCTGATGATGTTAAACAAATGAAAAGAGAAATTCCATTGTCTGTATTGACTTGTAAAAAACTGAAATCTCTAACATGACAGTCCAGGTAGATATTATTATAATCTTTCCAGCTGATCAGAAATTTCATGTTAGAATTAATTATGGTACAAATATAACAAAATATGTTTTATTTTCGCACAGTCTCCCACTACTACTACTACTAATAACAAAAATAATAATAGGATGGACTTGCTACAGGGGCTAACCTTTAGAAGTACTAAGCGCTTAACAATATATCACATAAAAACATGTACAACAACAAGATTACAAAAACAAACACCATCCATGAAATTACCAAACAAAAACATTTTGACAATGATTAAGGAAATAAACTTTGTTAAGTCTTTACATCTGCTCTTATATACCAAATTGGGGAGTTTAAAGAGAACTCTTAAAAGAAGTCCAGTTTTGTAGAGACAAAGCACAAGATGAGTTTCAGCAGCTTTTTGGAAAGATTCTGTTATATACAGGCTCCCTGTGGGATAAAAGTTTCAACAGCTTTTTGGAAAGATTCTGTTATATACAGGCTCCCTGTGAGATAAAAGTTTCAACAGCTTTTTGGAAAGATTCTGTAATATACAGGCTCCCTGTGGGATAAAAGTTTCAACAGCTTTTTGGAAAGATTCTGTTATATACAGACTCCCTGTGAGATAAAAATACAGGGTATTTCCATAAAAAGATAGTTGAACTATTTAGAATTTAACATTCATTTACAGCCATCAATTGCTGTCAGTCATTAGTGGGAATGGCCAATATTTCAGTCAGCTGTTCCCTGAGTTGACATTGGTGATGACATCATCCCTACAGCAATTAAAATAATTTTCATATTTATCAATGTAACTCCTGCAGTGTAGGCCCCAATCTGAAACAGAGGTATTCTAAAATTAAGGGGGAGTGACAGTGGATCCACTTTGGTAACAAAGAATGGGGCAATATTGTGGATTCTGACAAGATTTAAGGATGTAGGTAACATCTGCAAAAATGATGCACAATGTTTTGCACATTACTGTTAGTACTTGCTTATGACTCAAGCCAAACTGCATACAACAAAGATCCTGATCTACTCTAGCATAAAGCACCTGCAGATCAGAGGTCTATGTTGTCTGTTCTCCAGAATACTCTTAACAAACTAAAAAGACCCAGCTTTTTCCTGTGCATTATGAGACAGCAGATCTGTGTCTCTGTAGTTTGCAGTTGGACTTGTCATACAAGCATGTATTGATGGTATATCCAGTTTTTGGTGTCTTACAAGCATGTATAGATGGTATATTCAGTTTTTGGTGTCTTACAAGCATGTATTGATGGTATATTCAGTTTTTGGTGTCTTACAAGCATGTATAGATGGTATATTCAGTTTTTGGTGTCTTATAAGCATGTATAGATGGTATATTCAGTTTTTGGTGTCTTATAAGCATGTATTGATGGTATATTCAGTTTTTGGTGTCTTACAAGCATGTATAGATGGTATATTCAGTTTTTGGTGTCTTACAAGCATGTATAGATGGTATATTCAGTTTTTGGTGTCTTAATAAGCCAGTATAGATACTGTTATATATTTTAGTTTTTAGCACAGTGTTCTGGAAGATAGCATGGATCCACCCCTTGTGTATTGTATAAAATAGAACCAAGTCTAAAAATTAGATTAAAATAAGTTGAATTTGATCTTCAGCCTATAATGTATAGTATTTCTGAGTTTATAAATATTTCCTAAATACATTGATATATAAATATATCTATTCATTTTGTTTTTGTTTTGTTTTGATGAGTTTAATGCCATTTTTCAGCACAAGATAGGCTATACATGGCGGCCAGTATTATTAGTGGAGGAAGAACCCGGGAAAACTCCCGGAAAGAACCACCGACCCACGAGAACCTACTGGCAAGCATTCTCACATAACTACATTAGTGAATCTTAGACTCGAACCCACACAGACAGAGGTGAGATGGCAGTGATCCGTAATGGAGAGCGCTTTAGACCACTCGTGGCCCCTATCTATTCATTAGTATCATACATACACACATATAAATTAGATCCTACTGCAAATAATGATCTACTGTTTTAAAATGCACTGGCAAATCAGGGTCCGTATTCTTTGTTCTACTGATTGCTCCTAACAAACCATGTAGACCCAGATCCTCGGGCACAATATGTGATATCAGATCTAGGTATGTGCTGTATACAAGAGGATTGACTTGTACATGAGTATTTATGGTATTTCTTGACTTCTCTACTTGAAGACGAAAAAAATGGCAGTGATATATATAGCTGCTGATTACAAGTTACAAAATCTGTTTTATGCCACCCTCCCCATCAGTATTACTTACTGCTTCTTTCAGTCAGAGCCTACCTATTACAGTTAGATAAGGACAAAAAGAGGAATCATTACAGTTTGAAAAGGCATCCCCAGCTTTGTGCAGGTTTTAAATTTATTGAACTTGTGTATATAATCAATCTTGTTCAAATTTTCTTGTCATTTCCAAATATATTTCCCATCTACAGCCAATGTTTGGGTTCATCCAGAAGAAGTTGTGGGTTTCATGCAGGTTTGGACTGGATCTAGCATGTGACCTAGTTTTGTCTGTAAAGTTACATCATAAGATGTGGCTTTAAACATGGGCCTGCATGGTAGAAGTTGCCCAGACCTAGTTTAGTGTTGTGGTTTTCACACCAGCCCAGGTTAAAAGGCTGGGTCGGCTGCTTTGATGTGTTCATGGGACTTCCATGATAGAACCAAAGATGTTTTAAAAGCGACTTTAAACCAACTAATATTAAATGTGTAGGCAATTTTGCACCCCGTCCAGCAATCATTTTTTTAATGACGTTAAGACCAACGTCAGAAATAGATAAAGCTTTTGAAATTATAATTCTGTTCTGTTTTTGTATTTGGTTAAGAATATCTTTTGTGAAGCTGAACTTTTCATGTTTTGTTTGCAATAATTTATATATTTCCCATTGTTCTTTCAACTTTCAAAGTGCCTTTGTACACCTGCAGTTTCTTATCGGTATTCCTTTTAGATACACAGTCAGGCATATATATTTTTGCCTTCTATATGCTAGGTCGGCTATCAGTATTGTGCATCTATGTCATGTTTCTTGTAGACTGAAGATTCAGTTGATAAAGCAGGTTATGAGAGTATGTAGACCAGTCAAGTAACCAGTCATTATGTATCACTGTTGGTTGATTTCCAATGGCATTTTAGAGACCTTATTAACAGTATCATATGGAGAAAGTGTCTTTCCCGAGGACACACAGTCAATCTGGCCAGGCTGACCTGGGATGGTTTGTAATCCATGACTCTTGAAATAGGAGACTATTGCATTACCTACCGGCTGAGCTGCTTTGGTACCGTAATAAAAAAAATAAAAAATAAATTTGAAGAAAAAAAAAACAACTGTTGACTGTATATTTAAATGTGACATCAGCTAAAATGTGTTTGACCAGAATTCAACAAAGTGTGATGAAAACTGTGCCATCTCATTGTTGGTTGGAAATTAAGTTTGATAAGGATCTGCTGATATTCATTTGATGATGGGACCTGTTTAAATCACTTAATTCGACTCTATAAGACAGAGTTTAAAAAACCGCACTGTCCACATGTGGGAAGTTAAATACAGCTAGGCTTCAGTACTCTACCTCTCCTTTGCCAATTATCAGATAAAGATAATCTCGGCAGGGTCAGTAACACTAAATACAGAAAGGAGAGTTGAGATTAAAACTGAAGTTGTAGTGCACCCAAAAGACAGACTATACACACATACCATTAATATAAGAAAAACAAAACAAATTTTGACTAGAACTTGAGCATTATCATTGATCAAATTGAGTGCTGATTTCTCCCAAGTAACTGCATAGACCAAGAAAGTGTTGGCACATTGCACAGTGGCAGATCTGGGTCTGTGCAGTTAGCAGGTGAATTCAAATTATAATTGAGTATATATGGTATACTACATGTGACTGATTTTTGTAAAGGTTTCCTTAGATTATCTGCTATTTTGGTACTGCAAGCATTATTGTTTCTTCATTTACTGTTGATGCATGCCTGAAGGACAAGGACAAGAGTACTGTGACATGTATACTGTATATACATGACTGAAGGTCCAGACAACGAGTATTGTTGATTGCATCAGAGTTTTTACTTCAAATAATATGATAGTAGCATTTTTGTATATTTTTTAATCTAGTTCATAACCTTCATCCCACGTGATTCCTCTTGTGAGGTAACATTCACACATGGGTATTGTGTGTGATATAGGACTTAACTATGGGGGTGAGGATAAAAGGCTCTGACTTAGATCAGTACAAAAAATGCTGCGATTTTTCACACCACACCACACCCCCCCCCCCCCAAAAAAGAAGAAAGTTGATGATTATTTCATATTTTAACAAATGGCTTAAAATAAATGTCTTCTTCCCCATTTTTCTTTTGTCCCATTGTGAATACCGCTTCCAGCAGGATTTGCCATACGGAATTTGTAAATGTATTTGATGACTTAAATACAATAACTGACTCGATGTTAATGTGTATATTGTCAACATTATTTTACATACTGGTGTTTTTCCCTATTCATGGATTTTTTTCTTTAAAATCACTTGCAAACAATTTGGAAATGATTAAACAGTTTTCCCCACATATAAAAGTTTTGTAATATGTTGTTAGGCCAAGTTTGACTGCAAATGGTGATTGTAGCGATTTATCAAATTCATTCAAAATTACCCATTTACTTTCATGTGACTTTAGTGACAATAAAGGTGTTCTTGATTTCAAAATAAAAAGAAGTGAAAAGTTATATCATTAAAGGTATGAATTTTATTTGAATCACTTTACAATTTTAAAAGATACTATTAGTCCAGGTGCTTTAATATTGAAAAAAAGAAAACCCAACAACAAATGCCAAACTGCTGGCTTTTGTAACTCCAACAACTCAAGAGATAGAAAATATGTCAACAGAGACGGGCAATGAAAAGTTTGAAGAGTCCAGTTCAGAGTGGAACAAAGGTTCAAAAGTGAATGGTTGCACATTTATTTTGAAATCTTTCCTGTTGCTGACAAAAGCCATTATGAACAGGAGATAAGATTTTTCACTCAAGAACTTGAGAAAAAGTATTTTGAAGTAAAAAATGTGTTTTTAATTAGAAATTGAGTATATTTGCTGAAAGAAATGACAGATGATAAAATAGAAACGTTTAGGATGAATGATTTTAAATTTAATGTTAACTTTTAGCTATTAGCTATAAATGTTGAAGAAAACCATATTTGAACTGCTGTCTGTCATGAAGACAGAGGCTTGTTTATGATACCCACTAATTAATGTTAGTTTTTTTACCTTTTTATTTCTGAACTAAATAAGTAGATACAAGATTTTTTTCCCAATTTCTTTAAGATATAATATTTGCTATTTGTAATACAAAATTATTAGGTGCATTATTAAACTACAACAGAAATGGATCTCGGTAGTTTACAGTTTGACTCGACTTAGATACATAACAGTATATAACATCATTGAGTAAAAGTTTATCTAATCAGCTTCAATTTAACTACAATTAGTATTAGACTGCCAGCAGCAGTAACAACAAAAGCGGCAACAACCAAACACTAAATAACACCAAATGTTAGCAGAGTTGTTTTCCCAGTTTGGTTCTTAAGATTTTTAAATACTTTATTAACATGAATTAAACATAAATTAGCACTAAAATTAGATGGAAAAAGTTTAGAAAAACCTCTAATGGGAATTATACATTTCAGCTCCAATTAACAACTGAAAATATAGCAGGGTTCATGCTATAACACAAAAAAGTGGGTGGGGTGCAGTGTGGCCATTTATTGCAACACTTGTCCAAAATTGATTTGTGGACTGAATGTTGTAACATCACTGTTTTTGTGAGGAAATAAGAGTTATTAAATAATGTTAATGGTAATAAAGTGGGAAAGGTGCAAATCAAATTTGTCAAAATGAAATTTTTCTTAGGAATAATCTTACTTCAAACATAGAGTGTCAGTGTATTTAGAATTAAAAAAAAATGTTAGCCAGTAACTCCATAAAGTCTGAAAGTATGGATATAGTTGTCAGTTATAAAGAAGGCTTTGGAATAGGGGTCTGTGTGGTACAGACAGTAGACACATCTCATACATATACATTGATTGTGCACATGCATCTATTTATCTATTTTTTGAAGTGGAACAGAGTAGCCAAGTCTTCAACCTACTGTCCTTTGCATTAGAACTCAGCCCTAACATTAGGATGACCCATGCTATCCCATAAATCACAGGGCACATGCATGCAATTCTAGGGGACAGGTGGAGGGAGGTCTATATTTTATTTTGGAGGTCATAAATCTACCTTAATCATTAAATCCCAGGCATGGGGTGGGGTGGGGGAAGACACATCATGGACACATAATTAACCCCCATTGGGCCAGAAAAAGGTTTAATTAAAGCATTGGTGCTTTAGTACATTCCTGTATTTCAGGCCAGATTGTAAGGTACTTGCTTAATTTTTTTTAAAATCTTATTGCAGTTTGTGGCCTTTGCATTGTTTATAAAATATTAAATCAACAACATATTATATCAGACAAAAAGAAAAACCTTGTTCTTGAAAGAAGCAAAACTTGTGTCATTAATAGCTACCAACATGCATTTCCACTTACACTTCGTACTTTCTTACAAGTTGAATCGGCTACAAACTGCACAGACCCAGATCTGATGTTCATAATGTGCTGGCATATCTGGATCTGTCAGTAATCAGTAGAACAAATAATATTCACCCATGTCTGCAGGCACATTATGCTGTGGTAGATTAAAATCTTTGTTGTTTGCAGTTTGACTTGTAAGCAAGTATGTATGTGTTTTTGAAATTTGCAATTTCACAGTGCAGTATGCATATTTGAAATTTGCAATTTCACAGTACTGTATGTGTATTTGAAGTTTGCAATTTCACAGTACTATATGTGTATTTGTAACAAGTTTATTTTACAAAAATAAATGACAGCGCTGGGGAAGAAAGTGGGAATTTATCCAGTTACATGGCAGTTTAAAAGTAACTATGTACTTGTTCAGCTGAAATTTTATTGTCCAGTACTTCATGCATTTTGTTTTTACTAAACCTAAATTTCATCTTTATTTATTCAAACTATCCTTAATAACCTTACCTTTATCCTCATTAATTTGGCCTTCTCATTAAAATCTTAGCATAATTCTCAGTGATTTGTTTTTTTTAAAGATTTTTTCTGCATTAAAACTAAAACTGTCATCTTCATTGATTTAACCTTTTCAGTTTGTATTCAATATGTTTCTGACTTTTAATATTAAATCTGTATGACTTTTAATATTAAATCTGTATGACTTTTAATATTAAATCTGTATGACTTATCCCAAAACATATCCCTTATATCTAACTTGTATGTAACTGGAGTTGGTTATAGAAAAATGTTTGCAAACTAATTTGACAAAGTATCACACTGGACTCTATACTCCCATCCAGTCAGTTGAATTTAGCATGCCATTCTTATTGAACATTTCTATTACAAATTATACTTATTTGTCTATAATGTTCTATCTCTTTTTGCTTTTTCTTATTCTTTATCTCTCTGCCTTCCACCAAAATCTTGTTAATGCCTGTATTATTGCTGACATCAACAGATGACTTCTGAATGTATTATTATTTTGCTTTGATATCTGAAAATATTTGCAAACCATTCTGTAGTTCCTGTTGCCCTCACTAGATTTACACAAAAGCAAAGTTGTTGGTACATGTAACTAGTCACTAGATTTTAAACAAAGTCTGCTCAAAAAGCATGAAATGACCAGAATATTGTTGGTGTACAGGATACTTATTGCAGATAAATTTCATGTTTAGACATCAAATGATCATTTTGTTACATGTCCGGCTGAGAGACTGATTACAGAATGATATGCTTGTAAGCAATTAAATGGCAGCAAACAATATTGATTCTTTCGATTACATTAGATAAATCATGGCAAGGAAGACAGTGAATCTCTGTTGATCAGGATAAACATTTTACCCCATTTTATTTAATAATTGGCTAAAAACAGCACTTTATCTAAAAAAAGTAACTTGACCTACCTCACCTGGCGGTCATAAATATGAAAAGATTGTGGTATTTTTTTTAGCCATACATGGTTTTTCTAGAAAACTGTCCTGTCTGCCTACTGTGGTATTAATTACATTGCCATGATTTCATATCGTTGCTACAAATTGCTAAATTAAATAATCCATCAGCAATGATCAATTTGTGAAGATTGGAAATATGTATATAAATAAATGAATGTAATATCTCAAAAAATGTTATTATTTGCAGAACCACCAAAGATTGTTTCTAGTGAAAATATTTGCATAATTTATGGCTTTAAAAAGTGGAACACAAAATATTTTCAAGGTTGATATCATGACTGAAAAAGTGAAAAGAGTCCATTTATTTGCAAACACACTAAGAGATCCATTGGCAATACTGGAAAAAGAAGATCCTTATTTAAGTGCAAGGGTTCTTTATCATAGGTTTAGAGTAATGGTTCCAATTTAATAAACAAATTGTTTTGCTGAAAGACATTTGCATTTAAATGGTCCAAACATCTCATGGGATGAAAATTTCATTTTCTTACAAAGATCTTTGTGTTATTATTCTTAAAATGAGGTGGTACTGTTATTTTATGTTATGTTATTGCTGGGAACCCTCGAGTCTGGAAATTTGTTTCATTGACATAAATAAAAGTCAGCTTTTCAGAAGTCAGATTTTTTCAATATTATTTCCACCTCTGTTATCAACTTGTTAATATGGAGTGTAGATTTACTATGGGTATGAATTACCCATCATACATTATTGAAAAGAAAAACAACCCATAATTCTTCCCATGGAATTGGTTTAGTCTTTTCGTTGTTGTTGTTTTCTTTTGCGCATGTTCACAGGTAGACCCTGAGGTACATACATTTTATGTAGGACTTGCACAACTTGTGTCACCTGGGATGTCTGTACCTTATTTTTTGCCACTTGGCATGGCTTTATCATATTTTTTAACATAGTCAATCTTCATATTTAAATTGATGTGTTTAAAGATAAGATTGTGTACACTTGAAATATTTCACATTTTACCTTCATCACTTATTTGCCATTCTTTATGATGGAAGAAGAATTTTAAATTAGATGTGGACTACAATGTAACCAGTAAAATGTGTATACATGGCCGTGCAGCTCCTCAGATATCACCATGCAGCTAAATTGTTCTCCATCCAACACTAATGTTCAGGTCACCATAATGCTTGCACAATGCAATGTGCATAGCATGCACATCTACCATTCACTTAGAGGGAACATTGGTTGGTATGCAATCTTTCCTCATTTGCCATTTTTGGTGTTAAGTTGAATACACTAACCTCAAAAATAAGAACACAGGAAGTTGAATACACTAATCTGAAAAATAAGAACACATCAAGTTGAATACACTGATCTGAAAAATAAGAACATGGGAAGTTCAATACACTAATCTGAAAATAAGAACACTGGAAGTTGAATACACTAATCTGAAAAATAAGAACACATCAAGTTGAATACACTGATCTGAAAAATAAGAACATGGGAAGTTCAATACACTAATCTGAAAATAAGAACACTGGAAGTTGAATACACTAATCTGCAAAATAAGAACACAGGAAGGTCAATACACTGATCTGAAAAATAAAAACACAGGAAGTTGAATACACTAATCTGAAAAATAAGAACACATCAAGTTGAATACACTGATCTGAAAAATAAGAACATGGGAAGTTCAATACACTAATCTGAAAATAAGAACACTGGAAGTTGAATACACTAATCTGCAAAATAAGAACACAGGAAGGTCAATACACTGATCTGAAAAATAAAAACACAGGAAGTTGAATACACTAATCTGAAAAATAAGAACACATCAAGTTGAATACACTGATCTGAAAAATAAGAACATGGGAAGTTCAATACACTAATCTAAAAATAAGAACACTGGAAGTTGAATACACTAATCTGCAAAATAAGAACACAGGAAGGTCAATACACTGATCTGAAAAATAAAAACACAGGAAGTTGAATACACTATTCTGAAAAATAAGAACACAGGAAGTTGAATATACTAATCTGAAAAATAAGAACATGGGAAGTTGAATATACTAATCTGAAAAATAAAAACACGGGAAGTTGAATATACTAATCTGAAAAATAAGAACACAGGACCAGTATAATGAGCAACATTATATTTGGTCTACAAAGGCGTGTCTAACTTGCAGAATGTGAAAGGGGTGAGGGACTTTACAGCTTTCAGATCCAGCTTCCCTATGTTTGTTACAACAGACTGATTCTGTGACTTCCTGATGATGGTGGTGGTGGGGGGAGCAGTAGGTTAGATCAAGATGAGGGGCTGTTAAAGTTCCTTTGTTATTCTGCTGCTACACCTTTGTTAAAATTGTTAGTTTTTGCAAACTTTTAATTTTTAAGAAAACAATTTTAAACTTTGACAGAATTAGTAATTTTTTATGTTACAGCTAATTGATAATAGTATGTTTGAATTTTGGCAAATGTCTTCCTGTTCAGCAGTTAAACTGTTTTGTTGTATGTACTTTGCTTTTATAAACCATATAGGAATTTTAAATCTTGTGGAACCAACATGATAATTAGCAGCATTTTAGGAAAGGATTTTTTGTCCAAGTTGAACTGTTTCTAGGTGTAGCAGCAAGGTGATTTGATGTGTAGTGACTGCCCCCCCCCCCATCTCTTCCACAACCCATGCCCATCGCTTATCTGATGTCTTGTTACCACTGACATTATTGGTCACATGGAATTTAAATATTAATGACTATATTTATGGACATAATGCATCTCAAGAAGTGCAGAACTCTTTACATAGGTAAGAAGCTTACTTATGTATTTTTTAAAAGTTTATCAGTGTTAGTGAGATCAATAGTGGGACATCATTGTTTATGATATCAGTGGGACATCATTGTTTATGATATCAGTGGGGCATCATTGTTTATGATATCAGTGGGACATCATTGTTTATGATATCAGTGGGACATCATTGTTTATGATATCAGTGTTAGTGAGATCAATAGTGGGACATCATTGTTTATGATATCAGTGGGACATCATTGTTTATGATATCAGTGGGGCATCATTGTTTATATCAGTTAACATCACTGGGACATAACTATTTTTATTATCAGTGCCTACTCAGTGTGTTGATCTTCCAGATGATAAAATGTACCAAAATAATAATTTTGTAAGTGGATATAAATTCAAATATGGCATTTGAAAAAGTGTTAAGGCATATACCATATATACTTGAGGTCATCTGCAACCCTCACAGATCCAGATCTGTCATCACATAATGCAGATTTGGATCTGTGCAGTTTGCTAGAAGTAATCAGTAGAACAAACAACATAGACCCTGATCTGCAGTGACATTATGCTATGGCATATTAGGATCTTTGTTGTCTGCAGTTGGACTCCTCATCCAAGCGAGTATATATGGTAATTTAATAAGTGATATAGATGGCAGATATTGATGGGACTCTACCTATTACTTCAGATCTCCATATACATTATACACCTGTGATTGTGATAGCATCAAAAACATTAAGAAATTACTTTCAAAACATTTCTGTGTCCTTTTCAGTGCCTATCCCTGATAACAGATTAATGTGATTCTGAATTAACTAAAATTTGGCCTTGGGCTGACGGGGATATATGGATGACAGCTAGCTGATGCAGTGTCAAACAGAACAAAATTTCTTGTGCTGCTGCTAGAATCCAGAAAGAGAATCCAGTTTATATTACCACATATATTTACATAACATATATTTACATATTAGTCAAAGCTGCAAATAACAAAGTTCCTATCTGCCATAGCATGCATATCGAGGTCTGTGCTGTTTGTTTTTTGGATTTATTCTTATACATTGCACAGACCCAGATCTGCTGGTGTATTTTGTGACAGCAGATCTGGGTCCATACAGTTTGCAACTAGACTTGTCTTATAAATGAGTGCAGTTGGTATTGTATGTTTATATTCCTTGTTGCAGTCAGTTAAAGGTCAAGTTCTGTAGGCAACAGATTACAAGCATAATTTAGGTACAACCTGCACAAGTAGATCAACAATTACCTTTTTTTTTATATACATGTTAATTCTTTTTTATATTTGTTTTTGATGACGTTGGTCATTTGCTCACTGTTGGTTTTACTTGTTAATGATTATATGGACGCATTACAAATCATATACTTGCATACATCTTAATAAAAAAAAAACAAATATGAGGCCATATTTCAAGCTTGTCAAGATGATAAGAACAGATGAAGGAATAAAAGATAAACAAAAAGAACACAAATACAGATATGCATAGACTCAGCTTATTTTTTATTATTAAAAAAATCAGTAATCCATTATACAATCACTTAAGCTTCTCATACAAAATAAACACATGCTATGTTTAAAATGGGTGATTTGCACACATTTTTTTTTCTCACTAAAATTCATAGAAGTTCATTGATGGGGATAATGGTAATTGAGGCTACATTGTTTACATGTGTCAACAACTTAGTTTGATTTACTCCCAGTAAATGTTTACAAAGTCTGGGTAACCATGTAAACAAATGTGTGTGTGGCTGGCTGTTGGTGATGCAGAAACTAGCTGATGCAATTGAATAATGCAATTATACATCTTGGCTTTAGGGGACTATTTTGTAGAAGTTTTGTATCAAGTCTTTTGTTAAGGTTTGAATGATTTTGTCTATCAAATTACTATCACTTAGGAAAAACACAAAGTCAACAAGAGTTTTTGTATTGCAGATTATAATATTTGAAAAACATGCTTGTTAACAGAACCTTTCTTGAGTAATAATGTATTTTGAAGAAACAGCATTTCAAATTTGTTAGTGGCCACGGCATTTCTTTCTCATTTTATTTCCTACAAAATGATTCCAGGCAGTATATCCTGCTGCATATGCAATTCTTCATCATTTACATGCAAATAACAATATCGTGGTAATCCTTTAGGCGTTTGTTTGGACCCTTCCCTCCCCCCTTGTGCATGTTTCTGCTCAGCTGACCATCCCAGTTTTCATTGCTGACCGTAGCATTTTTCCCCACAAAAGGTAAATTAAAAAACTTTTAAAAAAATATTACCCAAAGTTTATTTGGTGTATCAAATTGAGTCGATTTAGCTCAGTACATTAGGCACTTAATACATTATATACAATAATAATAATATATTTAAATATTAAAAGCACTTAATACATTATATACAATAATAATAATAATATATTTAAATATTAAAAGCACTTAATACATTATATACAATAATAATAATAATATATTTAAATATTAAAAGCACTTAATACATTATATACAATAATAATAATATATTTAAATATTAAAAGCACTTAATACATTATATACAATAATAATAAATTTAAATATTAAAACCACTTAATACATTATATACAATAATAATAATAATATATTTAAATATTAAAAGCACTTAATACATTATATACAATAATAATAATATATTTAAATATTAAAACCATTTAATACATTATATACAATAATAATAATATATTTAAATATTAAAACCAGTGGAATATGACATTTTCCCCCATTTACTTAAAGTGATAATTATATTTCGACTACCGGTATCTTACAAACTTTATCCTTTCATCAGTAGACATCTTGAACAGCTGATGAAACAGCTCCAACTTAGTGTGCATTGTCAATGGTTTACATATGAACAGCTGTGGGCTGTAAGCCAATTGTCAACTAATAAACAGCTATCAGCTGTAAGACTGATTTGCATATTAAGAGCTGTTACTGTTTACATATAAACCACTGTGAGCTGTATAAGCCATCAATTTCCATGCAAACACTAGTTGTCAACTGTAAGCAGATCAAGGGAAGGTTTTGAATTGATGTAATTAAACTACATCATTTTGGTTATGTTACATCATGTAAATGTTTAGAAATTTGGGTAATCTTGATGATGATGATGATGATGACAGTGATGGTGACAATAAAACTTGATTCATGTAATCATTCTCCTGAAATGACACCACCAGAATGCCACATTCCATGAATTTCATGTCCAATCAAATAGTGTCACTATTGGCTTTCACTTTAAACCTATTACATGTACTAATTAAATAGTTTGTCATACACTTGTATGTCATGATAAGGTAAACAAAGTAATAATTCAAAAACAAACCCAGCCTCAATATGTGCAGGCTTGAAATGCCACAATCAATATGTCATCAATTTCTTGTCATTTGGAGTATTAAGATGATTGTCAACTTAATATTTGTTATTTCTGAGTGCAGATACATTTGCATTTCTATTAGAGAATGTTTGTGTGTGATGCATGTGCAATTAGGAATTTTAACACAGCTTTAAAAAAAAGATTAAGTCATATCGCTATGATGTCTGCAGTGTGGCAGTGTATAGTGATTTAGCATAAATGCCGCAGTCATGTAGCATCATGTCCCATCCAGTTACATTATCCTGACACCAGGCCAACCAGACCTAACACTAACCTCATAATGCTGAGCACCTAGCATTGCAACTGTTAGTACCACATTTGTAAGTATGACTTGTCCTGGGTTTTGAACTGTGACCTCCTGCTTCTGAGGTGGGAGGTGGATGCTCTTAACACTAGGACACCAGAGGGGTTAAATGTTTGTTTGGTTTTGTGGCCTTTACAATGCCACCATTCAGCACATGACCCAAGATTCACATACAGAGGGAGGTGAGATATCAGTGTGATATATGAAGGCATGTGCCTTAGATCACTCAGCCAACTGGAGTATTAATCATTGAATAATACATCCATCAGTTATAATCATGCAATTTGGCCTCCCCCCCCCCCCCACTTTGAAATTATAGTCTTCTTGTGCAGCCAATCATATTAACTTCTAAATTTGCTTTTAATTTTATATAAATGTTGATAAATATTAAAATGCTTGTGTGTGTATTTATTTGTGCTATAGTTGGCATATATGTAACGATCGTGTTTACTCAGTGCTTACTCACAGCTGCAAGACTGAGATTATTAAAAACTCCTTGAATTTAACTTTGTAAAAATGATAGACAATTTTGTTTCGAAATAAAAATTTACCAGTCATAATTTAAAATCAAGAATGTCCAGACAGCCCTGAGGCCATACTTTTTACTTAAATTCATTGTCATTGTAGAGAACTCTCTATCAAATGTCAATTATATGGACATCTGTTATTACTCTGACTTTTCATTACATGGACACTAATGAAACCCCCCGAATATGCCCATTATTCTGTAAATGGAAGAATTGCCGCTTGGAAATTGGATTGATTTGCTGTACATATTTGTGAATTCTGTACGCTTTAATAAATCTTGACTGTGTAAGATTAGCCTTGAAGTTCATCACTCTTATGGAGAACACATAAAGTCAATTATTTTTTTCAAAGGTTATTTGATTACCATAGAAATGAACACAATAGGGTATATATGGTATTTTATATGGCAGCAAAATATTAATGTACATCAGACACTTCTAATAATGTCTTTAATATTGACACTAGTTCCACACTAAATATGCAAACATCTAGTTGTAAGGATGTGTTAATCTTAGGCAAATTAACAATTGCTTGAGACTCTAATTGAAACTGATCAATATTTCAAACGTTAAATTGAATCAGAGACCCAGGTAGAAAATGGCCATGCTCTGAAGGTGAATAATTGGTTTCAAAACCAAAAGTGTGGGGAGGAAATTGATCAGAGACATTGAAAGAGGAGTTCTGAGAAATTTCTCATGTTAAGGATTTGTAAAGCAGCTAGTTTTGTAGTTCACTTGTACCAGACAGTACACATGGAGTGCACCATTTCACTATTTCAAATCTTGGCAGGCAGTTGATGGCTCAAAATGGAGGAGCTTTAGTACATGTATAAATTGTGATTTTAATGATAGAATAATTTTTATGAACATGTATTGTTTATTTTATTCGAGTTTGTATTCAGAGTGTTTAATAGATAGTTATTATGTTATGTTGTAATAATGTAAGAAATTAACACACATTTTTAATTAATGAATTGCAATTATCTTAATCATAATGACTTTAATTTAGATTGCCAAAACTGTGTATTATATTGCATTTTTTACTTTAATTTTTTTATAGAGAAATAAATATGCAATATTTAAAGAGTAGTGGTAAACTTGAACTCTGTATCAAAATAAACAGAGTGTTTGCAAATAATGCTCACTGCCCAGTAAACGTTTCTTTGATTAGACTACTTTAATCAATTGCAGATTGGTGAAATGGACATACATCTATGATTGATGGATAAATGTGGGTGGCACTAGACAAACGTTTAGAAAGAGCATGCATATTGTCATTGAATAGTGTTTATCAACACCCCTATTTAATCAGTGTCAACTTCAGATAGGAAATTGACTTTTTCCATCCATAGCTCATGTCTGATTCTTTGCAGAGATGTCGATATGTGGGTTGGTCTTGGTTCCATTGTCTCAGACTGCATCTATTTATTTACATCTAAAAATTACCAATCTGATTTAAGTAACTTTCTGCACCTCTATGTGACCATTCTTGAAGGACTGACTTTACTACATGGTAAACTGTATGCAATGCATAATTAGTTGTGGATAGTTGAATATAATTTATGACAAAGTCTTGTGTAAATGTTTGTTTAAAAACACGAAAATAGAAAAAACACTCGACATAGGTGTGTCCTCCAAAAATATTCTTAACCTTTGTTTTGTAATGTCCATGGTAATTATAATTATGTTCTTGACAGCTTGTCAGAATACTTCAATTTTGAGTGTTTTAAAAAAATGTACATTTATATTGTGGGGCATGGGATATAGGGTAATTATTACATGTGAAGTAAACTTGAACATTTACCAAAAGAAAATTGTCCAAGTATTATTTTCTTAGTATGATATTGTGCAATTTTTTTTCCTCATAATTTTGTTTATTAAACAAGAAATGCCATCACTGAAATATTTACTGTTTTCAGTTTTGTTTCCATAAATCAATCGAAAGTGAATTTTTTAAAGGAAACTTTATTTTTTGTAAATACTCTCATTTCCATCATTGTCACATGGCACAGACAAAAGAAAATGCTTTGGGTCTTCATTGCCTATAGGTACTTGTGATGTGCAAAAAAAAAAAATATTTTGAGCTACACAATAACTACACAATGAAAGAAACTTGTATACATCAATGAACTGCCCTTGTATTGATTGATTAGTGACTGCTTTTCAAGAGTTGCCTTGATGATTTTAGTTGGAATGAATGTATGGACTTTCAATACCAGCTTTCACTGCTACATGTTGGATATCTCAGGCAAACAAATAGTAAATAAAAAAGCATTGCAGATTTTTATTCATGGCTTGTCATGATGCCTTTCCATTAACAGAATGTACTAATGCCATTTACCATACCTCTTCTGACATTTTGAATTTGTAATTGTCTCTTTTCACATACATAACAAATTTTGAACTTTTTTTTATCACCTTTAAATAAAATAGTTTTCAGATTTGTTCTCTATAGGTTCATCAGGAATTTATTTTCATGGGCTTGGTAGAGATGTATAAGTTGATGTTTGTTATTTTCAAGACCCAATAAATGTATTCACTGATGTTTATTTTCAAAGCCTCAGTAGATTTATATTTTGATATTTGTGTAATCTGTTGCATCACTTCTGGACATGAAGCAATTTTACAGGAACTGGAGCCATGTTTAATGCTAAACCAATAAAACTGCAAAAGCAGGATGTAAAGATTGGCCAATGTCTAAATCAATTTGTTCAGAAAGGTTAAGATTTCTCAGCTGTTATAAAGGAATCAAAAACCTGTAAACAAATCTTGGCAAAGGACTAAAGGATAAAACTCCGCAAATTACAAATGTGGAAAAATTCTTTGCGCAAATGACTTGTTGACCAGGCAGTGAATTGCCAAAATTAAAAGAGTGGAAGTTCAACCACCAGGGTGCATTACAGGTGTAGTTTTACTCTGATTCATCAAACAATACAGGTAGATAAAACAATTTAACAGGCATCTATCACTGCTTTCTCTGATTGTATCTGCAAGGATCTTCTGGGATGGAACAGGATCAGTCTTCAGGAAAAAGCACAACAGATACAAACTGATTTCATGTTTTGAATGGCCCTCAAGATAGCTTTTTGAAATATAGCATTTGTTGTGGGGGGTTTTTTTTTGAGGGGGGGGTAATATAAGCAGCATTAAGAGTGACTTGGCCCTTGAAATTTTCTTGGTGGTCTCTTATATTTCCTTTTAGATGATACATTGCTATTCTTAATTTGCATTGCTTTTTTTTGGAAAGTGTGCCTTCAAAAGGATATGTTGGAATCTATAGTCACCTTGGAATAATAATAATAATAATAATAATAATAATAATAATAATAATAATAATAATAATAATAATGGCAGTAGCATTCCAGTGTAACAGTTAAAATTATCAAGCAGCAAGAAAGCAGCAAATAATAACAACAGTTAAAACAACAATAGTAACATCAGTTACAACAGTACTTCTCGTTCTTTGAGAATATGGTTTCATTACCTTTACATCAGCTTAATACTTTGTGTTTTTTTTTTAATGAGTTCCAAGAGGAGTTCATTAAGAAAATTGTATGTCAGAGCAGTGCATATTATGTAGTATAGTTTGAATTTTTTTATTACAAAGGCCAGCTATATTTCAACTGTCAAATATGTATGCATATATCTACATCAGAACCCCAAAACAAAATCCCTGTATGCCAGTTAGACACAGGAAATGCAATTTATTGAGTAGATTCATTAGGTACCATATGTTGAAATGACATGTTTATGAGGATAGAGAAAAGAGAAGCAGACTGGGTAAATCTGAGGTCAGAGGTTAACAATCTTCATTTTTATTGTCACTGTCATTTAAATAAATCATTCCAGCTACAATCTAATTAAAATTTCAGTTGTGCAGTTGCCATCATATTTCAATTTAGGCAACTGTTTGGGAGATGGCCCAATACAGCAGACTTGTATGCTAGCATAGCAGCATGGTCTTGGGGTAAAAATAGATTTCTGATAATTTCAAGGAAGCAAAGGGAAACTGAAGTCATCCATGAATGATGTATACACTGTGACCTGCAACCTCTCAGACATGATACATGAAAAATGGCCCTGTTCATACAGATAAAGGGATATCTACATTTGACTGTGCCGCCCTTGATACTACATGGACAAAACTCAGGAAAATCTTGAATGTTCCTGGTGTTGCAGAGATTTCAGATATTTTGATGTTTGGATATTGCACCAATTCCATTATATGTGGATTTTTTTATTCTGTGAATCTTGCCAAGACAGCAATAGATAATATTTAATGAAAATTATACAGCATGGGGAGTTCCAGTGAAGAAAGTTGGCAAGAAAGCATATTAATGTAATTTTGGTAGCTGTAAAAAAAATCATTCCTGTGGCAAGAATGTGGAAAAAGATCGAATCCATTGCTTAAATATTATTTACTGTGAGAGTCAAAAATACCAGTAATGCCCCATTTTTGGGTGTTGTATCATATCAAATACAACTGGCACACACACACACACGAATGAAAGAACTGTAGGGGCGAGGTTTCGATATTTTATTTGTTGCGGTTTGCCAAGTTTTCTGTGGAATCTTACATTTTTTAAAGGATCCTATATACAGGACTAATCACCTCAAGGATGAAAACTGACTTAAATACAATAAAAATGCACGAAAGGATACCACAGCAGCCTAGTTGTGTGTCTATGGCTGCAGTTATTCACACAAAAAAATTCTCCTCCTAATTTTGAATTCCATTTAGCTATTATAAACTTGTACCAGGACAGTAACCTGTACTTTTGTATACAAGAAGAACAGCCTAAATGCTACACAAACGGACATTCCAGACAGACTGGTCAGTCTGGTGAAGCACACACATTAGTTGTGGTGGGTTGGTTCTCTTTACCTTGTCATAATCAGAATGAAATCCCTTTTGTACCCTCATTGTCCCACATTGTCCCTCTTTGACCCTCATATGTTGTCAATTTCTGAACAGCAATATGGATATTTTATGATACTGCAGTTACATCAAATAGAGACAGTAAAGACTAAATTGTACAATGATATTTCTATAGGGCACACAGAGATAACAAAACATGCAAGCCTAGACATAAATGTTATGTTAGGTTACACAATGTTTTGCCTCTTGAATGAACTCCAATGCTTTGTTAATGGATTTTGTAAACAGATTAGTTCAGCAATGTCGGCTATCTGAATTGTTGGCATTTGTTTTAGTGTTTAGCTTAGAGATAAGTAGTTCTGACAGTACCTGAGCAAAGAGATAGGTAGATAAATGATGGTCACTGATGTGCTTTGGTGAACTTATTCCATCAGAATTGGGAACCACTCTTTTGAAGTGGTCATGCACAGCAGGAAGGTACATCCAAACTAGCAGAGTTGCAGTAGCAAACCCAATACAGAACTGGTTTCTTTTGGTATAAAAATAAAAAGGCATATAATTATGGTTTTAATATAACTGATATTTTTTTTTTTTTTAGATTAAATATCAGTCTGATCACCATTAGTCTTGATGATTAAAATAGTTGGCAGCCATTATGATACACTATCCATCATTCAGTATTTAAAGAGTTTGACTGGGAGGCTGGGTACCGTATGTATATATATATATATATATATATATATATATATATATATATATATATATGCTTATAAGTTGAGTCATACTGCAAACAATTGACATCCAGATGTTCCATAGCTTAATGCACTTGTAGATCAGGGTCTATGTTGTTTGGGGCCTGGAATGACCGAAGTGCTCACCATTCCAGATCACTGCCATTTCACCTCGGCTTGTGTTCGAGTCTCGGGCTTGGCTAACGTGGGTATGTGAGAAAGCTTTCCAGTGGTTTCTCTTGGGTCGGTGGGTCTTCCCTGGGTTTTCCAGGGTTCTTCCTCCACCGATTATACTGGCTGCAATGTATAGCCTATCTTGTGCTAAAACTATGGTGTTAAACCCTACAACTACAACTATGTTGGCACATTATCTAATGGCAGATCTGGGTGTGTGAAGTTTGCAGTTGGACTCGTAAGTAATTTGTTATGCATGGTACTAAATAAAAATTCCCTCCAAAAAGTTTTATAAACATGTATGCAAGCTGGTCACTTGTACAGCAGAAGAACTTAATTTTTATTAGTTGTGAGAAACTATTACTTTGAAACCAATGTTTTTATTGAAGCGACTGCAGCATTATGCCTTGGATTTACCAAGGTACAATATATTTTTTACTTACATGTGGAGTTTGCAATCTGCACTGACTCACCTCTATGGCTATAGTAGTGGGTCACAATGCCAGTCAGATATAATTTTTCTTTATGTAAATAAAAAATATTTTTTGTTCATGGTATGGTATGGATGCATTTAATTTTGTCAAATAATATTTGAATGTTGATACATGTAGTACAGTATACAGAGGAGCCTTGTTAATCCGGACTATGTTTATCTGGAAACTTTGCTATCCGAACATAATTCAAAGGGTATGGATTTCCTAAATGTTAATTTGCACCGTTAATCAAAATATCCACATTCCAAGTCCAGGAACAAAAATCGGAGACCAAAGTGTAAAATTACTATAAAACTTGTGTTGAAAATCCTGAAGTCATCCATCCAAAAATAAGAAGAAAATAAATCATATATGAAAATACATTCAGTAACACAGATTCACCTATGCAAAATTTGGAGTTGTGTCAGTGTATCAATCTTTGGTCAAATTCAGTTGTTATGTTAAATTTCTGAATTGATCACGTGTTCATGTGTGTGTTTGGAAAAACTAAGCATGACCATATTGTAACTAGTGATTGTATAAAAAATGTTTTAGCAAGTTGCTGATGGGGGTAGGGGGGTGTTAATAATAAAAAAAAACATACTGGGATCAAATTATCCATGCTTACTAAGTTTTACATATATTATGGCGACACCAGCACGCAAGCGAAGACAAGTAGAGATACCGGCCAGCATAAAAAAGATTTGCCAGCACAAAGAAGATCATCAAAAAGCTATCATTCAGTCGATGTATTCATTAATTTATTTTGACTGGTGGCCTAGTGGTTAGAGCGTCTGCTTCAGATGTGGGAGTTTGTGGGTTCAAACCCAGACAGATTCATATATATATCAAAGACTTCCAAAAATGGTACTAACATCTGCCTTGCTTGGCGCTCAGCATTAAGAGGTTCGTGTTAGGACTGGTCAGCCTGGTCATCGGGATAATGTGACTAGGTGGGACATGATGCTACAAGTCTAATGCATGATGCCCCAGTGCTAGACATCACTCTAAACTGCCACACTGCAGTGAGGCAGTTTATAGTGATGTCTAGCACTGGGGCATCATGCCGTACTAGGCCACCAGAATGGTTCATAAAGTTAGACTGCAAAAATCCTGATCTGTCATAGCATAATGCACCTGCAGATCAGGGTCCATGTTCTTTTTTTTTCTTCAACTATTTCCAGTCAAACTGCACAGACCCAGTTCTGTTGGCACAATTTGCAACATCATATCTGGGTCTGTGTTGTTGGTGCTACTGATTATTCCTAACAAACTGTACAGACCTATATCTGATTTCACAATATGAGACAGCAGACCTGGATCTGCTGTTTGCTGGTTGAATTGTCTAATGAAGTAGCTAAGATGGTGTCCATGTTGATTGACCAGGGTTAACATTCAGTTGCAGATACGAGAATCTCATTACCTGTAGTAATTGTCTAGACCATCTCCCTAGGTTAGTGATCTCTCACACCTGGCTTTAACATCACACTTAACTGCCAGAGTTTGTCTTGTAAGGGTGATATCAAATGTACAATCTTCAGACTGTTACTGTTTCATATCCCATCCCCATTTTAAAATTTCAGAATCAGTCTCTATTAATCCTGGTGCATATATACATCTTTATCTACATAGAATTATATTTGGTTATATGGACATGAGGAGCTGAGTACAACTCTCCTCATTATAAGGACCTTTAGTTAAAAAAATATATATATATATATATATATATATATATATATATATATATATATATATATATATATATATATATATTCTAAATGCTTCAGGTACTGGGCTAGACCAGCTCAGTTAGATACAAAAGTAAAATTACCTATTGTTTTCTTTGATTTTGACCTAGCCACATGAGAGAAAATATATAACAATGAATACACTTCAAATTAAGTTTAATAAAATTATTTAAGAACAAGGTTTTCTCAAGGTGGCAAATTTTCATTTAAGGGTAGGTAACCAACTATGAGGCATATAAATCATGCCATGAAGACATCAAAATATTCAGGTCTGATTGGGCAACAATTAGCAATATGAAATCATAAGCCTAACTATTTTATTCCAATGTATATACAAAATATGAACCTGTTTTAAACTTAGGTCTTATGTATATCTATATTCTTTGTTTAATTTTTGTTATTTTTATTCATGGCTATAAATACTTGTAAGCATCATTGATTAATACTTGTAAATGCATAGGGTCTTTTTAAGATGTTAAAGAGTGTAAAATTGCATAGGATCTATAAATAGATGCTTCCATACATGTTTACAATTATTAATAATAGAACTATTATTAAATATATTTACCAGATTCAGCCTTTATCTCATTGTTTCTCATCCACCAGATGGTGTCTTAAAAAAATGGAAGTATGTGTATTGTGAATTATTTAAGGAAGTTTTGGACATTATGTCATCTAACAACGTCGCCAATCTGTGCAGACAAGTACATTTCCGGTTCTGACATTTATGCATAACGTTTTTTTTTCATTCTTCGGGCTTGCATGAATATTTTGGATTCACTTCATACATGTACATCTTTATGTTCCTCTTACATTGTCATTTATAACTTTGAAAATGAAATTGTTTGTAAAGTTTTACAGAACTTGTTGGTTTTGCTTTTTTCTCTGCTTAGTTTATGACCATACATTAACGCACATCGATGATGATATCAAGTCTAGAACTGTTCCAGAACTTTTATAGGTGAACGAACATGAAGTTGCGAAACAATTGTGCTCTCTCTCTCTCTCTCTCTCTCTCTCTCTCTCTCTCTCTCTCTCTCTCTCTCTCTCTCTCTCTCTCATTTAGAGATAAGATCTTTGTCAAGATTGCTTATGTCAGGTCCTTTAGATAAAGATCACACCTATCCACTTTACATGATTTTCTCAATATCTGATTCAGTGTCATTCCTTGCTCTTCATTCCTTTTCTTTATTTCTTCCACATGGCAGGTCCAGGGATGTCCATCTGACTGGTCATACAATGCATGTTAAAGCATTCTTCCCTCCCCAACTAATGCAAAGTGACAAGGGTTTATCTTGACATTTCAGCATTTTTTTTTCAGTGGTACCATTTAGTGTAGAACTTTTACTAAGTACACTATAGTCATGATTGTACATCCATCCACCCACCCATCCACTTGAAACTTCAAGTTTGTGGGTGTGGTTCTTACCATCATATCATAACAGACCAGCTGTCTTTGTGGGGCCCAGGGAAAGGCATTTTTTTTGTCAGCACAATTTTAGTCTTCATGGTGTTTCTTTGCATTATAAACACAGCCCCATCCCAGACCAAACTATTTAAGTTAGTATTGAGAGCGAAATAAAAAGACAATAACACCGGCTAACAGTACAGATTTAAAAACTACAAATGGTTTTAATATATGACATTTAATATTTTTTTTAATAATTTACATTCAATAATTTATTGATGTAGCATGTTATCTCTCTCTACACAAACCTGCAAGCTGAAATTAGCATGCATTGATAGTTACGGCCCAATTGGACAGACTTCTTTCTTCATTGCTTTCAGAAGAACATCACATTGATCAAGTCCCACTTGAAATCTTGCTGATTTTAATAGAATTTTTAGTTGATGTAATAACAAATTAACTCTTTATCTTCTAAGGATTTTTTATGTATTATTTTTTAAAGATATTTTTGTTACTTCATTGTCTTTTGTTAAGAACTTTTTTATTGTTACTTTTCAAAAGAACTTTCATGTAATTACCTTTTATGTTGTTACCTTTTATGTTGTAGTTGCACATATTTATGTTTATTTGGGGAGGTGGTTGTTAGAACTAGAGCAGTTTCAAAAAATTGTTTTGATTTTCGCTAATGTTTACTTGGCACTATATCCCTGATTGTGGTTATGTATCATTAAACTATAAATTTATAACTATTGCAGGAAATATTTTGGGTGAGTTACCAGCAAATCATGGTCCCCTCCCTCTTCCCCCCTCTCTCTCTCTCTCTCTCTCTCTCTCTCACACACACACACACACACACACACATACACACATTTAGATATAAGATCTTTGTCAAGATTGCTTATGTCAGGTCCTTTAGATAAAAATCACACCTATCCACTTTACATGATTTTCTCAATATCTGATTCAGTGTCATTCCTTGCTCTTCATTCATTTTTTTTTTTATTTCTTCCACATGGCTGGTCCAGGGATGACCATCTGACTGGTCATACAATGCATGTTAAAGCATTCTTCCCTCTCCAACTAATGCAAAGTGACAAGGGTTTATCTTGACATTTCAGCAAGTATGTATGTATGTATGTATGTATGTATGTATGTATGTATGTATGTATGTATGTATGTATGTTTGTGTGTGTGTGTGTGTGTGTGTGTGTGTGTGTGTGTGTGTGTGTGTGTATGTTTTGCAGAACTTTTATTGTTGAGCTGCCATCAAATCATAGTTGCTATCTTTCTCTTTCAGTTATTTAAAGATCATTGTTTGTCCAGATTGCTTATGTAAGGTTATCTGGATATCCTTTTTTACATGATTTACTCAATCTCTGGTACATTGTCATTCCTTGTCCCTCATTCCTGTTCTTTCTTCCTTCCACATGGCTGGTCCAGGGTTCTCCATCTGGCTGACCATATGATGTGTGTTATAACAATATGCTACCCTTAATAATAACAAGTGACAAGGGGGGGGGGGGGAGATATGAAGTGTAGGATCAGTTTCCCATTGTATGGAAGCTATCAGCCCAAGGCATACATTAGTAGAGGAAATAATGCCCAGAAGTCCACATGGTGGTGTTAGCTTTCATTGACTAGTGTACTTCACTAATTGTAAAGAGGAGGGCAGAAGTGGAGCTGTGTTAATTTATTCATGATCAACATCTATCTCCTCACACGGTCCTTCCCGCATCCTCCTCTCATTGGTCTGCTGGCACATAATGCTACAGCAAATCTGGGTCTGTGCAGTTTCCAGCTGGACTCGACTTGTGAGAGTATGTATATATCTATACAGTAAACTCTACTTTACCAATGCTTGCATCTATAAATAGTTTGTTTGTATATTAGGTCAAAGGTCTTGATTTTTCATAGAAAGACTAAAAACAAGTAGTTATTGGTTTAATGCCATTTTTCAGTGAATGATAGACTCTGTACTTAGGGCACTCTGTGTGTAATTATATGGCAGTATAGACTTGTATATGAGGTTCCCCAAATCCCAGATTCCAGTGAATATAAACAGAGAAATTACAATTATAAATGTATCAATCATTCCTCCTGACCCATCCAGGCCGTTACACTCCTGCCCACTCCTCAACAAGAAGGAAAACATCTCTACTATTATTCATATTTATGCCAATATGACTAATTGGCTGATTGTGACTTGTGTGCACAATAAATACCAGGAAATGTTACACACTATCATGGTTAATGGACATGGAACCATGAGATTTTGCACACTTTATTATATTCATTAGATTTTCAGGCCATTACAGCAGTAAGACAATCACTTACACATTTTTCAATTTTTTATGTAATTTGTTTTACACCTTGTCTGCACAAGTAAACCAAAAGCACTTGAGGTTGATAAGTGAAAACTAGTTGTCATATTTTATTTCACTTGTACATAACATCATTTTATTTTTGGGTCATTACATCAATGTTCACTTTGTTGCACATTTTTCTACTGGTTTTTTACTTTGACATGTTTCAAAGCATTACAGCAATTTTTCAAAATACGTTTTGACATAATTTATACTTTTGAACAAAAATGCCTTGTTAGAACCATTAGTAGACAAAAGCAACATGTAATTGACAAATTAGTTAATTATTTACACATGGAACATTGATAGGACATAATCAGCAGTCTTTTGGAGTCAGAGATAAGGAATGAGTGACATAGTTGCAGAGTAGGGCTTGAGTATGTGTCTGAAACTATACTTAATTTACCCTTGGGGAAAAGCACATGACTGATACTTCTCTTGCATGATATAGTCAATAGTGTGTTTAAAACCAAGAAAAATAAAAGGTGTATTAGAGTTGGTATGATTGTTTGTTATGCAGCAATGTTATCTTGTTAAATATTGATCCTTAGACTGGATGGTTACTTAAACATTTTTGGGCACAAATTACCAGCAGGGCTGTCATGGGTTTGCACTTTGCAAAATGACCACCTGGGTGAGTGTTGCTATTGACCCCCCCACCCCCACCCTACAAAAATACTCCATACTCTGTGAAGTGGTGCAGCCATTGGTTGCCCTTGTGTAGTTATTAATGTGGACAAGTACTTTTATGGCTCACAAGATGATCACTAATTAGGAGAATGTGACATTTTAGATCTGGTTTAAAATCAGATCTTCTTTATTGCATATGGCAACAAGACTATGTCCAGAATTTGTATTCTGTTTCATAATTAATTGTTTTTAGTACTTTCCCTTGTGTCCATATGAAGGGGAGTTTTTCCTCCTTCCCCCTCCAGCCAAGCCCCATATAATTGGACCATTAAAATTATAGGTCCTGTGCCTGGTAGTCAGAGTAGATTTCCTGACCAGTTCATTGAAGGGAAAGTGCCTGTGGTCTGGTTTTACAGATGCCAGGGTTTCAAATTCATCATGTCAAATGGATGATTAGGTGTGAGATTATATAGCAATAATGGACCAGTCTGTTTATATTACATCTCCTTCTTGATTACCTGTCTATTCTTGGCTAGCAGTTTCCAACAGTCCAGCTTTCTATGTTTATAAACAGTTTTATTAATTATTCTTTTTGATGTAGCTGCAGAGTTAGATGTGGGTGGGGCCTGTGCTTTCCCACATAGAATTTGTGTGGGTATGGGTGTGGGTCTTTGGTAAATACTGGGGCTTTGCCTCTTAGTCAAAACGGTAGGTCTGGGGGTCCATTTGACTCCTAGGCCATACAAACCCCATCATCCCCTTCATACCATCACAACTGGACCTGGTTCTGAAATGTTTTGCATGCACACTTTATCATAAATCAAAATGCCTTTGAAAAATGATTTGAAATATAAGAATGTCATGAAACAAACCTACAAATCAGCCATTGCATATGTGTCTGCGATAAAATAGTATTACTTCAGAAAAGAAAAAGATGTAAGTGACTTCAGTTTCTTTTGAGGCAGGTTGCTGTAATGGAACAAACAATGAGTTTTATAGTGCAAACCAGTGTTTGAAGAGGTTCTTTTATGTATGCAATTTACATCAAGGAGTTCCGGTACTTTTTTCTTGTTTTATTTTCAACACTAGTCAAGCATCATGTGCTTGCAAACAATTGGATGTAGCATTTTATGTGTGCAATAAATGCTGTGCATTATGAGAGGGAAGCATGTGTATTGTTTGAAATTATTGAAGGGTACTTTACTGTATGAAAGACTGTTGAGTGCAAGATGTGCATTAGATTTGAAACTAAGGATTTGCATTGTCACTGATAGTGTCACAGAATGCTGAAAATATTCCAATTAGTCCATTGAATCTGTTCGTCATTAATTATCAATTGCTTTTCAAGTTCAACACATGTTTGCAAGATGGATGCAGAGGATTTTGTATTGTGGTCTTTGCTTAATTAAAGACAATAGTTGGAATGAAGATGCGTGCTAAAAGCTTGTATTTTTAACTTTGTAATTAACTAATAATTGTGTTGCCATGTGGAATGTTGTTGTTGTTGCATTTAATGGTACTTTTAATACATTATTGATTAGACTGTGCTGAGGAAATGGTGTACAAGTGCCTTGGCCAAGAACATGTCAAGGCCATTGCCATGGGCTTGTATGGCTGGGTATTAAACCCAGATTTTGTTTATTAGCAATCAAATGCTCTACAAACTGGTGTCATGGCTAACAGAACTAACATGTATGGTACATATAGTTGACTTATGAAAGAGAAGTGGTCTAAATGTAAACCCAACCTGATTCCTACCAAAGTTATATATAAATGGCATGAGCAGCTGCCTCAAATGGAGATCAGCATTTTTAAGAGGTTAGTTGTTAGGACTGGTTGACCTGGTGTTTAGATCACGTGGCTGGGTGGGACATGATGTCACATTTTTATGGCATCATGACTCTGTTCTAGACATTGCTATAAACTGCCACACAGCATATATTGTAGTAATATGACTCAAAATATGAAAGTTTTATTAAAAATAATTAGAAAAGCACAAATATAGATGACAGAAGACTGCAAGGTTTGTGCATATGGTTTAGGGGTGTAGGGCTTGTGCTGATTGTTGACAATACTGTAGTATTTAAAATTGTTGACAAAAAAATAGAAAGCATGAGACTGCATACATCTGTTAATTAAATTTGTTAGTCATTTTTTAGATAATAATCCTGGTAAGATATGTAAACAAGTTTACAAGGTAGATGCAGTGGATTTAGAGTTAATGTACCATCAGCAGAATGCAGACATAAAGAGTGTGTGCAGCTGTTTTGGAGGTGGATGCCTTTTTGATTGACAGGTATTTAGTAAATCTGATTAAGATAGTGGGTTGTAAAATCCAAACTCACGTAGGAATGAAGATCAAAGGTTTACAGGTTAACAAGACATTATTGTTCTGGCATTTTCATCATTAACTGTTCTGTGCTTGCAATATTTGCAGGAAGGATGGATTATAAAAGATACCCAAAAGCATTTTTTTAATGTAGAAAAGATGAGTTTTGTTTTCACCATTATCCTGTAATTTGTAAAAATGTGCTGATTTCACCAGATGTCACTGTACCTTGAGAATAAATGACAAGGGTAGATAAGTCCAAATAATTTTCTGATCATAATCTCAGGTATTCAGTTACATTTCATCGTGTAATAGGAGAAACTGACATAATGGGATTCATTTTCAACACAACTTAAAACAATATCAAAGAGAAAACTTGTAATTTTACCATCTGTTACATAACAAATTTGGGGCCAACTCCATTGCTGCTATAAAATAAAACATTTTGGTAACAGTTTGAATTTTTTTTCCTTTAGATTTGTCAAATAATTGTTTTCAAGCTCTTTTTTTGCCATATTGTTGAGTGTCAACTTTTGGTGGGGGTGTTGGTATTAGAGCCACCTTTGAAATTGTTGCAAAATCAGGGGAGAGAATTGGTGTGTGCAATTTTGTGTAATGTTGATACTGACTGGACTGACAGCTTGAGCTTTTGCTGTTTGTCTACAATGCATGTTTAAGATATGATTGGCAGAGCACCAAACAAAAGTTACGAAATTGTTTTCTTAACAAAAACCAAGCAGGACGTTAGAATGTTGGGCTCACCGAAGTGCTGTGTACTTCATGCGCTTGTCACTGGCCGTTGTTGTTGTTGTTGGGTTTAATGCCATTTTGCAGCACAAGATCGGCTATAAATGGCGGACAGTATAAATGGAGGAGAAAGAACCGGGCAAAACCCCGGATAGAACCACTGACATACGAGAAACTACTGGTCACTGGTGGCTATAGGATAGGAATACAGAATTCACTAATCACTCCAGTCATGATTGTTTAGAATTTTTTTTGGACTATTTTATCAATGAGGTAAATGATGTGGCTTCATGTTTTACATTTTTGTTAAGAAAATAGAATTGTTACTTGTATATAAAAATGTTCTCCTTTTGGCTAAAATGTATGATAAAGTTCCGATATGAACGATGAGCCGATGCATTGAACATGAAGAGAGAGCACTTTGAAATACCTAACATAAAAATGATACACAGACATTTAATTGTTTTGACACAGAAGAATATAAATGATATTAAATTAATTTGGAATTCAACTTACACTTGACAAAAAAGAAGATTACCATAGATTTACATTTAATATCAACATGGAGTTTTTGCTCAAAGATTTCTTATGTTATCTAGCTGGTCCTTAATGAAAATGGTGCTAATCTGTCAAGTATAGCCACCATGGCAGCCATCTTGAAAAAACTCTTTTGGAACTGAAAGTCACCAGAAGACTTTATGATGTCCAATATGTCTTAAAAAAACATTGGTACCAATCTTGATATTGCTGTTCCTCTTGAATGATCATATCTTAAAAATAGTATCTCTACTTCTCTCCAAAGTGATATCTTTATCATAATTACATTTTATCACTATATTTCTCATGATGCCTAGTTGGTCCTGAATGAAAATGGTTCGTCATTCATCCAATATGGCTGCCATGATGACTTAAAATTTTTGTGTTACTACTCTGCTAAATGGATAATCCTTATGACATTGTATTTTCACCAAAAGAGTTGAAGAGTGATGTTCACTTTGCCCTGTGTCAAAATGCTGTTCTGCCATAGTGAAGACATCAGAGATACTCTCAACATTCTGACAACACTTTACAAAAAAAGGTAGAAATGGTCTTGTCTTGAATTGCTGGAAATTCTTTGTTTACCCAGTAAAGTGCCAGTCCCTGCAGGGAATTCATTATTTTTTTTAATTAAATGTTTTCAAGCTGTATTTGATATATATATATATATATATATATATATATATATATATATATATATATATATATATATTGTTCCCCCTACCAATGTTTAATAGTACAAGATGAGCATGGAAAATTAATTTACAAATAACATCTGTTGTTTGTGTGCAACATTTTGATCATTGTGTAGTTTAATTAAGTTGGTAGTAAGTAACACAGTAGCCTCATAATTCAACTTTATCTCAATTATTTGCCTGTAAAATTCCTACTATCTTCTGCAATGGAATATAAATTAGTTTTTGTGCTTGGCTTTCTGTTTTTGAGCTTTATAATAAAGTAATGTCTGAAGCACAGCTGGCAGAGAAGAATGGTATAGCAGATTTATTAACTAGCTTATCACCAGCTATCACCACCATGTGTGGTTCTTTATTACATCCAGAACTGTTCCATAAAATCGTGATTTAAGTCTCTCTTTTAATAGTCCTGGTTATCAGGTTTGAAAACAACTTCATTTGGCAAATGAACATCACTATCTTAATGGCCCGTGTTGTATAATGCAACAGCTGCATTTTTTCCTCAATAGTTTTGTTCTTGCATTTCTTTCTGGGGACAATATTTTTAAAAAAATTTACAAGCCAAGATTTTTGTCAACTCTTTCACATTCTGAAGTTTGGTTATAAAGGGCTGGTAGGGATGCAGACAGATGGAAAATAAATGTCTCAGATGTGATAAACATCAACAATGTTTGAATTGAAAAGACTTTTTACTCTGTCACCTTGGACAAAACACTGAGGCCTTGGACTTAAATGCCATTTTATTTTGAGGCTTTGGATAGAAATGATTCATTGCATTGATGTCTCAGACAGAAATGATTGGTTATGCCAATGACCTGGATATAAACAACTTAATACACTGAGGCCAGAAACAGAAATGACTCGTTACATTAAGGCTTTGAAAGTTCAATTTTTGTTGGGTTCAGTGATTAAAAAAACCCATCACATTAAGTTCTTTCTGTTAGTTTGTAGGTTTTGTTTGATGTCCATCAACACATTATAGGCTATATAGTGTTAGGGCATTGCATGCAAAGTGCCTTGCATTGAACAAAACATGGCAGTGGATCCTAGCTGATCTTGACTGAATTAGAATCAATGTTCTTTGCGGAGTCTGGAATGCTAAAAAAGACAGTGTGTGTCATTTTCATATTTAGTCCAATTACATGTACATTGCATTAGAGCTTTGGAAATTTGATGCACTGTGGACCAAATATTTTGTTCAGGATTTTGTTTAGAGTTTTGTGGTGTGGCAGACACAGGTTCTTGAACTGGATCATTCAAGTAAATTGTAGTATACAAGTGTCTAATAATGTTCATCCATTTTTGCCATGTACAAATGGAATTTAACCCATAACCTATCAAACTTACAATTTTCTTCATAATAATCCTCTATTGCTTTATGGAATTGTTGTTAAATTCAGCATACAATTTTGGCCATTTAATATTTTGTCTTTTCCAAGCATTGCCAGAGCAAATTTATCAACATGGGCTGTGTTACAGAATGATGTTTTCTCTCTAATAGTTCCAGTTGCTTTTCTTGTTTTAGTATGTTATGTTTCACAGCTTATAAAATGGCTTTCTGCATTCATGACTTCTACACCGTAATAATTTGAAATATTTCAAGATGAATTAACCATCGCTCTAATTTAGATGTAACATATGTTAGAAGCACTCGGTTTCTAATCAAAAATGTGTGTGGCTTCCTGGCAGGCATTCTTGCTCCAAGACCTTTCAGAACAGGGGGAATACTTTGGTAGATTTTGGATCCTTTAAAGATAAAATAACTACTGAACATAATCAGGCTAAGTGTTAGCTTGCAAAATAATTAGTATTTAAGGGGAAAAAGGTTCATTCATGAAGCATGTTACATAATGAAGAAAACCCCAGTACAGTTGTTCTGCTAAAGTAAAACAATACCTATCAATGATTGTAGGGGATGGGTTTTTTTACTGATTGGGTGTCCCACGTAATTTGGTTTTCATTATCTAGAGGTTGACTGCCCATGATGCTCTTGCCCAGTTCGAGTAAATATAAATACAACTCGTCAAACTTATAGGTGAAATAGAGATCTGTGTGTGTGTGTGTGTGTGTGTGTGTGTGTGTGTGTGTATATATATATATATATATATATATATATATATATATATATATATATATACACACACAAACACAGACACACACACACACACACACAACAATAAAAGGTAAAGCAAAAAAGATAATAGCCTTATTAATACAACAATCATAAATGTGAAGTAATATTTGTTATGTACATAAATTGCACTCTTTTAACAAGCTAAGGTCTTCATAAATAAACTGCACTCTTTTAACAAGTCAGGGTCTTCATAAATAAACTGCACTCTTTTAACAAGTCAGGGTCTTCATAAATAAACTGCACTCTTTTAACAAGTCAGGGTCTTCATAAATAAACTGCACTTTTTTAACAAGTCAGGGTCTTCATAAATTAACTGCACTCTTTTAACAAGTCAGGGTCTTCATAAATAAACTGCACTCTTTTAACAAGTCAAGGTCTTCATAAATAAACTGCACTCTTTTAACAAGTCAGGGTCTTCATAAATAAACTGCACTCTTTTAACAAGTCAGGGTCTTCATAAATAAACTGCACTCTTTTAACAAGTCAGGGTCTTCATAAATAAACTGCACTCTTTTAACAAGTCAGGGTCTTCATAAATAAACTGCACTCTTTTAACAAGTCAGGGTCTTCATAAATAAACTGCACTCTTTGAACAAGTCAGGGTCTTCATAAATTAACTGCACTCTTTAGGTCTCGACTCTAAATAAGTCTAAGATTTTCATTCTTTTAACATGTCAGAGATCATTACTCTTATATCATGTCTTAGATTTTCACAATGTTATCAAGTCTAAGATATTAATCAAGTCTTAAGATTTTCAATCTAATATCTCTAAAATCTTCTCTACTAGAAGATCATCAATAAATTGATTTCAGAGCAAAAAAGTTTGTTTCCATTATGCAGTCACCTTGTATGACCTACATAAATGCAACCTTGTATGACCTACAGCAATGTCACCTTTTATGATCTACATAAATGTGGATGACCTTCAACTTCAAGAAGCATAATTGATTTTGGCCTTTCCCAGACTGGAGGAAAGTTCATTTTAGATTGGTGGTGTTATAATGAAGGGCGATATTGTGAGAAAATGATGTGCTCTAGCACTTAGTCAGTTATTCCATTTAGGAACTCTGATATCAGATGTACAAGTTGTGTGAAATGTTTCCTAATATTCTTTTATACAATTTCCCCCTCCCCCAAAAGAATCTCCAATGCTAAAGTTCTTTACATCAGAATTAATGAGCCATTCAGTTTCCAACTGTGGATGTTAATTGTGCATGTCATGTACTTCCTCAGGTTCTGTTTCCCAAGGGATGTAACTGCAGAAATATGAAGAATAGAATCTTTTCAAAGCCTGTATAATGTTTTCTTTGCATGCATGAATGTTAGCAATAGGAATTATATATTCTACATAATATTCACAATGGTTGTTACTGAGGATGAAACTGTTGTTCTAATAATATTTCAGAAAATCAGGTGTCAATTATACTATGTAGTGGCTTATAGGTCTAGTCCAACTGCAAGCTTCATATACTCAGATCTGCTATTGCGTAATGCACCTGGGTCTATGCAGTTTGTTAGGAGTAATCACTAAAACATAATCTTTCAGTGGTGAAAGTAGTTTTTAAACATTTTTTTCTTCACATTCTTAATTCTCTTAATTAGAATGATTTTTTATGTGCATGTCAGTTGAATTTACAAACTGTATCAAAGCACTTATATTATTTATTTCATACTTGTTTTTCAAATTTGAAGCTTTCCCTTATAAAAACAACCTTTCATTGAACATTTGAACTTAAAATCTTTCTTCACTCTGCCATAAATATTCATGCATATAGACTCAGTTGTAAGTCAGGCCCAACTGCAATCATCAGGGTCTCTGTTTTTTCCCCTAATAATTTTACTCCTGGCAAATAGAGTAGACTTGTATCTTCCAGTGTATTATATCATGGTTGATCTGGATCTGATTTGATTGCATGCATGTACAGTATTTATCAGCATTTCCTTGTAAATTAATGGTAATTAAATAAAATAGATTGGATATAAAGGTAATGGAGTCAGATAAAAGTCAAATGGATTGAATATAAAGATAATAAAGTCAAGTGGAATGAATATATAGGTAATGAAGTCAGTTGGATTGAATATAAAGGCAGTGAAGTCAAATGGATTGAATATAAAGGTAATGAAGTCAAATGGATTGAATATAAAGGTAATAAAGTCAAATGGAATGAATATAAAGGTAATGAAGTCAAATGGATTGAATATAAAGGTAATAAAGTCAAATGGATTGAATATAAAGGTAATAAAGTCAAATGGAATGAATATAAAGGTAATGAAGTCAAATGGATTGAATATAAAGGTAATAAAGTCAAATGGAATGAATATAAAGGTAATGAAGTCAAATGGAATGAATATATAGGTAATGAAGTCAAATGGATTGAATATAAAGGCAATGAAGTCAAATGGATTGAATATAAAGGTAATGAAGTCAAATGGATTGAATATAAAGGTAATAAAGTCAAATGGATTGAATATAAAGGTAATAAAGTCAAATGGAATGAATATAAAGGTAATGAAGTCAAATGGATTGAATATAAAGGTAATGGAGTCAGATAAGATTGAATATAACTTTTATGAGTCAACAGAACATGGTCACCTTCAAGTGAATTAGGAAACTGCATACATTATTGAGGTATACATCATTATTATTGCCAAGGATACATTTTTTAAAAATAATTTGATAGTGTGCTTACATATTTTTCAAGAAAACCTGCAGAAGAGTGAAGGTTAAAGCAAAAACTGATTTTTTTATGTTGTGCATCTGGCATCAAAAAGAAAAACTGTCACAAAAGGTCACAAAAGTCTCTAAATTTGGCTGAGGACTTCTGAAGTCTGACATTTGTGTGCTCCAGTGCCAGGTGTTTTGGTGTTGCAGGTGCAAAATACATGAAGTAGGTAGGTTACATTTTGGTAGCTGTGTAAAAGAACAAGCTGTAAAAGGGCATCAAAAATATGCTTGTATTGTGTTTTAATTAGTCAGACAAATTTTGAAGAGATCTTGCATTATTTTGTTATTGGAGGTGTGTGTGTGTGTTTGTGTGTGGTTTTACATGAAATGATAAGGTATGGGGGGGGGGTTACAGGCTGAGCAGGTGCTTGTATGTACCTTACTATCAAAAACCTTCTCTCTTATCATAACATTTGTTTTGGGATGGACTTTAAAGTCTGTTTGCATTCCACCTGGTAATGGACTGAAAATTGTTTTCTGTCAGGAAATATTGAGCTTGTTTGAAAACCTTGGAAGGTTTACTGAGCCTGGATGTATGTGTAGCCATGTCTGGTGATGATAGGTTACATGTAGTCATAAATATTATAATTAAGGCCCTATTTGTGTAACCTGTAGTCTTAACTATTGTAATAATGGCCCTATTTGAGTAACATGTAGTCTTAACTATTGTGATAATAGCCCTATTTGTGTAACATGTAGTCTTAACTATTGTGATAATGGCCTTATTTGTGTAACATGTAGTCTTAACTATTGTAATAATGCATGCAATAAGCTGAGACTATTACCGGTAGTTCCAAAATATTAAAATCAGCTTAAGACTATATTATGATTTCTCACCCAAGAGGATGTAGACATGTAATAAATCTTTTGGTCCTGGTACTAGCTTGGGTTTGGTCCTGGTACTGGCTTGGGTTTGGTCCTGGTACTAGCTTGGGTTTGGTCCTGGTACTAGCTTGGGTTTGGTCCTGGTACTAGCTTGGGTTTGGTCCTGGTACTAGCTTGGGTTTGGTCCTGGTACTGGCTTGGGTTTGGTCTTGGTACTAGATTGGGTTTGGTCCTGGTACTAGCTTGGGTTTGGTCCTGGTACTAGCTTGGGTTTGGTCCTGGTACTGGCTTGGGTTTGGTCTTGGTACTAGATTGGGTTTGGTCCTGGTACTAGCTTGGGTTTGGTCCTGGTACTAGCTTGGGTTTTGGTCCTGGTACTAGCTTGGGTTTGGTCCTGGTACTGGCTTGGGTTTGGTCCTGGTACTGGCTTGGGGTTGGTCCTAGTACTAGCTTGGGTTTGGTCCTGGTACTAGCTTGGGTTTGGTCCTGGTACTGGCTTGGGTTCTGGAGATTCACCTGAAATTTCCAATTTGTTCACATTCTTAGAATTGGACGTTTTAAAAATCCCTTTTAAGCATTTTAATGCCAGAATTACATGAAGAAAGACATTAAACATTTGGTTGGCATGATTGGTATTTTTCTTGTGAATAACCTGATTCTGTTTTCTGGTCAATTTAGCACTTTTTCAACATGTTTGTTTTAAACGTTAATGTTTAGACATTTTAAACAAACCCTGTATGTATAAAAAATAGAAAATGAGTTCAGTTAGTCAAAAATAAAATTCATCATCATCATCAGTCTCTTGACCTAGTGTGGTCGTTGAGGCACTGTGTTGCTGAACATCTGACCAGTTCACTCCATTTGTCTCGATCATGTGCCAATGCCTGTTTCCACAAAATAATTTCCTGGTCCATTCTGTGATTTTGTCACTCCACTTTTTTCTCTGTCTACCTCTCCTTCTGCTTCCTTGGACACTGCCCTGCAGTACTGTTGTGGATAGACTGAAGGCTCTAAAATTACTTGGCTAAAATTTTAAATGATATATAGATTACAAGATTAGTATTTCATGCCGGTTTAGCTTATTTTCTTCAGAATTATGAACATTTTAAAACTTTTCAGGTTTTGCCTTTTTTGTTGTTGATGAAACCTTATTAAAAATGAGCAAGTAAAAATCATTTGAGGTGGACAAATGCAGTTTGATAGGATTATGTTTACTGTTATTATTATAAGGAAGAGAGTTTCAGGCAATTACAGCACTTTTTAAAATATGTTTTGTACTTCTTATGAACTTTTTGGGGATATGTTCTTGTTAACAAAAACCACTTAAGACAAAGTAAAATTTGGTGAACACACACACACACACACACACCTGTGTAATAGATCAAGTTGCAAACTTATAGACCCATATATGCAGTCTAATAATGCACTGGCAGATCTGAGTCTATGCAGTTTGTTAGGAGTGCCAGCACATATAAGGGCATGTGTTGTTTGCATTTGGAATGAATGAGTATTTTTGGTATTTCTGTTTATATATATATATATATATATATATATATATATATATATATATATATATATATATATATATATATATATATATATTTGGGGAGAGACGTTTGATTTGTGTGTTAAAAAATCCCTTCTGAAGGAAATTATATGGATGTTGAAGAAATCACAACAGAAATGATACTGCAGTGTCTTAGAAAGTTGTCAATGTTTCATACATTTTAAAACTCGTACATTGTAAGCCCATGTGGGCTTGGGGATGTAGATGATGTTTGATGCATCCTCGTGTAGATTGTGGATGTGATTGATGTGAATGGAGCCAGGTTGATTTAGTGATTTACATGTCAAACTCGTAGCTGGAATTACGGATCAACAGGACTTGGTGTTACTTGGGTGTAAAACACATGACCAAGCCATTACATTAAGTGATATGCTTTTTAGAGTCAACAATCTACTATCAAATGAATAATTTAATACTTCAGTTCTTTTTGTGTCATATTGGCCCAAGAAAGTGCATCACAATTAACAATTATTCGTGTTCTCTTTTTCAGGAGAATTCCTGGGAGGTCTTGACAATGGAAATCCAGGGAAAGTCAACCAGCTTAAATTTATCCAGGAACCTGATGATTATTACTACGCAGTGAAGAGCAAGCCAACATTGATTGTATGTAAAGCCGTTGGTTCTGTTCAGATTACATTCAAATGTGCAGGTGTTTGGGTTCGGCAGCATCAACACACAAACTTGGAATTAGTCGACCCTTTAACTCAAATTAGGACATTGCAGACAAGTATAGAGGTTACACGGGAAGAAGTGGAAGAGTATTTTGGAAGTGATGGATATTGGTGTGAATGTTACGCATCCGACAGAGTGGCTGGAACACCAGGTGCAGTTACTATCAAAAGCAAAAGAGGATTTGTGGAAAATGCATGTGAGTATGAACTCCTATTTCTGTTAATGCACCTATCAGTTATTCGAGCTATAATTAGATGTGTATGGTTGTTGCAGGACTGTTGCTTACAGTGCAGTTGGCATGACCAAATTAAATTTGAGTAAAAAAAATAATTTCAAATTATGTGCCGATTTTTTTATTTTAAGATATTATCAATAATTTCTTAATGTGTAAAATACTTGGTAAATGACTGATGACTAATGTGAGCAAGTCTTACCTCATCTTCCATTTTAATAATCATTCAGCCCTGGCTGATTGAATTTGGTGCAGATATTGAGACACAATATCAGTGTACCCAAGGGTGGGGGTGGGGGTGCTTGCATGTAGTGAAGATTGTATCCAACTATATTTTAACATAAATAATAGTTTATATTGAAGTATGTAAAGTAAGGTCAGTGATCTAAGAATTAACTTGACTTAAATCCACTCCTATTCTGTAGTCAGTTCAACTTCAAAATTTAATTTTGGGAATTTGCTATCTTAATGGCAGTATAGTTCTGGACTCTTGATATGTTACATGCTTGGAATGGTTTGTAATATATGGAAATTGACCCTTGTAAAATGAAAAACAATTCATTGTGGTAAAAGCAAAACTGTGTTGAAATTTGTTCCAGAAATAATGGAGGGCAATTGGGATAGATAAGAAATTAAATGTATATGTCTCAATATTGAAAATTTACATTGTGTGTACATTTCATGAAAGTGATTATTGATTGCCAAGTTTGATGGACATGTTGTAGATTTGTTGATGGGCTGGTCATCACCTAAGTTGACTAGCTCATCAACAGCAAGGAGAAATTGATTACTACATTTCTTGTCAGTTACATACATCCATCATATTTTCCTAAATTTGATTTTTTGTCAAAGACTGACAGAATGGAGGAAGTGGAGCACTACTCACAAGTTGTATCTGGAGCAACTGGGAATTAATTTCCACAAATTATGGTCCAGTCATGAGTGGTAATCATAACTTGTTCATCAAAGTACATCAGCGATACATTTTGGATGATGGAATCCTTGAATACATGTCTAAAGACAATCCTGATGTTTTAATGTGGTGAAACTTTTTGCTGATTTTGGAATTTTGGCAATTAGGTCAAGAGGTTTTCCTGACTAGTCAGTATCAGTAATTAGCTTGTCCCTGTTGTCTATTCCTGACTAGTCAGTATCAGTAATTAGCTTGTCCCTGTTGTCAATTCCTGACTAGTCAGTATCAGTAATTAGCTTGTCCCTTTTGTCAATTCCTGACTAGTCAGTATCAGTAATTAGCTTGTCCCTGTTGTCAATTCCTGACTAGTCAGTATCAGTAATTAGCTTGTCCCTGTTGTCTATTCCTGACTAGTCAGTATCAGTAATTAGCTTGTCCCTGTTGTCTATCATTTATAGAAAATATCATCCACTGTAGTCATTCTTTTGGGCAACAAACCAGTCAGACATTGATCAATTATAATGAAAGGGAACAGGCATCATAAACTTTCTTTTAAACCAAACTGCAGCTTATAAAGGGTGTGGGTGTTTGTGTGATTTGGAGTTTTAACATAGCTTTAATATTTCAGTTATATTGCTACAATATCTGCAGTGTGACAGTTTATTGTGATGTCTAACATGGGAATCAGGCTGCAGACATGTAGTAAGATGTCCCACCCCGTCACATTATTCGTACATCAGGCCATCCAGTTTTAATGCTAACCTCTTAATGCTGAGCACGAATCGAGGCAGCTATTAATACCATTTTTGTATTTCATTGATATGACTTGGCCAGGAATTAAACTCGCAACCTCTCGCAACAGAGGTAGATGTACTAAAACACCAGACCACTGGAGCGGTCATCTAATGATGGGAATCGGGACAGATACTACCCACTGTTATGCCCATTTTTTAAATAGCCGTTGAATTCTACTATGACATCCATTTATCATTGTTTGCATCAATCCATCTTCAGAGTATATTTAAAAAATAAAAAAAAACATGAGACAGTTTCTTCTCTTCGTTTTCCTTATTTTTTCAACAAAGAATTGCTGAGCAGAAAGACAAAAATTGTTTCTATTTATTTTGTTAATGTGGAAACATTTAGAAATCACTAAATCTCGCTATATCTCCATACATTGATAAGTAATTTATATGTACACTTGTTCAAAAGTCTAGTGCAACTACAAACTACACAGACTTATCTGCCATTACATACTATTCTGGCATTTCAGGGTCTATGGGTTTTGCTAGGAGTAATCAGTAGAACAAAAAGCATAGACCCATATATGCATGTGCATTGTGCTATAGAAGATCAGGATCTTTGTTGTTTGATGTTTGACTTGTAAGCAGGTATATAAGCTATGAATAATAATTTAAAGTACTTGTTGGCTTTAATTCAAACTGATAATTATTGGTGATTCCAGAAATATTATAGATGTACCTAGCTGTGTAATTCACCAAGATTCCTAACAAATGATAGATGCCTTTTAGATTTATCAAGTTTTCTATTCCTTAGATGTCAAGTTTTGTAAATTATGGCAAGAAATTTTATTACCTTTATTGCAAACTTGGCATTTCTATAATTGAAGCAATAAGGTTTTGACCCACTAATATCTAGCAGTATGAAAAATGAATGATAAGATGAAAGAAAGCATTGGTGGCAAACAATGTCTGTCACTTTTTTGTTGTTGCTGTTACCAAGGTTATAATATTCTTCAATGCATACCGGTAATTTTGGAGACACTCCATTAGGTCTTGAACTAGATGGTGAAGCAAATATTACCCATCTCTCCATCTTTAAAACTATGTAATTTAACTACTTGCTATTATGAATGTTATTTTTTTCTCACAGAAGTTGCATCTTTTTTAAACCTTACCTGAAGTTCTTTTTGCAGTTCTTAAATTTTCCATTGTTATTATGTACATGTACCTTTTGAAATGTTTCCATAAAGTCAGTATTGTACTGATTTGCTTTTAAACTTCACACACACACACACACACACACACACACACACACACACACACACACACACAGAGCTTTAAAACCATTTGTAAAGTATAAAAAAAAATGTTACTTTAATTTTGATAAATAACAGTCTCTCTCCCCCCCCCCCCCCCCCAAGAACAGGTCTAAATACATCTTTTTTAAAATTTAAAATGTTTAATTATATAGTTGGCACTAACAGCAGCCAGTTATTCCGTGAACATTCTTTTCTTGTAAAAACCAAGTTCTCTTATTCAGCAAAATCCCATGAATGGTGAAAAGTCAATTCCTTGGCTGATATTTTCGGTCTAAAAGGCACATTTATTAAGATTATTGTCAAACAGATTGGATTATATTGGCTAAATTGGCAGTTTGATCACATTTGTTTTTCTGGCAACAATGCTTCACTTAAGCTTACATGGGCGTAAGTGGTATTCTATTTTGTGTCTAATAGGCAGAAAATAGATTCAAGCATCTTGTTATTTCAGAGACAGTTATTGAATGGGTTTTGCTGTCGAGTTTGTATGATCGCTTGGTGTAGTGTATTGCAGTGGACATCTATTGATTGGAAACAAGTTGCTTGCTAATATGTTACAATTGAACACCTTTAATCGAAAGTTTTTCCCCCGGCATTAGCTTTTTAGAGTCCCATGTGTGATCCAGATGAAGAATCAATATCCAAACAATGAAATGCACGAGCCATAGTTTCTGCAGCAGTATCGGACAGTATTGTGTTTCATTGTCATTTAACTTCATTAACAGTGCATGCATCTTTGAACTTGTAGCTATGATGATTTCATTGTTTCTGTACAAATTGTAAGCACTGGCAAGATGTTAAGTAATCTTTGAACTTGGAATTGTAGCTATGATGATTTCATTGTTTCTGTACAAATTGTAAGCACTGGCAAGATGTTAAGTAATCTTTGAACTTGTAGCTATGATGATTTCATTGTTTCTGTACAAATTGTAAGCACTGGCAAGATGTTAAGTAATCTTTGAACTTGTAGCTATGATGATTTCATTGTTTCTGTACAAATTGTAAGCACTGGCAAGATGTTAAGTAATCTTTGAACTTGGAATTGTAGCTATGATGATTTCATTGTTTCTGTACAAATTGTAAGCACTGGCAAGATGTTAAGTAATCTTTGAACTTGGAATTGTAGCTATGATGATTTCATTGTTTCTGTACAAATTGTAAGCACTGGCAAAATGTTAAGTAATCTTTGAACTTGAAGCTATGATGATTTCATTGTTTCTGTACAAATTGTAAGCACTGGCAAGATGTTAAGTAATCTTTGAACTTGTAGCTATGATGATTTCATTGTTTCTGTACAAATTGTAAGCACTGGCAAGATGTTAAGTAATCTTTGAACTTGGAATTGTAGCTATGATGATTTCATTGTTTCTGTACAAATTGTAAGCACTGGCAAAATGTTAAGTAATCTTTGAACTTGTAGCTATGATGATTTCATTGTTTCTGTACAAATTGTAAGCACTGGCAAGATGTTAAGTAATCTTTGAACTTGTAGCTATGATGATTTCATTGTTTCTGTACAAATTGTACGCACTGGCAAGATGTTAAGTAATCTTTGAACTTGTAGCTATGATGATTTCATTGTTTCTGTACAAATTGTAAGCACTGGCAAAATGTTAAGTAATCTTTGAACTTGTAGCTATGATGATTTCATTGTTTCTGTACAAATTGTAAGCACTGGCAAGATGTTAAGTAATCTTTGAACTTGGAATTGTAGCTATGATGATTTCATTGTTTCTGTACAAATTGTAAGCACTGGCAAAATGTTAAGTAATCTTTGAACTTGTAGCTATGATGATTTCATTGTTTCTGTACAAATTGTAAGCACTGGCAAGATGTTAAGTAATCTTTGAACTTGTAGCTATGATGATTTCATTGTTTCTGTACAAATTGTACGCACTGGCAAGATGTTAAGTAATCTTTGAACTTGTAGCTATGATGATTTCATTGTTTCTGTACAAATTGTAAGCACTGGCAAAATGTTAAGTAATCTTTGAACTTGTAGCTATGATGATTTCATTGTTTCTGTACAAATTGTAAGCACTGGCAAAATGTTAAGTAATCTTTGAACTTGTAGCTATGATGATTTCATTGTTTCTGTACAAATTGTAGCACTGGCAAGATGTTAAGTAATTAATTATTAAAGCTGTGAAAGTGTGATATTCACTTTTGTATAATTGGCATCCATCTATAGATTGCAATACCCTTAAGCTGTTATCAGATATGTGTTAGTAGGTCTATTCTTTATGCATTTGGATACAGTTTTATAGTATAATGCTCCTGCAGATGAGGGTCTATGTTGTATATTTTACTGATTTACTCCTAACAAACTGCAGACCCAGATATGCTGGTATGTGGAACACTGATCACAAGGTATATACAGTGTAGTCTCATTAGGCTAAACCTAATAATAATGTATTAATGTTTAAGAGGTCAGGAGGCCACATGTGTATTTTTTAAAGAACTGTGGTTTATTTTTAAAAGAATATTGTTGATAATATGGACTAAAATATTTATTTTCTCAAAAAGTGGGTTACATAATATAAAAGTTTTAAAAAAAAGTACAAATGTCACTCATCTGCATTGGAAAGAATGGTGTTTTCATAATTCTTTTCAACGGTTGTAATAATTTTTGTGTTTGTTTCATAAGACCTTTGAGTAACCATATTGATTGTAGGTGCAGAATTAGGTGTTTTCCCAGGTTCTTCCTCTGCCAGATATAAGGGCTACATGAAAGTGTCAACCCCAAAACAACAAGTCTTTTCCACAGTAAAATTGTTCAGATTGTAACCTATCACAGATTTCCTATACTATTGGGATTCTTAAGTCTTTACATTAAAGAAGTTGTATTTTTTTAAAATGCCACAATTCACAACTTTACGTGCATATTTTTGTGTCATCAGTATCATCCAATTACTCATTCATTGTGAAATATTTCGTATTAAATGAATGAAAATTGCTTGATAACCCTGATTGTTATGTGACATGCAGAATATTCTCGATGCCTTAACCTTGTCATTCTTTAATTAAATGCACAGCTAGAATGAATCGAGGATGAAATGACAATTTCTTATATATATATATATATATATATATATATATATATATATTTAATGAGCTTAATTCCATTTTCTAATACGCTGAAAGAAGAAACAAATTATTATATTTTGTTTCCTTTTGTCATGGCATCTTTAAGCAATACAGCATGATATATTCACTTTTTTTCTTAAACAGAGTTTTAAGTTTCTCCAACGCATGGTCAAAATTACAATTTTTTAACTCTTTACCTGGTGTTCCTTCAGTGGCTATTGCATTTATCTTTCTACAGTCATGACGCCTGGGGCACAATACCAATAATATTCTTTTGTTTTCTTGAATTTTGGTCGATGGGAATGTTCTGTTCTGTTATTCATTTTATAAATCTCTCAGTCTCTTTGGCATTGTATTTTAAAAAAATTGAAAATAGACGCATCTAGAGATTTCTGTTGGACTGTTTGATGGGAATCATGCGTATTTGCAACCTTGTGCTTGGCAGCTGAAAAATTATGTAAATTTGGCATATTAAAAGTATATATTTGATAATAACTCAAAAACCAAAATATTCATACTTGGCAACAAAAAAGGGCTGATTTTATGATAATTTCGTGGGAGTTCATATTCCTCTAAAAAGCAAAATAAGTTCTTAAATTGAGTGCTGAGTAACGTTTATCTCAGAGAAGTGTTAAATCACACACCTAGCGATTTTTATCAAAATGACCACTAAGACTTGATGATTAACAGATGTAATTTTCATCTTTGCTAAGATCTGTGGTTTAATTACCCTGTGACACACTACCTGATTGATACTTGCTTTGTTGAAGATATCAAATGAAAGAATTCTGCTGACATAAAATTTTGCATATTAAGGTCTGAGCTGTTGGAATATTCATGCATGCAGAAATGAAAAGTATGGATACTATCTTTTACTTGGTTTTTGGTGTCCCAAACAAATCTGTTAGGTCAGTGTTATCGAGTGTTTTTGGTGTCCCAAACAAATCTGTTAGGTCAGTGTTATCGAGTGTTTTTGGTGTCCCAAACAAATCTGTTAGGTCAGTGTTATCGAGTGGTTTTTGGTGTCCCAACCAAATCTGTTAGGTCAGTGTTATCGAGTGGTTTTTGGTGTCCCAAACAAATCTGTTAGGTCAGTGTTATCGAGTGTTTTTGGTGTCCCAAACAAATCTGTTAGGTCAGTGTTATCGAGTGTTTTTTTCCCCTCATCATATCACTTTTTTCATATCTTTTAAGGAAATGTAATAATTGTGCCAGCTTTTATGAGGATTATCTTTTGAAGGCAATTATTCAAAAAGGCTTGAATTGAAGTTTATAATACACAAATATTTTTCATTGTAAAAGATACAAAACTACGTTTAAAACAGAAACCTTCAAATTTGACCTTCAGATTGTTAATTAAGTACAATTTGTTTTGTGGAAAAGGGAAACCATTTTGGCATTATTGATTTTAATATTTATTTGGTTCATAAATAATATTCTCCCATTGCCTCCTGATGCCAGCTTCCTTCCCCCTTGCAGAAACGCCGGTAAAATTTGAAATGTCACAGCTTTTCAGATCTTCGTCAGTAATACTTCATTCTGGTGTAATACACTTTACAGTTTGTACAATAGCTGAAAATTAAACATCTTCCAATATTTTCTTGTTTATTCTTTACAGAATTGAGGTTGATTCAAGTATGTCAATTCAAGCGATTTAAAATTGGCATGAGTGAGTCCTATACAGAAATGTTCTGTATAGTTTTCTAAGCTACAAGTAGTCAGGTTTGTGACAAGTTTATCTGGTGCTCCAATCGAAACACCTGCAAATTCAATTGTTGGTGTAGATTGAAGTTCTGATGGTAGTAATTTGTTGGTCACAAGGTAGTCATGAGCCCATGAAAGAGCCAAGTTTTTCATTTGTTCACACAACCACTTTTCGCCATTGACATATTTTCCACAAAAATTAATGAAGTTTGACTGATATTGTTCTCTAGTGCTTGTCAGGTGAGCAGATGAATTAACTATTTTGAAAGCATGTGTACTTTTCCATTGCATCAAGTCTTTAACTTCTGTTGTCACTGTGGTTAATAATGCAGTTGATATTTAAATGACTGGTGTATCAACACGTAGGTAAATTTACTTTTTTGTTTGATACATTGGGGTGAAATTATTGATATATTCTCATGGTGAAAATTATTCATTCCTTTTAATACCATTGCATTCCCCCCCCCCCACACACACACACGCTACACAGGAACTGTAAGAAAAGATTAGTTTGTAACAAAAAGAAATTAGCGTGATTTAAATTTGTCTTATTGTAGTAGCAAGTACTCATTTATTCTAGTGTCACATGCAGTTGCACTTTATTACTGGTATTCTAATATACCATTCTACTTTGTTCCAGCAGTTCGTACCGCAGTACCATTCTACCATGCTGGTACTTGAGCAGTTTCTGCCATTCAGGAATGTAGGAAAATTCCCAAACTATAAAAGACTAAATAATGTGAACTGAGCAAGAATAACAATACCCAAAAGGAAGTCACTTCATTATGTGCATAAATATTCAGTAATATATTTTATAAACCCATCTTATTTATTTCTTCTGAAAATATGCAAATTATTGAATAAACTCCTGTATTATTGCAGTCCAATTCAATATTTCAACAACCAACTGCAGTGGTTTTATTGTTAGTGTGCAGGATTGGATTTGGGGTATAAATCCTGCCCAGGCCAGTCCAGATTGGTTTCCATAGTGTGTCTTGGCACTTTGCTTCCATTGCAGCAGCACTAGCCTTTTGTGTGCTGATATGCCATACTGCCCTAAAAGTTTATCATTTTTTAAACATGATTAACGTGTCATCTTTTCAGATCTGAAGAGAAGGTTTGAGAGTGAACCATTCAGTGCCCGTGTAAAGCTGCAAGACCAGGTGATGTTCAGATGTCTTCCACCAGAAGGAAAGCCCCTGCCGGAGGTACGTATGATGTAGCAGTTGAATCTTAGACAAAATCACACTGTACTTTTTATATATTTTTTTTTTCTTTTTTTTTTCTTCCCTTTTTATTTGTATTCAGCCACATCCTTGTTATTGAAAATTTGGTTATGGGAAGGCGTGTACGGGTTTGCAAAAGAGTAGAAACTTAAGTCCCTTTGAATAGTGATACCACTAAAAAAATTATTTTTGAAAACGTTGCATTTATACCATGCACATAAAGCGTGTGAATATTCAGACAATTATGACACACCTTGGTACATAGATTTTGTTCAACCTTTGATAACACTCTGCTCTTGTTTCACATATAATCTAACATCTAATTGGTACTCTTCTCAAATCATGACAAGATTTTCAAATTTGCAGATAACAGAAAATTAAGCTGCATAAGTTGCAATAAGCATTCCACAAGCACTGCAAATGTTGTGAATTCAGGTACAGTTATGCTTCTATTTTCAGTCACCATATGTTTCTTACTATATACACCCATGTGTGTTATTACTATATAGGACACCACATAAATATTCTATGTGGTATATTGGTTGAGGTCTTTTTTTTTCAGAATGTAAATTAGAATTACTGAGTTATGAGGTATATATTCTTTGAAGGGTATTTGACAGGGATATACATCAAATGTCCATTTGAAGTTTGTCTTTATGCAGACAACCCTATCAGGAGTAGCAGTGGACCATCTCAGGAACACATTCCTTCCTCTCATCCCTGGTGAAATTGGCATTGAAACTAACATCATAGGTAAAATCTTGAAACTGAGGTTGGGATATACATGGGATTTACAAACATGAAAACACTAACATGGCCCATAAATCCTTTGAGTGTCTGGCTAAAATACCTCAATAGTTAATTCCTGAGAATTGTGTGGATTTTTCCAAGCCATAAAGTCCAGACAATAAAGGAACTGTTTACATTTGGAAGTTTTATACCTCATAAGTTGTGAACACCTGGAAATCATTTAAACAGACTGGTCACATTTGTAGCTATGAACTTGTCCCATCTGCCCTTGGGAAAACCCTGTATAGCATAGCTAGCAAAAAATTTGAATAATTTTGATTTGAACGCAATATAAATTTTAGACTGTAAGTTGGCATTGAATTGTGGGAGATCAATCTTTTATTTAAGGACAGTTGTGCATTTTGAGAGTCACCCTAGAATGGCATCTGATTCTTGACATACATGGAAAAAAGTGTTTTGAATGAGAGCCCTGTAGCAGATGGAGGAGTTAATGAGAGAAATAATTACATGATATATTAAGTATTCAATACACCAACTACAGTGATGTCAAAGTGGACTGAGTGAAGTTAATACCTAATGCAAAATGTTGAAATTTAAGAAATTTGTATGTGATTTGTGTTTTTGTTACAGAAGCCATTATGATTATTCCATATCTTCCATGGTAATTGTTAGAAGAGATCTGATCAGTTTATTTTAGCTGAATCCAATTAGAAAATGGAGCATTTGATAGCATTTTGGCAGGCTACATATGCCAGTGGCCATTGTGGAATGATGGATCAAAGAACATGGGCTAGTGATGATGATGTTTGGAACAACACTACTAATGGTCATTTGTCAAGTTCAAATCAGTATGTTGTATTTTGTCATAAACTTGTCCAAAAAAAATATTCTTGTACATGTTAGATTATGCCATGATATGGTATACACAATGTAAACATTTCATTGTTTGCTATTACTGATATAATTGACATTGAACTTACTTGGCACAAAAATTATAACTTTTTTAAGAATACTGGAAGTGTTTTTCCATATAATGTGTCTTCCCATTTCATATTTCATACATGCTGGAAGTGGCTTCCCATTTAATTGTCTTCCCATTTAATCTCTCATACATGCTGGAAGTGGCTTCCCATTTAATATCTTGTACTTCTGATTAGGGATTAATCTATATATATATATATATATATATATATATATATATATATAGTGCAGCATAACATTTTGTAAACCACTCATAAGTGGACCTAGAATTAGGCCACATTGGCCGAGGTTGGGGAAAAAAATTCCAAGTACTCTATAACGACAAGGGAGTTGCAATATTTTACTTATCCCTGCAATCATTTTTATTCCATGCAGTCCGTACCGCCACAACAAGACCTATTTTCTTACTACACTGCAGGTACTTGATGCCAGCTTGAGACTAAAATGGAACAATACTCTTGCCTGATTATGCAGTTTTTATTGTATTGGTAAAATTTCACCTTTCATGTGTTGATGTGCCATGTAACATGAAATGAACCAAACCAGTTATTACACGTGAATCTGTAGACATGAAATTTCATTTAGTCTCAGCAAAGCAAACCTGTTGCAGGGTGACAAAAAAGAATTGTGTTAAAATACACAAAATTGAATTTGTGTATTACATGAAGTGTCCACAACGAAAGTTTTTCAAAAGTTTAATTTAGTAATACATTTCAGTGTCTTTTAGAGGTTTCAGACATAGATGTCGTGAATAAAAAGAAATCGTGCTTTATCTTCACCAAGATCTGTGTAGTTGCATAATGCCCCAGAACATCTGGGTCTGTGCAGATTGTTAGGAGTAATTCCTACAGCAAACACCATAAACCCTGATTTATGGGTGCAGAACATGATAGCAGTTGTTGATTGTAGTTCGATTCAACTTATAAGTGAGTATATATGGCAGGTTCAGGACTAGATTGTTTTTTTTTATTGGATCTGGCTTGAATGCTAGTATATATGGTATATTTCTCAGTGTTTATCAGTATATATGGTACCGTATTTACCGTATGTTTTCGGACACTGTATGTTTTCGGACACCGTTTTTTTCGGGGAAAAATCATATTTAAATGCCTTGTAAGTTTTCGGACGTTGCTTCGCTATAATTGTTTCTACAATTTATGTTTTCGGACACAATCTTGGATGACCTGCTTCGTCGTTTTAATGTAAAATTTACAGCGTGTTTGCCGTTAATTTAACTGATACAAAGTTCGCTTCATTTGGTCGCCAATTATTTAATGCGATCATGAACGTCCATGAACTAATATAATTTAAAATTATTAATCACATGTATTTCGGGATAGTGACAACACCTGCTGCATTAGTCGGACATGTTACACGAGCTCTAAAGTGTATATCAACAACGGATTGTCTTGTTAAATCAAGATGTTCCAACGAAAAGTAACAGATCGGATATAGATTTCTGAAATCATATTGTGATATTTGCAGACCGGTATCGACATTTTGATCGCGTCACTTATATGACAACATACGATGATACATGCGTGCTATTTTATTTTGATCAGACTCGTCATCTAGAGCAGCTTTCTTCGTAGGCGGTTGTTTTTGTGATGCTTCCTCAGAATCATTAATTCGAAGTCGCTTCTGTGAACGGCCTGCTGGTCTCTTTGGAGACGATTTTGGCAAGGGCGAGTCCCTCCAAGAACTAGGCAGTGCCTCCTCACTTGTTGCATAACGTATGATAAACTTATTCATCAAATTTATTACAGTACTAACAATATTATGTTTCACAACGATAGCTATCCAGTATATTAACTTTTGTATGTGGTGGGTATTTTATTTATACTTTTTATTTTAATAGTTTGATTCAGCTAACAAAAATATGATTGGTTGTCAGTATACACATTGTTACACACGAAACCACTTCATGTTATGGCTTTGATTAGAAACCATGACCCCTGCTTTATATCATTAAACAATACATCAGAGTCGGTATGGATTAGTAAAATTCATTGGCATTGTCCAACAAAACAAACCCCTTATCCCTGAGGCATTATATACAAACGTTTAAACATAGTTATTGTTCTACAGGTAATAAACCTCATGGTAGACGATATATTTGATTGTGGGTGCTAAATGTTAGGTACATCGTGTGCTCTTTTAATAAAATCCAGATGGCTGCCTTTCATTTCCGAACACATCTGTCAAAGAAATCCCACCAGTTATATTATTAACAATTAACACCCAGACACTTTGAAATCTCTGACATGCATCACTACAATCTTCGAGCAGTAGATCGTTTCCAGCCGGCAAGCTTTGATCATTTTAATCTACCCTCGGCTAGGTGGGAAAAAAAGAAGAGAGAACCACAACAAATGCATCACCTTTATTTAAAACAAATATCAACATATTAATCACGCCGACTCGTATATTGCAAATTGCTTTTTATTTTTACCCTTCGTAGGCATACATACAACACTCACCCCATTTGGTGCCTCTCACCCTTGGTGCTCTAAGAATAGCCATCATGCATGTACTGGTGTTTCAACTCTCGATACTAAAATGTTTCTGCCCAAAATATCTTATGAATTAGTACTCCAAATCTTTTTATTTAGTTTGTATTAATATCTTAATTACACAGAAATAAAGCTTGCGTGCGTTTGTAATGTAGATTTTAATGATCATTAGCAGAAGGTTAAACTGGATTGCAAGATTACTATGTTAATATGGCGGTTCTTTTGGAAAATACGTACACAATCGTGGCTCTAATACATGTATGGCTTTGTTTTCTGGTGGATGGACATGTATCAAATTGACAAAATAGGCAAGTAATGCCCATTTTTCATTAATTATCCTTTCCGTGGTGTTAGACAAAATACTTGTTTTACTTCATGGCAGCACGTTGTCATGTGAGCTAACGGTAACTTCATTACGGACGGGTAAGGAGGGGGGGGCGACATAATTCTATCTTCACTTATATGTTTTCGGACACCTAATCAAAGAATTTAATATGTATTCGGACAACAAAAAAAGTAATTATTTGTTGCAGTCCGAAAACATACGGTAAATACGGTATATTTGTCAGTGTTCAACTGTTGGTCAGTATATATGGTATATTTGTCAGTGTTGGTCAGTATATATGGTATATTTGTCAGTGTTGGTCAGTATATATGGTATATTTGTCAGTGTTTACCAGTATATATGGTTTATTTGTCAGTGTTGGTCAGCATATATGGTATATTTGGCGAGGCCTTTTATCAGACATTGCAAATGACAGCTGAGATACAATTTTTGGATGTATTAGTGCAACAGCTGGTACATCGTCAGTTTCATGCTTACCTGGGTGACAGAATTATTGCCTATGCTTTTTTAATAAAAGCTTCCTCAGAAGTAGTGTTGGTTTGAAAACTTATTTGTTTGATTTATGAAAGAAGTCACAGAACATTACTGATTGTAATTATTCAATTTTCTGTTTTCATCACAGAAGCCAATTACATTACATCCGCTTGACAAATCCTTTGATTTGATTTCTGGGAACTTCAGTTTTGTAGCTAGCATAGTCATTAGTGTATCATGTGTGTATACATAGCTACAAGCAGCATAAACACAAATATCTGCCACAATCATAGACCCAGATCTGCTGTTGTGTCATGTATCCCAGCTACCAACAGCATTTAACTTGTCCTGGAATGATTTGTAATCAATAAGGCAATTTTGTGGGCAAGGGAATTGTTGTCAGTTACATGAAATTCACTTGTCCTGGAATGATTTTTAATTATATAGGCAATTTACATGAAATTCACTTGTCCTGGAATGATTTTTAATCATATAGGCAATTTACATGAAATTCACTTGTCCTGGAATGATTTTTAATCATATAGGCAATTTACATGAAATTCACTTGTCCTGGAATGATTTTTAATCATATAGACAATTTACATGAAATTCACTTGTCCTGGAATGATTTTTAATCATATAGACAATTTACGTGAAATTCACTTGCCCTGGAATGATTTTTAATCATATAGACAATTTACGTGAAATTCACTTGTCCTGGAATGATTTTTAATCATATAGGCAATTTACGTGAAATTCACTTGTCCTGGAATGATTTTTAATCATATAGGCAATTTATGTGAAATTCACTTGTCCTGGAATGATTTTTAATCATATAGGCAATTTACATGAAATTCACTTGTCCTGGAATGATTTTTAATCATATAGGCAATTTACATGAAATTCACTTGTCCTGGAATGATTTTTAATCATATAGGCAATTTACATGAAATTCACTTGTCCTGGAATGATTTTTAATCATATAGGCAATTTACATGAAATTCACTTGTCCTGGAATGATTTTTAATCATATAGACAATTTACATGAAATTCACTTGTCCTGGAGTCATTTTTAATTACTAGTATATAGGCAGTTTTGTGGGCATGGGAATTGTCATCAGTTCCATGAAATTTATAGGCCATGAAAGATAAATCTATGTGTGGAGCTGATACTAGTCCCAATTTCTGACCTTGTTCACATAAATCCTTAGTTTTCAATTTGAAAATTGTCAATTACTCAGCATAATACCAAATACTTATTTATATATTTACTTTGTATGAAAAGACATACTTTTGACTGCCACAGTATAATAAGGATTGTACTGATGTAACACATACACACACACTCACACACACACACACACACACACAAACACAGACAGAGCAATGAGCTGGGTAATTTACATGGTTATGTTTTCTTTTCATCTGCTACATAAAAGAAACAAAAAAAAAACCTTTATCCCGACTGGGGGGTCCCTCCTCCCCCACCGCCACTACTTTGGGAACTCACCCACCAACTTTAACTCTAATGAAAGATCCTGTACGCATACATACATACATACATACATACATACATACATACATACATACATACATACATACATACAGACAGACAGACAGACAGACAGACAGACAGATAGACAGACCGACAGACAGACATAACCGCTACGATGGCCTAGTGGTTAGAGTGTCTACCACGGAAGTGGGAGGTCCTGGGTTTGATCCCCGGCCAAGTCATACCAAAGACTTACAAAAACAGCTGCCTCACTTGTCACTCAGCATTAAGAGGTTAGTGTTAGGACTGGTCGGTCTGGTGTCGGGATAATGTGACTGGGTGGGTCATCATGCTATATGTCTGCAGCATGATGCCCCAGTGCTAGACGTCACTTTAAACTGCCTCACAGTAGACATTGTAGCAATATGACTGAAAAATTGTTAAAGCTACTTTAAAAATCCTCAACAAACAAACAAAACAAACAGACAGATAGACAGATTCGTAAGCTACCACCAAATCATGTATGCTCTCTCAGCATGCATGCAGACAGATTGTTGCAGATTTGGCTGTGCACAAAACAAGTTTGGGGATATTTGTTTTACAGACTTGTAATTTTTAATCTCATTATTACTTGGGATTTGTTTATTTCTAAGATAATACTTATTTCCAGCATTACTAATTTAATGTAAGACACTTTTAGTGTTTAGATCAAAAGTTAAATTAGACTCAGGAAATTTGACTTTGTAATTGCCTTAATTATTCAATATTTCTCTGAAGGCATGTTAAAGTTATACATAAAGTTTTATCTAATTGTATTTATTTGTGGGGAAAATTATTTGGAAGGCATGTTGTATAGTAACAGTGCAGACTGGAAAAAGATGACCAGATCTATTCCTTTAATAGATTGTGAGCTACCACCAAAATCCTCAAGTAGATTGTTTCATCAGTTCAATATATTTCATCCGAAATTGGTGTGTAGTAATATCTAGGCAAGAATTTACTATGGCCCTTCCAGACTTTTAAAGATTATTGCACCTTGAAAGCAAAATTAATGAGGAAACTGAAGAAGTGAGGGCATTACTTGGTAAGAGTGAAGCATTATCGAAGAAATTTGAATACACATGATGGTGGAAAATGTGATCAGTGATTATCTCTTGACATTCCTTCCATGCCATCCAGTTGTATCTGTAGCAGTGCGCACAAGTTTTATTGATAAACGTTTTCAGTTCCTGGTATTTGTACCTGTACTAAAATAGCTGTTTCTGTAAACTTGTAATTTTTGTTTTCATTCTTCGACATCAATAATTATTTCTCAGATGAAAACCACTTTCATCAGCTTTTCAGCTTAGTTTTTCCTCAGCTTAAATGTTTCTGCTAGCGTTCACCACACTTGAACACTTAAAATACTTGGTCAGACTGACAAAAGAAAGACAAGTACTTACTGCAGCCCAGCAGTGGAATCATGCAGTGTAACTGATCCAACTGTTTTTTCATCCTTTTTTTTTTTGTTTTCTGCTTTTCTCAGTTTTCCCCTTTTTCTTTTATTTTTTCCACACTGTCTTCCTCATATTTCTTGCTGAATACTTTAGTACCGGTAGCAGGAGGCTAGCAGAATAGTTTTCCAAGTAGTGAATCATAAAACAAAAACAGATGGCATGTACATAAAATAGACCACTTTGATTTTTATTGCAGTCTTCTGTGGGGTGACCCCCACCGATTAATACTTGACATAAGGACTGTTATTGAAATTGTGGTACTAAAATGGAAACAAAAATTTAAACAATTTGTTTGTCTTCATTTTTTATGAAGCACAAAAGTTGCTTTAAATATTGACACGGAAGTGACTACGGATAAATTTGTGAGAGTTGAGAAGTTTCTACGATCTTAATTGTTGTTTGAATGAGGCCATACATATAGTATCAAAGGAAGAATATTTGTATTTAAGTGAGTTACCCTTATTAAATAAAGACATTATTATTATTATTATTATTATTATTGCTATTATTATTATTATTATTATTATTATTATTGCTATTATTATTATTATTATTGCTATTATTATTATTATTATTATTATTATTATTATTATTATTATTATTATTATTGCTATTATTATTATTATTATTATTATTATTATTATTATTATTATTATTATTAAACTGTCCATATCAGCGTGAAATATTATGTGATCCCATCACAGCAAGAACATATTATGCCACTTAATCTCCGGAACCAATCATATCACTTGCTAAATTTTAAGAAAGCCAATTTTTTTTTTTTTAGGTATTGGAAAGAAAAGTTGTGTTTCATTTATTTTACTAGCCCAGCTAGGAATCTCAAAAAAGCATAGAAGAAATCGGGCTGGACAATTGCAAACAATAATTCAAACCCTGGCCAAGTCATGCCAAAGACAAATTGTACTTACAGCTGCCTTAAACGTGGCGCTCAGCATTAAGAGGTTAGTGTTAGGACTGGTTGGCCTGGTGTCAGGATAATGTGACTGGGTGGGACATCATGCTACATGTCTGCGGCATGAGGCCCCTGGAGTGCTAGACATCACTATAAACTGCCTCACTGCAGACATCATAGCGATATGACTTAAAAAATGTTAAAGCTATATTAAAAATCCAAATAGCACACACCAGTCTTCAGCACACAATAGGCTATACATGGGCACCAGTATTAATGATGGAGGAAGAACCTGGGAAAACCCTGGAAAGAACCACTAACCCATGAGAAGCTTAGTAACTGGCAAGCTTCTCACATACGCACATTGGCCGAATCTGAGACTCGAACTCACACAAGCAGAGGTGAGATTGCAGTGATCCATAATGGAGAGCGCTTTAGACCACTCTGCCACTCAGGGCCCCTAACTCAACAGTTAAGATGAGGTTAAATTGTCTTTTAGGTGATCAGTATAGTGCTATCAGGATTATCATGGTTCCATAATTATTACTAATTACAGTCTCCTAATTTGTGTTCTTACTCTGAAGTAATTGTAATAAAATGAATATACCACAGGTGCTCGACGTGAGCTTGATGTGAAATATGACATATGACCCTCTCTATATACTATATAAAAAATATATACTATATAAAAAATATATAGGATATAAAAAAAATATAGTATATAGAGAGGGTCATATGTCACAATGGGTCATTGGTGTAATCTAAGGTATTGTTATCACTGCATGATTTTTTCCCTTTAGATTATTGTTTTTTATTTCACATCAAGCTCGCGTGAGCACCTGTGGAATATACCAGTCTTTTGAATACGACACAACAGCATCTCATTATTGTGTAGGTAATGGTTGGAAAAATGACTACCGGTAATGCAGAAAGTGAGGAATTCAGAACTTGAGCATTTGAAAAACAAAACAAAAAACAAAAGAAGTCTTTGGACTCTTGGAGTGATAGTTTTATTACTTCCTTGATAATTCATGCCATTTAAATTGAGACTTTTGTGCATTTTTTTTTTTTTTTTTTGCTTTCTTTTTGGAGTTAAAGAAAATTTACACATAACCTGTTCTAATGATATATTTACATTATTCATATTCCATGTTGTCTGTTCTGACAAATTTTTCTTTTCTTTTGACTCAATCTTTTACATAAAAAGCCATTATGGCCTAAGTTTGTTGGTATGTCACTTGATCAGCATCCTTTACAATCAAAATAAGGTTATCTGTAAAAGAAGAATGTTACCTGTTACATGGCTGGAGTTGAAGAGAAAATCTGACACTGCATACATGTATATGATATAACTGATCAGTTGTGTCATCATAAGACAGCTATCAGAGAAAATCACTGTGGTTATCTGTCTGATGGAAAATCTGAGATTTCACTGTGTGTGTGTATTTTTAAGAAGCATTACAAAAAAAATCAAGTCATATCACTGCAATATCTGTGGTGTGGCAATTAATTGCAATGTCATGCAGCATCACATTATCCTGACACCAGGCCAATCAGTCCTAACACTAACTTCTTTATGCCGATTGCCTAGTGAGGTAGCTCTTAGCACCAGTTTTACAAGTCTTTGGTATGACTCGATTGGGATTTGAACCTGTAATCTCCCGCATCTATGGTAAATGTTCTAACCAGTAGACCAACAGAGTGATCAGATTTCACTGTGGCTAGTTGCAGGATGAAAAATCTGATATTTCACTGTGGCTTGTTTATTTGTATCCTGGAAAACCTGAGATTTTACTGTGGTTAGTATATTTTTTGTAGTTAGACTCATCCTGAATGTGCATTATTAGAGCCAATTTTACTAGACACACCCCATAATTATGTTGTTTTTCCATAGAGAAAGAGAATACTGCAAAATCAGAAAGAAATGAAAGATAACTGAACATGAATGAATGTTATGAATTATACATAATTAGACCCAGCTGGCAAGCAAATAAATCTGGCAAAATTGACAATCCTATATTGTGTAGTTTTTGCTGATCATGAATACTGTCAATCCTTGGTTTCTCTGGTTGAACAACCAACACCTATTAATACAAGCCAAGTGGAAAATATAAGGTGTTGGTTAAGATTTGTTGAAAGATAAATTTTGAAAGCTTTAAACCTTGGATATTGATGATTTTATTAAATGTGACATTTGATTACATAATTAGAAGTGGTGACACTTTGATGCTTTTTCCTGGATAGTTTAGTATGGGATTTGATGATCAAGAAGAACTTGAGCATGGTTAATTAAAGCCAGTATACAATTCTGGGCCCTTTCATTTGTACAAATTCTATGTAATCTTTTAATATCATCACTCAAATCATTGAAGAGAAGCAAACAATAAAGCCAACATTCTTTGATAAAAAGTGAAGAAACCAAAATGAGCATTCTTAGCTTAATTGACACTAAGGTCAAATAATTCTAATTTCAGCTATCTAAAACTGTTTTTCACTTTTTAAAGGTTTTAAATTCAAGATTTCAGATCTTATGGAAGACAGTATATGAAAGGAAATTGCCAAGCTAAAATCTAGGATTACAACCATAATGTCTGGATATTTTGTGTGCATATCTTGTGAAGTCAGTAAAAAAAGTCATGTAATATAATAACTAAATTTGGGTAGTAGGACAGTACGCTATACTTAATAAGTTGAAGTTTCAAATAACAAATATTTTACCAACAAAGATAATTACAAATTCACTATTCTCTCCCAAATATCCAGTAATGATAGCTTTTAGCTTCTTTCAGCTCATCACTAGTGATTGATTATAACAAAATCAAATCATCCAATTTTATCATGATCAACGTAAAGGAAAATAAAATCCAATACAACCACTTAACTTTTTTTTTAATAAATAACTTTAATGAGAAAAGACCATGATATTAATTATGCTGGTTTTTTTTAATACTTGAGTTTAATGTACATGTATATTCTTTACCGGATTTTGACTTTCAAAAGAATTTTATTACTGGATGGAGGCTTATACCATTTCTTAAAATCGTGTGAAGGTCTTTTTTGTGCATCTCTGATTTATAGTGGCACCCTCCTTAAATAACAGTGTGCAGGACTTGCAATCATTTCATGAATTAATTGTCATAACATTATTTAAGCCTGAGTCATTGCTTAATAAAGTTTGAAACATTTCAATTATTGCACAGGTTTTAGAAAGACAATACGAGTTAATTCTTGTTAATTACAATTGTGAACATCCACTGGTGAATAGATGTATATTCCCAGTTGACCGTTAACAGATTTTAGCCATAGCTATACTGTAAAAATGCAATTAAATCACACAGCTAATTAAATTTAATTAACCTAACCTGAAGTCATTACATAGTACATTTACAATGTTGAATACTTTTTTTAATTAGCTAATTTGTAGGCTCTTGACTCCTCAAGGAAATTAAAAGTATTTAGTCTCAAAATCAATGATTGCCAAATATAAAATATTCATTTCTTTTCTGAAATGTTCCTTTTGGATTCTTCTTTTGAGTTTCTTCTCTATTTTTCAATTGATGTATTGCAGGTTTTAAATGGACCATGAACCAACCCAGGTTGGCTGCAATAGTAATAGGTCAGTGGGAAAGACACTTTATGCCTGTAGCCTCAGAAACATGTGGTCTTTCATGTACTGATGTGTCGTTAGCACTAGTCAAGTTAATCAGGCAGTCATTCTCTTTGTCTTACATGGTGTCATAAGAACAAATATATCTACATATGCATAGTAACTAGCTAGAATTTTACTTGGTAAATAAAATCTTTATGGTTTGAATCAGATATATAGACAAGGGTCAACATTTAAAAGTCAGATTTTTCCAATTTCATGTCAGGAATCAGATTAGACTCACTTAGAATTGTTCATAAAAATAATTATTCTTTTAGATAAAATGGTAGATATGTACCAAACTAGTGGTTTATAATCCAATTGTCACCGTGCTGTATCGATCATAACTTGCCTGTAATTGACAATGATCTTGAATTTCATCTTTAAACTTCATGAAATAATGCATTTCTATGTTCTCTAAAGGTGGAGCACCTGCTTCAAGAGCCAAATCTCTTGAAATTTAAACTGTTTGCCACATATTTTATTTCAAAGTACCATAAATGTGATACCCACTTTTGACTCTATCTCAAAAGTGATCAGGCTGAAGAGAGTGCTTTCCATTACAGAAATAATTTCCCCCGTCAAGTTTTTAACAGGGCGCATCCCTTGCACTTCAACCTTAGATGCAGATATCTTGAAATTTAAACAGTTACATTTGCCTTGCACAGATGTTTGAAATAAACAAGGGGTTAAAATTAAAATTCTTTGATAAACATGAAAGACAGAGGGATAAATTTCAAATGGAGGGAAGTGACCAAAACACACTGTATAGTGTTGTAGTTCAGTCTAATTTTTCAACAACTTGGAAACGCATAGGTTAAACACCATGCCAACTGAGAGGAACATTTCAAGAAAAAAAACTGAAGCCTTTTCAAACCAATATCACATGGCGGTGAAGGAAAAAATAGGAAATAGTCTGAAGTTTTAAGTTGTTCCTTTCAATTACTGATGTTTAACTGGTATATAAAATAAACATACTTTTTAATTAAAGTGATTTTTTTAAAAACCAAAGTAATTTTCACGAAACTAGATCAATGCTATAACACACACACACACACACACACACACACTTCTTCAATTCTGACATTTACTTAATTAAGGTCTCTTTCCTTGCTTGGCCCTAAGTCTGTATTCATTCTAAAAATATATAGGAAATCATAGCCATTGTATTTGTACAGTCTCTAACGAATATTTTAAATTTTAATAAAGGAAAATAACCTGACTTACAGTATACCAATATTATGACCATGACACATGTTTTATTGCACTGAAAATATATGATAATGGATGGTTATGTACGACTCTAACCTATATGCATGAAATCCCATAATTAATTGCTTGGTCTTCAGAGTTCATTTATTTGGCTTGTATGATGGTTTTTATAGCTTTCCAGTATGACATATTACAGAATTTTAAAAAAAGTGTCAATTTTTTTTCTTGTTTGAATTTTCCAGTATCCATCAAGCTTAAGTAAAGTCATTAGACCAGACAAGGTTCAAGTTTGTTTTTTATGAACTACATCATACTATAATGCTAGTGTTTGCCTCACTTCAGAGTTGACATATATCTATGCATGTAGGTAGGTGGGTAGGTAGGTTTGTATGCATGTATGTAATTTTTTTTATGGCACCTTGACAGAAAGTGGTTGTGTAGTGCCAGTTAAAATTAAGTCTGTAACTGGATTGGCAGAACAATACTGTAGATACTTGAAAAGTGACATGTTTAGTGAAAGGTTGTGAATGTTATCTGGTGCTGTATCAAAAGTTATAGATAGCTGAACAATGTCAGAGGACACGCATTCCTAATGCTAACACCATTAATTCTCAGTTGAAAAGAATTCACAATTTAATTACACAAATGAATTAATGGCCTTTAGTCCTTATCCTAACTACATTCCTTGCTAATTAACGATTCATTAACATACTTTCCTTGCTAATTAATGATTCATTGACGTACATTCCTTGCTAATTATTGATTCATTGACATACATTCCTTGCTAATTATTGATTCATTGACATACATTCCTTGCTTATTAATGATTCATTGACATACCTTCCTTGCTAATTAATGATTCATTGACATACATTCCTTGCTAATTAATGATTCATTGACATACATTCCTTGCTAATTAATGATTTATTAACATACATTCCTTGCTAATTATTGATTCATTGACATACATTCCTTGCTAATTATTGATTCATTGACATACATTCCTTGCTAATTAATGATTCATTGACATACCTTCCTTGCTAATTAATGATTCATTGACATACATTCCTTGCTAATTAATGATTCATTGACATACATTCCTTGCTAATTAATGATTTATTAACATACATTCCTTGCTAATTATTGATTCATTGACATACATTCCTTGCTAATTATTGATTCATTGACATACATTCCTTGCTAATTAATGATTCATTGACATACCTTCCTTGCTAATTAATGATTCATTGACATACATTCCTTGCTAATTAATGATTCATTGACATACATTCCTTGCTAATTAAGGATTCATTGACATACTTTTCTTGCTAATTAATCATTCATCGACTTAAATTCCATGCTAATTATTGATTCATTGACATACTTTCCTTGCTAATTATTGATTCATTGACATACTTTCCTTGCTAATTATTGATTCATTGACACGCATTTCCATACATAAAAAAGTCAAGTCTCAGCATACATGATACAAGTCATTTAAGATGATTTACTTCTCACAGTTCATGTCAGAAGAAACACATAAAATCTTTAGGATACATAATTCACATAATGTAAAAGACCAATTACATGTACTAGTAATTCTCAGAATGTTATGAAATTACAATGCTACATGATTTCTTTCACTTTCAAGACAAATGAATATGTGATTATTTTCTGAAATGGAGGAAAATTGAATTATGAATTTAAAATGAATAAATTCAGCAAATAATTACAAACTGTGCATTAAAGAACAAAATTATAACATCCCATTGAATACAGAGTAACTCTCCAGATGGCTATTATTAATTACCATTCAATAAAATATAACTTTTTAACACTGTTTTAATCACCCACCCACCCCCCATTTCCCAAAATGTTAGCCCTGGTTTGTCCTAGTTTTGTAATTTCCTGCTACATTGCATTAACATATCTGTCCCATCATTATTGATTGGTCTCTAATTGAAATTCACTTATGCCCTCTAAACAAAAGAGATTACTAATTAAAGCTGCCATTAGTTATTGTGGTCAAGCCTATATGTCAGTCTTAATGGTTATGTCATGCTGAACACAACAGAATGTATGGCAAGAAAATATCTACATATTATTATTTTGCATTTTGAATAACATGTATCAACAAGATCCATGTTTCACTGATCAGTGTAACTTTAATAGATCTATATCAGAGTTTTATTGCAAGAGTTTTAAAAGCATCCTCATACTTATGTTAAGCCAGGCTTTTACCTGAGTTTTCTTCATTACAGGTGTTTTGGTTGAAAGATGGCCAGTTGATTGACACAAGAGAAATCAATTTCATAATTTCTAGTGAGGGAAGTTTAATTATCAACCAGGCACGACTTGAGGACCAGGGCAACTACACCTGTGGAGCTTCAAATGTTGTAACAAGGAGACTCAGTGAGCCAGCCACACTAACTATCTATGGTAAGTCAATATTGACCAACGTTATTTCACTGACTTGAAGAGTTTACAACCTTTGCCACTGTTAAAGATGTCTCTGCATTGGCTCTGCTTTCTCTTTTCCAATATCGTTGTGTGAATTTAATATTTCTAGGAAGATCTATTTTTGAGAATTAAATTAACCCACAAATTAAAGTGAATGAGACATTGAGCATGCATAAGTGGTCAGTTCCACGCATGGGTGATCAGTTCCAAGAAAATCATGCAGTTCTTGATATATTTTAGCAATTGCTTCTGTCCATGAGACATGCTGGTTCCCATTGGTTTTTTAAAAGCTAGTTTTTACTGCAGGGTTAACCTTGACCAGTTTGCAATAGTTTTTTTAAAAGCTAGTTTTTACTGCAGGGTTAATCTTGACCAATTTGCAAAAGTTTTTTAAAAGCTAGTTTTTACTGCAGGGTTAACCATGACCAGTTTGCAAAAGTTTTTTAAAAGCTAGTTTTTTACAGCAGGGTTAATCTTGACTTGTTTGCAATAGTTTTTTTAAAGGCTAGTTTTTACAGCAGGGTTAATCTTGACCAGTTTGCAATAGTTTTTTTAAAGGCTAGTTTTTACAGCAAGGTTAATCTTGACCAGTTTGCAAAAGTTTTTTAAAAGCTAGTTTTTACTGCAGGGTTAACCATGACCAGTTTGCAAAAGTTTTTTAAAGGCTAGTTTTTACAGCAGGGTTAATCTTGACCAGTTTGCAATAGTTTTTTTAAAGGCTAGTTTTTACAGCAGGGTTAATCTTGACCAGTTTGCAATAGTTTTTTTAAAGGCTAGTTTTTACAGCAGGGTTAATCTTGACTTGTTTGCAATAGTTTTTTTAAAGGCTAGTTTTTACAGCAGGGTTAATCTTGACCAGTTTGCAATAGTTTTTTTAAAGGCTAGTTTTTACAGCAGGGTTAATCTTGACTTGTTTGCAATAGTTTTTTTAAAGGCTAGTTTTTACAGCAGGGTTAATCTTGACCAGTTTGCAATAGTTTTTTTAAAGGCTAGTTTTTACAGCAAGGTTAATCTTGACCAGTTTGCAATAGTTTTTTTAAAGGTTAGTTTTTACAGCAGGGTTAATCTTGACCAGTTTGCAATAGATTTTTTAAAAGGCTAGTTTTTACAGCAGGGTTAATCTTGACCAGTTTGCAATAGATTTTTTTTAAAGGCTAGTTTTTACAGCAGGGTTAATCTTGACCAGTTTGCAATAGTTTTTTTAAAGGCTAGTTTTTACAGCAGGGTTAATCTTGACCAGTTTGCAATAGTTTTTTTAAAGGCTAGTTTTTACAGCAGGGTTAATCTTGACCAGTTTGCAATAGTTTTTTTAAAGGCTAGTTTTTACAGCAGGGTTAATCTTGACCAGTTTGCAATAGTTTTTTTTAAAAGCTAGTGCATATCTTGCTCTTGTCCACTGAAAGTTGAGTGTATTGAACACAACCCTGGATGGTAGGTCTTTTTTAATGTCAGCTGAATCAAGAATTTTTATGATGTATCACCAGCAAAAAATCTTTAATTTCATCAAACAATGTAATTTATAAAATTTAAAACGACCTAGTTTAATAATTGTTTTTTTTTTTTTAACTTTTACCATTTATTTTTATACTCTGAATATCTTATTTTTATACCATTTAAAAATAACTTTTTAAAATACCTTTTAAATAATTTTTGTTTGTTTTTAATATTTTTTATTTTTATACCTTTTAAAAAATATATATTTTTATACCATGTAAAGAATAAATATTATTTTTTATAATGTTTATATTTTTTTAAGACGAAACCTTACACTTATAGCATGCATAAAAGTAGTTTTGTTAATAAAACAAAAGAATTTTATAAACTACTCTGTAGCTCATTATATTTAATTGGATCTGAATGCATGGTCAAGTGCGTGTGCAAGTCACTTGAATGAAATAATCTGAAGTGTATATTCCAGCTTCATCTAGTGCTGTAGGACATTTTAGTTACTGTATTATATCATGGCTTACATGTCCAGTCAAACAACAAAGATCCTGATATGCCTTATCATAATGCACCTGTAGATCAGGGTCTATATTGTTGTTCCACTGATTACTCCAAACTGCACAGACTCAGATTGACTGACACAATATGCAATGGCAGATCTGGGCCTGTGCAGTTTGCAGCTGGACTTGTAAGAAGGAATGTATCGTACACTGTGTACAGATTTCTGATGATACACAAGAGAATACAGCTATTTGTTTTCCTTGCCTGTTTCAGAGCAATTTGTTTTAAGTTTCACTCAAATTTATTCTTCATGAAGCTTAATTTCAATTTAAAGTTGGATCTTGTCTTGCAATATGAGTTAATTTTTAAGTAGGGCAACATGAATAAAACATGAAAATGTACAATAGTATTAACTGACATTTTATACGTTCATTCTTCACTTAAATTACACCAATATTGTTGATACCTCCACTAGCTTTTGATGTTAAGAAGAATGCATACATTTTGGATCTCTTCTTTTTTCTTTCTCCTGCTGTGGTAAAATACCAAAATGTTAAGACAAATTTAAGTCTTTTACTTGAATTCTTTGCAGTTTGCATATGATCACAGTTTCCTTACAAGAAAGTCGGTTGGCTTACCACAATTGGAAGATTTTCTTTCCTTCAAAATTTTCTTTGTAGCATTGAGGTTTTCATAGTGACAGATTTCACATGTTTTAAAAGAAGTTTTTCTGCCTGTGTGTCAGATTTGGTTTCAATTTATGGCTTTTTGTCATGTATAGTTTGGAAAGGGGTTTGAAAGGGAGGAGCAGAAGTCTGGTAGATGGATGGTTTGTGCCAGGGGTGTTAAAGCCAAGCTGATGACACCAAATATTTATACAAAGTAAACCTAATGTAATGTGTCACACATCCAGAGCTGTGTCAGAGTTTGAGTAAAGGTTATTTACCATTTGCTGTTTTGAATTGCAGGGGTTGGTAACATGTAAAAGCAGAGGGGAAGGGGATTAGTAAAGAAAGTTTAGTTCTCTAAATTAAGAGTGGTGTAAATTAAGCTTTTCTTAATTTTTTAATTTTTTTTTATTTTATTTTTTGTTTAGGACTTTTTGAACAAAGAACTTGCAATTAATTATACTTGAGTTAAACAAATGTAATTTGGTAATGAATATCATATCCATTGAAAACGCCCTCATTATAAGATTGTTCAAGTGGGCCATAATTTTACTGCCTTAGAAGGAAGTTCCTAATGAATATGGACTACTTTTTTATGATAATGCCTTCCAAAGGAACCATCGTGTATATTGCCTTATAGTGAGACCACTTTATAATGAGGTGCATACTACATACAGTACACCCTTATTATAACACTGTCAATACTCCATACAGTACACCCTTATTATAACACTGTCAATACTCCATACAGTACACCCTTATTATAACACTGTCAATACTACATACAGTACACCCTTATTATAACACTGTCAATACTACATACAGTACACCCTTATTATAACACTGTCAATACTACATACAGTATACCCTTATTATAACACTGTCAATACTACATACAGTACACCCTTATTATAACACTGTCAATACTACATACAGTATACCTTTATTATAACACTGTCAATACTACATACAGTACACCCTTATTATAACACTGTCAATACTACATACAGTACACCCTTATTATAACACTGTCAATACTACATAATAACCACCTTATAGTGAGACCGCTTTATAATGAGGTACATACTACATACAGTACACCCTTATTATGACACTGTCAATACTACATACAGTACAATCTTATTATAACACTGTCAATACTACATACAGTACACCCTTATTATAACACTGTCAATACTACATACAGTACAATCTTATTATAACACTGTCAATACTACATACAGTACACCCTTATTATAACACTGTCAATACTACATACAGTACAATCTTATTATAACACTGTCAATACTACATACAGTACACCATTATTATAACACTGTTAATACTACATACAGTACACCCTTATTATAACACTGTCAATACTACATACAGTACACCATTATTATAACACTGTTAATACTACATAATACACCACCTTATAGTGGACTGCCTTATAATGAAGTACATAGTACATATAATTTCATGAATAATGAAATGGACTCCATGACCATGTATGCACTGTGACTGGAACTGTTATAATTAAGGGTCTTATAGTGAGAGAGTTCTGTATGTTAATGACCTGAATAGATTTTGTTTGCCTTAAGAGCAGTTTATCAACATATTTCTATTTGTGTATAGACTTTCTCTCTGTATTGGGGGCATGTTTCACCAAGACAAATTAAGTTCTAATATTTGCGTAATTTGAGTGGGGGTTATTTAAATTTACATTGTTTATATTTGATTTTAATTATTACTCCTATTATTATGTTCATACTCTGTATATTTTATTGGATCCATTTAAGAATATACAATCAATTTGTTTCAAACTTCTTGATTCCAAAAAGGAATACCTTTTGTTTCATACAGCTAATTGAAGAAAAACCTTTATTTCATTAAGCTGGTATAAATCTTATTACCATTTTACTTTACTACAACTGTTTCAGTTGTGCAGCTAGAAGTCTTTTTAATAAAGTACCATACTCATCGTGTACAAGTCCAATCATATTGCAAATAACAAAGATCAATATCTACCACGCACCTAAAGATGAGGGATGATGTTGTTTCTTGTACTGATTACTTTCTCCAAAAACACTGCACAGACCCAAATCTGCTGGTACTTTATGTGATGGCAGATCTGGGTCTGTGCAGTTTGCAGTTGGTCTCATCTTATAAGCTACTAATACTTATGGTAATGACTACAGGATGGGGGTGGACAGCACTTTGTGTTGAGTGACAGTGAATATTCAGTATATAACAAAGACAAATTTGTTGTAAAGATTTAGATGATATTTATCACCCCTCCCAGATGGATAAAAAAAAGTCATTTTATATTTGTTATATATGTTCTTTACCTTTTTTTGTGTTCTGTCATTTGTTGTCTTCTTCAGACTTTGTAGATTAATTATATAGTATTAATGATGCATTAGAGTCCTGTTTAAAGAGGAATATATATATATATATATATATATATATATATATATATATATATATATATATATATATGTGATGATTAAAAGTTGTACAATATGCATCTGATAACAAACCCTCCCCCACCATATTTGTAAAATTGTGCAGTTACTGTCTAATTTCAAGGACACACCATGCTGTACAGTGCGTGTCTGCTGAAAAATTCGCTAATTATTTCAGAAAGACTTTTATAAATATTTATTGAGGATAAATTAATAGGCACACCCCACCCCAAATACAGATGGGTTTATCAGGCCTATACAACATCCACAATGCTACAGAAAGATAATACAGTAATCTAACGGTAGAGTCAACAAAAGGATTGTACAATAATCTAAAGGTAGAGTCCATGGGAAGATTATAAATAATTTAATGGTAGATCCACTGAAGGATAATACACAGGAGTGTTCTGGTGGTCTAGTGGTCAGAGCGTCCACCTCAAATGTGGGAGGTCATGGGTTTGATTCCCGGCCCAAGTCGTACCAAAATTTTTTTTAAATGGTACTAACAGTTGCCTCGCTTTGCTTTCAGTATTAAGAGTTAGTGTTAGGACTGGTTGGCATGATCTCAAGATTATGTGCCTGGGTGGAACATTATGCTGCATGTCTGTGGCATGATGCCCCATTGCTAGGCATCACTATAAACTGCCACATTGCAAATATTGTAGTGATATGACTGAATTTGTTTTAACACTACATCATACAGCACTCTAAGTGTCACAGGAGGATTATATACATGTTGTACTCTTAAGAGTCACAAGAGGATTATACAGTACTTTAAAAGGAGTAATTGGAAGATTATACAGTTCTGTATGAGTGACAGGAGGATTATACAGTACTCTAAAAGGAGTAATTGGAAGATTATACAGTACTCTAAGAGTCACAAGAGGATTATACAGTACTCTAAAAGGAGTAATTGGAAGATTATACAGTACTGTAAGAGTCACAAGAGGATTATACAGTACTTTAAAAGGAATAATTGGAAGATTATACAGTACTGTAAGAGTCACAAGAGGATTATACAGTACTCTTAAAGGATTAATTGGAAATTTATATAGTACTGTAAGAGTCACAAGAGGATTATACAGTACTCTAAAAGGAATAATTGGAAGATTATACAGTACTGTAAGAGTCACAAGAGGATTATACAGTACTCTTAAAGGATTAATTGGAAATTTATATAGTACTGTAAGAGTCACAAGAGGATTATACAGTACTCTTAAATGATTAATTGGAAATTTATATAGTACTGTAAAAGTGACAGGAGGATTATACAGTACTATAAAAAGAGTTATTGGAAGATTATTTTGCACTCTAAGAGTCACATTGAGTATTGTAGAGTACTCTAGGAGTACTCTAAGTCACAGAAGAATTATATATAACTATAAGAGTCAGGAGGATTGTACAATACTCCAAGAGTCACATGACAATAGTCTAAGAGATACAGGAGTATTATCTAGTACTATTACTATTAGTATATAATCCCAGGAGGATTATAAAGTATTCTAAGAGTCACAGGAGTCTTGTACAGTATTCTAACAGTTGAGTCCACATTAGGATTATACAGTATTGTGACAGCATAATCCTCATTTTCTTCATCATGGAGTTATCTCCATATATTTACCTAATGCAAGTTGCATCATGTATTTGTTACATATTCTTCAAACTGATAATTTTGCATAATTGTAGTGTTTTTCATAATATTTGTAACTGCTTTCATAGTTTGACTTACGAAATGTAGTGATGGAAACAAACATCTATACATTACATAATTTGGAGACCACAAGAGTTGGATTGAAATAATTTTTTTTGGAAAAGTTTTTAAAATGGTGTCCTTTTATTTAATTCCCTGGCTAATAATTTATCTTGCTCCATTCCACCTTCTTACATCCTTATTGTAAATAATGTTGGGTTTAAGAATGGAATTTAAATACCAAGTATGATCACTTTTTAATTGTTGCTTTGCAACAGCAATGATTGTGCTGATTTGCCTTTGAACCACACACACACACACACACACACACACACACACACACACACAGTGTAATGGCAATTTTCAACAGAAGAATTCAGTCCTGATGAGAATTGCTAAGTTTTAATTCAAACACTTGGGAATGGATGTAAGACAGAATAGATAGATAGCAGGCATATTGTTTACTTTCTGTGCAGCTATCTCAAGTCCCACAGGAAATTAACTGACAGAGTGTAACATCATTTGTAATTAAATCAAATAAAGTAGAAAATCATCGGGTTTAATTCCAGCAATACAGAGTTCAGTGGGCTTGCAGTTATTGGGTGGGAGCAAAAAAGCTTCCAGAATTGCCTGGGCAGACAGGTTCCAGATAAATATTGATAGATAGATTCCTATTATTGCAAATGTTAGAGGAGCAGTCTACCAAATGCCAATAATGGAGGTGAATTAAGAATCTCTGATAGATAATTGAATGAAGGAAGGTAAAGTAATGGATAGTTTATTCTCTGCTATATAAAGATAACTGATGGTTAAAGATTTGGTTGAGGATGCATTTTCTGTGACTCTTACATTATTTTTCCTGTGATTGGCACCATGGGTCCTAATATTTTAGTATTTTAGAAACCAAGCCCAATTTCACCTCCTTATCTTGGGCTTGATAAAGACTTGAGGCATTTGATTGGCCAGTTTCAAGTCAAACTTAAATTTTAGTCAATCAGATCACAGGGTTCTCAACTATCATTAAATTCTTAATTTGGGGAAATTCAGGCCAGATATGGCTCCAAGATGCAAGTTTGCATCCAGAATATAATGATGTTAAATGAAATCCAGATTTAGCCAGGCCAAATTAATTCCTTGAAAAGAGAGAAAGTATTATAACGTGTTTACATAATTACTGATCTACTTTTTCATAAATTGAGGGGTGGAGTGGGGTGAGTTGGCATGGACAAATTATTGACATGAAAACTGCAGCGGAACTGCATGAAAAAAAGTTATTACTCTTTCATATACATGTCAGTGAACATAAACTTCCACAAATTTTCAATTGTAACAATGATTGAGAATTGGCTTCATTTTGGCATTGTGTACTGCTTAATGTATGAATAAAATAAAATCTTCCACACATGCCTGACTCAGATTTGACTCATTAAGGGGACAGAAAACCAATCGCATAGACGAAGCCTACAGAGTGCAGATAGATTGCAGTCTGTGACATCGTTGTGCATAAAGTATACTGGCAGACACCATGTGACAAAGGAACTTTGTTGTAATTTGGCACATTCCTTATTCTGAGTAATGCTTTGTTCAGTTGGATGATTAGAATTTCATCTTTTCTTTCCCTAAAAGTGATTGCTTTCCTAGGCATTTCCCAAGAAAATTCATGTCTTTGCAAACGAAAATATAGCAGTATTTCAAAAGAGTTAATTAATATTTCATTACTATTGGACTTCCCTTTCTTGATAATTTAGTTTTGAATCAACATTGTAAAATAACATGTTCATTCTGTGATCATCTTTATATATAGGTGTAATTTTATACAACTCTACATTCATAACACTCCAGGGATTGATGACATCACAGAGTTTGTGTGACTTCCGCATAGCAAAAATGAAAACACAGCACTTTTCTGGCAGCTGACAAGGCCAGTTACCTACCTCCAGCCATTCGTTACCAATTTGCTATAAAAATATTAATCAGTTTTTATATGATTATAAAATACAATAATTTCCAGAAAAATTATAAGAATGTAGTATTCTCTACAGAATGAAAGAAAAAGAAATGGTATATGTTTTTATTTTGAATTTAATTTGCAATTTATATTGTGATTCACCTAATGTAGGATAAAGTACTTAAAAAAAATGAAAACCCATATTAGCCCAAGGTAAATTATATTTTACACATTGCACCTAAGAATGACAGTTTTTGGCAGAGATTTAACAGTTTGATGTATCACCGGGAAGAAAAAAATAAATCCAGAAAACCTACTGCTAGTTGGATGTAAGAATAGTGTACCATATGTACTTGCTTATAAGTATTCAGGCTGCAAACTACACAGACCAAGATCTGCCATAACATAATGCACCAGCAGATCTAGGTTTTAGTAGTCAATGGAAAAAACAGAACAGACCCTGATCTGTAGGTGCATTATGCTACAGCAGATCAATATTGGTTGCAATGAGAATAATTGAGTATCTATGGTAGTTGTTTAACAGATATTATAGGAAAAAAAGACTTACTGTAAATTAGTGCATATAACACGTGTGCAAGTATAATACACATGTTATCCACACAGATTTTCTATTTTAGGTTTTAAAAAAATAGATTACTTGTGGATGTAAATAATCCGCCAGTATTAGTAAAGAATAATAAACAATTGAAATCTGTACCGGCTTCTTTTCATTTTAAACATAATATAAATATTGGGATAGGGTGTATTGTTCTTTCTGTTTACCAGAAAATTTCTGTTCATTATAATGTGCATTATGTGAAACATAACAGTAATTTCTGTTCATTATAATGTGTTCGATATTAAAATACTAAATTCCATTATCTATTAGAAACATGCATGTACTCACGATATCTCTTATGTTCATCTTGTCTACTTTTTAAACTTTGAAAATGTTAGCTGAAATGTAATACATAACTGTAAAATCCACATTAGACTCCTTTTCTATTTCGTACAAGATGCATTGTTTGAAATAGGAAAGATGCCTTTTAAAATATTGCTGTTATGTTGTAATATGGGACAAATCAAACAAGCATCAATTGTATGCTACCATCCAAGCTGTAGAGAGGTGCATTTCTGATATGGAATCATAGATGACATGTAACATGCTGCAGATGAATGATGATAAAACTTTGGCTATTCTGATCACAACACAAAGACTTTCTCATTCACATGCAAACAATAAACATCAGGAGCACCAACATTAAATTCATGCAGTCGGTACTAAACCTTAATAAGGTCTCGACAGTACTCTCACATTACATCAACATGTCATGAAAATATGCAAGGCTGCATATCTTGAGCTGAGATGAATCAGCTCCATTTGCAATTATCTTTCAGTTGATGCCACTAAAACACTTGTGTGTTCATTAGTACTTTCAAGACTGGACTATTGTAACTCAATTCTGTCCTGTTCATCTCAATATCTACTAAAGAATGACTTGGATAACCTGCATGTTATATTTGCTAATATATTATAATTTTATCTTGGGGTTGAGGGTGGTGATTGTTCAATGAAAATCTCATTGTTTTCCAGACAATCTGACCCATTTTTTAATTGCTTACTTTAAAAACTACAGTGGGTCAAGCACTAAATTTTAATTAGCAAGAAATTAAATTACCCTATTAAATATATATCTATATGTCTGTCTGCGTATTAATATAAATCTACATGTTCGTGTATCTATCAGTTGAAAACTTTTGGATGTCTTCCTCCATGTGTTATTTTATTAGGAACATTTATTTGTATCATTTGATAAACAATTACAACCGTCAGATGGAAAATTATACTATTAAAACAAAACAAAATATTAACAAAACATCATCACTGGGGCCACCAGGTGTATTATTCATTTGACCAGGTGTGTTATTCATTGGACCAGGTGTATTATTCATTTGATTTTATTTCTAGTTTTTTAAGTTATGGTTAAACCTCAATTTCAGTGAATGGCGGATGGTCAACATGGAGTCAGTGGACATCGTGCTCAGCAGATTGTGGGAAGGGCTTTCAGCGTCGACAGCGAACATGCACGAACCCTGCCACTCTGAATGGTGGCCAGCCCTGCGTTGGAGATGATTCTCAAAAAACCACATGCACTGCAATATGTCCAGGTAGATACAACACTCTAGTCAATGTAACAAGATTTCTAATGTAGCTTTCATGTTTACCAATTATTCATACTTTAATGTCATATTGCTTTACAGTATTATCCATGTCTGGTTTTATATAATGTATAAATCATTATTATTATTATTATTATTATTATTATTATTATTATTATTATTATTATTATTATATCTTGTTTTAGTGTTGCCATTTCATCTATCAAGGTTATGTTTATTTTGTCTCATAAAGTTTTGGAGGCATTCATGCCAACACTCACTTTATCATTGCTTAAATAAACTTAAACAGTTGTTAAAGTCCATGTTATAAAATAATTCCAGATTTTCATTACTGATTTGACTTTTTTAACCAGACTTTAAGATTTTCATAAGAATCAAATCCATTATTTTAACTAGACTTTAAGATTTTCATAAGAATCAAATCCATTTTTTAAATTACTAGACTTTAAGATTAGGGCTGGTATCTGCAGTTACGACTTTCAGTCAGGTTTATTCAAATAGTTGACTTAGTCACGGTTGTATGTTTAGACTCTGTCACCCTTTTACCATGTTGTATGGTTAGACTTGGTCACCCTTTTACCATGTTGTTTGATTAGAGGTCCTATGGTCTTGATGCAGTTGTGATACAATAGCATATATATTAAATTCTTTCATATAGTGTGTCATAATAAAACAAATAATCAGATTAATTCTTAAATGTATTCACCATTATAGTTTCTACAGTATCAGCTGTCAACATTGTTCACATATTTATTGGTAAGAGAGTACCATAGATCGTGACTTTTTAAAACTAAAAGATGACAGTTAAACAGTTGAACATGTTGAATTCATGAAACCAAGCTCTGAATTCAATTTTCCAATTATTCTGCCATGAATGTCAAAAGTAGTTGAAACTAATTCAGAACAGAATCTGTTGTGTTCTACAATGGTTAATTGATTGTTACTGACCCACTTTAGAGCTGGATCTTGCATAAGAAATGATGATTGCATAGATAGATGCTTCAACATGTATGCTTCAGAAAATCTGGAGCATCAACTTTCATAATTGAAACTGACAGCACAAATATGACTTGTGTTATTATGCATTATGTATATCAGTAAATCTCTCTCTCTCTCTCTCTCTCTCTCTCTCTCTCTCTCTCTCTCTCTCTCTCTCTCTCTCTCTCAGTGCATGCCTAAGACAGAATATCCAACATGTCTATTCCCCTACTGACTCATCCTTTGTTTGAATATAATCCATGGATATGCCATTTTAATTTAATCCATAGATATGCCATATGAATATAATCCATGGATATGCCATTTTAATTTAATCCATAGATATGCCATATGAATATAATCCATGGATATGCCATTTTAATTTAATCCATAGATATGCCATATGAATATAAGCCATGGATATGCCATTTTAATTTAATCCATAGATATGCCATATGAATATAATCCATGGATATGCCATTTTAATTTAATCCATAGATATGCCATATGAATATAATCCATGGATATGCACTTTAAATATAGTCCATGTATATGTCATATGAATATAATGCATGGATATGCCATTTTAATTATAATATATGGATATGCCATTTTAATATACTCCATGAATATGTCATATGAATATAAGCCATGGATATGCCATATAATTTATGTATATAAATTTAGCAAAGTACATTGCACACAAAAAAATCATTGAGTCAGTTGTTTGAACAGGTTGTGGTTAGATATGATCACAAGTACTTCTGGTAACCTTCATAAATTCAACAAAATCCATTCTGTTTAATTGTGATACATTTGTTTCACATAAATTAAAATGGGCTAATTAAAATAATTTTGTTTCATTTTTTCCCGAATTGCATTTGAGTATTGACCCATATCTGTGACATGAGATTAGTATCAGTTTCAAAGGAGTAATAATTCCACATATCATCAAGCAAAGCTACCATATATATCTGCTTACAAGTAAAATACTGCAAACTGCACAGACCCAGATCAGCTATCTTATGATGCACTTGCAGATTTGGGTCTATCTAGTTACTCAAGAGTAATTAGTACAACAAACAAGATAGACTATGATCTGCCAGTGCATTATGTAATGACAGATCAGGGTCAGTGTTGTTTACTATTGAACTCATTAAGTAAGTACATATGGTAGAAGTTTAGTATGAGGTAGAAATATAAGGTCCCCATAGAATTTACTGGGTAGCTTAACTTGATTAGAAAATTCATGAAGGATACCAATTTCAGTCAGTGTGTCCATTTCAGAGAGAATCTAATTAGTATGAGGTAATTGACAAGAACCTGTCATGAACTTTGTTAACAAGTGTGTTGAGAGAATTCTCAAAGGAGTTGAATGCAGCAGTGCAAGATGTAGACAGTTGATGAATCAGGCAAAAAAATATTACTCCTTAAACCTGGAAATGTAATATAAGTTGATTATGATCAATATATGAGGGATATATTATTTCTGTATTTACCAAAAGATTGGCTGTGTGATCACTGCCTACCAGATCCATGTCAGAAAATGTAGAAACCGTGTTGAATCTTCAAATCAGGTCTCTAAATGGCTTACTGTAGATGTTCTGGCAGAGATGAATATGAAAAAACCCACAATTATCTGTCTGTTCATTAATTTATTTCTTTTGCACAGGGAAAGCTATCTTTTTTTTTTTTCTTGACTTTTGCTGATTCAGAGGTATTGGTCCACAAAATACAGCTTTCATGTCGGCGTTAAAAGTTGATTGACCTTAAATAAAGACTTTAAAATATTTCTTAGGGTTCCATTAGGATCCTTTAAAAGTTGTTGCACCCTTTGAGCTTAATTAGTATGTTTTCTTTGATCATCTCTTTACTTTGATACAATTTATCTTTGATATGTTGATATGATACATTACAACCAAAATAGAAAGGGTGAACAATAAATTGGCAGTATGTTGTTTTTTTTTTTTTAAGGACATTTTAAAGCTTGGATAGATTCACTTACACCAGCATGTCATCAAACATTGTATCATTGGAAAGTTTTTCTTACAGTTTATAAAAGTTGAGTTAAACATTTCAGTCATGTCATCAGACATTGGTCTACTTAAACAAAGATAAACTTTTCCTTCTGACCCAGGATGTAGCTATCAGCACACTCACATTTTCATGTTAAAGCTGAGGCTCCATGGATCAGACATGGAGACATTGCCTGACCCTTTCTGTTTGTGTCAGTAAATACAGGCATTGCATTTGGAACCCCCATGTGGTGGTGTACACATCCTCACACATGTTCCTACTCATTCATTTTAATCTGCAAATGCACAGTTGTTATGATAATTATGTCTGTTAACAAAAGCGTAATTGTTTGCAATCACACATAATATACAATGATGATTTTTCATCTAACATTGGAGTCCTGAGCAAAATCGTTACACTTTTAGACTTTAAAGATATTGTATTTTTGTCATTGGAAAGGTTCAGGTGCTTACAATTTTGAAATATTAAAATATTTAATGTTTTCTCTCTTCATTTAATCACTTTTGTATGTTAGCAATAAGTATGATGTAATAGTCAACTGATGGAAGCGAGAGCCATGGTTAGAATGATGGACATATGATTGAATGGCTACAGATTTGAGTCTGACCATGGATTGGCCTGGGTTCACTACTGTAGTATGTTCTTGAGCAATACACTCAACTCAAACTGCCTTAGCACTGAAATAATACATATCTTGATGTGCCATGAAATACCAAAAACCAAAGCATCTGCTCCAGTTTTGTTCTTGCACAATAACTCTGGTTCCACTCCAGCAACCATTACAAAACTTCATAAATACCTAATGTAAAGAGGTAGCATACCAGTTTTGGGGTCACTAGATCAAAGGTCATGAACACAGTGACTGATATGGAGGAGAAAATAAACTGATCTTAATTTTAGTTCTTTATCACAGAAATGAAATTTGCATCATCATAACATTTTTCAGGCATTGTTCTTGATATTTTTAATGTTCACTAAAATTAACTCTAATTAAAACAGGGCAGAGTCAGTTAAAAATGCTTTTTGTTTATATGAGGTACAGTGTTAATGTATATGGTGTGGTTTTCCTGTCCCTGGTGACAATTTAACATTTACATTCCTACAAAGGAATTCACTTTTTGACCTTCAGATTTGCCTAAATCAAGTCTTTTTCCACTTTAAGGTAAAGCTGTTATTTGGTGTAAAATGAGGAAACAAATTTGTTGGAGTGATTTAATAGCCTTGTAGATTGAATCCCCTCCATTTATAAAAATATAAGTAGAACTGTTTAGTAAGGCATAAGTGGCATTATATACATGTTGGGCACTCTTGGCACCAGCTGTTGATTGAAACATGTCTTGTGTCTAGACTTTGAATGTATTTGGTGCCATGGATGCAAATTTCATTGGTAGACCTGCTTACCAAAAAAGCATAGCACCAACCAGGGTGATTTTAAAATTTTATGATTGGAAAATTAACGTTAACATGTGCAAAGCAGGCAGTTCAAAGAATTCTGATTAAGAAGTTTCCTAGACTGGTGCCAACTGGAATAAATCTGAATATAAAAGCTACATCAGAATTTTAGATAATATATATAATAAATAAGTGAAAAAAATCTTAATAATTAAGAAGGGAAAAAAAACCCACTCATATGATATGTTTGTCGTTGTGCTTATTCATTTTAATAGCATGTTCAACACATTATTGACCATAGCATGTGTCAAGATGCCATGATTCAAATATTATTTAGTAAAGTTAGTGCTATATTTGGTCATTTTTCATGCATGTGTCCAATGAAGACCTAATATGATTTTTATGTGTAAAAATAAATAAATGCCAGGTTTAAGAATAATAAAAATGAAGTTAGAAATGGAAAAAAGTACAAAGTACTTTTAAGGACAATAAACTGCAAAGACTTGATGTATGAAAATTGTCATATTTATTAATTCAGCCATCAAACTGAAATAAACCTGTCAGGCAAAAGACATACTAAATACTTAAAGCACATAAAAGTTGACCCCTTTTGTACATACCCTAGACAATATTTAGTTGGCAAGACAAATGTTTTGATAATGATTTTCATTGAAGACCAGTGTCTCCCTCTAGGTTAAAAGCTGAAGGTAGAAATATAGTATTTGAGTGAATGTTGTATTACTGTAAAACTTGTATAGCATCAATGACTTCATTATTCATTGTCTTGATCAGTCTTCGTGTAAAGCGTTCTCTTCTGTCCAGCTTTATTGCAGCAGGCTAGAGGATAGAATATGCCTGATTTCCTTGGCATACCAAAAATGTGTTAAAAGTGGCATTAAAAAGTTACAAAAAGAAAATATGTCTGCTGCATGTTGAAGGAATTAGAGACAGCAACCATTCTGACTTGGGCTAGCATGTTGGACTTCCAACTGAAAGGGTGCTGGTTTGAATTCTTTCCATCATATCATCCCAGAGTTGGCTACCAATGCATATCCTAGGACAGTATACCTTATTCTAAGTGCCTCTTCACTAAATAGCCTATATGTGTTGCTATGCCATGAAACACCAAACCAAACAGTCTCTGCACCATCAGAAGTTATATACAGCTATGAATAGACCAAAACCATTGGTCTGATGTTACCTCTGAGATTTCAGAGCTCACAGGTGTATATGAGTGAAAGATAATTTGTGCAAACACAGTCATGCAGTGGAATTGACTTTTTACGAGTCCATTTCAGTTTTGTGATCCCCATGTCTTGATTTCAGATTTGAACAACATATTTCGATTGGATGCTTGCCACCACATCCAATGAAATTCACCAACCTGAAGAAAAGAAGTATCTGCTTTATCTGCCAAGGTGTAGATAGGATTAACATTTCAAAACCTTGGCTGGCCAAAACGATGTCCATTTTATTTCTGTACATTAACTTTAGTCTCCTCCATCTACAGTTACAAATCTTTGAAGGTTGCATTTGGGGTAAGAAGGAAGGACAACTGTTCCCATACAGTAGCTCAACTTGGATACCAAATACCTTAACCAAACTTTATAAATAAAGTCCATATGAAACAAGGTCACAGTGACCTTCAAGAGGAGAAATGGAATCTACATGATATCTTGAATTACCAGTCACTTTTAGCAAATTTTGCAGATGGCTACTGTTCACGTTGTGATTAAAAGGTCAAAGGTTAAGTTCACTGGAAATAAAAGAAAGAAAAATGATTTCCACAAAACTACGCAAGTTCTTTACCATTTACTAGACTTCATAGATGGCTTGTATTTGAGACAAATAAAACCAATTGATGTTGATATTAAAAGGTCAAATGTGTTCAGAGGGATTCCAAGAATGTAAACAGTTTCCACAAAATAACTAGCCCTATCCCACAAACAGTGCCCAACTTTGTGGATGGCTTGCATTCAAGACTAGACACTGATCTTTTTTGTGGTCAATAGATCAGATGTGAAGGTCATTGAGATGGAATAAATTTGAGAGAGGAAGACATATTGATTTCAGATTTAAAAGGTTATGTATATGACCAGTTAATGAGAAGCATAATAATAATATTTACCCTAATCCAGGCATATAATATATCATGTAAAGTAATTGTACTTTTAATAATATTTACCCTAATCCAGGCATGTAATATACCATGTACAGTAATTGTACTTTTAATAATATTTACCCTAATCCAGGCATGTAATATACCATGTACAGTAATTGTACTTTTAATAATATTTACCCTAATCCAGGCATGTAATATACCATGTACAGTAATTGTACTTTTAATAATATTTACCCTAATTCAGGCATCTAATATACCTTGTACAGTAATTGTACTTTTAATAATATTTACCCTAATCCAGGCATGTAATATACCATGTACAGTACTTTTACTTTTAATGATATTTACCCTAATCAAGTCATATAATATACCATGTACAGTGCTTTTAATAATATTTACCTTATCAAGTCATATAATATACCATGTACAGTGCTTTTAATAATATTTACCCTAATCCAGGCAGTTAAGATACCATGTCAGTAATTTTACTTTTAATATTATTTACCCTAATCCAACTATATAATACACCATGTACAGAAGTTTTGCTTGTAAGAGTTAAGTTGATATTTCTTGATTGTAATCCTACAGTATATACTTGCTTTTTAAGTTGAATCCAACTGCACAGACCCATATCTGTCACCACACATGTTGGTAGATCTGGGTCTGTGCATTTTATTAGGAGTATTCAGTAGAACAAAACAATATAGACCCTGATCTCCAGGCCCATTATGTTATGCAGATCAGAATCTTTTGGTGCTTGCAGTTTGACTTGACTTAAAAGCAGCTGTAAATGGTATAAATGTAATATTCTGTCTTGATCAATAAAAGAGGTGAGTGCCTAAGAGCTTCCAAGTTTACCACACCAGGTAATTTCTCTTCTTAACATCACTTTGTTAGACTTGATGACTCTTCATTACATTATCATGCTAAGAAATCCATCTTTGAACTGCCACCTTGACAAACATCATATGCTGGAGTGTTTCTTTTATTTCAGTTCTTGCATTTTTGTTTGTACATAATCTTGAAACAGAAAACTTGTTTGCATTGTATCATTTATAATTAAATATATTGACTACATCTTTTGATCATCATTCCCTTAACTGCCCTCAAATTTGGCTCAACAGATGCAGGTAAGAATAGATAAACAATCTTCCTTCTGTGTTATTGTTGTTCACAATCCATGCTTCTAAATGAGCATGACTAATACACGCTGTCCACCAACTGAAATGATATATGTCTTCCAGCTATGAATGGGTATGATTAATCATTGTCATTTTCATCGCACTTGTTAAATTAGTTTTGATCAAAACCCCGCTGTTGTCAATTGCTTTACTTAAAGCACATCTCTTTCTAGATGTGTATTACAACTATAATCGTAAGGTATCATTCCGTTCTGTTCATCACTGTCTTTATTGATAAGAAAAAAGATCTTCAGATGGAATTAGATATTTTACTCAGCATAAAAAAATATGTCCAAATGATGGATTGATCAGATAAAATCAAGAATGAAATAAAAAACCTCAGGCAAGAACATATTTTGATGGTCAACCTCCAGTCTTTGCCTCATTACTTGGGCTTTGAATAGATTAAGTTACAATGGAGGAATGCTGGCGAGCTTATTATATTACTTGTTGAAATCCTTTTTTATAATACCATTTTTTTTTAAAATCCATCGTTTTCAACACAAGTTCCTACTGCTGCTAAAAAAAAAACCTAGGTTGTAGGTAGCAGAAAAGTTAAGTGTGCTTGTATTGCAATGCGTGTGTGTGAGAGAGAGAGAGAGAGAGAGAGAGAGAGAGAGAGAGAGATGCCTCATAAAATATTTTTTTTTTAAATATTCAGTTCTCCCTCATTATAACTCTTCATAGAAGCCATAAATTATACTAACCTTTAGTGAGATGGCCTTATAATGGAGTACATTATACATGTATTATTCCCTCATTATAACATTGTCCATGGGAACCATAGAGCATCTGATTGGTTAATATTTAGGATGATGTCATCTATACTTTGGATTGGTTAAAATGTTTGGGATAATGTCATTTGTAAAATTGAAGATTAAATTGGAAAACATGATATCATTGGATATTGTGTCAAGCTGTCTTTGACCCCAGTTCTCCCTACACCATGCCTATGTAGTGAAGTTGGGGATTCGATGATGCCATGGAAATATGATGGTTCTGTGCAGTCCTAGGGTGGTACCCTGGATGCTGTAATTCCAGTGGTCTTGTTACCATCCTGTAGATTGCTCATTATTCCATATTCCACATGGAAACCAGCTGACCATTTGTTATGTAGAGAGTGCATTTACCAAATATCGTGTTATATAGCGAGTGCATGTACCAAATATCTTGTAATATATTCACTTGACTACAGTTAACTTAAATATAGTAGACACAGTTGAATCTAAAGGATGGGAACATATGCAACATTAGTGCACAGTTTGGGATTCGAGCGGCAAAAGAGGTAAAGGATTTTTTTGGGAATTAACTTATAACTTTTAAGTCTAAAAATGAAACAAATTTGACTATGATATGCATAATAAAACTTTAAACTGCCCCCACCCACCTCTGAAAATAATCATGGATTGATCTGATTACTGTTGGTGACCTTGGCACTCAGATGGGTCAGCACAAGAAATAAATTAATGCTTAGTGCTTAATTTTAGCGCATAATTGTAACAGGTATTTAGGTATAATAAGAAAAAAGCTGATTTTTTAAAATTAAATCACCACTTTTTTGCCAGTACCTTGGGCATCTGACAGAATGAAAGTATGGTTTAGCCACAATTTAGATAAATGATTCAGTTGTTTAATAATATTATGTGACTTTTTGGTATCAAAATATCAAAACTGTCATTTCCATTTCCACCAATAATAATGAACTTCCATCATATTATTCACAGAAATTACAATTAACACTGGATCAAAAATAGAAACATGTGAGAGATCTTTCATCAACAAACTTCAAAGACACAGGGATTTAAATGGCATAGAATTACATGTACCAGTATAAAAACCCATTCCAATAAAAATAAAAAAAAAGTCCAAAACATCTGGTGGATTTACTTCTGGTGGTCTTTGGAAATTTAAAATATTTGAAAGAACCGTTTTGTTTCATGCAAACTGTGTCAGTATCAAACCTGTTTTAGTTAGATCTGTAAAAACAACTTTCCATTGGATTTAATATTACATCTAGCTTAAGTGTTAACTTGAAATTTTGTTGTAGCTATTTAGAACAGCATTTGCTTTGTGTGTTGCATACAATGTGATGTTCCTTTTGCTTTTATGTGTTGCATACAATATGATGTTCCTTTTGCTTTTATGTGTTGTATACAATGTGATGTTCCTTTTGCTTTTATGTGTTGTGCACAGTGGGATGTTCCTTTTCCTTGCATGTGTGTGTGTGTGTGTGTGTGTGTGTGTACATACACAGTGTGATGTTTGTAATTGATGTTCACTTGCACTGTACTTTGTAGTCACACTTTGTATTTCTGGTCACATTTCAATCCACAGAGAATAGAATGGATTTTTCAAAGAATATTCAGGATGACACAAAATTTCTGCATCCTATTGCAATGTAGAGTGGACCAGGACCACATGTGTTTCAGTGGTTCTCGCTTTTACAGATTGGTGACATCTCAAACACAGTGTGGTTATGTGACGAGGTTGTCATCAGCTTCACATGGATTGGTGATTCTTCCCAGGGTTTTCTTAGATTTTTCCTCCACCAGACTATCATGTGCTGAAACATTGCATTGAACCCACAATAACAACATCCACAGGGCATCCCTATTTAGTGGTATACATACTCACATAGCAGAGTCCAAGAACTGCATCAAGAGTTTGTGTATTGTGAACTGTTATATATATATATATATATATATATATATATATATATATATATATATATATATATATATATATATATATATATATATATATACACTGTATATAGAACAAACTATAATGAAAAGATGTTGACAGATGTTAGCATGAAATTGATACCAAATGATGTTCCTGGAGTCATTTTCCAAAGATTTTAATAATGAATTCATTTTATACTTTTGTCTTGTCAAAGATGGTATTAAAAACTTAGGGAGTCATAATTCATTCATATTAAGTATACCTATTGTACAAAACAGTATTAATTACTTGCCAAAGAAAGATCCCGAGATGAGTAAATTCATGTCTCTAGGAAGTTTTGAAAACCAAAATCAAAATCATCTGAGATAATGTTACAGAAGATTATTTTGTTTTAAGTCTTGAATAATTCTTATACTTTTTGCTATTTTATCAAATTCATACATCATATTGTAGGTCAACATGTGGACAAAACATACTTAATGGAGAGTGCAGATGATATTGTTAGATAATATTTCCCTGAGCTTTTTGTATACATATTTTGATTGATAGAGAAATTTTGCCTTTATTTCAAAGTCACAGAAATCTCATTTCATGAATGCCTCTGTATACTGTTTTTCACTTGAAATTTGTGGGATCCTCGTTTCCATGATTTTCTTGCATCAGTTAGACTTAAATGAAGTCACAACAAGCTCAAGTTCCAAGGCCCCATTTTATCACCTGCTGTAACGTGATGGTAAAGGCATCCTAGTTTGGCATATCAAAGGCCCTTAGCATCCCCACACCCTGGCCACTTGTCTTGTTTGTAAAGAATCCCTGGTTTGTTAATCGTATCAAAGGCCCTATCCCACTCCCTGCTGTATATGATGGTAAGAACCCCTAATTTGTTACATCAAAGGCCTCACTCCACTAGCTGTATGTGATGGGAAAGGCTACCTTAATTTTGTTGACTGCTTCAGTGGTCTAGTGGTTAATGCTTCCACTTCGGATGCGGATCATGGGTTTGATCCTTGGCCAAGTTATATCAAAGACATAAAAATGGTACTAACTGCTGCCTTGCTTGACGTTCAGCATTAAGAAGTTAGTGTTAGGACTGGGCGACCTAGTGTCAGGATGATGTGACTGGCTATGTACAAATGTAACGACACCGGGGCTATGTACAAATGTAACGACACCGGCGCTATGATAAGAAATGTAAAATTACTCATGGTACCATGAATGCTCATTTTATTAGAAAGTGCAAGGCCCTGGTTGGTCAAATATCTCGGGCATTCATCTTTATCAATCACTGCCATCTCACCTCGATCTATGTGGGTTTGAGTCCAGGGCTTGGCCAGAATGGGTATGTAAGAAAGCTGTTATTTATAGGAGTGAAATTGAGTTTATTTGCTTGTCAACGAGTGCAACAGGACATCTGCATTTTTGATGATTCAGACTAATGCATTTATAGTAAGTATTGGCAATAAATAATTTACCTAATAGACATAATTACTGAGTCAGAATTACCGGTAGGTTGTTTAGCTTCATTGCAGAATATTATTTTTTCTTCTCTTCAAATAATAAATCTATGAAATTAGGCACCTACAAATATGCATTTTGTAAACCCAGCCACAAAATTGTATACCCATAAATTTCACGGAATTTCCAGTATTGTGTAAGCCAGACAGTTCCTACCTGACAATGATGGTGCTCTAAATTACATCAAAATAATTTAAATCCATTGGGATGAATTAGTATTTATTCCATGCAGCCCGGACCCAGTACAGGAATTCACATCTTTATCCAATCAATGGAGAAAACGACTACTGGTACTTGTCAAAGTTTACACCCATAAAATTAATAACTACTCTTTTCACCTGTACCATAAAATTAATAACTACTCTTTTCACCTGTACCATAAAAGAATTGAAGTGATTTTATTACAATGATATATTCTTTACTTGTATAATCTCAAAAGTTCGTCCTCCTTTTTGTAAAGTGTGGAACATTTTATGCTCCATGTTGGCAGATTGTGCTTGCACAAAGATTTGCGACTTTTTGTGCTCTTTTAATTGTCATATGCTTTCTGTTGGATTTGCCACACAAAAATGCTCAAGTTTGAAGTTACACTGACCTACACAGTCTTATGAAAATAATGTTTCATTTTTTTGTAACCTTGGATACTTGCTATTTTTGCCAGTTGATCATATTTCACATTCATTTGACATTTGTTATATATTCAGTAAAAAAAATTGAAAATGTTCTTTTTTATGAAAAGAGTAAATTTTTAAAAATTGTTTATTATATTTATTAATAATGAGTGGAGAAAGTCAATTCTCAGAATTAAATAGGTCGGCTCCTTGAGATACTGTATTCTGCTGTAAGAAGACAATCACACTTAAAGAAACCTTTTAATTTTGAAAATTCGGTTAAAAACAAAACCCTATCGGTTAAAACCAGCAGAAAATCTTTGCTCACTGAACTAATGCCTTGTAATTTCATAACTACAGTGTTTCTTTTAGTCCTATTATCAGAGCTGTAATCAGACCAGAAATTTTATTCTTTCTTTTTATTGGTGTTTCTTTGTTAATTTTTAGTTTAATTTTACAGGTTTACAGTTGTATCCTTATACAAGACTGGCATTAAAAGCTAGTATACAAATTATCATTTTCCACCATAGAATGACACTTTATTCCAATTCACAATTTCTTTGTCCACATTGCATTCTGCCTCCAAAATGTGACCACAGTGGGTGTGGGGGACGCACATTGGTTGTTCTTTTTATAGTAAAAACCAATTTTAAAGTTTGTACTCATTTATAAGTTGAGTCGTACTGCAAGCAATAAAGACCCTCTCACAGAATGCATTAGCAGAATAGGGTCAGTGTTTTTTATGATACAAATTAATTCAGGCAAAAGTGCATTGACCCAGATTTGACAGTTCATTATGCGCTAGATGATCTGTATCTGTGCAGTTCTCAATTGGACTTTGCTATGCTAGCCATATGTCTCTTGCACCCATTTTGACTGATTTGAGGGGAAGGACCTCGGTCATGTCTGAGTGCAAGGGTTTGTTCTGCTGAACAATTGCAGTCTAAACGTATTTTTTGATAATTCGTATTAGAGTATGAGATACATTGTCTCATTGAATGAGATATTTTTAGAACTCCAATTTAAATATGGTCTCATTTAATGTGATATCCATTATCAAAGGTAGTAATGTCCATTTCTGTTTCAGTGCATGGTCGCTGGTCATCTTGGTCCTCATGGTCTACGTGCAATTCTGACTGTATCCATCATCGTCGCCGCACCTGTGACAGACCTTCACCTGCAAATGGAGGGGAGTACTGTCCTGGAAGTGACCTAGACACAATCAACTGTACTGGGGGCATGTGCAGAGGTATATTTTTGTAATGGTTTTATTTTCTCTTTTTTTTCATGATGTAAAAATCAGTACTGAAATAGAGTTGTACTTGCCTTGTGGAAATTACAGTAATTGGACTCCAGTTACTGGATAGTTGTACAGTTTAGGTCTGCTTAAATTTAATTGATGTATATTGAGTAAGTTATATCCTAAATTGTTAACCTGGAGTTGGTATAATTGACATACATTTGATATATCAGTTACAGATGGTAGATTACAGGTAGTATAGGTACAAATGAGTTACTGTAATAGCATACAAATGCAGAGATCTCTTTGGTATCATGATGCACATGTGCATACATATTACAATGTATGTACAGATTCATGATGTCCCCTTTTTTCCCTATAACAAGGGAAGCAAAATTTGAGGAATCGGCCCAAGTGGGTGGTACTATGATAATTGATTACATTTCCTGAAATTTGCTAGATCAAATATTTCAGATAGACATCAGGTCATCTCTGATAGATAAGTTGCATTGGTAGTGTTTAGATACCTGAGCAGACATTCAGGTGCACATTTCCTGGTTTGTCAAAAATCTCAGGTGGGCCTATCAATTTTGATTGACTGTACAGACATATTGACTGGACAGTGATTCTACAAACCATTCAGATAGCTTACTTTAACCAGGACTTGTGTCTGTGTGAAAATTGTCTACCATGTAGTCATCTTTGAATGGTCACATAGTGATAGAAAATACCCCTCCCCCAATTGCAGTATAAACAATGTTGTTTGTGCTGCTAATTAGGTAAACCAAATATTTACTAATTTAATCTATTAAAAATGAGAGATGTTTAAATGTATTCAAGTTGTAATACATATTTTATATGCTTGTAAAATCTTGATCATAGTAAATAAACTGAATGCAGTTTTTACAATAGATTGTTTTTAAAATGATGATACTGGGCAGAAGATTTAACTCCATGCTATCATTATAATGCCTATCAGGGTTTATTTTGTTTGTTCTACTGATTAATTCTATCAACCTGCACAGACCCTGATTTTTGTTTGCATTATGCAATGGCAGATCTGGATCAATGCACTTAGATGTTGGACCCAAAATGTAAGCAAGTTTTAATATCTTGTGTTTCTTTAAATATAAATAGCAAAAAATGTTGGTCACATGATAACTTTACCAGAAGGATGAGTAAAGATTGAAATATTTTTGAGCCCTGATCCATTTAGTCAAAAGCAAAATTCATTCTTGTAAAAAATACTTGGTTTAAAATAAAAGCAGTAGAATTGTGTATATTATTAGTAGTTGTTGATCTAAGAGCTCCAATCTTTGTATGGGAAGGTGTTTTATTTGGTGTCATGTTGTATTGATTAGAAGCTGAGATGCAATATAATTCAGATGATTTAAAAGACAGGTCCGTTTGTAATTAATTTAAACTGTGTGATAAGGAATGCTGTGTAAACAATGGATTGGTCACAGGAAATTCTTGTCCTTTTAGTGAACTGAAAACTTGGAAGCATGTAAAGTTAGTTAGGTCACAGTTCAAATTATTCAAGCTATAAATTTAAGCATTAATTGGCCATTTGATCTTTGCTTATGACCTTTTATCAGTAATATAGGTGGCATAAAGACCTTTACATGATGTCTTGGTTGCTCTTGAATTTTTCACTCTATATCCCACTGCTGACACCCAAACAAAGCTAAGACTGGATCAATGTTTAGGATGAAATGATAACATTAAGTAGAAACTTGCGATTGAAGTGATGTATTGTAGATTGGGACATTTGGTGATATTTGATTATAGAGCAAAGAAAGAGGAAAATACAACTTTTTACTGTACAGTGAATTAAGTTGTATTTGCTGATTCTGCTGGATGATGCAATGAGAATATGACAGAAGCAAGAGTTGTAGGAAAACTGTCACGTTTGTGTTGAAATATTATAACTGTTCACTATTAGATGTGAGATTAATAAATGCTAACATTTAAAATAATTTCTTTTTTAATCTGTTTTCTGTAACTTGTAATAGCCCTTTTTCTTAATTCCTAAGTTCAAATGCATCCAATTTTTTAATTACTAAACTATCAGATTTTGTTGAGCAGATTATTGTAGCATTATAATTAATCATGCATTAACAAGAACCTGATAACTAAATAATGTTGGTATTTGTAGTCCAGCTGTTTAGTACATCCATATCAGTAAGTACTTAAGTAAGATTTTTTTGTTTGTTATAGGAGATAATTTTGCCATGGATAGACAGTTAAAAGTAGTTTTATGTGGTCTTGTTTGACCTTGTACAATGACAGCTATATTACTTGCCTTCTAGATGGACACATCAATTCATTACTCACTGGAAATAGGAGTTCACCTATCTAAATAATCAACCATCAGGTAATTAAAGGCAATTATGGCTCCAGGTGTACAGGGTAGTGTCCACCTTTGGGCTATTGGTAAATTTCAGTCACAAGTCTAGTCAGTGGTCATGTCCCTTTTAGCAGATATTGACATGACATTTGGAGAAAGTGATGAAGTGTGGTCTGTTATAGAATTGACCTCAAAAACATTGTTTAGAGTTTGTATGTTGAGAAATTCTCATTGTTTATATTCTATCTTGTTTCCCTTTACAGCCCAATCTATCTTGTCAGATTGTCTGTCTGTCTGTCTATTGCTTCATCCATCATTATATCACCATAGTTGAATATAATATATTGATTTCTTTGAGAAAAAGTTCAATTTGGAAGATTTCACCTGCAGAGGCCAGAGGCTAATAAATAAATGTATATTTTTAAAAATTTATTATTTAAATAAAAATGTTTGCATGGATTATATGTGCATATAGTATATTTTGTTGATATGATCATGTAAACTAACGTGTATATACTCTCTTATGGGTTGTCAAACTGCAAACATAGATCCTAATTAGACGCAACATAATGCATCTGAGGATTAAGGTCTGTGGTGTTTGTTCTACAATTGCTCTTACCAGACTGAACAGACCCAGATCTGAAGGTGCTTAATTTGCAGGCCAGATCTGGGTCTGTGCAGTTTGCATTTGGACTTGTGAGTATACAGTATGCCAAAAATTTAACTTCAAGAACAGTTTATTTATATTAGTACATGTATACCTTCATAAAAATCTATGTACTTTATGCAAGAGGTGTATTTTGTTAGAACAATAGTTACCATATATACTGACTTACAAGTCAAGTGCAACTGCAATCAACATAGACCTTGATTTAACATTGCATGCTATTATGGACAGTCAGGGTATTTGTTCTTTTGATTGCATCAGACAAACTGCATAGACCCAGATCTGCTAATGGACCAGGACTGCAGATATGGGTCTGTACAGATTGACTCAACATTTGAGTATATGCAATTTGTTTGCAAAATTAATTATAAAAAGAATTGCACTTCACCACAATAACAAAAAATCTGTTTAACATAAAAGCTGTGATTTAACAATACATGTAGTTACTATATACTTTGTTTTAATCCTGTTCAGTAATTATTGGTGCTATTCTGAACTTCAAAGCAACTATGAACTTTCTGACATTTATTGTATCAGCATAAAAGAAGTAATGAGTTGTATATTTGTTGAATTAATTAATCTTAAGTATGTACAAAGGATGCTTTCCTTGTTTGTTATTTATTTGTTATACTTTTGATGAATGTTAGTGGCCTAGCAGTCATAAAGTCATTATTGAACTTGAAACCAGTTTTGTGACATTGAATGTAAGGTTTATGTTACCAAGTCTGTGTTAAGTAGACTTTTTTTCTGTCTCTGCCTTGTGTAGCCATCATAATTAGTCATTTAAAATAGTTAATCTGGTCAGCAACTACCATATTTACATACAAGTTGAATCCAATGGATTGGCCCAGATCTGCTGGTGAAATGGCAAATCATGGTCTGTGTTGTTTGCATCTGCACTTGATAGGTTCATGAGAATACACAATATGCATGCTGGGAAATCAAGGGTACCCTCTACCTTTTTCCCAAAGCTGTTTGACCATTTTGTAGAGTTTTATCAGAGGTCAAGTGTCCTGAAATCTGAGGCCAATATATCACTGCATATTATGACCACTCTTATTATAATGCATACACTGTACACACATACATTCAAATAGGAGCACCAAATTATTGATTTCATGAAATTTAATTATTTACAAATATTCTGGCCATCTTGTTTCCCAAAGTTACCCTGAATTATACTAATTACAAACTACTAGCAGGTGATTTGCATATATGCATATCAGACATCAAAGTTTTCATTTTGTGTATTGCTTTCACTTATTCAGTCCTAGGAGGAAAGAGGATGACTTAAACAATATTTCTTATAAAATAAATCCTCACACCACTCCTTGAAGTTTTTTTTTTTTAAAAATTGTATACTGTAATCAGGAAATTTCAGTTCTTTCACATTTCTGTATAAGTCAGTCAAAATGTGACTTGAATCATGTGTAATAGGCATGTACCCAAGATTTTTTCTTCTCCAGTTAAATATTCCGTGTTTGGTAAAGGTTAGTGTAAATGCTGCAAACTTCACAGAACCAGATCTGCCATTGATTATGCATGGCAGATCAGGGTCAGTGAAGTTTCTTAGGAGTAATCAGAAGAACAAAATGAACAGATCCTGATCTGCTGGCTCATTATTCTATGGCAGACCAGGATCTTTATTGTTTGCAATTTGACTCTACTTATAAGTGAGTATATACGGTAATAAGAAATCATGTGACAAAATTAGGGAATCTGGAGCTTTTTGTTGCGTGGGATGTTTGATAAGAATAATAATGGTCACCAACAAAGATGGCGACTTTATAATGGCTACATTGAAAACTTCCCCATGATAAATCATTGTGACCATTATTCTTCCTGCCCCTTACACAGCTTCACACTTAATATTCCCTTGGATTTTTTTTTTATTGTTTGACACACAGAGTAGCAGTCAAAAATTAATTAAAGCATGACTATATGTGTATTCTGAATGTAATTAGTGGGTTTGGAACCATGGTTATACATCGAGAAAGCTGTTCAACAATTAATTTCTTTCCAAGTCATACACTGGCCACTGGTCAATATTTGTTTTGGTTATTTATGAGTTTAATACACGTGTTATATCAAAAGAGATGATGTGTAATGTTGGTATTGTCATCAGTGGTGATTTTCTTTCACCAGTAATATTAACATTTGGGAAATTTAACACTGTTCTGTTGTACACTTTGATACCATACATATTTTCTCATAAGTCGGGTCAAAACAACACAGATCTTGATCTCCAATTGCATAAGGTACAGGCAGATCAGGGTCTATGTTGTTTGTTCTGATGACAAACTGCGTAGACCCAGATATGATGATGATCATGGAGCCAACTTCTAAGCAAGTATCGATGGTAATTTATGTAAAGAAAATAATGGACTCTGTTGAGGATAAATGAAGTAAGAAAATAAGGGTAAGAAAATAAAGGTAAGAAAATAGGACAACATCCAGATAATGTTCAGAATTGATAGAGATGATTTAAAGCTGAAGATTTAAACAAAATTTTTAATTTAAACACCGTTACGTTTGAAAAGAATGTCGATGAGACTGCTTTTATAGTTAATTAAGGGGAAGATGGCAAGACTAGCTTTAGATTAATGGCAGGAATTTATATGGAGAAAATATTCATAAATTTCATGAAAAAATTACAATTTGTTAAGTGGAAGACAACTTAGGAAAATATCTGGAAGAAAAGACTGAATTTTTGGAAAATGCAAAAAGAGGGAGGGAGCGGCTGTATCACATGATTTAGTAGACAGACATTATTTGAAGGAAGAAATCAGAAAGAAAGGACTTTTAGTGGGATCCTTGTGTTTCAGAAGTGTTGAAGTCTTCGTTGCCTAGTGGTACAAAAAAGGCCACTGATGAAAGGAGTGATAATTCTGACCTAGGTAAGGGATCCAGACCTCCAGGATCCTTGTGTAGATAGATGTCCATGATTGTGCAACCCTAACTAGATTTCTAATATGCCTGATTAATACTGTACTTGTTATTTTAATTTGTTCTCATACCTAACAGTATAAATTAAAATGTAGTGCTTTCTTACCAATGTAGGCATTTTAGCATTGTTGTGAATATTAGTCATAAATTATTGGCTTAATCACACAACTGCTCTGCATGAAGCTATGTAAATGTATTTAACTACTCGATGCTCTATATATGCTCCAGATTTAAAACAAATTATAAAAATTTATATACTTATGGTTCATGAATAAGACCAAATTGAGTAATCTTCTATTGAAAATGCATGTATATGTGAGTCTTAAATATTTGATAATTTTCTGTCCTTAAATAAACGATCTTGAATAATTCTGTAACGTACTGGTTTGAGATAAGGAAATATTCTTTGACCATTCATATTTTATTATCAATTTTCATTTAGCTCATGGTTCTTATTCAGTTTGATGTTTCTTTAATTTGTGGGAAATTATAATCAATATAATAAACAATGAAAAGCAAATAAAAAAAAAAAGAAGCAGATAAGTTCTGTGGATCACTCCACCCCATCCCCCTTTTTAATTCAAGTTTTATGGCTGCCCACTCCATTAACATACCAACATGGTTTTTAGCAGGCATGATGCAATTGGACCACTTATATTTAATTTATCTAACATTTTATTTTGGTTGTACCTCAAAATGTAGTTGACATGCACAAAGCCATATGTTTAATATCAGTATATACTAGAGATATCATGCTTTATTTGCATAGTAATATCAGATTGTAGCTCTTTGTAGTAAGTAATCTTGATTCATGAATGCTTTTATCTTGGTTCAACACAATCATCATTTGTTTACTTTATTGTTTGTCATACAGATCAGAGATAAAGCCAGTAATTATGAAAGTAAAGTTTAAGATTTATGTATATAGATTTATTTAAATTTTTATTACATTGCATTTAAGATGGCTGGTCAGATGATTAATTTGTTTTAAAATTTATGAAGACCTTTTTGTTTGCAAAAGATGCAATTACTGTTGATGCCACTTTTACATTACATTATTAAGTTTAAAATTTAATCGAATGTCTAATGTTGTGCATCAGTAGTCACAGAATCATGGCTAAATACATAATAAATAACTGCTAAACCAAACATAACATATTTACATCAGTATTGCACACTTACAATCAACAAATTTTAAAACTGAAATTTAAAACCTTTTTTCTTTTTGGTTGAAGATTATAGTTTTGTATTGTTTTGCTGTGCTTTTCATTTTGTTATTGAGGATTTATCTCTACATTTAATTAAATCTTATCACCATTTATTAAAAACAAACAATTCAGGAAGATTATCAAAGGGAAGTCAAATATACTAATCAGATTATTTTGGTTTATCATATTATTTACATTCTATAACATGCAGCCAGTTGCAGATAAAGACCCAGATCTGCTGCTTATTAATACATCAGCAGTTCCTGGTCTGCCTTGTTTATTAAACATTTCTTTAAAAATAACAACATAGGATCAACATAGATCTTTCAGCACATTATGCAATGGCAGATGTGGATCTGCTCATTATATATACACTTGAAGTTGTATCATATGATGGTAAAGACTATACTGTCATTTGAATCATTTGAAGTTAATTTATTTATCCTATTATCCGCTTATCAGATTGGCTTCTTTGAAGACAAGTAGCATGTATACAAATCTGACTGGTTGCTTTGAAGACAAGAAGCATGTATACAAATCTGACTGGTTGCTTTGAAGACAAGAAGCATGTATACAAATCTGATTGGTTGCTTTGAAGACATGAAGCATGTATACAAATCTGATTGGTTGCTTTGAAGACAGGAAGCATGTATACAAATCTGATTGTTTGCTTTGAAAACACAACAAGTATTATTTGTACAAATCTGAAATGTTTCTTTGAAGAAAAGTGTATGTGTGTGTGTGTGTGTGTGTGTATATATATATATATATATATATATATATATATATATATATATATATATATATATATATATATATATATATATGAATCTGATTTGTTGCATGGAAGACGTGTGTGTATACCATCAGGTCGGTTGTAACTGTTTACAGTTATTGTACAGAATTTTAGTTTTGAGACTTTGAATCAGGCCAATTTGATAATTGATGTTGTTGTAGGGTTTAACACCATTTTTCAGCACGCGATAGGCTATGCATGGTGGCCAGTACTAATGGTGGAGGAAGAACTTGGGAAAACCCCTGTAAAGAACCACCGACCCACTAGAAACTACTGGCAAGTTTTCTCACATACCCACATTGGCCGAATCTGAGATTCGCACCCATACAGACAGGTGAGATGGCAGTGATACGTAATGGAGACCACTCTGGCACTTGGGGACCCCAATTTGATAGTAATTACGGTAAATATTTCATATGGACCTCAAATTGAATATTCAAACATGAATTGAATACAGGCTACAAACATTTTGAATAGTAAAATTTGTATCCGTTTCAGCAAAACTTGTAATGCTTTGACCATCTTTATCTATAATTGTAATTAAAAAATGATTTCTTCCATGCTATAGTATGGTAAAAAGATGATTGTTATTATCTGATGAAATTTTAGATAATTTTTCATAAAATCTGATGTTCTGTTTTTTATTTTATTTTTTTAGTTCATAAGGTAACAAATGTGGGACCAAGTGAAGTGCATCCATCCAGGCAAGGTAAGTATCTTAACTGCGGTGTGTGTGTGTGTGGGTGGGTGGGTGGGGGGGGGTGTGATTAGCATTTTTAATGTAGCTTTAATACCTTTTTAGTCATATCGCTACGATATCTGCATTGTGACAGTTTATAGTAATGTCTAGCACTGGGGCATCATGCCGCAGACATGTAGCATGATGTCCCATACAGTCAGCTGTTTGTACCATTTTTAAAAGTCTTTTATATGACTTGGCATCCGAGGCAGACACTCTAACCACTCTGCTGTTGGAGTGGTCATTAACTTCTGTAAGTCCTTGTATTGCATTTTTATATGCCATCAGAACAAAAAAGTGTTCAAAATTTATTGTGAAAGAACATGTATGGTTAGAAAGAGACACACTAGTTGTTCCCAAACAAGTATAAACATTTTGCTTGCCACCTTAATATAAAAAGAGTATTGGCTAAAACTACCACCACCTTAATATAAAAAGAGTATTGGCTAAAACTACCACCACCTTAATATAAACCTTAATATAAAAAGAGTATTGGCTAAAACTACCACCACCTTAATATAATGTTACGTGCTTAGGCTCGAATAAGCAGCAACACAGAAAGAATGAAAACTAACAAGCTTGTATTACTTGAACACTGAATTTATTAAGTACAATTATTTTCATAAAATAAATAAACTTACAGTTTTAGAGAATCAAATCCAACATTCATCCAATATAGAATTCACAAGAATAATCCACTAATGGAATTGTAAGAGTCCTGATAAATAAATGTTCTAATAGTTCCAGGTTCGAATCTTGACGATGTAATCCAAAATGGCTGATAATGTCACGTGATGCAGTTCTTGTTTAATTCATCATCCACATGAATTATGAGCACATGTTTTCTCCTCCAAATAGATAATAAATCCTCTTTCTTCAATGAATTGACATAAAGTCCAGAACAAGATAATAAAAATTATAACTCAAACATGAATACACAACTGTTCATTTTAAAGCCCAAAATTCTACTAATTTGTTCTATCCCAAACAACAGTTCTTATACTTGTTTTTCTAATAAACAAGTGATCACATGATTTTCTAGAAATTGATAGAGGTTCATGGAAGGTCACAGAAAGAGACTGCCTTCACTAAAAATCACGTACTCTAGATATTTACTACCCCCAATAACTAAAAATAAAACGTTGTCCTTGAAATTAACCAATAGTTTTAGATGCTTGTTGACAATGTCTAAAGCAGGGTCAGATAAAGAGGTAACCAAGCCAAGGTCAGCCTGTTTAGAACTAGAACCCAGGTCAGCCTGAATTTTCCAGAAAAAACCAAACTAATGAATATCAAACCCCAAATGACAAATTTGGACTTAACAATAAAAAATAAATTAATTAAATCCAATAGCCGTAACAATAAAAAGAGTATTGGCTAAAACTACCACCACCTTAATATAAAAAGAGTATTGGCTAAAGCTACTATAACTCAATTTATACTGACAGTGACTTTACAGCCAGGATCAAATGCATAGACGTGTCCAGCCAGATTGTTCCAGTCAGACACAGCATAGACCCTGATCTGCCATTGCATTAAAGTATGCAGATCAGGATATTTGATTTTTGCAATTTGACTCGCTTTGTAAGCAAGTCAACATTGTAATAAAAATTGGTCTCTGCATCTAATAATGCTGAAATGAATAGGAAAGTGTTTGTAAAACTATGGTATTTTATTTATATGGTTGAAATAAAATCAAACTAGTCCCAAGTGCAAGATTGCTCGGATCTTGAAGAAAATATCTATGCATTTCATCTTAGCTGTAAAGTCACTGCCATCAATGCAACTGGTGACTTTGTGAATATAAGTGGTTACTTTGTGATCTAAGGTATTACTTTTTTGTAATGTTGGCATGTTTTAAATAGTTGTTGATGTGTATGATACAGCTTGCATCCTGTCGGTGTTTTATGGATCATATAAAAGTAATCTGACAGACTTGACATGGGACCTACTGGACTCCTACCTTTTGTTTGTGAGACCAATCTTGCTGTGGCCATAAAAGTTTTTTCTTACAACTACTTTGTTAATTTAAAAAAACCTGTTGGAACCTCTTGAGTGACACATTTCCTTGGAGTTAATCTGTCTCAGAACCAATACAAAAGATTGTATTTTCTTGTATACAGATAATAATTTCAAGATGTCTGTCAGTTGAGATGGATTAACATAGACTCTCATTTTCCTTTCTTTTGTGAAGAAGAAAAGCCACTTTAGTTCAAAACCTTCTTGCTCTCAAAGTTTCTTATACAAGAGTTTAAAAATTAGGCAAGGTGGAAAATGTAACCTGTCACATGTACAATTAAGGTTCCATGAAATAAGAGCAACGAGTTGTAAACTGCTACACTCTGGTACCAAGATAACATAAAGTATATATTCGCTTAAAAGAAGAGTCCAACTGCAAACTCCAGGAAAGACCCAGATCTGCCATCACATAATGCAAGATCATTTCTGGATCTGTGAAGTATGCTAGAAGTAGTCAGTAGAACTAACAACATAGACACTGATCTGCAGGTGCATTATGCTATGGCAGATCAGGATCTTTGTTATTTGCTGTTTGATTCGACTTGTAAGCAGGTATATAAGGTTCGTGTACCACATTCACCCCCCACCCCACCACCACCCATTCCCCGCTCCCCATGATGGCTAAGTTCCTATTACCAATATGAAATACATGAACTTGACAAAATTACATTATCTTTTCATTTGTTTTCATTTTCACTTTACCAAATAGACAAATACAATGTTATTTTTACTTCTTTCCAAAAAATTATCTTGTGAATGTATTTATGTTTAGATGTGTACATGTGTGCTAAAAATAGAATGATTTTGTGCTGTGGATTTATTGTAGAAACAGCGATGAACTTGAATGACCATTGCATGTTACTATATTTATTTATTCAAGACAATTACTGTATTTGATCAAAATTAGTGTTTCTAACACAACTAGGCATTAGGTTAACCTGATATATCCTGGAAGTGGATGTATTAGGATGTATTCAGAAATAGCCCCCCAAAATGTGTTTCCTACTTGCATTTCAGGCAAAAACAACAAAAACCTCCAGGGGTTAATTGGAACTAATATTTTAGCCAAATAATTGAGTTAGCAGGTTAATGATCCTTTCATTTAATTTACACTAATTGAATTTAATTTCATTTCATTTCATTCAAATTGTACTATCACTAAAACTCTTTAAAGACTAATTCATGTACCAAGTCTGGAGAAGTTTATATTTTGGGGGATTGGTCAGGGACCAGTTTTCACTCATAGGATAGATGAAGTCAGCATCGTAAAACACAATTTATCATAAACTGAAAACAGATAAAATTCAATGAATTAGAATGACTTGTCATTAGTTAATTGCATTGTTGTCACAGTAATCAATCATTATTTTATTTTAATGAAAGGCATCAAGAAACCATATTCTTTATTTTTGCAGACAGGTGTCTAGTGTAGGTTTAGTATATTATAATAGACATTAAGAAAAGGATGAATGAAATTTATCCCTAATAAAAAGGTGGCTTTAATATGAAGATTTAAGGTGTTGTAAATATTACATCTGTGATTTCAGGATGATATTTTTTATTGCAGACAAGACATTTTTTCCTTTTTTTCTCACTTTTGCAGAAGCACGTGAGGCTAAGAACACAGAAAACATAGCTATGTATGTGGGACTTTGTGTGGCCATTGCAGTTTTTGTAATCGTCATTGTCGTTATAGTCATAATAGTGCGACGAAGGAATATTCATCAACGGAACTTACGGGATGAGCATTTGACAAATGGAAATGGTAAATCTTGATTGATGTCAGCCCATTTCTTTGTGATCACTGATCTTATTTGCCTGTATATTTGGCCCAACTGCAAACTGCACAGATCCAGATCTGCTGTCATATAATATACCAGCAGATCTGGGTCTGTGCAGCCTTGTTAAGAGTAATCAGTAGTACAAACATTATAGACTCTGATCTGTGCAATAACAGATCAAGGTCATGTTTACAGTTGGACCAAATTTATAAGCGAGTATATATGGTATCTTTAAAATGTGTGTATGTGTGTGTTATATTTAGATTTTTAATGTAGCTTTAAAAAAATTCAGTCACATGATCTCTGCATTATGGCAGTTTACAGTGGTGTCTAGCAATGCGATATCATGCCTTAGATATGTAGCATCAAGCCCGACCCAGTCACATTATCCTGACACCAGGCTGACCAGTCCTAATACTAACCTTTTAATGCTGAACACTTAGGGAGGCAGCTGTATATATCCTTTTTATAAGTCTTTGGCTTGATTTGGCCGAGGTTTGAACCTCCATCACTGTAACCACTTAAGCCACTGAAGCAATCCAACTTTATAATGTCTCCAGATTTTAAAATGTAAAGAAGATAGATAATTATGACCATGGTTTAAAACAATGTAATAATTTTCATTTCAAACTTTATCTGTAGTCCCAGCTGGCCAAGTAGTCTATGGTGCTTGCCTTTACATTTCTTGTATCTCACCTCCATCCATCTGGGTTTGAGTCTTGGCTCAGTCAGTTTGGATAGGTGAGAAAGTTTTCCAGTTGCTTCCTGTGGGTCAGTGATTCTTTCTGAGAATCTGAGAAATAGCATTAAACTCTTCGAAACTGATTTAATTATAGAGAAATAGCATTAAACTCTACAACATTGATTTAATTTTATCTCACCATGTACCTACATTCTAGTTACTATTTTACAAATATTGAAATGTGCCTTTTTTATAACTGTCTGGTTATGATAAGTACTTTTATCAATAACACCTGCCCAAAAATTTTAGGTTTTCTTGGACTTCCTTCAGAGAATTTGATGTTTGATGTTTTCTTCTACATATTTCAAAGATTTGGATGTTTCATGTTTGTTTTCATGGACTTTAAAAGAAATAAATGGTTGTTGTTTTCTTGGATTTTCAAAGAATTTAATGGTTGATGTTTTACACTTTTTTGAAAATGTTGTGTTTGATGTTTTCTTAAATTTCTTAAGTATGGCAGAAAGGTGTGTAAAAATTCTTTGAAAGAAAATATTCATAAATTATACAAAGCTTCAGAATTACTTGATGGTTGCCAATTATGACACGAGGATAATATTTTCAAGTAGTACTTTTGTAATTTAGGTTCTTTTTGATTTTGAAATTGGGATTGCAGGAAAATACAAGTCCAGTACTGCAACAATAAAAATCAGCTAAATATCAGCTTTAATTATAATTAAGATGTAAATGTGTATGTATGTATATTTTTGTTTCAAGCTGAGCCACTGTTGATTTTCACACAGGGCAAAATGATTTTCTCCTCAGGACCACTGTTGACTTCATAAAATGATAATCTCTATTCAGACTTTGTTCTTTTCGCAACTTTGGGATGAAGTTAATCAGGATCATATTACATATCAACATAAATGTCACTAACATTTCTAGCCAGGTGCTGAAAATGATGTATAATTTCACCCCTGTTGCAAACAAAGATCAGATTACCAGAATGATATAGACTTCACTGGCCATTGATGGAAATGGGTCAAAAATGATTTACTGTGGACATGGTACTCCACAGGAAAAAGCCTGTTATCAGACCTTGGCACCCTATGTTATTTGCCTCAGAAAAATAATGATCTAGATGAAAATTAAATGGACATTTACAATATCAAGATTTGACTGGGAAGTAATTTAACATTTGTGAAGCCATTAGCATAAATATCCTACATCTTGTCACTGTCAGAGAAGATCTGTTGATTAGACCTTCAGTTCTTATCTTCCACCCATCAGAGGTTGGTGGTAGTTCACACTTCTAAATAGTGGATAAATGTTCAATTACTTGTTGACCTTTATGGATTGGGCTAATTTTCTGGGGATAATTGTCACCTTGTGTAGATTTTTGGCTTATTTGCTCCTGATACATTTCAGGTTGTTTGTCCTGGCCATAGTTAGATGCATTATATGTACAGGATGCCAGTTCAAGTTACACTGATGCATCCAGTTTCAAATTTTTATTTGGTTTGCTAGATGGAGACAGAAAGCTCTCTACAATCCTGATGTTTCAGTGTAGAAATCTGAAAGTCCTAAATACCGCATTACATTAAGAGAGTTAACATCAGTCACAATTTGTAAACAAGCAACACATTTTTCACAAGAATTTATAAAAATATATGTTAAGAGCTGAAATATCTTTTTAAAATGCCACATCATATCAGAGTGCTCTTTTATCATGTAAACTATTTTTAGTTAATTCTTCTTCTTCTTCTTCTTCTTCTTCTTCTTCTTATTATTATTATTATTATTATTATTATTATTATTATTATGGTTATGGAAATTTATATTCAGCATCATTCTGTAGAAAATAAAAAAGTTAATAAAAAAAATAAACAAAACTAAAATTATATATCATTCCTTTGACAAACCAGTTTAAAAATATTGGTCAATACTTGAAGCACAAGGAAGTGACAGTCTGGTTGACAGTTGTAATTTAAGGGCCATGGATTCAATACATGCTCAGGCCAGCATTGGGCTGGCTGCCAAGGTGCCCTCCTTAGAAAAGGCACCTAATTCCCATTCTCTCTGCATTTCTTAAAGGTGCCATTAAAACGAACCCAAAAAAATGTAACTTGAGCATTCACCCACTATCAGTGTTTTACATAATGTTTTCTTTTTATGTTATTTATTTTCTTCCTTCAGAAATTAAAATCCCTTTGGTTATTTATTCTACACTGTAATACATTACATCATCAGCTGTCAATGACTGAAATTGCAAATAGATGAACAAAGCATGAATATTTTAGTGGCTAAATTTGTTTTAATCAAAATTAATTGCTGTTGAAGGAGTAGGTGTGTACAAATCCTAAATGCATGTATGTGTATAATGGATGTATACCAAATAAAACTGCAAGCAAATTTTAACATTTCCCCTAATGTATTAGAACTTTCATGATATATTATAAAAAATGGGCACTGAGAGGGTTCATAAAGGTTGAAACTTGGATGACATAGGACTAAAAAAATTGTTGGAATTCTGTGACCCCACAGTGCTAAAGTATATAATGTATGGTTGATTGGTTAAATTAGAGCTAATGCTTGCATTTATTTTGATAACATCAAGCATGCCTAGGGGTACAATGCTGTATTGAAGTTATTTGCTGATATGATATCTTTGATTTGTGAAACTGAAATAGGCTGTTAAAATAATACGCACCAATAAACCCTCTGAGTTTTTTTTTATCAAACCAGATATGGAAGTCAAACCCATATAAATGTACTTTCATCTGAAAACATAAGTTGGATAACAATGTAGATCTCAATTTGATATTAGACACAGTGATGTACATGTACATTATATACACACAAATATAATTGCAAACTGAATAGACCCAGAGCCGCTATCACGTAACATGCTGGCAGGTCTGGATCAATGCAGTTAGGAGCATGATAAGAGCAGAACAACATAGACTCTAATCTGCCAGTGCATTATGCTACAGATACTGTGGATCCTTATTTTAAGTGTGCCTGGCAAATCATATGCACTGTATTTAAATGTAAATCAAATTTGAAATGGGTTGTAATAATAGCCTATGAATATTTTCTTTGCCCTCTTACCTGAGTAAGAAAGAATATAGGTAGAAATAAAAGAAAGCTGATTTACATATACAATATACTTATAAAAAAATTGTATGTAGCTTCTACATTCTTATATACAATGTTTTTCTTGGCTGACAAAACTTTTTTTTCCCCCCTCAGCACTTCATAGTCATTCACATTCTGAGGATGAGAAAAAGGTCAAGAATGGTTCAGGTGAGTCTGTCTGTCTGTCTGTCTGTCTGTCTCTCTCTCTCTCTCTCTCTCTCTCTCTCTCTCTCTCTCTCTCTCTCTCTCTCTCTCAGATGTTAAAATTTTATAAAATGTACTTTTTGTAAAAAGAAGATAAAACTAGAAATTATAAAATACTTGATGGGTAAGGGCATAAAAATATATAGTGCAGTTCTATCCAAAACCCTAACATTTTCTTTGGTAGTACATTGTCATAAAGTTCCACAATTGAGTTCATGTAAAAGAAATTTGTCTCAATGGGTGGAAAGTGATACACTCAACATGAATGTGTTCCACAGATGCACTCAGGTTGAGCTTCAACCATCTGGAGGTATGCACAAGTTGGGTGGGTCTTGCATGCGATTTGCATCATACCACATCATTTGTTTTGTGTGAGGGTTGCCACATCATACCACATCATTTGTTTTGTGTGAGGGTTGCCACTTTCAGTGTTAGGTGTGATGTTTCAAAACTTGTTTATGGAGTTTTCATCCCATATATTTACATGAAACATACTGATTTATACAGTATTTGAATTTATGATACGGAATATTTTGAAGCAGATGACTGCATGGCAGTGTTTCTACCAATTTGATCAGGTAACCAACAGTGCTTAATGCTTTTTCCTGATTATATAAGCAAACCACGTTTTAGTAAGGTTCAACATATTAATATGATGTCAAATGCAAGGTTGTTTTTTTTTCTTTCTTTTAATAATGTTATTTCAGAATTATATAGTGGTTCAGTTTCTTACGTATCCCTGTGTCAAAACTAATGCCAAAACTTAATCCTACGATTTATTACAAAATGCTGTACACTTACTGCACAGCTTGGTATTTCTCTTTAGAACCTAAACTATCACAACCACACCCAATCAATACCAATATACCTAATAAATACTATGATACCTAAATGTGTGTGTGTGTATATATATATATATATATATATATATATATATATATATATATATATATATATCTATATCTATATCTATATAAAATTTGGTGTGAAAAAGACCTCATGTCACACGTATCACAGTTAATGTTAGTATATGAGTGTTTTGTTTTAGCTGCGCTTGTATCATGAATATAGTAACATTATGCTGTTATTTGGATTAAATTTCAATTTGCGTAATAGTCACATGTATGTATTTGCGTTTACACTGATCTGCCTACAGGCACATCATGGGTCTGTGTACATTTTTTTAGGAGTAATCAGAATAACATAGATCTTGATCTGCCTACAGGCACATCATGGGTCTGTGTAGATTTTTTTTAGGAGTAATCAGAATAACATAGATCCTGATCTGCCTACAGGCACATCATGGGTCTGTGTAGATTTTTTTAGGAGTAATCAGAATAACATAGATCCTGATCTGCCTACAGGCACATCATGGGTCTGTGTAGATTTTTTTAGGAGTAATCAGAATAACATAGATCCTGATCTGCAGGTGCATTAATTATGCTGGGGCAGATCAGGATCTTTGTTTTCTGCAGTTTGACTTGTAAGCTAGACTAGTCATTTAGAAAAATGAAAATTGGACGGATTTAGCAGTATAGTAACAATTCCCAAGCATAACTAAAATATCTCTCCTAGGATTGAAAATGTAACAATTTGTATTATTTTTTGGTCAATGAAAATTGTTTTATTTCATTAAAAAAAATAATATATGAAAAAAAGATTTTTTGAGGTACAGATTGTGTTGGAAAAAAATAAAGGAACCAATATTGCATCATTAATTGGTATAAAATATATTGTCTGACTTTACTTTTATATGTGTGTTCTGCATTGGAAAATATTCTGTACAGTGAAATAATAGTAAATAGTACGTGTTTATTGTTATTCAGTGGCTTTAGAAGTAAACTAAATTCAGATAGTTAAAACATAATTGTGGCGTGGATATTGGAATCCCACCACGAGTCGTTGTTTTTGTATTTTCTGACATCTCGTGATTCAGATCAATTATATATGACCCAATAAAACTTTTTTTTTCATGCTCACTTGGCGCCTTTCTTTTAAAGGCCACCAGAAGCTTCAGTCATAGAAGAAATAAATACAGTAGAAACTTACACACACACACACACACACACACACACACACACACACACACACAAACACAGATTGAACTTGCATACTGCACAGATCCAGATCTGCCATTGCATAATGCACTGGCAGATATTTTCAAATTTAAATACAAGTAATTGTTACATATAAATCGAGATGTACCTTCATTTTATATCCAGTGATAGAAAATTTATGGTACAAAATTAGTTACCTTTATATTCAACATTCTGTTTTGTTTTCTTTGCAATTAGAATGATTTGTATATTTCCACCTAACAGAGATGGCCAGTACCTTCATCAGTAACTGCATGTATACTTCATGTAACTATAATTAGCCAGGATTGGATTTCTACTGGTGCAAAGCTTTAGTATGGATTGTTAACATTTGTATTCAAAGATTTGACAATCCTGTTGGCAAGGACAAATGTGTCACTGGTCTGTAATGAAACTTACAAGAGTTGCACCTGGCACTGAAACCTGCTGTATACTTTAACATAGATGTACCTTGCTGAAATAGAATCAAGATCTTGATGAACTTAATTGAAAATCTGTGAACTGGTGTCACAATTAATGAATTGACACAAACTTTATGTATTTATTTTAAAAAAATAATAATCACCAAATGGAATATAGAACGGAAGTAGTCAAGCTTTATTAAGTCCCTATTGTTTCTCCAAAAGTTTTCACTCAGAAAGGGATTCATATTTTAATACAGTGTTTATGTGTACAGAATTGTTATGTACATTTATATAAATGTACAGACCATGGTTATGACATAGTTGTGAAAATATTCAGTTTGAAAACAGCTTGTAGTTTGTTTCCTTTTTGCATACACTGGTCTGAGAGGCATTAAAAAAAATCATAAAAATGTTGGGCAGTGAAGTATTTGCAATATTTTCATTAAATGGTAACTTATTTTGCTAGTTTTTGCTTTTATACAATATTCAAATGCTTTTTATTTCTCAGCCGTCTCAATCTTCCTTCCTATTTTGGAACTTAATTTGTACAATAAAAATAGATTCACTGTATAGAAAAAAAAACTTTAAGTATGAAAAATCTTCAGCAGTTATAGTACATTGTTTTGATATAAAGATGTTGCATTATCTAGTATATACTTTTTTAACATCTATTAATTAGAATGAGATTGTAAGGCAAGACAAAGATATATACAGACAGATGGTATTTATGTACAGACATTTACAGCCAGAAAATAACAGCACTATCTAATGCGTGTTACTTGTATATTTGCTTTTATCATTGGTGTCCTTGGTCTAGGTTGTGAATCATTAACAGGCAGGTGACAAAAATAAACTTTTATCAGCCTTTCTACTTAGTGAGATCCCATGAATAAGTTAGTATTCCTTATTCTTTCTCATTGTCTTATCATTCTTTTCTGTCTTGCCATTCTTTCTCTTTGTCTTGCCATTCTTTCTATTTGTCTTGCCATTCTTTCTCTTTGTCTTGCCATTCTTTCTCTTTGTCTTGCCATTCTTTCTATTTGTCTTGCCATTCTTTCTCTTTGTCTTGCCATTCTTTTTATTTGTCTAGCCATTCTTTATCTTTGTCTTGCCATTCTTTTTATTTGTCTTGCCATTCTTTATATGTCTTGCCATTCTTTTTCTTTGACTAGCCATTCTTTCTATTTGTCTTGTCATTTTTGTGTTGCCATTCTTTCTATTTGTCTTGCCATTCTTTCTCTTTATCTTGCCTGCAGCAAACAAAGCAAAGATGAAATGTAGCAGTTTTAAAACCACTATCAAATAGTAAAGTCAGACGGACATGACTCTGCCAAAGTTTTAAAAGTGTAGAACTGAAACGTTTTTGAAGTAGATGGAATGATAAAAGTTTTAGATATACATTAGCAAACATCGCTTTTATAAACTCTGTACATTTTTGTAGATGTAAAGAAATGAGACTGCAGTTTTTTCTCACTCGACATTTTGTATTCTGTATGCAGTCATGTGTAGTACTGTGCTATTTATCTTGCATTTTTGTTTTTATTTGTCTTGTGTATTTTGGTTTGTAAAAACTCTGTTCAGATTTTTCTTTTGTATCTTTACAGTTGTCTTCAGATCATTGCAAAAAAAGTAATAATAAAAAGTTTGAAATCTGCTCTAAAAAAAACATGCTTCGTACAAAAATGACAAGGATAACTTGCCCTAATTCCCATGAAGCTATCACCACTCTATTTAATAATAAAGATTCATTTATAACCCATTCTTCAGATTTAAAAAAAAAAAAATAAAAAAAATTTATATATATTTTTTTTACTGTATACAAATTTATCAGATTTGTCAGCTTGGCAGATTATTGTATTTTCATCTTGTATTATATATGTTCCCATGTGCACATTTTTCATTATTTCTTTTATTTCCAGATATGCTGTCAGTTCCACCTGATCTAACCCAAACAGTTGTGGCAGTTCAGAGTTCCAATTCCATGGATTTACCAAACAATAATCACATGAATCACGTTAATTCCGTAGACAAATTACCTACATATGCAGAAATTGCAGAAAACAGACTGTCTGCTTCATATGGAACAAATGCAGTAAATAGTAAACCACATAACTTGGATTCTTCTTTAAATCAAAATCTAGACTCTTCAGTAGAAAAATTGACAATTAAAAATGACAAAAATACCATGATGGTGACACCAGTTGGGTCTTGTAACCATGGCAACCACCGGCCACCTTCAGATCTGGGTGACAGTTTAATGGACAGCAGGCAGTCTATGATGTCAGTGCAATTGCCTAGCAACATAGATACAGATGCAGTGACATGGAGTACATTCAATCACACTGGAGGTCGTCTGCTTATTCCAGAGTCAGGTATGAATTGTTAAAAACTTCTATGCTTTAATAAATTATCCATATTGTTACGGTTATTGGATTTAAATTATTTATTTTTTAATTGTTAAATCAAAATTTGTCATTTAGGGTTTAATATCCATTAATTGGGAAATTGTTCTAGAAAGTTTAGACTGACCATCCTTCAATTGTAAACAAGTTAGACCTTGGTTTGTTGACCCAATTCCTGACCTTGCTTTGGACATTGTCAACAAGTCTCTAACACTATTGGTTAATTTCAAGGACAACTTTTTATTTTTAGTAATTAGTGGCTTATTTTCTTCTGGATCATTTTATTATTACGTGACTAGGTAAAGGTAGACTCTTCCTCTGACCTTCTATCAATTTCTAGAAAAGCGCGTGATCACTTGTTTACTTCAGAAGAACAGTTATATATAGCTGAATTTTGGAAGCTAACATTAGTAGAATCTTTGGGCTGTAAGTTATTAGTTGTGTATTTCATGTTTGAGTGTTAATTTTATTCTGGACTTTGTGTCAATTCGTTGGAAAAAAAGAATTATTCTATTTATTTGGAAACAGGACATACGTTTCATAATTTCATCTGGATGATATTAAATCAAGAATTGCATCACGTGACATTGTGAGCCATTTTGGATTACATTGTCAAGATTCGAACCTGGAACTATTAGAACATTTATTTATCAAGACTCTTGCAATTCCATTAGTGGATTATTTTTGTGAATTCTATATTTGATTAATGTTGGATTTGATTCTCTAAAACTGTAAGTTTATTTATTTTATGAAAATAATTGTACTAAATAAATCATTTTTAAAGTTTTACAAGCTTGTTAGTTTTCACTCTTTCTGTGTTGCTGCTTATTCGAGCCTAAGCACGTAACAATATTTTCCCCCCAATTCCATGAAAGATTGAAAAGATTATTGCTTGATATGGGGTTCCGAGTTGTCTAAAGTGTTCTCTGTTACGGATCACTGCCATCTCACCTTTGTCTGCATGTATTTAGGTATTGGATTCGGCCAGTGTGAGTACAGTAAAACCTGTCTTGAGAGACCACTGCTCTGGGAGACCACCTGTCTTGAGAGACCAGGTTCTCCATGTACAGATTTATTGATTATATAGTGTTATGACCTGTTATGAGAGACCACCTGTCATGAGAGACCATTGTGTTTTGGAAGAAGGGTTGGTCTTTCAAGACAGGTTCCACTGTATGTGAGAAAGCATGCCAGTAGCTTCTTGTGGGTTGGTGGTTCTTTCTGGGGTTTTCCCGGGTTCTTCCTTCACCATTAATATTGGCCACCATCTTGTGCTGAAAAATAGCATTAAACCCAACAACAAATTGCTTGATATAATACTGTTTCCTTGTTATGCTTATACTCACTGTTCATAATAATATTTTTTATAATGAAGCAATCATTGTAAAAAATAGACATTTCATACATTTTTTACTTATTAAAGGATTTTTATACCAATTTTGAAGCATTTCTATCTGTCGCAAGTAAATTATTTGATGCCCTACCAGGGCGGCAGTGAGGGCATTCAATTTACCTTGCTGTCTATCGCTCTGCACATCCATCCATCACTTTTCTCTTGGATATTGTGTGTTGGTCATTTTTCAGAGTTTGTGATGGGGCATCAACACATCTATGGTTGTTTCATAATTTCCTAATTCTCTTGGCCTTTGGTGCATTTTCTTTATTAATTAATATAGTCCATCTGGTATACTGTACATTCCAAAAATGGCTTTAGAGTTATCTCTCTTGTCTCTTTTATATGATCTTATTTACTAGGTCTCTGCAACTAAATTATCCAAGAAATTAACCTGTATTAAGCAGCCATCTGTCTAAAGATATGACTTTTTAACATTTTGGTTTGTGACAGTTAAATGTAGCTTTAGCTGTAATTACACCAGTCTGAGAATACATGTGATAGGTAGGTACCAGTCTAAAGTTAGAGAATTTTAGTTTGAGGTAAAACAGATTTTTTTTCCTCTTACTATTGTTGGTATGAGTCTATTGCAATAGGTACCAGTCTCGAGTCCGAAAATTTTAGTCCGAGGTAAAGCAGATTTATGTTTTTTTCTATTACTATTGTAGGCGTGAGTCTAATCATACCAGAAGGAGCAATAAAGAAAGGGCAGACGGAAGAGATCTACATGGCTGTCTGCCGTGATGACAAAGATAGACCCAAACTTACAGGTAAATTTTCTCAAATGGTGAGATTAGATTTTCATCCATATGGAGAGGAAAAAGTAAACTATTAGAGGTAAAATCATGAATCATTCAACTTAAAGATATTAGATAAGTGATTTCTGTTTAACAGTAATTTATCGACTCAAATTCATGGTATGTTCTAGGATGCAAAATCACAAGATTTGCACCAATTTATGAAAACCTTTTTTCTCCAAAATATCAATCGAATGCATGACAAGAAAAATATCATATTTTCAAGCCCTGCCTTTATTTAATTATTACATCCCACCTCTGTTCAGTCCCCACCCCTCCAGCTGTTTAGTTTAAGAAGATACCCTGTCAGATTTATATTGTTGTTGTACTTTATGGTCAAAATGAACAAATTGTTAAAAGCTAATATAATTTTACCTGCTCATTGGAGTAACATTATTTTCTTAACTTGCTTAGTTTCGTCTCATGTATGCATGGTGAAATTTAATAGTCACTTCCAGAATTGGCAACTTCACCAGTTTTTGAAAGTCACAAATCTTGTACATTATTATGTTACTGTATCTAACTTTAAACCATGATTCTCTTGGTTTCAGTCTTGCCTTATGCCAGACCTGCCATTGTAGAGCTGGTAAACATAATTAAAAGTGTAACATCATATTCAAAATTATTGCGAGGATAACATCATATTCACCTGAAAAGTTTGTAAAGTAAATTTACCACTTGGACAGTTGCACGAACTTCAGTTCCCAGCCCTATGCAACTGAGTGGCTTGTTGCTATCTCACAGCTTGACGTAATTGTTTCATATGACAATGGCAATCATATCTTCCGCCACAAGACATACTCAAATTGGCATGTTGATGTCCAAGAAATTAATTGTCTCCATTCCATCTTTTATTCACAAGAATCTGAATAATCTTTTACATTCTTCTATATCGATTATTAACACTTTTATAAAGGCTTATTTTTCTTTTCGTTTTAAATATGGACCACTTTTGGGATATCATTTTTAAAAAATTCTATAATCAACAGTTTGATCATGCAGATGCTTTGCATGAACAAATAGGTGCAGTTTAAAGCGACTGATTTGCTTCTGTAAAGTGAGTCAGGTTCCCTTTATAATTTCGCTAATTCTAATATAAAATCTGGCTCCAAATTAAACACAGATGAACCAATTATCCGGATTTTTGGCAACAATCATTTATTAGTTGTCTTTGCTTGTGTGCCGTAAGTTTGTATTTTAAGGGTAATTTTCCTAAGACTTAAGGCAAAATTGTAAGGGTTGGCAGATCTGTTATGCTTTGGTTCTCTAGGTTCCAATTTTGGTCAGTCTAACCTTATGCCATAAATTTCTGGGTTCCAATTTTGCCAGTCTGACCAGTTTAGACAGACAGCTTGTTGCATCATGGTAAAAAAGGTTAAATTTTGTGTTCAGATTTACTTTGTAAGTTACATATCTTTTCCTGCTACATTCAACTGAAATGCTTGGTATATTATCATAAGACTGAAATTTAAACACTTGTATGGTGAGAGTTGTCTGCTTTGTGGTCCGTAGAAAGGAAGCATATTTCATCATTGTAAACTATTCAAATTTTTTTGGTAGCATTTATTAAAAAGTTTATGTCTTCAACATCATTTGCTGCATTCATCTGATACTTTGGGCTAATGTTGTAGGTAGTTTATAAACTGATGTGTGAAGGAATTTCTTTCAAGTCTATGTCTCATACTTGCACACAAAATCTTGTTTCATTTTGATGGATAACACTAAAGTGTATAAGAAAGTTTATGAATGTCAGAAAGAAGGGAAAAACTGCCATGCAGGTGAGATACAAGGGTTATTATACCAACATACTGGTGAGATACAAGGGTTATACCGACATACTGGTGAGATACAAGGGTTATACCGACATACTGGTGAGATACAAGGGTTATACCGACATACTGGTGAGATACAAGGGTTATACTGACATAGCAGGTGAGATACAAGGGTTTTACAGATGTATTAGTGAGATCAAAGGTGATACGGACATACTGATGAGATAGAAGGGTTATACTTGCATGCAGGTGAGATACAAGGGTTATACAGACATACTGGTGAGATGCAAGGGTTATACATATGTATTGGTGAGATCAAAGGTGATATGAACCTGCTGATGAGATAGAAGGGTTATGCTTACATGCAGGTGAGATACAAGGATTGACATACTGGTGTGATAGAAGGGTTATACTGGCATGCAGGTGAGAGACAAAGATATTACTGACATGTGCAGGTGTGATACCTGGGTTTTATGAACATATTGGTATGATACAAAGGCTATGCTGACATGCAGGTGAAATATGAGAATTGTATGACATACTGGCAAGATGCAGGGTTTCACAGAACATCTGCTCTTCCATAATTTTTTCATTATATCTTTAACCAGCTTCACATTTGTTGAAAGTAAATTGTCAATATTTTCCTTAAGGCAGCCATTAAAAATCTGTATTCCTGATAAGGTGTCTGTTTGTGTAGAGTGTGATGGTCCATCATTCTAAATGAATGCCATTATATGAGATAATATTTGTATATGTTGTATAATGAAAGGTGTCTAAACATTTGTGATCCAAGCAACTTTTGACATGCTTATAACTTCAGGTGAGATTATATAATGATTCACACATTGGATGTGATACAGCCGGTCAGCAGTCCATATACATTGTGTGATTTGAATTTACAAGATTTGCCTGATTTTGTTTATTTTTCCTACAGATAAACAGACAATTTTGAGTCCAGTTGTGTTGTGCGGTCCATTCTGCATGGTGCTGATGAAGCCAGCCATCTTGTCATTTGACCATTGTGCTAGCATGAGGCAAGGGGGCTGGAAACTGATTGTCTGTACCAGTGACACACCCCTGGAAGAGCCCCCTCAGTGGCAGGTAAGGTCACTGAAGATTAAAAAGCAGAAAACAAAGGTTTAAATGACTCTGTTGGGTCATAAAGAAAATTAAATAATTTCTGGCTTTAAAGTGGCACGATGTTTTCCCATTCAATTCCAGCATTACCCATTTTTTCATTGGGCTTCCAACTTTTCCTCACACATCCCCAACTTTTCATTGCTTCTTTCTTGGGCTCTCTACCATTTCCTATGCCTTCCCAACCTCCCTTTCTTTTTCATTAGGCTCCCTACCATTTCTTATATATTCCCAACTTTCCTCTGCTTTTTCTTCGAGTTCCTTTACCTTTTCTTCAATTTATTCTGTCACTGTCTCTCTCTGTCTGTCAGTCTCTCTCTCTCCCTCCCTCTGCTAGGCATGTTAAATAATTTGGAGATATTCTTTTATCCTTGTTATATGAATCTTGAATCAGAGTAATTTTTGCTATTTTAAGGAAACATCTGGAACCCCAGCATCATGAATATTAATGATTCGGCAACCAGATCTGTCTTCTATTTGTTGTGTTTCATTACGAATATTAATGATTCGGCACCAAGATCCGTCTTCAATTTGTTGTGTTTCATTACGAATATTAATGATTCGGCATCCAGATCCGTCTTCAATTTGTTGTGTTTCATTACAAATATTAATGATTCGGCATCCAGATCCGTCTTCTATTTGTTGTATTTCATTTAGAATAATAATGATTCGGCACCCAGATCCGTCTTCTATTTGTTGTATTTCATTTAGAATATTAATGATTTGGCACCCAGATCCGTCTTCTATTTGTTGTATTTCATTACGAATATTATTGATTCAGCACCCAGATCCGCCTTCTATTTGTTGTATTTCATTACGAATAATAATGATTCAGCACCTAGATCCGTCTTCAATTTGTTGTGTTTCATTACAAATATTAATGATTTGGCATCCAGATCTGTCTTCTATTTGTTGTGTTTCATTAGTGGTATTGATATTAAATCAGTTTGTTCTTAACTGCATGGTGGAACAAGTTTATTCTTGGGGGAAAAGTATTTTAACCCTGTGGAGCATATTTTGATTAGAGATACAATTGGTTCAACTATAAACGTCATATCATGTGATGATAGGATTCTGCCCTTCTTTTCTTTATGATTTTCTTTATGAATTTGGGCCTAACCGGAAATCGCCTCGAATATTTGCTTCGGCTGAATATCCGTTTTTTTTTTTTGGTACTATTCAGAAGTATTCATCTCGGCAAATAATACGTGCATGAATGGTTACAAGTAAAATAATTCAATAAATATCAAACTTTTAAAAAAAAGTTTTTTAATACATAATCATTTTAGTTAATAATAAGAAATTTCATCTTATAGGCGATACATATGGTATACGGTACACGAAAAGTTTAAGCTTCGCACACGATAATGAAACAAGTGGTACTCTCCGGAGTCGCACCTACTACTCGGTTTGTGCCCGGATCCGGCAAATAGTACATCAAAATACTCGGATTCGGTACTCTGCGAAAATTGGCTACTCGGTTAGGTCCTGTTATGAATCCCTACATTTTCCCAGTTTTAAAAAAATAACAAAGCTCTATTTTATCCCTACTTTTTCCTGGTTTAGTTGTACATGTATAGCCATACATTTTCCCAAAAGGATGATGTAAATCCTGTAATTGTACAGGGTCTCAAATTTCAGAAGGCACATTCAGGTGATCCTGGGCATTTAAGTTGGCCATTATCAATGCATCATGATTCATTGTACGTCATCTTCATTTAAAAAAAGTCGTGAATTTTTGTTAAAGACGTTGATTTTTATTATAGTATATACAAGATTAACTATTACTGGCATTTTTCCAGGTTATTTTCATTCATGAGCAATAAAATTTGATTGTCGCAGTGAGGTTTTACAAAACCATTTTTGCATTGTAATTTTTCTAAGACTGGTTCCGTACATATTAATGGACTGGAGCTAAGTTTACAATTTATTATGAGGTGAACATACCGGCATGTGACACACCAAAAAATTGCTGCCAATTATGAATGTTAACATAGTAACACTAAACTTTGTGTGTGTGTATATATGGATTACTGTATGTATTGTTTATTACTCAAACATTACCATAGGTATTGGATTACTGTATGTATTGTTTATTACTCAAACATTACCATAGGTATATGGATTACTGTATGTATTGTTTATTACTCAAACATTACCATAGGTATTGGATTACTGTATGTATTGTTTATTACTCAAACATTACCATAGGAATTAAATTATCTGAACAAAACAAAAACTATTGGCTAATCCAAAATTCTCTTACAAATTATACACTGACTTAACACTGTAACTTCACAAGGTAATCCTATTTATAAGCAGGTAATCTTTGCAGTTTTCAGTATTAAAAAAAAAGACATCAGAATTCTGCCTAAGTAGACATGAAATATTTGATGATGTTAAATAATATATTGCCACTTAACACTGGAAGTTTACGGTGTATTGTTTTACTAGATTTATAAATTTGCTAACAATGTTTATTTGGATCCATGGTGTAGGGAACACATTTTCGAGATTTGGTAAAATGTCTTACTGGTGCAATAAGAGTATTTTTTATTTTTTTACAAAAATGTAATTTATAATTGTTGTCCACTTTGATTTTATTTGCCGTGTCTGTTGCAGAGGACAGTGACGCTTGGCCAGGAGACAATAAATACACCCATATACACGCAACTTGATCCCACAAACTGTCACATCATGACAGAACATTTACATAGATTTGCTCTTATTGGAGAGGCTGCAAGTGCTGGGAGGGCCATAAAAATTCTGCGGCTTGCAGCATTTGCACCAGCAGTACCACCATCGATGGATTACAGCATTAGAGTCTACGTGGTTGAGGACACACATGATGCACTAGAAGTTAGTATTATCAAACTCCCATTTTATTCTTTCAGACTAGTTTTTATTCACACATCATTCTTGTAAATAATTTTCATCTACAATGTACGTCATTTTTTATATATAAATATTTAATGTTTACTTCATCTCGTATTTCTTTTATTCAGGTACACCATTGATCTGATCAACATAAGGCAGGGTGTAAATGTATAACTATATTAATCCATCAAAATTAAAAAAACAACAGATATAGCATACCATAGTCCCATGAGAGAATAAGGACAAGAATGAAATGAAAATCCACAAAACTTTATAAAACGACAACAAACTTACACCTTATAGTAAAAACTGTAGTGGCAGAGAAATCTTAGTCATGTGGTGGCCTTAGAGTGATGTCTCAATAATGTATCACATTAAATAACTTTCCCATAACTAGATCCACAAGTGTGAAAAAAATAAGTCGAAATAAAAATTCCTCGTTTTTAACCCACCCACCACAAAGCTTATAAAGTGAAAGGTACTTTGCTCCTGTTTCCTCCACTTGATACTTGATATAGCTAGTAACGTGTTTAAAGTGCCATTAGAAGCAACAAAAATAAACATCTCTCTGGGCCTATAATTTATATGTTTAGATATCGAAAACAGATTCCTGATTATAGTAGTTTTATGTCTTGTAGATATGAAAATGAAGATAGAAAACGTAGTTTGCACACTTTTGAAAAGTACTCGAATTTGAGTGATTTCCATTAAGGTGCTTGAATTGGAGTTAAATATTGAAAAGTGTCAACATTCCAACATTCCAGAGTTTTACTTCATTGCTTGGTCGCTTATTCAGTAATACTTATAATTGGGTCACTTGTGTGTTTGTTAGGACTTGTTCTGGTATTGTAACCATCTCATGCTGTGTGAATTGAAGTTGTGCAGCGTGAATTGAAGCTGTACAGTGCTAATTGGATTATTAAGGCTGATAAAAGTCTGTCAGGTACTGGGTGGTGGGAAGCTTATTTTCAAATGAGATTCCCTTGAGACAATGTAATAAAATAAATACTTTGACAAGAAAATCTGTAAATTGAAAATTTCTCTGCAGATTCATAATCAATGTAAAATTTCCACAAATAGTTGCAAAATCAGAAAGTGTTGTCACCCTGATAATAGTAATGAGGGTAAAATGTAGTGGTACATTGCATGTAACCCATAAGCATGGCACTTTTGTTGTTTCATTCTGGTGTACGTTGTTGTTGTTCTAGGATTTAACGCCATTTTTCAGCACACAATAGGCTATACATGGCGGCCAGTATTAATGGTGGAGGAAGAACCCGGGGAAAACCCCTCGAAAAGAACCACCAACCCACGAGAAGCTACTGGCAAGCTTTCTCACATACCCACATTGGCCAAATCTGAGACTCGAACCCATGCAGACAAAGGTGAGATGGCAGTGATTCATAACGGAGAGTGCTTTAGACCACTTGGCCACTCTGGGCTCCTCTCTGCTGTATGTAATACTGCCTATGTATACATTTTGTCTCACACAAGTACACCTGATGACACCTTAGATGATGTCATCTCTGTATAAAAGCTAGCATAGTTAAAATATTGAAGGCAGTTTTTTTTAGTTGCTATCAAAAACATTATTTACAATTTTGTTTACAATTTGTTGTTGTAAACTAAACTTTTATTATCTATATAATGATACAATACTGGTAGAAAGTACTCTTTCCTTCTTTCTACTGCAATCCTTTTTTCTTCCAATCCTTTTATGTGACCAGGAAGTTATACCATTGGTGTGTGACACGGAAATCCTGCAATTGGTGTATCACTAGGAAATTATACCATTGGTGTGTGACAAAGAAATCTTGCCATTGGGATTAGAGTCTGTGGAAGTGTCAAAGACTCATTCCTAGCCACTAATTCTGCCCTTCATGTGGGATTCCCATAATTACACCTTGCATATAATGGATTCTGTTAGTTACCATACATAAAATTGTGACCCAGAATTGTAACCTTGTTGATTTTTCCATTGTAACCAGCTCCTTTAGTTAAATTAAAATCTTCCATTGTAATCATGAAGGCAATGCCTTTTTTCTCTTTTTCTCCTTGTAACGAATTTAAAAAAAATACTCTGTCAGATGATAAAATATTTTGTATACTAAAACTTTCAGGGTGTGATTCAAATGGAAAGAAGGCTAGGGGGGCGTTTGCTGGACAAACCCAAACAGATCCCATTCCAAGATGGTGGCAATAATCTTTGCTTGACTATAGAGGAGTTGTCATCAGGCTGGAAAAGCAAGCTAGCTGCCAACTATCAGGTAAAGAATATTGAGTTGTGTCTCCACCCCCAATTCACCCACGTTTTGAAGTGATCTATTTCATGAATGTCATTGAAGTGTTAATACTTTGTATTTTAAATTTTGCTTTGGAGACTTCGTTGGAGAGTTACTTTGTAAAATATGTTAAATATAAAAACATGATGAGAGAGCTATAGGAGTGTTAAGAATTATATATTTGAATGAATCAATGAATGACACAGATAGTATCTCTCTTTAGAACACCTGACTACTGTATCAATATGGAAATTAAAAATTTTAACTGCAGAGACAACATTGAATTTTGATTAACTCTTATCTTATTTAAACACAGATCTCCAAAGTGCTTCTAGATAAAACTTTGAAAATGGATATCATTCATGTGATACATATATAAGCATTGTTGATAAAGAAGGTGAGAGCTTTCTTCTTTGTTCATGCTTTTCGGGAAGCCAGTGTTTTTTTTATAACTTTGTTGAATTTTTGAATGAGAATCTTTTTTCATTCTTTCTTTCATAGATGAGACACTTGCACTGACTTTCATGTTTCTCTGCCAGACACTGTAACACTGTTATGCCAGTTTATCTTGGCTATATTAATGTGAAAATAATTTCCACAAAGCTGAATCATTTTATTCTGCAAACATCCAATGCATTTAATGGCCTAAATACAACTTAAACCCGACTTGAAAGTAGCATACAATCAGCATTATTTTATTATTGGAATGCAGTTGACAGGCAGGCAGTTGGCACAGAAATCACATAAATGAGAATTTTACTCAAGTTAATGAAAGAAAATAAATAATTGGTGGAGGGGGGATGCCAATTTGAATCCTGTCACTTGGTTCTAGCCATTAATATCAAGATAATCTTGAAACTGAGTACTAGTAAAAAGATCCTGAGATAACAGTATACCATATATACTTGCTTATAAGTCAAGTGAAACTGCAAACAACAAATATGCTCATCTTTTATAGCACAATACACCTGCAGATCAGGGTCTATGATATTTGTTCTACTGTTTACTCCTATCAAACTGCACAGACCCAGATCTGCTGGTGCATTATGTGTCTGCAAATCTGCATCTCTGGACACTGCAGTTGGACTTGACCTATAAGCGAGTACATATAGTTTATTACGATGCATTCTGTATCAGATCTGAGTCAGTGCATTTGGATCAGAACAGTACTACATGATTACCATTCTTCCCAAATGTTACTTCAGGCTAATGTGTATGACATAATGCACTAGTAGATCATGGTCTACACTGTAAGTTCTGACAATGATTTCAAAATGAAAAGTGTGTAAGCTGTTGTGCTGGTTCATCATACTCCAGCAGATCTGGGTCAATTTCAATCAGAGATTTGCCATACACAAAGGTTAATATGAACTATTTTGCAGTGAAATATGTTGAAATCACAATTGATGATGTCTTTTATCAAAATTGATGTTTGTTACAATTTCTACATGGGCTGACAGATGTGCACCAGCATGGTCAGACCATGCAAAACACGCGTAGCTGCACACATTTCATTTCTTAAAACTTGAAAGGAATTCATCACATAAAATTAGGATGTTATTTAATAGCTTTAGTTTGATTGGGTTGTGAAATCAATCTTGGTAATCTTAACCGATCTTAATTTAGAAATGCAGTTCCTTCAGTTTCATTAATGCTAGCCATATAACAAAGTTGAAAGAGAGTGAATTTATATTTATAAACATTTTTCTTTTTTCTCAAGAGATGGAAACTGAGTTGAATTGCCATGTTTATGCAAGCTGTAAATTACTCTGTTAGATGTTCAAGTACATAGTATATATTTAATGGTGTATGTTTTAAAGAAGTAAAACCTGAAATTCCCAAAGAAGCCATTTGGCTTATTTTAAGGGAAAATATGATCTGCGCTTTAAAATATCAAACTACTTCCTGAATCATGTATTACCACTCCTTGGTTTGGATACTAACAGTTTTATATTAGTTTCTGAACATAAGTATAATCCAGTAATCGGTGTCAGTAAAAGGGCATGTTGTGGTTAGACACTAAAAAAAAAGGTTTTGATAGGTTTCAAGTAAGATTTGCAATATTTGTAACTTGATCCTTGGAGGACAGTTGCTGTGGGTATGTAATATTAAAACTGCTATTATTCTGAAGTACATACAAGTAATTTGCTTGCATATGTTTTTAAGGGGGAAGAAATTGAATGCTTAGACTTTAAGTAACTGATAGTACCACTTTCATCGTTCTCATGCAGATGCCCTTCGTGTTTGGATCTCTAAGCCCAAAAAGCTTTATGAACCAGTCCATTATATGAACAAATCTGTATAATGAACCAGTCTGTATAAAAACCAGTCTATATTTTCCAGTGGGCAGTGTTAAGTACTCATTACTGAGCAGGGTTGCCCATTGGCCCACTACCTACAACATGTATAACAACAGATTAAACAGTGCTGAACATGATCACATCTTTGTCAGTATACATTAATGATATTAACAAAGATATAAATTTATTGGAATATAAACATTGCATACATGTGGTAGGGGAATAAAGTGTCCTCCTGCAGGTATAACTTGTCAGGTTTTTGCATTTACTGTATATACATGCTGATATAATGGATCCAACTGTAAGTTCCATAAACCCAGATCTGCCATCAGATAATGCACTGATACATCTGGGATTATGTAGTTTCTTTGGAGTAATGAGTAGAACAAAGACCTTAATCTGCAAGAGCATTATGTGACTGCAGATTGGGGTCAATGTTCTGTGGGTGGAATAGAGTTTAACATAATGTACGAAAAGTGTATGGATATTTTATCAGTTGGAAGTCAAATTTACAGCAGACTAAATTTTGGTTGAAAAGTTTAACTCAAACCTTGCATTTTCCTGGGATGTTTAAAAGCTCTTAACCATAACAAACTTTTTAAAGCCAGGCATTATAAAGACTTGCACATGTATACAATGTCATTCTTATCCTTAAATGCATATATCTTAATGTCATTGAGATAAAACAACATACGTTTTTGGGAGTGTATAAAGAGTGGAATATTTGATCATTTCTCTAATAATAATTGAAGAAATCCTAAGAGAACACTAGATGCTGAGATGGTTATATTTTATCTCCCAAGATTTCTTTAGTTGTGTGAGCTGGTCTGTGATGTACAAATGCCTTGAGTTGTACAGAGAATTTATGAAAATACTGTAATTGATCTCATCTAGGTATCAGTGGAGCTTGCTGTCTTTCTCATTCACATTTTCAGTAGTTGGGGTAATTAAACATTCAGTTGAAATACATAAGGGCCATGATTTCCACATCTGAATTATGAAATGACAGTCTTAATTTCCTTTCATTACATGTTCATTTCCAGTTTGTCTGTCAGTTGCCTCTTCAATATCTTTGAATAACTTGATCTTGTGACAGACCTGGTTAACTCCATTAGGCCTGATGCAGTGTTTATTTACAGTGTTGCTTCCATCTCACTTATTGTTTAAAGAAAATGCAAATGTGCAATGATGAAGAATTCATTAAGGACTTGGAGGGTTTAGGCATGTGAGACTTAATTGGAAATTAGGTCCCTCAAGTGCTTGGAAAAAAATTGTAAATGTCTAGTCTACCATGCTTCACGAAAGGGGGCCAAAAGCAGGCTGTATTAACTTCATCTTTCAAGACCACCACTTTTGCAGAGGTACCACGCTTGCAAGTAATAATTGCCTATTGAGTAACTAATTCTGAAACATTTAATGTTTTCATTTAAAAATGATGCAGTTCATAGAAACATTTTCATTTAAATTATTTTGAATAAGTGTCAGTATACTCCTACAAATGTAATAATATTTCAGTTCACATAATTTGTCACCTAAGAAAATGTCTGACTTTGTATCCACTTGTTACTTAGAGTAGAGTCTAATAAAATCATTGCCTTTTTAAAAATCATTTGGCCAGTAAATGGAATGTTCTTGACAAGTGGCATTGTGCAAGACTGTAATAAAACCTTGTGGTTCCTATCTGGATACAAACATCTGGCAGAAACTGTCTTTCTCTGTCCATTCTAATTCTACTGTCTGCAGAATATTTCTCTTATCTCTGACTTGGAGGTTTACCTGTACCTTTCTGACTATTGATTTTGATTTTTCAGCAACGATCCTTATATCTCCTATTTTGTTGAGTTAAATAACTTTATATTTTTCTTCTCAAGTGAGAATTTTTATTTTCTGCATTGACAATTTTGCACTGTTTATTTTATTTTCTTGCAAATATTTGAAAATCAAGGTACAAAACTTTCAAGCAAGAAAATTTTCTTCTTTAACAATTTTTAATTCCCTTCAACTATTCTTAGGAAAAAACGGAGGGCCAGCTATAAGCTTGCATTTTTACCTGTGAATTAAGAGTGACCATAATATTTGACATTAAGTCTAAAATGACTTAAAATAATGACAAAAAACCAGGCAAGCTGCCATTACATAATTTTCCATTAGTTCTTACACAGCTGTTTCTGTTTCACCTCCACATCATGTACAGGATCCGTTTTTTTGGATCACTCCCAGTCATAACCCCATTAAATTTCAAGGAAAGATAAAACCTGGTTTTTTTTTTAACATGGATAAAACTCCATAGTACATCTGGCTTACAACATTGATACAAATGCCCATATGTGCAGTAAGACTCGTCATTATCTTCAAAAGGAATACAAGTACAGTATCGTAAATTCTAGAATAACATTGACCCATAGTAAACACAAGTAAAGAACACGGAGACAGAAATTCAGAATTCTTGATATTTCCTTATGGGCTTGGAAGATCTTGCAAACTTGATGCCGACAATCAAATCTTGAGGATTAATCCATTTTGCACACACCCAGAAGTTACGTACGATAGTTAGCATGATTTAAGATACAAACCTCTTTGATGTAACAGTCAAAGATAAAATAGTCACTACCAGTATTAATTGCAAGTCATAATTTGAAACAAGGGTTGGTCTCTGGTAGCAGATTTAACAGATCTAATCTTATATGTAAGGAACATAAGGGATGGTTAGGATATTCTAATTCTAATTAGTATTAAGATGGGATACATTGTAACTTATCAACTGTAAAAATATGCCAGGCTTCCCCCTTTCTCCCTGCTATCACACAGAAGACCTGGTAAACTTCACCTGTTACAACACAATTTGATACCATGGCTTTTTTCATGTCGAATGCAAGTCTTGATTAAGCGCTATAAAAAGATGGCATAAAAACAGCCCTTTAAAACACATCTGGTATCTATCTGTATTCTTCGTCTGTCGGCAAGTTGGGTCAATCTGACTGGAAAATATAAAACAGATAATTATATCAGGGTTTTCATGGTTAAACTACATTTGATTACTCAAAATTGTTGAATTATTGATGATAATTGAGTTCTTTTAGAGGATGTTGCAGGATGTGATAGTTAATGAAATTATTTTGACTCTACAGGGACATGTACCTTTTTTCATGAACAACTTTCAAACAGCATTGTTTGTAACCTACATAATTTTCATTGCACACCAGTCATCTGAACACAGAGAAAAATAATGAATTTATATTGCCCCAGATATTGGATAATCATGGTATTCACCAGAAGCTTCAAACTTCTTCAGCATTTCACTTTTTCATGCAGCTTTTGTTCGCATATTTTTATAACTTTTTTATATTCACAAAAAATATGTAAAATAATTGTTTGTAATAAATATATGTACATTTAAAGTGTTTTCCATTTAAATAAATTTAAGTTTTGAAGTAAGTAGTTTATAACTTTTTGTAAGTTTTAAATTTAAAATTTAAGTAGTTTTCAATTTATTTTTATATATGCAAGATTGATTGAACTCTCAGAGTGAAGTATTTGTCAAACATGAGCATTTTCTAAAATTAAAGACTTTAAATCATTCTTGAAAGGCATAAATTCTCGAAGATTTTAAGTTTTTAGATTTTGAAAAGAATACACACTACGTGAGCTTTTAAATGAACTTAATACATTTTTATTGATCTCTGACTTTTAATTTTTGAAACAGATGTTAGTTTGATGTGACTAAACATGTTATGATTGATTGTTCAGAGTTGAAAGGTCAGTTAGCAAGAAAGGCTTAGAGCAGTTTGCCTTTTTGATAGCAGAAATTCCTCCTGAAAAAAAATCTTTTATACACACATCACTTTTCTGCTACATTAGACTTTTTTCCATACGATCATGAAAATGACAATACTAATGTCTTTGATTTCATGAAATTGACATGCAAATTATAAGAGATTAAAAGACACCATGTGTGGCTTGAACTTTCTTTGACAGAACAAACACCAGATTAATGATCTCCAGATTAAAAGTTGCCAAAAATTGGAAAATTTGGATTTATCTGCATTTGTACAGGATATGAGGAAAACTTAATGATGTTACATTAATCAGGCCATTATTGAGTTTGATAAATGGCTGTTAATCATCCAGTGTTATACAGATACCCTTTCCTGAAATGGGAGAGGCAACTTCAAAATAGAAAAGGATGATGGCAACAAAAAAAATAAAATAAATAAAAGTTAGTAAACCTTTAGGTTTGTGAATTGATAGTGGATATTTTGGCCATGTCAAGCCCAGGACAGCGGGTAACATTCATGCCTAAGTATGGTGGTACTTCCATCTTATCACTCATATCTCCCATTTTGTCAGAGTACAAAGAGAGAAAAATGGAAAATGCTTAAATTTTAAGCACACAGGATGCGCTTTGGATAGTTCTGCTCAAGAGCTGGCATACTGGTTTGGTTTCACAGTGTCAAATTCTATCAGATTTGTATATTTCATGTAGTCAGCCTTCAGCCTTTGTTATCTAAACATGCTGATTTGTTGAGAGAAAAAAATTCATTTATATTCCTTAATGCTGGGTTTAAATGGATGGTACCAATGGGTGGTAAATCCATAGCACTCTAAGACCTGAAGTTCCTCAAAGATGATACATCCCCACAGACAGGCATAGGAATTGCATGCAGTTTCAATGGCTTGAAAGATTTAGATACCAATACACCTTTTGATTAGTTAAATTGGAAACAGTCTCTTTTCTTAGAATGAAAAGAGTAGAGTACCATCTACGTTCATCTACAAGTCGAGTAAAAAAAAAAAAAAAGCAAAGAGCATAGACCCTAATCTGCTATTACATAATGCGGCAGATCAGGCTAGGTGTTTTTTTTTTTTCCCTACTGATTGCCCCCAAACAAACCACATAGACCCAGCTCTGCCAGCACATTATTTTAGGGCACATCAGGATCTGTGCAGTTTGTGGTTGGACTTGTAGGTGAGTATAAATGGTAATAATGAATGGTTTAACATAGGATTAGTTTCCTCAGAAATGCACTCAGACATGAGATGATGCCATGGTGAAGTTTCGTCCAGTTGTTAACATCAAACAGATCAACCTTTTGTGCCTCTTTTTGAAGGATTACTGCAAAATAAAACTTCCCTGATGTATCTTTTACTCTAAATTTAAGTATTCTTTAATTATGAAAGTGAATATACAGGGACAATATTTTAAACTTTATTAGACTTGTATCAGCATATATCTAAATACATATACCATATTAGACTGAAATCAAAATATATCTAAATCAGATTCATTTGAGATATCCTTAATTTGTCGGGCTTTGAAAGGACATGTTCTTATTTCTGAGCATTTTATTATTGCAAGAAATTAGCACAGTGCATAAGAACAAGGGCAGTCAACTTTCATTTTATATAGAGTACTACAACAGAGTCCTCTTCTGGTCAGTTTCTCAAGGTTTAAGTTCATGAAAGTTAGATCTGGCTGCTCAGATACAAAATGACCCTATCATATATACATGTACAAAATGTCCTTATCATGTGTACAAAATGACCTTTTCACATATGTACAAAATTACTCTATCACACATACATGTAAAAAAAATGGCCCTATCACATATACATGTACAAAGACCCTATCACCTGTACAAAATAACCCTATTACATATACATATACAAAATGCCTCTATCACAGGTACAATTCTGCCCCTATCTTACACCATATAAAATGCCCCTATAACATAAACAAATTAGCCCTATCTTTTACATATACAAAATGCCTCTATACCATGTATAAATTTGCCTCTATCTTAAACATATACAAAATGCCTCTATAAAATATACAAATTTCCCCATCTTACACACATACAAAATACCTCAATAAAATGTACAAATTGCCCCATCTTACACATATACAAAATGCCTCTATAACATGTACAAATTGCCCCATCGTATATACAAAAGGCCTCTTTAAAATATACAAATTTGCCCCATCTTACACATATACAAAATACCTCTATAACATGTACAAATTGCCCCATCTTACGTATACAAAATGCTTCGTTACTGTGTACAAATTGCCCCTATCATGTATATACACTCAGTGCCTCTATAACATGTACAAATTGCCCCTATCATGTATATACACTCAATGCCTCTATAACATGTACAAATTGCCCCTATCATGTCTATGCGCTCAATGCCTCTATAACATGTATTATTGTCCCTATCTTACACATATGCAGAATGACCCCTATATATATATATATATATATATATATATATATATATATATATATATATATATATATATATATATATATATATATATATATATATATATATATATATATTTATGGGTCATTCTATGTACACATAATGTAAATATAGTTTCAGTTTAACTGCATACTAAATTCTCCTCATTATTTTGGTATTCCAGGAGATTCCATTCCGTCACATATGGAGTGGAAACCAGAACAACCTTCACTGTTCCTTCTCTCTGGAAATGGTAGATGTAGTTCAGGACAAGATTAGCTGCAAGATCCAGGTCTATCAGAAAGCAATACTGACCAACCGGCAACTGCTCAAAATCAGTGCCAATTTCAAAGAGGTTTGTGGTGTAACTTTGATACCATTCCAAATAACATAGACCCTGTTTGCCTTTATATAATGTGATGGCTGGTCAGGGTCTATGATGATTGTTGGAATTAAGCAGTAGAAAAAAGACAAAGTAGACCCTGACCTATTCTTGTCAACCCTTTGATATGTTAGTCTTATTCAAGAAGTTCCAAACCTGTATTTAGGGGTCTAGTACCTTTAGCGATGAGTGCATCTTGCTTATGATTCAGTGAGTCCTGGGTACTTTTCATCCCATTTCTTTGGGATGAGTTGCTTTTTTTCTGTTTCTCTGTTTTTGATGGCAGCGTGTTGCTTCTAGTAGATCTCGCTTCAAATAAACGGTTATCTTTATCTCAACATTCAATTTTTCATATGCAAGTTCATAAAGCACACTGGTTTGACCAAATCAAAAAATCAAATAAAATAGCAAATTGTAACCATTTTTCCCCACTATAATTTCTTTTGCCTGTATGAACTTTATAATATAACCATTATAAGTTAAAAACATAGGAAAAAGTATGTAAAATATAGGTAATACATATGATGGGTTGAGAGATGTACTCATGTTACAGTACACTATGTACTGGCAGTTGGATCAAACTGCTTTAGCAAACCAGTCTGTGGCAGTGTCTTTATTGTTGTATTTGTGCTTGACATGTTAACCCCTGGAGAATTTTTGTTTTCGCATGAAGAGTAGGAAACGCATTTTTGGGACTATTTCTGAATACATCATAATACATTGACTTCCAAGCAATTTTCCATTAGTTCAATGCCTAGTTGTGTTAAAAATGTTTTCCATTGGTTAATTTGCTTGTGCATGAGCAAAAGATGAAAAGTTGGAGTTCTTTTTTTTTTTTTTTTTTTTTTTTTTTTGTTAAATGGATCCATCATTTTCGTATGGTGAATTCTTTGTTAAAAATGTCCATCGTATCCTACTTTTTGCACAGGTTCACCTGTCTGTGTGCATTTCAGACTGGTCTGCCTTAGATCTGAGGCCAAAAAGTCTAAAATCCTGACACAAAATTGAATTCCGACCACAGGCAAAATTTTGGGTGAAAAAAAAAGACAGGTCCAAAAATTCGGTTTTTCCCTCTGTATTTTGTAGTGCAACTTAAATGTCCCAATTATTTGGTATCATTGTAGAGCTAATCTGTCTACCTTTCTATAATACCATCCACTTTAGTGTATCATGGAGCCCATGTTAAATGTATTTTTGTACTCAATGGAGCCCATGTTAAATGTATTTTTGTACTCAATGGAGCCCATGTTAAATGTATTTTTGTACTCAATGGAGCCCATGTTAAATGTATTTTTGTACTCAATGGAGTCCATGTTAAATGTATTTTCAGTATCTTCATTGTTAATATTGAAAATTAGCTTTTTTTCAGCAATCATAGAGTTTGAAGGAAATCTTACAAATAAAATGTAAGACTAGGAAAAAAATGAAAGCATAAATTCTATTTCATGTCTACTAGATACAAATGATAATATTCATACATTAAACAGATCACACACAGCTGAATGTTGTAATCTAGTTTGTTTGATTATTCATTTGTTTATTTTGTAGCCTCCCACCTGCTTGACCCCTGTGTCAACATTGAAGGGGAGGGCATCCACAGTAACCTCGACAACAAATTCAAGTTCTGGGGTCAGCTCCATGGTAACACTACCAGATGCTTGTCTACAAAATTTTAGGTCAGTTTAAAGAATATTTTCTTTATTTGTTTTCTCCAAGTATAATGCGAGACAAGTGTAGGTGGATTGTTGACAGTTATTTGGTTCATGTTGTGAATGTTATTTTGGGTCATATAGAAAGAAGAATATCGTAGGTGAGCTGTAAGTTCCTTCACAATCAATATTGCCTAGCTGAGGGTGGTTTGCCGCTCCAGCGTTATTTTGTTGCATAATGTAATTATACTTTTAAGTCAAAACCAGCTGATAATGCATGTCAGGATTTTTCTGAGTTTTACAAGTTTGCTGTATTATAATTTTAATCTGATTGTAATGTGAGTGCCAAATACTATATCTTATATGTCGAGTCCAACTGACCTATCACCACTTGTAATTATGCTGATCAATTAAACCAACCAGCAAGTGTACATTCAACACACCTCCATGCATTGCTTATGTCCGCCATTTTTCTCCGACAAGCTGTTTGTGGCAATAATGAATTGATTATGATAAGTACTTACAATTTGTGCAATGATATCTTGCTTTTTTGATCAATTAGGGTTCAAAGAAGTCAGTGGTGTAATTATGACTGTCAATAGCCAGATCATTGAAATGAAGGAATAAGATTGATTCCTTTCAGGAAACACAGACAAAACTTTGATGGATAAAGATTTTTTTTGGTCATGTCTACAATCAGCTGAAAATGGAAACAGTGGCAATTACATGTTTGTTTGCATAATAGTATTTTTAAAAAATCATGCCTCTGTCCATGGCTTGATGGCAAAGAAACAATTGAAATTGAAAAATATATGTAAAAATTAACATTTCTAGAATAAGGGTGGGGAATCCCCCAACTTTTGGGCTGGCTTTAATGTATATTACTTTTCTTGTATACGAAGCACTGAACCTCAGATTGCATTATTTTAAAATTTAAAAATTTATGCTTTAATGTTGTCTTGTCCCAAAAACAATAATTTATGTTCTTGATCTTTCAGACATTTCAGGGACTCTTTACTTTCTCATTGGGCTGAATGGGGGTGGGAGATTTTTAAAATATGTAATAATAAAGAAAAAAACAAACAATGGTTCCAGATAATTGTTTTCTGATATATTAAGCATGTATTTACATGTTTACATCAACAGATCATTGGTCAAAATTCCATTAAAAAATTCCATTACTTCTAAACAGTAATTATATATGATTTTGTTATTAGTTGAACATAAGCCAGAAAAATTAATAAGGATAAGATTATATTCTAAATACATCTTTTGAGCAAATTTCCTTGTACATAAATGAGTTGTCGAGCAGCTTTAAAATTGATATATTACTGAAATAAAACACTTAGATTATTACTATATGAATTAGAACTACACATAAATATTATCTACTGCAATATATTATATGCTGCTTTTAAATTTTACTTTTTTAAGAATAATACAAATCACTTTTGATAAACTTGTCACTTTAGCTAAAACATATTCCTTGCCAAATACTGTATGTTTGTTGGAGGTTAGCAGGGCGTAGTGTCACATGATTAGATTTGGTTGTTGGAGCGATCTATCATCTCGCATATGGTCAATTGCAAACTGCGGACCCAGATTTGCTGTTGCATAATTAATGTGATGGATCTATGCAGTTTGTTGGGAGTAATCAGTAAAACAAACAACATAGACCCTGATCTGCATGTGCATAATGCGATGGCAGATCACTCTCATACGATGATGCTTATTTAGAAACTGAGCTTGAGGCTTAAAAGTAACACTTTAATCATACAATTTGTGAAATCTGTTAAAGGTTGCAACTGAACACATGTCAGTTGTGCTTGCCACACTTGCAGCACAATCACAGGGTTGTCACATAGGGATACAACTATGAGATTAAGGTAAATTATTTAATGGAAGAGTCAGACCTCGGCTTGGCAATGAAAAAGTACAAATATCTGAGGCTGAGTCAAAGGGAATATAGTGATTGCCGTCTTAACAATTCCAGTCTAAAAAAATTGTATACAGTAAATTGATACTGTATGATTCATTTTATTACCCGGGATATTATCAATAGGTACCTGGATGGATACCCATTTATTACCTGGGATATTATTACCTGAATCGATACCCATTGGCATTTTTAATAGAAGATTGGGCTCTATGTTGTTTTGCAGTTAGACTTGCAACTTTCATGAAGGGACAATTCATTTATGTGACAATTAACAACTATTCAGTGAAAATTAGATTTAAATTTGATTTGTAAAAATGCAACTGCTTTCAAGCTTTTAAATAATAATCTGATTGTAATCTGTTATCTGCCATGCATGTAAACTAATTTTGCATTTACCTTCAGGCTGCCTTCACATATACGCAACCAGTTGTGCATGTTACTCGACACGCCCAATGCAAGAGGAAATGACTGGAGGATGTTAGCTCAGGCCCTCACTGTAGACAGGTAAATAACCATACTGATTTATGACCATAATGGGCATGAAAATATTGGTGCTAAAATACAATGTAACATTGATGTGTGTGTGTGTGTGTGTGTGTGTGTGTGTGTGTGTGTGTGCTTTCATTCACACGTGCTGCTCATGATTATTAGATAGTACTTGCAACATATTTCATATAAATTCTTATCTCATGATTGTTGAAAAAATTATTTACTCCCCCCCTTATGAATTTCCATTATTTTATTAGAACTCTAACTTCAAGTAATTGAAAATGCATACATATTAGCATAAGAATTAAGAGTTACAAAAGACACTATCCAGAAATATGACCACTACTTAAAAATATACATCTCGTTACAGATATATCAATTATTTTGCAACAAAGCCAAGTCCAACAGAACATATACTCAACCTCTGGGAAGCAATTCATAGAGAAGAGACTGCAGTAACAGATCTAATGAACATTTTACGTGTTATGGGACGTATGGATGCAGCTGCAGTCTTAGAAAAGGACATTGGTTCTTGGTTATGATTGACCTCAAGAAGGACGAGTCATGTGAAGTTATTCTCGGATCTACCCTGCATAGCCTATGCATTTGGTTTGCATTAATTTGTGATACATTTGTAACATGCTCTGATTTGTTACATCGTAACATGTATTTCCATGTTACATAATGGATTGTGAATCTCATGATATGTAAAGGATGGACAACTGCTGAAAATTTCCCCCAAAATGCAATACATTAAGGTAACCTAGGACCTATAAAGAACTTGGGACCTTTAGGGACCCCATCACCTATTCTTAACTTCTTCTTAGTGCGATACAGAAAGAGAATGGCAGTTACTGAAGCAAAATGTGTAATAAAATGGACTTTTCCCTGTCCTCATGAGCGATGGAGGAAGGGAATTAACTCCCACTTCTGTATGTGTGTGTGTGTGTGTGTGTGTGTGTGTGTGTGTGTGATAAAGGGAAGTAACTTGGGTCTACAGATACACACAGGTGAATCAGGTGATTCAACTGTCAAGGACACAGTAAATAAATACTATCAGTGACTTCAGTTTCCCTTTACATTTTGACATTTTATGCAGTTTTATGCTGTGATAATAAGTGGTAAGTAAAGTTTACTTTAGCAACACTGCTGACTTGAAATGGTATTGCATAACAAAGGAATTGAATAGTATCCAAATGACATGCATTCACAGAATTCAATGATCATGGAAGAACAGATACAGTCTGAGATATATTGTCGTAATTTCTGTTATGAAACCTTCCCATGATGTGTGTTAGTGAACAATTCAGGGAGAAATGTTCCTTTCCTTGATAACTGGCAGTGAACTATATAATTCATGGAGAAGTTTTCAAATTGTGTTACATTCTTCACTTGGTTCTTTGGTCAGAGTTGACTTTCACATTTTTGTTGTTGTTATTTTCTGAATATGCAAACCTATTTATTACCAGAGCTAATATGCATCCTTCACTATTGTGCTATTCATTTACATAGTCAATGGTTGCTAGAAGCACTTTATTTAGTTGTGATGCAAAGTATATATGTAACTTAAATAGTGGAATTGAAAGTACTCTTTATTTAAACAAGGACAATTTTTTTGTTACTATTGGTCACAATTTATCCTAATTTCAGAGATTAACACTTTCAATTTTAAGTTTCTGCATAAATTTCATCAGAGCATGAAGGTGCTACTAAATGTTAGATCTTTACATAATTAATATATAAATATAATTATGTCACACATGACCTGATTTGGTATTGTTTGAAAATTATTTCTAATAGTAAAGTTGTGGAACCAGTCGAATTTTTTCCATCTGATGGGAACAAATTGTAGTCCTTTCCACTTTCATTGTGGAAGCTTATAGTGAATTTTCATGAGTGTGATCATACAAATTTATATTAAATATAAGAAGATTGTACAAATGTATAGAGAGTTTGGCATATGTTTACCAAGTTTTGTACAAAGCATGTAGTACATAGTTCTATTTCAATTTCTAGTCATTTGCACATGCAATGATCTTTTTCAAAGACATAAAATCAAAATGTACTCAACATATTCTTGTATACAACCTTATCTCAGCTGGCATTCTGCTTGTCAGTTACTTGTAAATAGATAATCTTACAAGATTTAATAGTGTACCATATATTTAGGGGCAGATACAAGATTTTACTTTCTAAGGGGTGTTTGTGTTATTCACAAGATGGCTAAATGTCATTATTTTGACATTAAAAAGTATGCTATTTTTGCAGGGGTGGGGGTGGTCTGTGACCAACAACACGTACAAACTTTCAGCTACAATTAAAAAAAGTCACCATTCACATCATGTATTAAGAAATGCTATGATGAAAAACTGCACATGTATCCATGCAACCATCCAAGAACAGACCCATATCAGACATTGAATAACGAGTTAGCAGATTGGGGTCTGTGCTTTTCATTTCAGATTACACATAATGGACATACATGTATAATAAATGAAAGAGTAGACTGATTGGCTGGCTTATTATGTGATGGCAAATTAGATGCTACCAGTTAGATTTGAATTAGACTTGTCACCAGTCAGATTTTAAAGTGCTTTATGAATAAATTAGACTTGATACCAGTCAGATTTGGATATACTTTGTAACAGTCCAATTTGTTTGTGCTTAATGCAAAAATTAGACTTGATACCAGTCAGATTTGGATATACTTTATAACAGTCCAATTTGGAAGTGATTAATGCAAGAATTAGACTTGATACCAGTTAAATTTGGATATGTTTAATGCATAAATTAATCTTAATACCAGTCCAGTTTGGATGTGCTTAATGCATAAATTAGACTTGATACAAGTTCAAATTATGGATGTGCTTTATGCATAAGAATACAAAGTGCAAATGTTGCAAAGTTGATCAAAACCATATATTTAAACAAAATTACTTTATAATTATCTCATTGGAGCTTTAATCACTATTTTCTATAATCAAGAAATGAAAATTAATTTCATTTTTTAAAATTACTAAATGTATTAAATTACATTGTCTCAGATTCTTTTGTATAATCCTTTTTGCCCCTACTCATCTCCATTAAATACAAATGAAAATGGTGCTATCTACAAAAATCGTAGCTCAATATGAATTTAATTTTTATTTTGGTACACCTGTACTACATGTAATGCTAATGCAGACAGTTATTCTAGGATCAAAATGACCTTGTGTGACCATGTGTTAGAAGTTTATTGGACTCCAGAAGATTTATGTAGATGTATTTTATGTGGTGGTAAAATTCAACATACATGGAAAACGTGCTTTCTGAGATGAATACAACATGTATCTATAAGAGTTAATTAATTAGTAATTAATTCAGAATGTCAAAACTTTGATCATTGTTCCAAATTAGTTTTTTTTTTTATTTTATTCAGGGAAAATTATTTCTTTCATGAAGAATATTTATGCATGGAATATTACACCAATACTAACTACTATTGAAAATTTATCTTGTGCTTCAGAAATGAGTTAAAACAGATATTGATTCAAATACAAGTATATTTAAAAAAGTTGTGCATATTAGTCACTGTATTTTTTTTTATAGAGATAAGCATTATAAATGCCAGAATACTTAAAACACTTTATTGGGAAAATAATCACAAAATTCATCATTTTGTTGCTAAAGACAATAATTTAATAACTTTGTATTTTAATCACTCATTTTGAACAAATTTTATTTTTTTGAAAATCATTTGGGTATTATGTGAGCACTGCAAAACACTGACCAATGATACAGTACCATCTTAAACACTGACCAATGATACAGTAACATCTTAAGCATCAAGTACTATCAAGTCAGACAGGTATGAAGCATCCAGAACATGTTTCATTAGTGGGAACAAGACCTTGACATTTGTGATTTATATGCCTCAAATTGTAAAGCATTAAAACATTTCTATCTTAATTTTAAGTCTGTTTGCTTATGTACAGTACGCAAATATGCTGCTTATGTAGAACTACAAATTTCTTTATGTTAAACATGTCTTCCATTATATATGTTATTGTGGACACATTTCTTGTATGAAGATCTTTTTTTTTTAAATATATAATAAAAATATCAATATCTTCATAGGTATCCCCCACCCCAGTCACTGGAGATGCTCATGCTTGTCTCTTACAAATTTCAATAATTAATTAGTGATGCTTAAAATTTCAAAGTTTTAATTCATTAATTAAGCAGATTTCATATGTACATGTACGATTCTGTTTATTTTTAATTCTTGATTACAGGATACTACAAGTGGAAATATTTTGATACAACTAGAAATAGCCATATTCTAAATTATTCTTTTATTATAACATGTCTAAGATTTTAATGCTGCAAAAAATTAAGAGTATATTTACATTTTAGACGGTCTAGTTGAGAACAGAAATGTTAAATACATTTTACAACAAGGACTGTCTCAAAATATCACCATTTTGATAGAAACACTGTTCAGTAATCTAGTGACTTAGCTAATCCTACCATTACATACCCACCCACCCCAGAAAATCCTATGAAATAATTGGCTCTAAAAAACGCAGAAATCATTCTGGCATTAAGGATTTTCATACCATATATACTCACAAGTCTAATCAAATTGCAATTAACAAAGATCCCGTTTTGCAATAGCATGTAGCATGTGCAGACCGTAGGATATGTTTGATCTACCAATTGCTCTTAAAACAAATTGCACCCACCCGTAATAGGTCTGCCTAGTTTGCAATTAGACTTGTCTTATAAGTGATTATATATGGTATTTATACAAGTGATGCTATCTGTCATGAAATATGGCCACCATTATTTACAATAGAAAATCTTTCTCACAAACTGCTCAACAGACTTTGACCAAATTTGACAGAAAGCATCCTGATTTGAAGGGCTTTTGAGTTGGGTACAAATTTGGCAGAAAGCATCCTGATTTGAAGGGCTTTTGAGTTGGGTACAAATTTGGCAGAAAGCATCCTGATTTGAAGGGCTTTTGAGTTTGGTACAAATTTGACAGAAAGCATCCTGATTTGAAGGGCTTTTGAGTTTGGTACAAAACACCACCACTTTACCATTGTTTATGATTTGCCTTAACTAAAAACTGAAGATCCTTAAAAAGAATGTTAAAAAACAATTTGGCCATGTTGGTCAGAAAGCATGTTGGCATGAAGGATTTTTAAAAGCTGTTGATCATCCATCAAATATGACTTCTGTTCATAAAAGTACAAAACAAAACATCAAAACATTTACAAACAATTTAAAAAGAATTTGATCAGATTTAACAGAAAACTTCTTACCATATAATTGCTTTTGAACCAGACTGCAAATATCAAGGATACAGATCTGCCTTATGATAATGCTCCTGAATATCGGGGTCTATGTTTGTTCTACTGATTACTCATAATAAACTGCATAGACCCAGATCTGTGCAGTTTGCAGTTGGACATACAGTCAAGGATATACGATACCTAGAAGATCTTTCAGATTTCTGAAAATGACATAATTGGCCAGCATTACAAGAAGTAAACAAATCTTTCAGAAACTTTAACTTGATTAGCTACTTGGCAGACTTTGACCAACTTTGGCAGAAATCATCATGGCATAAATGGCTCATTGTTAGACAAAAATGAATCTGGTTTCATAAAAAATTGGATGGAGATGCAAAAAATAGAGAAACTTGAAATGTTGTTATCACAATTTGCATAGTCAGCAGCATCAAAGAATGTATTCTGCTGATCCAGATTTTGTGAGGGCACTAACCTCAGTACTTTTTTTTCTGTTCTATAGTCAAATCCATTAAGACTTCTAGGGCCATATCTAGAATGCATTGGAGATCTGTATATTTTCTAAGAAATGGACACAAATATTTCTTTCCATCAAAAACCAACCAGAGAATAATAATTGTTGAGTTACCTGTCTACAGTAAAGGCATAAATGGCTGTGGACTATACTGTACATATTCAGACCTCGTCAAAGGGGCATCATAGCATGACCACAACTGAAATTTTCATCTTTTTGTGTTCCCAGTTTTAGTTGGGGTTAGCAGATAAGTCTAATTCCTTTAAGTTTGGAAGACTATTGTTTGGAAGGTTGCATGTGATGAACTTTGTGTGAGAAAAAGTTTCAAGTAGTATGGTTTTGAAATTGTACCATATAAGCTCGTATTTAAGTCCAATCTGTATAATGTGCCGGCAGATCAAGGTCATTGTTAGGAGTAATAAGTATAACAATATAGACAGTGATCTGCTGGTGTATCATGCAATGGCAGATCAAGATCTTTATTGTTTCCAGTTGGACCTAACTTACAAGCAAGTGTATATGGTACGGCTGTAGTGTAAATCACACTCTAAATTGTATATGTTTATGAAATATTGTTTGTAAATATACAAATAAACTGAGTTAAAATTAAAATAATGTTTTGTTTGCTTTGTTTTTCACATTTCACAAACTTGCTCTCTTGCACTTTTTCATTCCCATTTACCACATCTGAGGAACTTAATATCATTCATTATTACCACGTTGTTTCAAGTCTCCAAATGGCGTAGAAGAGGCATGGAAAAAAGCATTAAAGGTTCTATTTTTTTGTTCTTTATGGCCATCAGTATCTGCCACATCTCATACAAATTTAATGAGTCATACCCTCATATTCAATTGTTTTGTTTTTCCATCAAATTTGACAAAATTGTGGTTCATTAAACTAAAGATATTTCCCACTCGTATTAAAACTCAGATAATATTGGCTGGGGCATTTGTGTCCTCTAAACACTTTTGTTGTTTCCTTTCATGACACTGCTTTTTCAAACAGAAAAGAATTTAGAAAAACTTAAAAAATTATTTATAAAAAGGTTATGTAGAGTGGTTAATCAAAGTGTTGTACAAAAATGAGGGACTGAGTCACAAATTACTTTGCAGTAAGACACAAAAAGGACCATAACTCTGCCCAAGGCAGACAACTGGCCCACCCCAAATGGTATTCAGATACCAGATATGTTACAACCTTTGATAACAGGCAACTTCCAATGGGAAGATTTGAAATTGATTAGCAAGGACCTATAGGGGGGTTTCACAGTTAGTATCTTCCCTTGAAAACACCAGAGGGTGTCTCGGTGCAGCTCACTTCCAGATAGTTCAATCAATATACATGTAAATGGCAGATATAGATCAAGAAAATGTAACAGACCCCTCGCATTCTGCAAGCAGGATCGAGATCTTAATATCTTTAAAAAAAATTCTATCAATATGTGATCAATTGTTTTTACATCTTTTATTTTTTTTCTCACTAACTTGTGCTGCTCCCAGATTTCAAATAAATGTACTATGCCCATTTCAGAACTTCATTATCTTTACATTACTAGCATAGCTCTAGTTGTATCCTTGAATGGTTGGAAAATTCAGAGTATACAATTTGGAGAAATATCGATGTTAGACACACTATGCATGTATACAACATTTGTGGTTCTCGCCTATCTGCCTGTCTGTATGTATGTCTGTCTCGTTTCATCTGGTGCATGTGTATTCTATCCTCAAATGAATTTGTGTTTGCATATGTATATTACATAAAGATACTTGTGGTTAAAAGCGAGTATAAAATGATGCTAAGATAGAGTGAGTGACAGATAAAGTATCGATTTATTATTGACTTGTAGAACATGTTCTTACAAGCAGTCTCTTTTTTAAAATCACACTGTTTGCAATTTTACATACGGTCACATAGATAAATATTGATTTAAAAGGTGAACTGGTGGCAATCAGAAATGTTGTTTAAAGACACCAGAAAATCTATTACATGTCAGCATAAACAAGGAAAAATCATGTACCATTCAATACTTGATGTTTTAAACAGAAAATGAAGCAAAACAAACGTCATTGGGCATGTTATTTAGTCTGAATATTGTATGACATTTACACCCAAATATGAATAAATTTTACATCTGCATTAATTACATCACTTTATCACTATGATAGATAATGTAATTATTGCTTTTTTAAGTTTCTCTGAATACATTAATATACTGTGTTCCATTTTTTTTAAAAAAAACTTTTCTGGTTTAAAACATTCAGCATTAATGATCAGTGATGTATCAAATTCGTGTTATAATTTTCTTACAGAACTTGTGTTATAATTTTCTTAACTCAGAAAGAATGAAATGTCAACATATGAAAAATTTACATTATTTTAATTGTTTTCTCTAAAGTTTGCAGCGAGAAATGTGAAATAAATGTTTTAATTCAGAGAGCAAAGTGAAATGTTCCTACAAATGTATCTGAAATTATGGATAATGAATTTATATTATCAGGCATAATATAAATATGGACAGTGTATTTAATTAAATTATTTGATTTAATTTAAGTATGGAATTTAAATATTTAATTATATGATATAATGTAAGTATGGACACTGAATTCAAATATCTTATGTAATATCTATAATTATTCTCCTAGTATATGTTAGACATGTATAATTGATTCATTGGTTTACATCTAAGATTCCTTTTTTGAATTATGTTTCACTAACCAAGCGTAGAATGGTGAACTGGAAACTGGACATTTTTTGTGGGCATGCACAGTAGAGCTAAGGGAGGTAATTTTAGGCGCTATGATCAGTAAGTCCGTTGCAACCATGAAAACCTTTTGTAGCTCTGTCCTAGATGAAAGAGAAGCAAGACTCCACATAAAGTCATATCTGTCTGCTGGAGACTTGACAGCAAATTGTGTCAGGATATGTTGAAATGTTTCTCAAGCTATACAGGCTACAAGCAACATGTAATGTGATATTATTGAGAGGATCCTTAACTGGTCAAAATGAAGCAGAGACAGAACTCCTAACAACAAGATCCAGTAGACAGTGTTTCATCGAACTGCATGAAGGCATGTTCAATGGTTCTTACTGTATATTCTTGCTTGCGAGTCAGCTGCAAACTGCAGAGATATAATAACATATAATATATAATATCTTATAATGTATAACATCATATAATGTATAATATCATATAATGTATAATAACATAATATATAATATCATATAATATATAATATCATATAATGTATAATAACATATAATATATAATATCATATAATATATAATAACATAATGTATAATAACATATAATATATAATATCATATAATGTATAATAACATATAATGTATAATAACATAATATATAATATCATATAATGTATAATAACATAATATATAATATCATATAATGTATAATAACATATAATATATAATATCATATAATGTATAATAACATATAATGTATAATATCATATAATGTATATATCACATAATGTGCCAGCAAATCTGGTTCTGTGTTATTTGTCAGGAGTAATCAGTACAGCAAAAAACATATACCCTAATCTGCAGGCACATTATGATGTGGCCGATCAGGATCTTTCTTATTTGCAATTTGACTAAACTTATAGGTGACTATACTCAGTAAGCTATGCTTTCCACAAGCAAGATATAAAATTGACATGCAAGGTCCATAACTCTGCCAAATATGAAGTAGAAAGATGAAACCCCAAAAAGGTACAACTAGGAAGAAAGTGATCACACCAAATTGCATCCAATCCAAACTTGAAATGTTTCTGAGCTAAGCTTGCTGCAAGTTATTCTACCATTAGAGAAGGCATTAAAAAACTTTCCCATATCTCTTTAAAAAATGAAGTACAAGAGTTGATGCAATTATGTTGCATAGTTCCCGAATTAGGCTGATCACAAGAAACTGCAATTGTGAAAATCCCAAACTGATTGAAAAACTTTAAATCCTTGGCAATTATTTATTTCATCAAAATAATGAAAAAAAATCCACAAAAAAATAATTTCCACAAGATTGCGAATAGCTGCCACATTACATTCTACACCAAAGACACTGAGCAGGAATGTGAAGAGTTCATGCCCTCCATAAATTGTTTCCTGTAGTTAATCCAACTTCTCTTGGAAGTCTAAATATATTGTATGTGGTATAAATAAAATATATGTACTTGTATGTGGTATAAATAAAATCTGTGTATAGATATATAATAATAATGATAATAATAATGAGGACTTTAGCACCTAATCTTTAGAAGCTCTGAGTGTTTTACAACATCTATAATGATATGACTACACTACAGACAAACAAATAAAAAAAAAACATGAAATTGGAAAACATAAAAACATGCTGAAAACATATAGGATACAAAACATTTTTAAGTTTCAAAGTTTGTTCCTGCAGTCGAAAAAGATGAGTTTTAAGAGCACTCCTAAAAGGGACCGCTGTGTCCTTTGTGTCTAATTTTAATGGGCAATTCGTTCCACATCGCTGTGCTCTGGTATGCAAAAGAAAACGTTCATATGACTTCGTTTTCACAGTGGGAACAATGGGTATATGATTGTCAGAAGAGTAGCGTAGGTATCTTGATTGTGTATACCCATGGGTGGGACCGGATAGGTATGTTGGACTGGAGTCTGTCAGTGAAACATAGCACAGAGAAAACATTTTGTGTTTGATTTTGTATCAAATTGTTAGCCAGTGTAGGGTACAGTGCAGTGGTGAGGTGTGATCTGATCGAGGTACTCTAAAAATTATCAGAGCAGGCAGCTGGGTTTTGAAGTTTCTGGAGTAGATATTGTGACGAACCAGACAGAATTGAGTTACAATAGTCCAGTCTTGAAAGTACTAATGAACACACAAGTGTTTAAGTGGCATCAACTGAAAGATATTTGCGAATGGAACTGATGCGCCTCAGTTCAAGATATGCAGCTTTGCATATTTCATCACATGTTGGTGCAATGTGAGTGTACTGTCTAGAGTAACACCTAGGTTTCGTACTGACTGTGAAAATTTAATGTTGGTGTTGCTGATATTTATTCTCTGAGGTAAAGGATGTGAATGAGAAAGTCTTTGTGTTGTGATCAGAATGGCCTCAGTTTTATCATCATTCATCTGTAGCTTGTTACATGTCATCCATGATTTCACATCAGAAATGCACTTCTCTACTCCATGGATGGTAGCATCAACTTCAGTTGGGTCGCGCTAGACTTGTATATTTGGGTGTCATCAGCATACAATAGGTGAGACACTGGGTGATGATCTATGACACCCGAGAGCGTCGGAGTGTATAGAATTAAGCAAACAGGTCCAAGAACAGACCCCTGTGGAACACCACAACATAGATTAACAGGGCTGGAATGTATTCCATTTGCAGATAACATTTGTGTCCTGTTGACTAAGTAGGACTTGAACCACTGTAAGGCTATATTAAGATTGCCAAATACATGCTGGAGACGGTGAAGTAATATATCATGGTCTATTGTGTCAAATGCTGCAGACAAATCAATGAGGGTGAGGACTGTAATCTTTCCACTATTCAAAGCAGAGATAATGTCATCAAATACTTTCATAAGAGTAGTTTCCGTACTGTGGCAAGGGCGATATGCAGACTGTACATTGCTAAAAAGGCTGTTTGAATTCAAATGAGATACAAGTTGGGTTAGAACAACTTATTCTAAGATTTTTTATATGAATGGGAGATTAGAAACTGGGCAGTAGTTCTTTTTTATCGTTATGGTAAAGTGTTGGTTTCTTCATCAGAGGCTTTACGATGGCAGTTTTGAAAAATGATGGGAATTCCCCTGATGAGAGAGATATATTAATAATATCAGTTAGTGAAGACATAATTGGGTCTAAGCACTCAAGCAGCAGTGATGTCGGAATAGAATCAAATTCACAATACTTTGGTGCACTCTTCATCACGATTGTCCGTACTAAATCAATAGGGACAGGTTGAAATGCTCCTATTGGTTGTTGCTGAAATTCTGTATCATAACTGTATGGTGACAAGTCAATTGAAATTGTGTTGTCAAGTGAATCATATATATATATATATATATATGTGTGTGTGTGTGTGTTATACCAAAATATTTACCATAGAAAAAAGTATGTCTAAAATTTAGTTTCTTCACTATATCTTTGAATATGTTATGCTTGCTTCAGTAATTTGAACAATAACAATAAAATTATACATGTAAAAGAAAATAAACCTGGACAGCCTAAGGTTAAAGTTCAGACTGATCTCTTTCTCTAGCCACCTCCATTTTTTATGTCAATGTCGTGGATTGAAAATATTTGAAAATTATTATATTTAAAGTCTGTTGCATTGGTTGAAAAACTCCATGGCAGTACATCAATAGTTGTTCTTTTAAAAAAATTTACCTAAAGGTGAAAGAACATTTTTGTGTTGAAAAATTAGTAATAGTGGGGCAAACATTAACAAATATGTGGAAAGAAGATAATTGTAATAATAATAATGGCGCCTGAAACTGTAGAAGCTCTTAGCGCTTTACAACATCTATAATGATAGGACTACACTAAAGAAAAACAAACATCATGAAATTAGAAAACAAATACTCCTGAAAATATTTAAGGTAGGAATCATTATTAGGTCTTTAATTGTTCTTGCAGTCAAAATAGGCATGTTTTAAGAGTACCCTTGAAAGAGATCAGTGTCTTTGTGTCTAATTTCAATGGGCAAATTTGTGTCTAATTTGTGTCTAATTTCAATGGGCAAATTTTTCACCAAATTATGTTTCCTTTAAAATTCATACCTACCGGTAATCATATTAACAATAGGAATATAAGCCAAAATAACTCCCAAATCCAACCATCCAAACAAACGAAAATTCACCTTTAATGTCTACAATATTTGGACAAATCCACAACAGTACTGCAGGGTAGTGTCCAAGGTGGTAGAAGGAGAGGTAGACAGAGAAAAAAGTGGAGTGACATCACAGAATGGACCAGGGAAAGTTTTGCAGAGACACAGGCATTGGCACATGATCAAGTCAAGTGGAGGGGGAACTGGTCAGACGTTCAGCAGCACAGTGCCTCAACGACCACACTAGGTCAAGAGACTGATTATATATATATATATATATATATATATATATATATATATATATATATATATATATATATATATATATATATATATATATATATAAAGGGCAATAACTCCTGCCCATTATATTCCTTGTCCTCAAACAGGTGGCACTACATGTAGCAATAAATCAACAGGTAACAGCAAAATTTTACACATCTTGTTGTGGCTTTCAATACAATTAACACATTTTGTTATACCTGTGTACAATACAGAAGCATGGCTATTGGAATTAAATTTTATTTTGGAATTGGGCCCCCTAAATCAATAATCCTTGTACATTCATCAAGGCATCTCTTCAAATCTGTACAGTGAAGCGATGCATGCATAAATTCTTTCCCTTCCATGATTGTTAGTGACAGTTAACTTTGAGTCTGACCAAAGTCAATATAATTCTTTGTATCCTTGCTGAACAAAATTTTATAGGTTTGCGACTGAACTCGGTCATCTTTCGCTCATCTTCTCACTCATGTCACAGTTACCTTGACCTCTGGCTCCCCTTTCATTTTGGGGAAGGTATGTAAGCTATTTCAAAAATAAAGTTGGCACATAGATGGACAAATGTGCCAAAACTGATGTGGACAGGTAAAACAGGATAGTTCTTGAAATCAAAATGTTTCATGGTGCAAGAGTGATGATAATCTTTTAAGAAAATTCTGATGAAAATAAGAAAATATATATTATCAAGAATTGTAAAATTAAAAGACTACATATAGATAACTGCTCCATGTATGCTGTGAGAAACATTTGTACAATCAACATAAAATAAATAAAAGCTTATCCTTTGGTCCATACTATGCCGCACATGCGAAGGGCTTTAAATGGGAAGAACCGAATGCCTTAAGTGCACAGACAATATTTGTGTATAAATACCTTACCATAGGTAAAGCTTTTTATGTTACAGATAGTCTTGTCAGTGAGTGGGTCTCCTATCAGGGCTTGCAATTCTTCAGCTGTAGAGGTAGGTTTATTAAATTTTCTGTACATAGATATAACTATTATACTACCACGTCTATTTTTTGTATGTTTGCTATGTAGCTTTGGTTTATGCAGTATAATGCACATATTTCTATTCTTGTTAGAGACTTAGCAAGGGATTTATAGTAATATAAGGCTACATTTTCAAGAATACAATACAATTCTTATAGAGCAGCATTATGTTTACTTCTGAACTTGTTTTGTAATTATTGCACCGGAAATGTAATCTGTATAACTTACCATGTATAACAATATTACGTTTTTATGCCCATGTCATGTATACATTGTGTTGGATATGTTTTCAGCTGTTCAGAGTGTGTAGAACTGTGTGGAGCAGTGAAGAGCTGTGTAGAGCTGTCCAGAGTATCTGGAGCGTCCAGAGGGTTTGGAGTGTCTGAGGTGTCTAGGATGACCAGAGTGACCCAAGCTGTCAAAGTTATGTGTTCAAGGGTCAACATGGTGCAAGCTGTAAAGCCAAACCACAGGAATTAACTGTCGCAGTTGTGAAGCTGAACTGTTGCAGCCGTGGAGCTGAAATCAAGTTTGCTGATGACCGAGTGTATCTCCTTACATATAATCTATTAGATGTGGGCTAATATTGGGGGTCGTGAAGCCAATTGTAACTTTTGGGACTGTAAAGTTATACATGTCCCTTTTTGTTTGCATAATTTAACCGAGTAAATTCATTTTACAACAGGAGTAAAATTCCATTTTGGTTTCTAGCTGAGTAAACTGTATCCACCTTTTCACTGTGTAATCACTGTGAATCATTCACCCCTTGTGTTTGAATTTTGTAAAGTAATTTATTTGTATTTTCATTATTACATTTGTGCAGTATGTTAATCAATCCAATTTTTGGACTATATACACACACATGTATTCATAATTAATTGTCATTCAAGTAATTTATTATAAAACATTGTATTTATATCATCATCAAAAGTGTTTTGTTGTGAATCCAGAAATCCCACCTGGTTATCTTGTTACAATTTACTCATATAACAATTCTAACAGCTGAATTATCAGCAAAACGGTTTTTTGATGGTGAAATTCTCTTGAATTTCTATCAAACAAATATCAATCAGTAGTATGCATGCTGTCAAAGTTCAAGTGATTCTAATGGAATTTGGTGAAGTCATATGGGTTTGATCATAGTAGAAAAAGAGATTAAGGCTATTAATCAGTTCTTGATAATCAAAAGACCAATTACATGCGATTTGACACATCTCTTTGAAATCATGCTGCTTTAATCCATCATGTGACGTCTGGAATACCTGTACATGTATTTTATCATATACCTTATTTAGAAAAATGTGATGTCTGGAATACCTGTATTTTATCATATACCTTATTTAGAAAAATGTGATGTCTGGAATACCTGTATTTTATCATATACCTTATTTAGAAAAATGTGATGTCTGGAATACCTGTATTTTATCATATACCTTATTTAGAAAAATGTGCCAAGTTTCTATGTTGGAGGAATAAAAACTCCCATGTTAACTGTGATAAAATTAGCTGTTTTGGTGATTATCAAGTGTACTTTTGGATGGCAACTTTACATAATTTTATCTGGGGGAATGTACATGGCTACAGATGAGCATAATTTTCATGAGACTGGCCAACATAAATAAGTAGATACATCTAGTTCTCATAATGAAACCAGAACACCAAAGAGTTGTTGTTGTTGTTGTTTTTGTTGTAGGGTTTAATGCCATTTTTCAGCACATGATAGGCTATACATGGTGGCCAGTGTTATTGGTGGAGGAAGAACCTGGGAAAAACCCCGGAAAGAACAACCCACGAGAAACTACTGGCAAGTTTTCTCACATAACTACATTTGCCGAATGTTAGACTCGAACCCACGAAGATGGAGGTGAGATGGCAGTGATGTGTAATGGAGAGCGCTTTAGACCACTCGGCCACCAAAGAGAATCATGGACTATTACAATCTCATGGGCAGAAAAACAAGACAAGAATGGAACATTATTAGCTTTATGACTGCAATGAAACCCAAGGAACAGTTCTAGAACATAAGAATTATAATCCTAAACCTTCATGGTTAAAATTGTTTTTAAAAACAATTTAATTGAAAAATGTGACTGTTAACTGTTGTACTGCTTAAAGATGAAATGAAACACAAATTGAACTGAATATTGTTATGTTTTTTACTTCCTTATATAATGTATTGATTTTGGCAAGGTAAAAGCACTGAAAATTGATGTAACATGACAATCAAAATTACCAGTTATCAATTGCCTTATGTTTGTTTATTACAACACAAAATATTTCGCAATTATTAGCAACCTCACGACATACATATTGATGACAAAATATTCTGAATTATTCTGGGCTGGGACTGATCTAATGGTGCATTATCTGCATCTATGTAGTTTGTTCTACTGATTACTCCTTACAACCGGATCTGTATAGTTAGCAAGTGTATATGGTATATATTGTAAACTGACAATAAAATCTTACACAATGAAATCACCGCAGTGAACAGCATCAACAATAGACCGGTCATAGCAAATGCCAAATAATTCTGGTCAAAGGGCAAGAACTTTTACTGGCCATTTAATGTCATCTGTTTAAGTTACCTCCCTTACATAAATTTGTCCAAAGACTAGAACTTGTTTCTGAAGTTTATACCAAGTACTGAAGATTGAGACTCCTCCATGGCTGTATTTCCAAACATTTTTAAATCCATTATTTCTTTTGGTAAGAGTGCGTTTTGAAGAATAAACTATCTTAGCATCATAATTAGTCTAAAGTATAAATTGTGCACTTTTGGATGGCAAATATAAGCAAATGACAGGAATTTTAACCAAAACCTCAAAACAATGAATGACTTTTATCAAAGTCAACTGTGGAAAGCATGCAAGCACTAAATGTCATAGTTTCATAATGATTCATTCTAAGTATGAAGTAAATCCATCAGAGAATTTAGAAAATATAAGCAAATTCAACAACTCTAACCGAAAGCCTCAATGCAGATTTTCTACAGCTGTTACCTTGACCCTTAGGGTTGAGTGAGCATGTCATAGAATAAATTGTGTTTTCTTTGCAGTGATTAATGCCAAGCAAGATGCTAATCTATCAAGTGGTTTAAGAAATATTAGCAAACGAAAAAAACTAACCAAAATTGTTTCAAAAAGTTTCTATGACTGGGATAGTGACTCCATTTGAGAGGAAGAGCACACATCACAGAATGAAATGTTTTGCCTTCAAAAATTCCTCAGTGTTAAGCAATATGAAAATCAATAAAGAGTTTAAGAAATTTTAAAAAAAGGAAAAACTGTAACAACAGTCTTAATGAAGCGCCGACTACATGGTCATCTTAAAAAGGACATTATGTCTTGCTACCCAGTAATGTATGATTGACAAACACTGGAACTAAAATCACCAGATTGATTGGCGGATCAGTAATCATCTATGCATATTAACATTTAATTTTCAATATAAAAGATTTTCAATGCAAACAACCTTGTAAATAATATCTGTAAAACATTTTTCTTTTCAACCCATTTTCTTGCAAGAAACAAGGATGAGAACTCTAATACGAGTGAAATTTGTCGTCATACCCATGTAACTTTTGATGCCTCCTTACCATTGTGTACTGTAAGAGTCAAATTTAGCTCAATATATCATAGGAATTATTTTATAAACTTTCATGGCATAGAAAGATGAATGGTATCATATACCAGATGTGTTGATTTCAAGCACTAATGTAAGACTATTTTAAATTCTTGACCAATGTACGTCTGTTGAAACTATCTGATGAACTTCAATACCTCAGAAAAAAGACAAAATAGAATGAAAGAAGTCTTTTGCATCCTTCTCAAATTTGTTAAACTGTTCTTAATATAGAGATGGAGATAAATAGATGGGGTAGAAGTGTAAAATAGGATATGAATAATTTTTTGAGACAATTTGACTGATGATAAATACATTGTCAGTATTTTTGATAAATAAAAAGTAAGACAAATAAAAACATACAGATTCATCAAGTCGTTTGCCAAAAATGCTTAATAATAAAGGCTAAAATTCTCATTAAAGATCAGCAAAGATCATCATCAATCTAACTTCTGTGTTTTGGCTGAACATTAAACTTTCCACACAATTTATAGCTTGATGTTTTGGCATCTCCTTTGTTGATAGTTGTTGGATTGTCTTTCGTTTTCAGACAGCAACAATACAGGCCAGTTAATCATTAAAACCCGGAAAATTGACATGTGTTACCATTACATTACAAGCTATGCCAGTACTTGATGTGTAATTGCATTTCATTCCATACTATTAACATGATTACCATAGATTTGTAAAAGATGGTGGCATACGTGTCAACTTTTCAAAAGCCAAGAAGAGACTGAATATTTTTTAATAAGAGAGATTGGGATATAAAATTTCAAGGTTTTGCATGACATTTTAAAAATCTTGTTTTCACTCAAAACTGATCCATCTTCTGGGTCTAGTATGGGCAAATTTCGCATAGGACACGCAGTTTCTCACTGTGATACACCTTGTTTTCCCCCAGAACATGCCCTATATTCTTATTCTGGTCAGCTGTGGCCAAACTGCACAATAACTAACGCTTAGTCTTGAATAAAGAAGCAAGACAGCCAGCACTACTAGTTAAAAGTTAATCCCTACTGATGCAACTATTTTGTTAAAATGACTGGCCCTCTGTCATTATTCAAATAAACATGTTCAACACTACTGTGTGTTATGCAAGCACCAGCAATTGATTGGCAAATAACAGATTACCAATCTTGTCAAACTAAAGGTACCTAAATAGGCAGACTCGTACCATACATGTGACAACTATTTTCCCCTCATTGTATATCCAACCATATTCCCTTATTCTCCACTTGTAAGGCATTTAGTATTGTCTACTAAAAAAACATATTTTGAATTAATTTTTTGAGGACATGTATGCTGTGTGGTATGTATTTTCATGTCTTCTTTGAATTTAATGATGGTAATTAACATTCGTATATACAATATAAAAAGGTCAGGTGCTCACTCATGTAGTTTTCTTTCTTGGCAATGGAGCTACAGCATATGGTGCTACAACATTCATGGTGATCATTCTCAGGATTGAAATTAATTGCTGACAATTATATTGTTGTGGTTTATTTTTTTGTTCTGGTTTATTTTCACATTTTTGTATTGTTGTAGATGAAAATAATCATAAATGTTTAAACTAAACATCCTATTTAGTGAAGAAGCGAATTCTTTCTAGTTAAGTGATTATTTTGTCACAACAGTATTCACAGTACAGTAAAACCTGTCTTGAGAGACCACTGCTATGAAAGACCACCTGTTTGAGAGACCAGAATCTCCATGCACAGATTCATTCATTATATAGTGTTATGACCTGTTATGAGAGACCACCTGTCTTGAGAGACCATTTTTTGTGGCAGAAGGGGTGGTCTTTCAAGACAGGTTCATCTGTAGTACTACATGTAAGACCTCGATGGTGATATTTATGTTTTGGGCATCAGGGTAGTAGCAATAAAACATAAATAATGTGATATGTCTTACATGTAGGACTATATTCACAGGTGATACAACAGAACATGGCTTCCATACGATATATTTATGTAGGACTTTTCTTTCTAGGAAAAAAAATTAAAATCGAAGACAATGTAATAATCAGGACTTCCCTGCAAAAGTCGGGAGATATTATGAAATTGGGAGGTAGGCATGGAATGACCCCAAAATTTGGGACGTTTTTTTCTCTCTCCCAGTTTGAGAGTTGACAGGTATGGTGTAAGGATGCTTACATCAAACTACAACTCTGCTTTTATGGCATTAGCATAGTTTTGGAAGCATTATTTCTGAAACTTCATTATTGTATTTTCTGAGATATCGTTAAAGTTCAATGCAGTGGTGTCCATGATTCAACTTTAAGGGATGTACTTCATTCAGAGTGTACAATGTACATGCAGTGGCACCATTATGTAAATACATTCAGCAGCCTAATTACAAGCTTCGAATCAAACCATATTGTTTGTTGTTTTGTCATACTGGGATCAAATTTTAACGAGTTAGGTATTTATATGTTCAAGACAAAATAAAAACATATTTACTGGTAAACTGATATAAAATGCACAATGCAATAATACATAAACAAACAATAATTTAGTCAAAAGTTTGAGTGAGTGTTACAGCAACTTGTGATTGCTCAATTCTTGTTATCATTCGATCAAATTATATACAAATCTAAATTAGGCAAAACCAATAAGAAAAGAAAATTAAATAAATTACTTTTCAAAAAGGTTTATACCATTTCTTTTTAATAATTATACATGCCAAGCCAAAATGTACTTTTTGTTAATATAAGTTTGCCCGAGTAAATGCATTTAGAACATACAGCATGCATCTTGTGATGTCTCAGAGTTGTGGTTGGTAATACGCCAGTCATGCACTTTTCAGTGTTTATACTGGTTCATTTGGAGGTCGGTCGGCTTATATATGAACAGGCTTATATGCGAGTATATAAAGTATATATAAACTTTAAACATTTTCACGTCTGCTTTGAGGATGCTTCTGTATCTCCTGTAAGTGAATGATCAGGGAAGTTGTCTTGTAATGACAATCTACTGACGACAATCAATTCATCAACAGATGTCACAGGGTCCAAATTTTCAGATAGATTCAGACTGTCACAAACTCTGTCCACACAAACTGTATTCGCATTACTATTTTCTTCAGGAACAAGATCCACCCTATCATGCTCTTTCTCCTCTGCCTCATTCTTCTCAACATGAAAATCATCCTTCCCTTCCGTTCCATCACTATTATCCTCCTCCTCATCTTCCTCTTCATCACCATTCTCATTAACTTCATCATCATCTTCTCCTGAATAACTGTAAAAAGAAACAAACTTTAATGTTTCCGAGTACTGATGAAACAAACATTATTCAGGAATATAATTTTGTTTTAAAAAAAGAAGAATAAACTGGTTATAAAGAAATCAAATGGACCCAAGTAGCAATGTTGTCTAAAGTACTCAAGTTCCGGATCACTGCCATCTCATCTGTCTGTGTGGGCACGAGTCTCAGGCTCACCTAATGTGGGTACATGAGAAAGCCTGCCACTAGATTCTTATGGGTTGGTGGTTCTTCCCAGGGTTCTTCCTCCACCAGTTATACTGGCTACCATCTATAGCCTATCTTGTGCTGAAACATGGCGTTAAACCCTACAACAACAAAATATGCTGACTTACAAAGTGCATATTGAAAATCAAAAGCTGTTTCTATTATGGGATTTCATATAACATTTTAAATAAAGATATGACCATGTACAAATCTACATGATGTATCACTAGAAACATGTATAAAAGTTCATATAAATTGGAATGTAATTCTTTTTATTAATAGAACAAAAATGTTAATGTTTGTATGAATAACAGTTTTTAAAAAAGCTTTTATTTTAAATTCTGAAAAGAAACACTTACAAATGACAAAAAAAGTTTCAAGTTTTCTTGACCACAAATTGTGGTCATCTGATGTGAAATAAATGTTAAGCACAGGAAGTTCAGCGCTCTTACATTGCCAAGTTTATCTGACCATTTCATTCTTGCACATCATAGCACCAGATTCAAGTCTAAACAAGTCAGACAAATTCCAACAGCCATATCTCATGGAACACTTTATTCTGATACAGTTTTGATGATGCTTGACCATTTTCTAATTCATTCTGATTTAGAAGTGGTTGCTGATTGTGTAAATCCAGAAGTAAGCAGTGACATGATGATCATGATAACATGTTACAAGCAGTCTCTTGACCATAGCTCACATTATCAAAGCATCTACAACATACAACTAAGATTTTATTTTTTTTTCATCTTCCTTGTATTTAAAATCAATGAAAGTGCAAATGGTGCTCTTAGCCTGCAACAGACTATAGGATCTGGTTCCAACTTATCTGACCATGACCGACCAACAGCCATTACTAAACTGACCATACATTTGACTGGTTATAAGTCATCTTTCATAATGCAACATAACATTCGATGAAACAGAAATAGTTCCATAACCAGTCTTACTAAATGTGTTAAAATACTGACTCGGGGGAAAAAATGTAATTATATGAATTGCAAAATGGCACTGAACCAATGTGTACCAATATGTCTTCATGATACAAGTAAATATTTTAAAGATTTATAGGTTTACAGGTTTCAAATGAAAAACTTTTTCTACCAATTGAGATTAAAATCTGAAAATGGCACACAGAATAAATGTTTTATTTTCAACTAAAACAACCCTGATTTAGAATGTGTCCAGAAAGTGAAAATAGTGAATAACAAAGAACAAATGTTTAGACATATTCAAAGGTACAAATGACAAATGGCAAAAAAGTAACTTTATATATATATATATATGTATGCATGTATATTTGATCATTTTGGAACTCCTTAAAGAATATTGAATTTCACTAAAACAAGAATACAATCATTAAAAATCTACTCCACTGAGTACTTGGTTGTATCATTTAAAATCTACTCCACTGAGTACTTGGTTGTATCAAAATGTTTTTAAATACAAGTCTGTTGCATACTGTCTCCACATTTTTATCTTTCATAACTGAAAATTTAAATCCAGAAAACTTATTCAGAATTGTTTTAAAAGACAAACCTACCTATATTCTGGAAAATTAGAATGATTCGGATTGTGGTACTCTAAAGTCAAGTCTATATTCATCATGTCTGAAACAAAGTAAAATGTATTATTTATAAATGAGTGAAAATGGCAAAAATTCAGCAACAACTGTATGCAATAGACTGTCATTACAAATATGGGTTAATGTTACTTGAGACAGACATGAAGAAAAAATATCCAGATATATAAATTAAAAAGTGTCATGCACAAGTAAGTGGCACAACTCCTGTTACTTGCTGTAATGACCCCCTACCCTGACACTTTAAGTCTCAAATTTAGTTCATGTCAAATGTTATGCACCCCTGATACTACCAAAGTCTCATAGTTTGTGTCACTTGTTGTCAGTCCCTGACACAACTAGTTTCAAACACAATTACTGTCAATTGTTGTCACCCAATGATGATACCAGTTTTCTTAAGGAAGCGAAATGCAGACTTTATTTTTATTTAAACCTTCCATGTCTTTAAGGTACACATCACGATATTTAAGCATTAGAATCAAATGGTATTCAACATACATAAACCCTTTGAACCCTAATCTCCCCCATATTTCGGCACAATAACCCGAGCGTCCCCGGCAATTTTTGACAATTTTATTAAAAGTAAAATTTTGCAAAATAAAAGTAATATTATGCCTTAGAATGATAATCCACTATGATATAACAGCAAATATCAAATTGTCTCTTTTCAAACATGCTTATAAAATGCTTTTTATTACTATGACTATGTAACAAACTGTCTCGAAATTTTGTTCATGTTGTACCATTCATGCAAGATCTATATTTCACTGACCATCTAGCGACTAACATAACACAGGCCGGTATACCGGCCTGTCGGGTTATGACGGTATATAGCTAGGCCGGTATACTGGCCTGTCGGGTTATGACGGTAGATAGCTAGGCCGGTATACCGGTCTGTCGGGTTATGATGGTAGATAGCTAGGCCGGTATACCGGCCTGTCGGGTTATGACGGTAGATAGCTAGGCCAGTATACCAGCCTTTCGGGTATATACACCGTTACAACCGGCCGGTAAACCGGCCTGTCGGGTTCAAAGGGTTAAGAAGAGGTCTGAAATCATTAAAAACAAAATTCAAAATATTTAATTACACCAAACTACCAACATTTATTCCAAAACTACCAATTTCAAATCAGTCTCTCTGTTAAAATTATACTTTTGCTAGGAAGCAAAATAAAGCATGTCGTTTTGCAGAAGATGTGACCACAAAAAGTAAGTAACTAATTTAACCAATGTTTTTTAGGTATCAATTAGTAGAAATCACATAAACCCTGGCTTTATGGTCACATAAAACAAAGTACCAAAATTAATCAATAAGTTCAACACTGTTCACTCATGAGAAGATATTTTTTTTTAAAGCCAGAAGCTACATTTTGAAATTAAGATCATTCACTCCAATGGGTATCAGAAATTTCTCCATCTGCTTGGGGTACCATTTGAAATCACTATGTATTCAAAGAATTTAACTGCTTTCATACAATTGTTACCCCAGTTATACATGTATTTATTCAGCATAGGGTATCATTTGAAATCACTATGTATTCAAACAATTTAACTGTTTTCATACAATTGTTACCCCAGTAAAACATGTATTTATTCAGCATGGGGTATCATGAATTCACTGAGTATTCAAAGAATTCAACTTTTTTCATCTAGTTGTTACCCCAGTTATACATGTATTTATTCAGACTGAGAAATTAAAGGCATGTGGGAACTTTTCTGAACTTATATGCTTTTGATGCTTTCCATTTTCAAATATGCAGAAAAAAATCACATATGTGGATAAGCATCTAAAGAAGTGAGGGTCCTAATGTCTTGAAAGACTGATTATTTTTGGGGTGGGGGTGAGAGCTGAGTGCTTTAATTTTTGAAAAGACCATTTTCATCCAAACATAAATTTGCATTTAATGTATACAAGTATTGTATTGTTTCAAAGACTATTATTCTCTTCTGGGACATTCATTTTGTGGTGTGTAATAATCATGCAATTAATGAATATTGACATCTAAAGATTAATATTAAAACTCAAAATATATTACCATCTCTGCCCTCCCTGCGAGTCTGGTTCTCTCTGTCTATCTGAGCTAGATGTTCCTTCTGAACCTGAACAACATGACCACTGTCTGAACAGCCTGCGTATTCCGTTAGGAGCTTATGGTTCACCTCTGTAAAGGCGTGACCCCACTTAAACTTCTTCAGAAGGATGTCACCCTGCTCAGGAAAACCTAAGGGAATGGAATGAAGTGGTATAATCTAATATTGACATTAATAAGTGTCAATATGTCATGTCAAATGGAATGAAGTGGTATAACCTAATATTGAAATTAATAAGTGATAATAAGTCATGTCAAATTCATTTCATATTGTGACAGACACCTTGAAACAGAAACATCTCTGAATAACACCAAGTCTTTCAAGTTACAGGAATGTTTCTCATCAATGTGATTCACAACAACTAACTAGCTAATATCAACTATTCCCCAGACTACTTTTATTTCCTTGCCACAAGACTGTAACACACTGATTGTTAATCGATCTTGGCAATTAATTATCTCCTATCAAAGTATATACTTACTAGGGATGTTAATTTCGTTTTTTTTTCCAAAACCGATTATCGTTTGTAGAAATCCGATTTTAAACAGATTATCGGTTTTTGTCCTACATTGAAATTACAAGAAATATATTCTTATAATGCAAGTTAGTGAATGCCTCTTGCGAATAAAAGATATTCATTACATACCATAACGTATAGACGTGCATCGTCTGACGGCATGGAGGACGATATTGTGACTCCACCAAAGCCATCAAATCACGGAAGGAATTGGATTCAACAATCGAAATTGGTAGCATGTTTTCAGCGACAAACTTAGCTACAGCAGCAGTAACTTTTTCTTGATGACTATCAGGACAGTTTCTTTGTGTTCCAATAATTGTTGTTAATCGCGGCTGAACATTTGAAGGATCCGCGATTCCGGGATGTTTGCTACACAAATGTGCAGGCAATCCAGTAGTAGTACCACCGAGCCGACTTATTTGTTGTGAACATAGTTTACAGCGAGCCATGCTTGATGAAATTTGTTTTGAAAGTTTTCCCATACATCAGATTTATTTATACGACCAGCCATATTTGTAAACTTGAAAAGACACAACCAGCAGAGACCAGTCCTTAACAACAGAGACTGTAGCTATTAACAGTCTATTGTTGTCAATTTCGGACATCAAAGAACTTAGCGACCGGTTGGTCAACTAACTATTTACATCCTTCAACAATAAATGTATTCATTTACAAACACGCTGCATGGAGCACTCACAAATTTTAAACAAACACACCTTCTTATCAGCTGGCCATATGTAAACACAATAAACAAAAGCATTAATGAATTTTTTTCTGGCATTTTAAAAAATTTTCACTACAAAAATGGTAAAAAATATTGAATTCGATTATCGTTTTGTAAAAACAAAAACCGATAATCGTTTTCAAAACCGATAATCGGATTTCCGATTTTCGTTTAACATCCCTAATACTTACTAATTAATTTTTACCCAAATGCTTGTATACCATTATTTTCTTTAGTTTATTTAACATCCATAACAAAAATATCTTGGTCACAAGTCACTTAAAGTAGAAAGTCTAATGTTTCTGATTCAACATTTCTTTAAATAAAGCCCCAATTCACATTAAAAGTCTAAATGCTAAAATTCAAAATTGCTATAAACACAGTAATAATGATTAAAAATTAGAGAAACCAATCCTAATTAAAATCGGTGTATTTATGCGTTATTATCACTGCATGCTGTTGTTTCACCATTATAAAATATAATACATAATGAAATTTTGATGGACTGTCCAATAGCTGAATGACATTCCACACTTCATACTCTATATATTTTTGTGTACATCAGGTAGGTGACAGCTACATATAGGACATCTATATGGGAAATTTGCAGAGAGAAAATTAGAATGGCCATTCTGAATAGGCGACCACTGATCAAAGGGTACCATTAGGACAGGTTTGCCTGTATCTGTGGAGTATAACAGTGTTTGGACAATGAAGTTGGGGGGGAGGGGTTTACTACTGACCTTAGCAGCCACTCTACAATACTATTTTTCATGAGATATTTAATTTTATTGATATGTGTCACAAAAACTACAATTCTGCCAAGTTATTTCTGATTTAACAAATTGTTTGTGTAGATAAAAAATGATCCATTATGGTTAAGTGACTACTTCTGATATCTTACAAACCTGTTATGTACAGGGTGGCAACGTAAGCTTCTAAACATGACAGAGTACACGGTTTTCCATAGTTGATAGGGTTGGTTGCAATAAAAAAAGGAAGCAGACGTAAATTATTGCCTTTCAGTCTTGCAATAGGTGTCTCTTCTATTTTTGCCCAGGAACAATCTACAACTGCAATGCCATGCTTAGCCACAATCTCTCTGCAAAAAAATGAAATACAATTAAACCTGTTCAATAGGAAACTTGCATATCAACATACATCTATTATGATGTTACAATTCTAGGCACTTACAAAATCTAACAGAGAAAAAGTAAAGACAACAAGCTTTGTAAAATTTAACATAATTTATTTTCACTAAAATATCAAGTGAAAAATGAGAAAAAAAAACTTAATGGTTTTATGAATAAAATCCAAAATTAATTCAAAAAAAAAAAAAAAATAGAAGTCCTGAATGAAACTGAATTTGAATCCCAATAAAATCCAAATGGAAAAAGATGTCTTTCATAACCTGCAAAGTGCTGCTGTGTCAATAGTCTCTTGTTGAATCACAGAAAATATTATTCATTTTTTAATTCTTTATAAATTTAGATAAATGTCCTTGTCCAAGAATTAATTTAGAACACTAATATTTCCTGAGAAATGAATAACCTGAATTCAAAATAATTTGAGGAAAATAAACCAAACTGGACACAACATAAAACAAATCGACTGTTCAAGTGTTAAGGCATGAAGGACGATTCTTTCTCAATATATTAGTAATAAGTCTAACTAAGATGCAAAACAGATTCCTGGCTGGAGGTCTTTAGTTCACCTTTCCAGAAGGAATGGAAGTTTGTTACATGATAATTATCATGTCATCCAGGTATGAACTTGACTTGTCACATTGATATAAGATTTGGTGCCAAAGCCTATATACCACAAGTTACTACCTGAGCACAATGCACACTCTTCTAGTAGGATGTAACTGCAGGGCAACTTAGTGTGTATACGATTATGATCAGGTAAGTGATATCTAAGAAACATACTCAACATGAAAAATTAATTTCTTCTTTGATATATATCTGGTGATAATACCTAAGAAGAATAAACAAGAGGTTGAGGGAGTTACATTTATTTACCCCAGAAAGACCATCTCTAGTCCCATATGGTATGCGAGACAGCTTCTAGATTGAAATCCTGACAAGAACATCGACTTTATATGCTAAGATACGTCTTCAGGAAAAGGAAATATTCCTCTCCATGCAAATCCAGAAAAATGTATCATGCCGCATCATTAAGAAGCTGCCAAATGAGTTGGGAAGGTTACCTGTTGCACTGGAGCTTAGGGTCCCATTGGGTTCAATTGAGCCTTCTGGGATCAAAGATTCTTTAGGCAGAAGCTAGACAAAATTCACTCCAACTTAAATCCAACAGGTTATACAAGTCAGCTAAGGAACTGTTTCACTCCAATGCAATACCTGTTGTGACTGCTCTAACTTGAAATGTGTAACAAGCTCAATTATTTGATCCATTTGAAGAACAGATAACCCATCTTATCCAAGATGATAAAGCCTGTGCTGTGATATTGTCCATTTTCAGTTTTGGAGGTAAGAATAGATGGGATCCATTGTTCACACCCACATGATTCGTTTCAAGATACCTCTTCAAATATTTTTCATTGGTCCTATAGATTCCTTCGAGCTGAAGGGTCCAGACTAGAAAATGATTGCATCACGAAAGACTGATGCCATTAAACAGGAAACAGTTCCCATCATTAGTGACACTGAACCAACTCATTAGACTGCAAGTAGTTTTGGTAAACTGAAAATACATGTATTACACTGATTTTGCCTGCTGTAGCTGACATACTCAGGAAGTTGGTCTAACAAGAGGTGAACCAATGAAGCTCTCAACCGCCATTCAAACAGCCATGTTAGCACCCATGACCGATTCTTCTTTGGCCTGAGCCAGAGCTTTGGATGTGTGAAACTAAACTTCAACAGAAGATTGGAAAGTTCTTTGTTTTGTCATACATCCTCACTTCCATGATGTTGCTGCTTCAGAACATGGAATGGTAGCCTTCTATAACAACTGGAGATAGCTGTTTATAGAACCACTGCTAATTTGGTAAATTTAAACAAATTAGGAAACTGGTCTTCATGATATTTGAACATAATTTACCAGAGCTTTGCTGGTTACATTTCCAATTTTCTTGTCCTCTCCAAAATGTATTAGTCTCCATTTCAGTTAGGCCATGATCAGCAACCTCTTCTTTAGAAAGAAATGACAGACTTTTTAGTCCCAAAGCAGCAAAACTTGTGGCTATTGTTGTATGTTCTGCTGGAAATCTTCTTTTCATCAGATCTACAAGCTTATCACAAAAATCTTTCATGGCCTGATTAATTTCTTTGCTTACTTTCTTCTAGTCCTTTTCTTCTTTCACCTTCTTTTGTTCCAAGCTTAATACAATGCACATTTACCAGCGCCATCCATCTCAAGTTCATTTAAAAACAGAGTCTGATAATGGCTTTTCCCTTCCATAGCTCTGGGCAGCAGTATAAAACTCATCCAAAACAGGTTTCACTGTAGACATATCCCGTTGCTGTTTCTGAAATGTCATGCTAACAGATGACAAGGATGGTATAATGTACATCAGAAAATAAAGCAAAGCTGCTAAAATAAATAAATTCCTTTGTATGAGGGCCTCAAGGTTGATTAGTTCTTAGCTAATTGTGTTACCTTCTTTAAATAAAGTCATTATTATTATTATTATTTTTATATAATTATTATTATTATTATTATTATTATTATAACAAACTTATAGTGTGTAACATACAAATATGTTTTGCTGTCTTTTTTGTTTTTTAAAGTAGCAGACTAGAGGCTTCCATGAATATAATGCACTGTAGAATGCCATCCAATGAATTTCATGTACTTCTTTCATAGAATATTCATCTGAGTCCATTACATTTTGAATTTGTATAAATTCAGCAGTCCTTGAAGATGACTTCTTGAAATATCTGAATAATTCTTCAAAACATTTCTAAAGCCTTGGAAGAACATAGATTTAACCTATGTGCCATACGGTGTATGGAAACAAGATGGGGATTCTTTTCTTTGAACCGAGTTGCAACACCTGTTTTTTTTTTTTATTCATCATAGTGGAGGTACCATCACTACTAAATCCTAAAATCTTATTGAAAGACACACCTCTTTTCTTCAATAAATTCTCCAGTTGATTGAAGAGAATATCTGCTGTCACATGTACCTCAGACACATGCAAGTTTCCAAGAAAAGGGTGTGTACATTTAAATCACTAACCACTGTTGCATATACAACAAGCTTTTTATTGACAGAAATGTCAGTGCTTTCATCTATCATAACAATAATAAATTCACTAGACTGCATTTTCTTATCAAGATCTGCTGTGATTAAATCCGCAAAAGTGTTGATGAATTTTTCCCCTGTGCTGTGAGATTCATAGTGTGCATTATCTCCTGACCTTACGGACTGTAATGCATCATATCCATTCAATTTCTGCAACTCAATCAAACTGGAATATTTCACAATGGCAGGTTTTCACAGGCAATGTAATATGCTGTTCGCAAGGCATAAATGATAGCATCTCTTTTCTCCGCCTTTTTTGAAACTGCATTTACTGCTGCAGACTGGAATTCTTTCTGCATTACACTTTTCCTAAGTGTTTGGACATATCTGCTGATTCCATATGCTGTGTTAAAGTTGATGTTCTAAATATTTTGCAACCATTTTCAGTTGTAAATGGATTATCTTTTATATATTCTCGACACAAAACACATGGCATCCCTCCTTTTGGTTCTCTCCTTAACCAGTTGTTTTTACTCATCCACTTATCTTGGAATTTCTATTCCTTTTTTCTCTTTTTCTCTGCCTCCGGTTCCTCATCCACGTGCCCTGTGGAAGAGGTACCTGCTATTTCATTGTCATCAATTTGTGCGATTTCTTCAGTTCACATCAGAACGTGAGAGTTTTCCTCTTGCTCTATTGTATCGACCATAGCAGACAATCTTACCGTAAAGAAATTGGTTATCTTCAGTTTCAACATTAATGAAACTCGATGGCTCTCATGCTCTATAAATTTCAGTTATGGCTGATCAATGGATTAATTTGTCATACCCCTCTAGGAGACAATTAAATCGGAACCACAGGAGCATTTCTGCAAAAACCACAGCAGATCTCAGTCATATTGATGCTTGTATACAAACACTAACTCTACCTCAGTATAGCCTGATTGAGATCACTGGTATAACGGATGACCAAAATTTAATTTGAAAAACGTTTATTTTTAATTTATGTGTTTTAAACAAAAGAAGCATGCATTAGGTACAAAATATTGCAGGTACCACAGATAATTTGCAAGACTTCCCCCCCCCCCCCCATTGATTTTTAGAAATCATTTGACTAGCAATTGTTGTTGCAAGTAACCCACAATCCCACAGCGTGGCGGCATCTCTGGTTCATGTGATTGTGGTGCATAAGTCCAAGTTATGGTGCTGCAAAGGGATACAAGACATTGGATTGTTGTGTCCCATTCCCTTAAGCATAAACAATGACTATCATAAATCTGTGGTGGCCAGAAGGAATGAATGATATGCATTAAGGCTGAACATACATATGTCCTTTAATGGTATTGATGCCAGGTGTACAGGAATTCAAAATTTCTCCTTAATTTAATATAGGTGAACTAATTAGAATGGGTCTCTACCGTGAATGTGTTTTTATGTGAAGAAATAATGTGCATGTGTCATTTGAATTGTGTCATTTTAATTTTTAACATAGCTTTAACATTTTTCCAGTCATACCGCTATGATGTCTGCAGTGTGACAGTTTATAGTGATGTCTAGCACTGGGGCATCATGCCACAGACATGTATCATAGTGTCCCACCTAGTCACATTATCCTGACACCAGGCCGACCATTCCTAACACAAACCTCTTAATGATGAGCACCAAGTGAGACAGCTGTTTGTATAGTACCATTTTTTAAAAGTCTTTGGTATGACTCAGCCGGGGATCAAACCCATGACCTTTCACAACAGAGGCGGATGCTCTAACCACTAGGCCACCAGAGCGGTATAAAAAAATCTGTGGTGGCCAGAAGAAATGAATGAGATGCATTAAGGCTGAATATATATATGTGCTTTAATGGTATTGATGCCAGATGTACAGGAGTTCAAAATTTCTCCTTGCCCTAATATAGTTGAACTAATTAGAATGGGTCTCTACTGTGAATGAATATTTATGTGAAGAAATAATAATAAAGGCTCTTTATTTCCAAGATGCACATGGAAGATGAATAGCCGTACCTATCTGCTGGAGAAACACACTGACTTCCCACTGGAGACAGGATCAAACCATTGAACCTTTGGGTAAGTTTTAATGTGCGAACATAGCCAAGTCTTGCCAACTTCCGACCAGAGCATTTCCGGGGATCACACTGTTCAAAGTCCCACATGGCTAAAGGGATTGGAAATTTTTCTGGAACATAGTAGGGAAAATCTTCATCTTTGCCATCCTTATCTGAAACAAAACGAGTATGCTAATTAATCTGCATTTCTCAATTGAATTCAGTAGAAAGAGTCTGAGCATATTTAAGGATTTATTTTAAAACTGAAAATTTCTGAGGAAAGTTCCTCTCATGAATTTTAACAATATGAATTGCACATTATACACCTGCCCTGCTTTGAAATATACTCTAAATTTATTGGAAATAATATCTATGTGAAATAACTATCGGTTATCGGATTGAATAAAGTTGAATAGACATACAAGATGAATTCAATTATATGCATTAAACAAAGAGAGACAGTTTTTGTAATCACGAGTTGTCATTCTTGTTGTGGACAGATTCATTATATTAATAATATCCTACAACCATCCTTATGAAAGAGTTTTATATTTTCAAGATCAGTTTACATGCGTTATGTGCATCACTGTATCTACACTAAGTACATGTTATAAATACATCGACAACATTACATGGCCCAGTTATTGTGTTTTAACTGTTATGAGGAGTCAATGGGGGATTGTTAAACCTAGATACTGTAACCAGTAGTGACCTCAGTGAAGCTGGCTTGATGAAAGCTCATTGTGAGGGGAAAAAAGAATCTGTACCTATGGGTCCGCAAGAGACAACACAACAAAATTATTCAAATAACATTGACTAAGATATTGGATCAGAGGGATTATAATAAAGATAGAGTGAAATAAGGTTAAATGACTGTTTATTCATGAATTTCATTTAAACTAGATTGCTTCTGTATGATCACTTAGCAAGAAATGAGTTTATTACATGGAATAATCCACTTCAATCTATATAAAAGTATATGCAATTTCAAACAACAAAATGGAGATCGCCCTACATCAAAGAGATACATCAGTATAGTGTCACATACATGTATGAATGGAAAATCTAGTTCAGGTAGGAATTTTCCTTCCAGTGCAATATACTGAGCCCCAAATAGGTCAATGGTCAAAGCTACCAAAAGTAACTATTTTGCATGAAACATGCATTGGAGCAATAATTTATTGGCATCCCAACATGGGTACATAAACGTGGGAGAACTCAGTAAAACTAGGTCGAGTTATCGGTGAAAAGAATATTCAATCAACATTACATACAAACTGAACTGTGTTGCATCTCTGTTCCTCTAACATTATTTGTCAAGTTCATCAAACTATAGCAACGCAGAAAGGTTGGATTTGAAAAGATGTGTATACAATACAAACTCTGAAGGAACCCAATGGTATTTACAGTATTAAAGCATGCGACTCTGCAAATTTTGGTCTGGGGTTGTGTAATTTAAGCAAGGGCTTGTGATTTTTGTAAAAGTCAACACACCTGGGCATGTCCCTAAAAAAAATTTCTTTGAACACTGACTTACCTTAAAGCTTTACAAACTTTCTGGGGAGATTGCAACATAACAAAGGGAGATAACTATTGAAGTATTTAAATACATGTGAAAGTGATAGTGTTTACGACCTGGTCAGCGTAAATTCATTATAATGAGCTATAACCTTGTGAAATTTGTTTTTTAAAAACAATTTCAGTGCAGTGCAAGTACTAAATAAAAATTGAATATGATTCTGGCATTATTCCAGCATGCAATACCTCCATCCTCCTCAAAAGGGCCTTCATTAAACCTCTTTTCACTTTGCTTCTCACACCTCTGTTGACGTCTATCATACTTGTGTTGATCCTTGAAGCTGGACTTCTTATGTCCAGATGGTCTTTTGTTTTTTTTCATCTTGAAAATAATAAAAAGGAAAAGAAGTTTTTAATTGCAATAATTCTACAAAAGCATAAAACCACAATCATTCCTGGATTAATATTCACCTACACATAAAGTAATTTGTACACAATGGTCAGATTCACACTGAAGCATAAACCTTTCATACACACACACATGCATGCCCGACATGCCCAAAAGAATCATAGATTTAGATTATCACATATGAGCAACTGGACATTGATCATCTGACATGTCAAATGTCACTGTACCTTCTGTCTTTAATTTCTTTATCCAATAAACATCTTAAATTAATATTAAAGGTGATCAGATTTCACATCGCTTCATTCTCAGAGAATCAATACAGGTGTCACAGACCTTAGTTTGTTAAAGACAAACTGCTTAAAGCAATACCAGTAGCTATCAGTAGGAAAACAGGCATGACTTTGTTTTACTGAACATTAGTATGAAAATTTCAAATACTTGTTATATTTGTTTGCTACATACCATCAACCTACAAAGGTAGATATCATAACTAGAATTAAATATTTTTGTCATAAAACATTTATAGTAACACCTCATGAGCAGATCCATTCACATATGTACTGAGGTTTACAGATGGTTTTAATAGTAATAGTTCAGCTCAAGTTAGCACACTGCCTGGTCTTCACAATATAAAAACAATGCTAGCCATTATGGCTTCTCTGATTATGAAATTTATATGCAGTTTGAAAGTGTAGTCTACTCGCCAACGAAGGAATAAGTTGTTGCAAAAAGTTTAAAATGTCAGACTTTCTCAGTTCTGAATGAAAAGTAAAAGCAATCTGACTTCAGTTAAAAAAACCAAGCACCAATGATCACCAATAGAAATCTAATAATAGATTAAAATACTCGCCTATAGGATGAGTCCAACTCCAAACTGCACAGAACCAGATCTGCCATCTCATAATGCAATTGCAGACCTGGGTCTGTGCAGTTTGCTAGGAGTGATTAGTAGAACAAATAGATCCTGATCTGCAGGTGCATTATGCTATGGAAGATTAGGCTTTTTGTTGTTTGCAGTTTGACTTGACTTGTACATGCAAATATGTGGTTGTAGTGAATTTAGAGAGATAATTACTGCATCATATGCTGTGCACCATTAAAAATCAAACAAACAAACAGGACAGCATTTTATCTGTGACTCTATTTAATATAAAAATCAATAGCATCACCAAGCGTTTAGCTCCCAGTTTGGATTGTTCATTATATGTTGATGATTTTTTAATTTTTTATCGATCAAAGCACATGCATACAACTGAAAGGCAGCTGCAACAAAATATCAACAAGATCCAGATTTGGCCAGTAATAAGTTTCAAATTTTCAAAATCGAAAACAGTATGCATGCATTTCTGTCAGTTGCGAAGACATCATCAGAATTACACACTCCCACATACTAAAAGGTGAAGATCCACCAGAGTGCATTTCTTGCAACGAACCATTCACTGTTAAGCACTTCTGACCTGCAACCTATGCGCGATGAATACTATAATGTACATGACATAAAGGAACTTTTTGATACTATACAAATCACTTGTATTTTAGATTTCCTGAAGAAAGTAAATCTTTATTATAAACTATAACTTGTATGCCATCACCTATAATATTTTTATCTAATGCAAATACAGCCTCTTTCTTGAAAAATCTTTTCATCCACATACACCATTTACATCTCCCATTGATTGGGAAGCTTCATATTTTCTATTACCAACATCTTACCATTTTACTTTGAACTATTTGGTTTTCTATGTCGCTGGTCGATATAATACCTTTTAGTATTTTAAACATGTATAAGCAGAACCTATTGTATGGCGCTAAATAGCCTAAGTGTGCTGGTGTGCCGTTAAAAATCAAACAAACAAACAAACAAACTGCATCATAACTGAGGTAATCTTTTTGCAGTCAGTGCAACACATTCCAATTAACCATGGCCCATAATAAATTGCTAGACTGGGATGCTGGTGGTGATGCTCTTGCTGCATCACGATTGATTTTCAATAGCATTCGTTAGGACAATGGACAGACAAGAACTTCACTCAAATGGAAATCTGAGTACCTGAACTTATCTAAATAAAATGTTAGGAAATCTGAGCAGTTATGGACATCTACTAAAAGAATGACATGTGGATCTGGTGTTTGTAGAACATTATGTAATGATGATAAAAATGCCTACTTGTTATTACGACTCAAAAAAGTAAACTCTGTCAAGTGAAGTTCCGAAATTATTTTACTTGGTTTTGATCACTTGACAGTTGGCCTGTCCTTCCCAGAGTTTGAACTTTTGTGTTCAAAAATGAATCACACTTTCACACTACTAAGCTTCACCACTGCAACTAAAAAGAAAGAAAAAAAAAACCCCAAACACATATTTTGCTGTTATGTACTAAAGTTAAAATATGAATTCTCGCTCCTAAGTAAAATTTGATTTCATAATAATTTCGAACACAAGAATAAGTCTAAGAAATTCTGCATGCTACAAAATAACTTTCTTTGATTAATGGCGTCATAAAACTGCCCCCTTTCTTGTAATGAGCACAGGGGCTGGTTATAAACGAAATTAAGTGCATCCGTCAACGGAAACACAGCATGGGAGAGGGGATCCAACCTGTAACACTGGGGCCCCGAGTGGTCTAAAGCGAGCGCTTATTCTATGCCATACGCAATTCATTAATTTTCAACATTACGAGGTTTAAAGACTGCATCACTCCTTATGCACCGTCTGAAAATTTACCTATCATATGTGTCAGTATCTTTGAAACCTGACCACTTATATTCCTTTATTTTGTGATTGCGGATTGCATGCAAGATAATGGATTAACGGACCTCTGAAATTGAAGAGTTTTACAACACGCAAAAACTACGCACCTCCTAAAGATTTTGAACAACGCATGTGGCAATTTTACGTTTGGGTCTCACTGAACACACCAAGACATCGCAGGATACCTCAAGGCTCTCCAAGAAAACATTAAGATTTACAAAATACCTACTTTCAATTTTAACAACCCCACCCCAAACAAATAAAAAGTGAATATTAAGCGATTGTTTGTATAACAGGAAAAGTGGTGAGGGCAAGAGTTGCCAAGGGAAATAACTCCCGTTTTGACGATGAGTGTTTGGGTACAGTGCCGTGTATCAGTAACGTAACATTTATCAATAAGTAGCAATACCACAGCGGAGCGAGACATTTTGACCCCAAGAAAATTCACAAGACATTTCGACCCCAACGCATTTCAATTTTTCAACACTGGGAAAATTCGACCTTAAAATCTGGTGAAAAACGTAACCTACAGCATCATCATGGTACAAGCAAATGTGAGGTTACCTGGTTCGTTTGTGAGAAATAGGACTAAACATCATTATCAACGATAGCTTCAGAAAACTGCTACCAGGGATAGGCTGTGCACATGTTCCAGTTCGGAAGCTATACAGCTTGTAGTCTATGACTCAAAATACAGAATGCCACTTGACTTAATAGAGTCTAATAGTCTTTGTGCTCTTGAACAAGATTTCAGATTTAGAATATTACACGAAGAAAACCTTTGAACTACAGGGAAGATATTTGCCCTGTACAATTACATCAGAATCAAGTATCGTATGTAACAAAGATCCTTATATGCCGTAGGATAACGCGCCTGCATATCGGGGTCTACGCTGTTTCTTCTTTTGATTACGTCTGATAAATATAGAATCTGTGTTGGGGTTTGGACCGAAATCCCGAGGCTTGCCCGAGTAACGAGACATATTACGTAACCCTGCGACTGGGATTTCCTTGTCTCGGTTCAAACCACAACGTAGATTATTTTTCTTATAAAGTAAAAGAAGTCTTTACTAGTGTTCACGACCCAATATTTACATGCGGTGCATTAATACAAATATGTTAATGAGGACTGTGGTGTGACCGTTACATCAGAAGTACACAGTTTATTCGCGTGAGCAAAGAAAATCACAACATAAAACATTGCATAGTATGGAGGTATTATCACATTTAATATATGGATGTTATATGAAATTAACAATAAACAGTTAATATTTGTTGCAAGAAAATGTTTCACTTTCCTCCTTTCCAATTTAGAAAATTACATTGTAAATAATGAGACAATACTTGATCCTGACCTCTGTTGTCGTGTATATGCTATTGTTGTAACGAAAAGTTACTTGCAGTTTTATTTATGATTTTTAACATAGCTTTAATTTTTGTTTTCAGTCATATCGCTACAATGTCTGCAGTGAGGCAGTTTGTAGTGATGTATAGCACTGGGGCATCATCCCGCAGACATGTAGCATGATATCCTACCCAGTCACATTATCCTGACACCAGGCCGACCAGTCATAACACTAGCCTCTTAATGCTGAGCGTCAAGCGAGGCAGCTGTTAGTACCATTTTTGTAAGTCTTTGGTATGACTCAGCCGGGGATCGAACTCACGACCTCCCGCTTCCGCGGCGGACGCTCTAAACACTAGGCCACGGGAGCGGTTCTTCTATGCAGTTTGCAGTTGGACATATACGCGCGTAAAAACGTTACTTCGCCAGTAAATGACACAGAAATGCAATTGATTTATGATATAGCATTAAACACAAGGGAGATATAAATTTTATTGACATAGCACCCTATATAAATTTAACAAAATACACCCATGATGAACTTGATTGATATTTTGATATATTTCTAATTTTTTTTAAGGGTGTATGTGTGTTTCGGTGAGAGAATTTTCCCGAAAGTCTTTCAACAAGAGAAGAGAGATCTCGGTGACTGTTAAGTTCTATGTGATATGGTTTATTCTGAAAGGTTTTAATTGAATCTACAGGTTACAGTTGCCGCAACGAATTTTTGATGAGCAACACAGTTCCGCCGAAATTACTAACACAAATGTTAAAATCATTTTCACCGACAATAAGTCTGTTTGGTTTTCTCTGAGAAGTACGCGTGATAGCATAATGCTTAGCATACAAATAGGCTTTCATTCAGCAAGATCTTCACTTGCAAATTATCAAAGAAATGCAGATCTTAACAGAATGTATATTTATTTTGTTTCACATATTTAGGTAAACATTTAAAGAATCAGATAAAATCAATTTAATTGTTAGGCATACATAAACTTAATTAAGAGAGATTGAATATAACTTTTTTTTGGAAAAAATTACAATAGAAAATGAACAGAAAATTAGATGGATACGCTTACTGATTGATGGTACACAGGTTATGTTTCTGATAGATGACTGAGCCGATCTTTTCGATCCGGGTCGATAACAGAAAAAAGGCAACTGATCTAACCAAACTAGCATTCTGTTATCGATATTTTACAATATCTCAACGAGCAATCAAAGTATTGTTCTATTGCTCATGATTTCAGAAAGAATGTACTTTGCATTTTTGTTGTTGTTTTTGAATTATTATTATTATTATTATTATTATTATTATTATTATTGTTTTCTTATCTTTTTTGTTTTGCTCATTTGTGTGTGTGTGTGGCGGGGTCGAGGCAGCAGCAAGGACAAAAACAATGAATACTATATATGAAGTAAACCATTTGATTCACAAAAGGGGAGATTCACTCTTTTATAATAGCGAAGTTCATAATTCTTAATAACTTTTGCTACCTATATGTTTATCGAGCAGTGAAGCTGGCAGATAAATCGAATCACCTTGCTTAAATTGTGTCATCTTCAATTGACAAGGCTCCGATTTGTTAACTCTATATACACATTGGCGGACCGATAGGATATTCCGTGTTTCAAGTCTGTGATAGTCACCGCATCCAATCAAAAGTAAATTTGTTCAAATTTAAACATTGCTCCCACATGAGCGAGACAAGGGAGTACACAAGTTGAATGGATTCATAAGTAGGCAATTTCCACTGCCTGTCCATGTAATGGCTTCTCTCTGTTCGTAAACATACTTTCGATGCTAAACTTACAAAAATATCCATTTGAAGTCATGTTTCTCTATCAAGTGCACTCAATGTAGTGCACTACTGTTACACACCATTCTATCGGTTATATTAGAATGTATTACATACTAAGGGAGGCAACAGTAGTAATATGGGATACTCTAGCGACAATTTGAAATCCAGTCAAAAAGGGCTTTGGAACATCTAGCGACAAGGGGAATTTAACATGGTGGGACTATCTAGCGACAAGGGGAATTTAACATGGGAACTATCTGGGACTATCTAGCGACAAGGGAAATTGAACATGGTGGGACTATCTAGCGACAAGGGAAATTGAACATGGTGGGACTATCTAGCGACAAGGGAAATTTAACATGGTGGGACTATCTAGCGACAAGGGAAATTTAACATGGGGAATATTAATTTTATTTGGGACTGTCTAGCAACAAGAGAAATAGAGGCAAAGAAAGCAAATATCTTTTCGAGTTATATGAGTGGCCCTGAAAAGGGCATTTGGGTACTTCTTCTTTTATTTTCTGACGTTGTTCCACCACCTTTTAATTTTACCAATGATTCCCTTTTTCTTCTTCTTTTCGTCCTCGGAAATCCAGTCAGGATGTCCCATAGCTCTAAACTTTTCCTGAACATTGATCCATCTCTGATTTAGTTGATCAAAGTACTCTTTCTTCTTTTTGTTGTCTTGTTCTTTTTTCTCCTTAGTCCATTTATCTTTAATCTTGATCACTTCTTTTTCCATCACTTTTCTCATCATTGCTTCTGCTTTCTTTAGTCAGTCTAGTCCCCGCTTCACATAAGCCCACTCTATCAAATTTAATGTTTTTTCTAGAAAGTACCTGACTTTGATGACATTATCAAGTGCCTCCTTCAAGCTCCCTATTCTTATATATTTTGTTGTAATAAGCCTTCTTAATTTCTTGGCTTCTTCCTCTATCATACCTTCTAATAAATCTTTCGCTAATTTCAAATTGGCTACGAAGTCCAGGCTACACTGAAATTCTTTCTCAAGCCTTTCCACCACATATTCTGCATCAATTAACCAAAACCAGCTGTGTATGAGTTGGTTGAACAAGTCGACGACCATCTTGATGTGTTCAAAATTGAATAGCTCAAATGACGGACGATTGAGTATATATATCTAAGCATGGACGTGAAGGAAAATATCCCTTACACTCACTTTTCATATTATATACTATCCAATATCACACCATCTACCATCCACACACACGGGGAAGCAGCCAAAACAAACCACATAATTTACTATCCAATATCATACCATCTACCATCTACACACACGGGGAAGCAGCCAAAACAAACCACATAATTTACTATCCAATATCACACCATCTACCATCCACAAACACGGGGAAGCAGCCAAAACAAACCACATAATTTACTATCCAATATCACACCATCTACCATCCACACACACGGGGAAGCAGCCAAAACAAACCACATAATTTACTATCCAATATCACACCATTTACCATCCACACACACACGGGGAAGCAGTCAGAACAAACCACATAATTTACTATCCAATATCACACAATCTACATGTATCATCCAAAAAAAGAGTTAGTGTTTATACATCACCTTGACTTTCTTGCAAGAGGCTGTATGCCGATTGCCACTTTTTGTAACACCACATGATGCGTTGAGGTGTACGATCGATCAAATGATGTTTATGTTCGATCAAACGTTTGACAAATTCGGTTTTGCCTGAACCGCTCGGTCCAGCAATTGACATGTTAAAAGGATGACGAAGATACAAGGCCTCCCGACTAGCATGATTTAAGTGCTCGTCAATGACTTTGAATGTCGAGGAGGAAGGAGTGGAAATAGCAGAGGTAGCCATAAGAGTGTAGGGTATGACACTATTGACACAAAAACAGACAAAACAAGAGGTTTTTATACTTTTTTTCAAGACACGTTTATTTCAATTCATGTTTAAATTAGAACAACACGAAAGACAACAATACATAAAAGCCAAATGGATAAGTACAGGAATAAAAAACACATGGTAACGATGAAAGTGGTATATAAACAAGTCTGTGTAAAACATCGTTTTGGTAACCAAGGTGTCCTAGAGGAAATATGTAATGTTCTTATAGTCTCTACATTGGGTACAGTCACATAGGTGTCCTCTCGGAATGGTCTTTTTGGGGGAATGTCCATGACAGTCCTGTCTTGAAAAGAGTGATTGTCCTCGGTGACAGATTCTTATTCTTCTGGCACTGTTGCTAACACAGGTTTAAACGTGACTTTTTTGACTTGACGATGGATTTTACGATCACAACGTTTGAGCATAATGGGATGCTTCTTTTGTCCAAACCGCAAAACCCCAACTTTTCCAGTCACGTACATCTGTCCAATGAGGGTGTAAATCACAAGCTTATCCAGATGAAAGCGTAAGGCTTTTAACAGAATGAGTCTCTCGTGGACATTTAAAGGAGTCCCCATACTGTCTTTTTGTAGGTATTGTTCGTAAAGTGTCCACAAGGAATCTACAGATAGACGAAATCCCAGAAAGCAAGTCACTAAAACACACACTACGCGTCGACCCCAATTGATGGGACACAGTTCTCGTAATAAGTGTTCGTAATCCTCCACCGTTTGAATATTATCATTGATATCCTTCCACGGAATCTGTTTTATCACAAGTGATAAAGGTTGTGGCATGGTAGTTCTATTTTATACTTCTTTATGTCGAAGACCATACGTGTATATTCTGCACAGAAGTATTTAAAATCTTCTCCAAAAGCGAAAGTGATTTACATGGTGTGTAATTTCGGGCCACTGCCACTCAGGGTAACGGTCAAGAATGATTATAAAATCTTCAGATGTAAACGGTCTAAATTAGAATCTGTGGAAGGTACACTTAAACCAGAGAAATCTGACAAGTTGATTGACTTTTGTCACTTTCCTCTTGTGAATTTCACGACACAAATGTTCTACAGTCACCAATTGAGATTTTTCTTTAGCAAGTCCCTGCCAAACTTCCTTGTAGATCTTCTCTTGCAATTTGTGTGGTAATCCTTGAATATTATTTTTTAGAGAGGGTTTATATACTGGTCTAGGTTTATCTCCAAGCCAAACTGGTTTGTTAAACGACATGTTACAGTATTGTCACTTTCAATCACTAAAATATCACTAAAAGTAGGTAGTGACAATTCGAAGACCATCGAGCATGTTCCAGGTAAGCGGAATCCTTCTGTTCCGACTCGTAAATTGACACACCACAACTGAAACACTTGACTTTATCCCTTTCGCCCAAGTAGAAAAATCCGGCTCTGGCTAATTCTTCAGGAGTTGGTCCAGGCAGATATTTTGGCCATTTATATTTGAAGGTTTGGAATCGACTTTTAAAGTGACAGTTCTCAGGCAAGCTCGTAGGGAACGAATATTCGACTCTTCTCACTTCAGTTCGATGCAGGTACGGGGAAATTCCTAGGAGTCCACGATAACGTGTGGCACCGCTTTTGCATCCCTCTGGTTTGACACGCACAGCATCACATTTAATGGTAGGTTTAGGGGTAGTAGTCACTGAAAGGTTCCCACGATGTCCTGCTGAATCGCTCAGGTCACAGCGTATGGCATCACTGCAATCGCAAGGTATAACATCGCACTCCACTTGAGAATCCCCAAATTTGAATGATGTCTGTTTAAACGGATTCATCTTGTGTCGCTTGTCGTTGTAGTTACAAATGGACTATTGGTCTTGGACAATGTCCCTTTTTATATGCTGTCCAATCTCGACGTGACCGTACGGTAAAGTGAAGTGATTGGGAAGTCTTACTGTCTTCTGGTACACGATTTGATAGACTTTTTCCAAAGGTCGGCTGACGATTTTGTGTGTGGGTAAACGGACAATCGCACAAGTGCGGTTCGTGGGTGGTTACTTTAAAAGTTTCATCCTGTTCAGGCTGTAAGGCTTCTTGTAGCACGTTAAAGTTCACCACTTGACTGGAGCGATAATTGAGAGTCAATCCTTTTACTTTATATTCGGTGTGCATTTCTCCTTGTGGGTCACTTTATTCCTTGGTGTAATTTTTAGAACCGCCACTTGCAAAACATAGAATCTTGTCGTCGGGATGTTCATCGGTCCAGGCTCTTGAACGGTCTCCTTCGATGGCAGGGTTACACTGGTTCGGTCGGTGAATGTAGATGCAACTGTCTGTGTCAAAATACAACACCCGATCTCCTAACAGTTCTAATACTTCGTAAAATTTTAAGCGAGCGTGAGCTGTCACATAAGCCGCAATGATGACATTTCCAAAAATTTGTCGGCTTCTACAAAGTCTAGTTCTTCTTCGTAATTGACTAAGATCAAGTCCTCACGAATGGCATCCACGTGTTTCATGCATTTTGTTTTGTCGTGAATCATCTGGAAGTAAAGGGAAGGTTCGGACAAATACTCCGTCTTGGGTAAAGACGGTCGTTTTGCCATTTTACCCCACAAGCAATTTAACATCACTTTAGCAAACGATCGCGTTCCTTCGTTTTTTTCGATATGGTCTAAAGTGATGCCTTCCTGCTCCTGATATTTTTCTTTGAATCTCTTTTGGTCTTCGGGAGTGTGGCACCAGGAAGGATATCCGCTAGTTTCTTATTTTAGTTTCAAAAAGGCATCTACGTAGTCTACAAAAATACCTTTCTGTGTCTCGTCGCCCTTGTGGTATTGTTGTGTCTTGGGAAAGTGGTAAATTTCGTACACTTCTAACAGTTGGTATCCCAGGTCCAGAGCTCTAAACAATTCCACGCTAACCTACGTTCCTGTCAAGGCGCGTTCTTCCTGGATGTGCTGACAAGGTTGGTCTTGGTTGCACGTTTCGGCACAAGTTCGACAGAAAGGAAACATCAGTTTCCCTTGGCAATGGTGAAGTAAAACGGGATGGTACAAGTCTGTGGGAGGCAAGACTTTGCACTTGATCAATCCTTCGTACTGTCGAATGTTGTCCAAGTCAATGTGTTCTGTCATCAATTCTGGGTGCCCTACGGGTAAGTGACAATATTTGCACAGGTAAGGATACAGCGAACACACGTCCAAGTATTTGATTTCTTCTCCCTTCTTCTCGTCCGCCTGGTACAGCAAACACGTGACATTCGTTCGTCCTCCGTACAAACTATCTCGTGGGTTCAAAGGGTCCACTAACTTATAACTTTCTACGATGCGTTTAAACTCGGGATCGGTTTTCAAACGCTGATCGTACTCGTGTTCCCACATTTCCACCACCTGGTACCCTTGCTGTTCTAACTTCAAACGTCGCTGACAAGTTGTCTGATACAAGTCTTCCATGGTCCGTTGTAAAAACTGATTTTTGGTGTCACGTTGAGGGTAGCACATGGGACATCCGTGAAATAAGCATCCGTTAAACTCGTACACGATTTGAGGGTTTTCTAAGTCCCAGCCATCCACCGAATACGTTCAGATGGTCTTTTCTCCTCTTCCGTTGCGGGCGTGTTGGATCCATTTTTCTTCCTTGTCGCACAAGTAATGTAGCCAGCGTAGGGCTTTGACCGAGTATTGACGTTTGACAAAGTTTGTCGTTTGAGGACTGATGACAGCTAGGGTATTTTCGGGCATGAATCGTTTTCGGTACACTAAGGAACACGCTTTGGCGATGGTACAAGCTTCTCTCAAAGGATCGATCCCTCCGTGCTCCATGAACAATTCTCGAAATTTTCCACAGCAACGTCGTAAAATGTCCACGTCAGATCGACAACACTTTAACATTTCTTCTTGAACGTCGAAGGGGTCCGAGGCGTGAGTCTGGTACCAAGCGAAGAAAGCTTCTCGTTGTTCGGTACGCATGTTGTCATGGTCGTAGTAGTGAGCATCAGGCAAATGGGGTATAACGGCATGTTGATTGGCTTCGGTATTGAAAAAGTGTGGAAAATAACCGTTGGCCATTTGTGTCATTCCAAACGTTTTAGGCATGCGACTCAAAGGCATGGCCAAGTAACTCATTGAATCTTTAAATTGTACATGTCCTACTTGCATAGAAATGATTTTGGCTCCGTTTAAAATCACTTTAGGACGTTCGGTACTTTGTTCCGTATAGTATCTGAGCAGAAATTGCCCATCGTATCCGGAGAATTGTGAGCCATTACCGTGGCATGGCGATGGCAATCTCCGTAAAGTTTGATGTCTTCTTGACTCCACGTTAATGCGATGGGGTCTAAGATCCATTGGGAAAAATTGGCTAGCGTATTCGGTCCCCAAAAGACTTTTTCACGTCCACCAGGAATCCTGCTGCAGTGAGGGCAATGACTAAAGATGGTTTCTTGGATGCACTGCTCGCACGCTCGATGAGCCACGCAGAAATTGGGGATGTGAATACAGGTCTCTTGCATGCATTCGAAGTCAAAAAAGATAAGATTCCCTTTCTTCTGGTCATCTTCTTGTTGGGGTTAGTATGTTTGAATGTAACATTCGTGTTCCAAATCCACGATTTGGCGACAAATGTGATATCGTTTCTTCCTTCGGCAAACGTGAAACTTGGCATTACTGGTACGTATGCCTTGTTCACAAGTAGGACACAATCTCAGAAGCTGGCAAGTACTTTTCTGCTGTGAACTTCAAATGTTGTTGGTAGGACTGACAAAAGAGCGCTGACAAACAGGGCAATTCACTCGTTCTTGTCCTTTGTCCAGACAAGGTTTAGAGGCCAAACATCCCTCACATTTCGATCCACAATGCTTGTGTTGTTCTCGATTATTATAACCATAGTCACTTTTCTGACAGTAGTAACCGTATCTCAGAAATCCAGTGATGCTGGTAATGGTATCAAAATGCCCTTCGTGAATATTGACGTGAATATATTTTCCGTCTATGAAATCGTGGCCTCGAAACAAAAGAGGTCCACGCACTTCTTGAGGGTGTACTTTCAAGGTGTAATGTGGAGCTAAGACGTCTTGCAATTTTTGCATTTCTAGAATGCCGCAAGGGGTGTCTTTGGATATCCCCGCTTGCTGTAGCAGGAGTTCTGTAAAACTTCGTTGTTTAACTCGGTCCGATCGTTGAATAGTTTTCCAGGCTTCTTTCCATTCTGCCGTGTCGTTCTTGTCGGTATACAATCGTCCCACGACGATGGCACGGGCTAAACACATCTGGTCTTGAGGATTATTAATTCGGACGAGGCTTAGTTTGGTGTTGCGAAGGTTGTCGACCAATAACACTTTTTTGCGTCCTGTCCCTGTCCCTTGGGGAAGAGACACGCGGGTCATGAACAGTGTGGCTTTTCCATCGGTGATGTGGAACTTGTCGTTAGATTGTTACACATGTTGAATCTTGTCGATGACTTTGGAAGGTGTCAATTCTGATGGGCTGCTAAACTCGATTAAAATTATCGTGATGAATAGAAAGTCTCAAGCGATAGTCTTCTTTGGCTTGACATTGCTGTTTCAGTGTAGTTAACACAGAATTCCACACCTCGGTAATGAACCCCTCTGAATTCCCCAAAGGTACGTTGGTCTTGAAATCTTTAAACTTCACGGCGTACGTGAAAGTCGTAGTTCTGAATTTTCGAGAGGAACGCTTTTCCATCTCTCGAATGTGAACTTTGCTTGGACGTCGATTGTCTGGGTCTGGGTCCGGATTAGGGCTCACTCATGTCATCTTCAAAATCACTGGCATGAATTTGAGCCGAGACTTCAGCTACTGTGCGAGGCGATACATCACGTTTCTGCTTCTTACTGTCTTCACCTTTCTCTACAACATGATACGATCTTTTCATCTTGTCTGCAAAAAGTCAAATGACCACATTTTTAAGACCATGGCCACTATATATTCATGTCCAATCCGTGTATATATAAAGGGCCAGTGTCTAACCTTTCAGTATTCATTTCACTCTCACATTGACCAGAACGATGGAAGAACCTACACAAGTTGAACTTCTGATCAGAGCTTTGCGTGTTGTCATACGAATGTTTTCTTCAGACACACCTACGGACTACTCTCCCTCCTTTCGAGATAAAAGTCAAGATACTTGCTATATCTGTAAGAAGAAAGGACATTGGGCTACAGAATGTCCAGATCGTGAAAAAAAAAAAAAAAAAAAGGTACCAGAAGAGACAAAAGTCAAGATACCTGTTATCATTGTAAAGAGAAAGGACATTGGTCTCCAAACTTTCCTAAGAAACAACAGGAGCAGGAGGAGGAGGTGGAAAGGAATTCTGAACAGGAGGAGGAGGAAGAGGTACCCTCCCTGAAGGAAGAAGCTCGACATGTTCATAAAGACAAGAAAAGATGACAAAACGAAAGTGAGGAGGAAGAAGAAAAAGAAAAACCTGTGACAGTAAAATTATTAAAAACACAGAAAGAGTGAAGAGAAGAATCCTACGAACTTTTTAAAGTGGTATTGTGCTATGTTATGTTGTGATATTGGATTGTAACATTTGTACCAGAATACACCAGACGAAAAAAAAAACGTAAGTGTCTCTTGGTTTTGATTTTATAGAATAAGAACCTACACTCACACACACACTCATTCACTCACACATTCATCATGGGTATAGAAAAAGACTTTTGAGTTTTAATTGAATTATGCAATCGAAATAGTATTTCTTTTCGAAAGATTTGAGTGGCCTTGAAAAGGACCGTTGGGTATTTGTTTGTTTAAAACAAAACAAACTCAGAAACGGGACGAAATCATCGTTAGCTGTCTTAAGCCTTTGCCACGGCCAAGGCCTACTTCTGGACTGGTGGTTCCTGTCAATGATTTGGTAGAAATCACTAAAGGTGGTATGGCAGACGTAGTCACAGTTAGATTAGGTTAATTAGCTCGAGAAGGTCTTTTTTTATCTTCCGTCGTGATAAAGAAGTCTGATACATTTGTTTCAGACTCCTAAAATATCTAAAAGTACCGTGACCGTTTGATTTTCACTATTATCTTCTGTTCATGGTCTTCTTTCTTCTCCGCTGCTGCTACTGTTTCTTCCTGATGTTTCCTTCTTGCTTCTTCTTCTTCTTTCCGCTGTTGAAGGAGAGAAGCTTGTTCTTCTTCTTTTTGTTGTTGTAAAAATCGCTCCAATTCTTCTTTCTGTCGTGTAGAAAAGAAGGAGAAGGTGACGAAGGTTCCGGAACAAATTCTTGTGACGTTAGAAAATCCACAATATCCCAGTTAAAATGAACTTCTTCTGGATGTAGATTTGTCATGGCTTTGGTAGTCACTGCTGTACCCTGACTTGCTGTCTCCACTACTGGTTCACCCCAAGTCATCGTCTTCTTAGTTTCCGACATGATTGACAACTCTGTCGCATGGATTGACTTCGCACAGACGTTAGTACCTGTTACGGCTATTGGATTTAATTTATTTATTTTTATTGTTAAATCCAAATTTGTCATTTAGGGTTTAATATTTATTCATTAATTGGGAGATTTTTTTCTAGAAAATTCAGGTTGACCTAGACTCTAGTTGTAAACAGGCTGACCTTGGCTTGGTTACCTCTTTATCTGACCTTACTTTAGATTGATAAACAGGTCTTTAATACTATTGGTTAATTTCAAGGACAACTTTTTATTTTTAGTAATTAGTGGCTGATTTTTCTTCTGGTTCATTCTGTCAGTACGTGACTTGGTGAAGGTAGCTTCTTTCTATGACCTTCCAGAATCACATGATTCCTTTTTGTTTACGAGGGAATTACATATATATAGCTGTGTTTTGGAAGCTAACATTAGTAGAATTTTTGGTTTTAAAATGAACAGTTGTGTATTCATGTTTGAGTTATAATTTTTATTATCTTGTTCTGGACTTTGTGTCAATTCATTGAAGAAAGATGATTTATTATCTATTTGGAGTAGAAAACATGCGCTCATAATTCATTTGGATGATAAATTAAACAAGAACTGCAACACGTGACATTGTCAGCCATTTTGGATTACATCGTCAAGATTCGAACCTGGAACTATTAGAACTTTTATTTATCAGGACTCTTACAATTCCATTAGTGGATTATTTTTGTGAATTCTATATTGGATTAATGTTGGATTTGATTCTCTAAAACTGTAAGTTTATTTATTTTATGAAAATAATTGTACTTAATAAATTCATTGTTCAAGTTATACAAGCTTGTTAGTTTTCACTCTTTCTGTGTTGCTGCTTATTCGAGCCTAAGCACGTAACAGTACCTCTATATAAGGAATGTGACGTCACAGACTGCTCTCTTCCAATTTGAACGACTGTGGCTGACTTTTGTAACGCGTGTTTGGATTGGTGAATAAACTCAATCCGTTTCGATCCGCTCTTCCCCTATAAATTACCGCAGTACACGGCATTCGCTTCACCAGTTCTCGTCACAAGATGGACCAACGTAGAATCCTCTACCCTTGTTTCATCCATGCTCATTCACCCGGACTACCCTATGTATGTCAGATCATTATGGGCAATCACTCATATGACGGATACAGCCCTTTGGAAAAAAGGATATATGTGGAGAGGCAAGGTTGTTTAAAGAGAGTTCTCCTCATGGACCAGAAGTTAGGAGAAGTTTAAGGAAGAGAAGAGATCCGTGAGATGTCTTCTGTGTTAACAATATAATGTTAACATTACACATAACGGCCCTTTTCAGGGCTACTCATATACCTCGAAAAGATATTTGCTTTCTTTGCCTCATTTCTCTTGCCGCTAGACAGTCCCAAATAAAAATAATATTCCCCATGTTAAATTTCCCTTGACGCTAGATAGTCCCACCATGTTCAATTTCCCTTGACGCTAGATAGTCCCACCATGTTAAATTCCCCTTGACGCTATATAGTCCCACCATGATAAATTTCCCTTGTCGCTTGATAGTCCATCCATGTTCAATTTCACTTGTCGCTAGATAGTCCCAAATTGTTCCCATGCTAAATTCCCCTTGTCGCTAGATAGTCCCACCATGTTAAATTCCCTTTGTCGCTAGATGTTCCCAAGCCCTTTTGACTGGATTTCCCATTGTCGCTAGAGTATCCCATATTACTAATGGCAACTCATGAAATCAATATTTGTCGTTTGGACAATGCACTGAAATAGCTGACCGATCCGCCAAGGTGTAGATAGGATTAAAATATGGGAACTTTGGCTAGCGATGTTGAATTTATGCCGTACAGATAATGTCCTGCAACTAGTTTTGTAAGTTAAGTTACTCTTGCTGCATAATACGCAGTACGTTGTGATGCATGAATTGCATAAGCGATGGTCAGCACGACCTTTCATATAAAGAGCTAACTAGGCATTCATGGTGAAGAATTGTTAGAGGCAGAAGCTGCATATACCTCTACCAATTTCTGAATCACGTAGAGACGAACAATGATCTAACTGTGGCTTGCTAGCTTGGTTATCAGGGTACCAGGATGTCGATTATGTAAACCCGGACAGTCTAGTTGCTGTACTACACAATGGCGAGCTGCACAAGCAGGTAAGAGATTTCATTCAGTCCAGACTGGACATGTAATTGTTACCTGAGTGGATGCAGATGTGTGGGCACACGTTATCAGGTCCTTCCTGTGTGGGCACGCGTAATCAAATCCTTCCTTTGTGGGCACACGTAATCAGGTCCTTTGTGGATATATTTGTTTCCTATGTGGCTGTAGATGTCTATCCAGATTATTAATTTTCGGCAGCAAACGCCGTGGTTGATAACCTCTCAAGCAGAAGACAATGTGTGAAAAATAGGAAACTCAGCTAGTTCATGGGAAATATGGAATATATATATATATATATATATATATATATATATATATATATATATATATATATATATACCCATTTTTCAGTCATATCGCTACGATGTATGCAGTGTGGCAGTTTATAGTGATGTATAGCACTGGGGAATCATGCCGCAGACGAGTAGTATGATGTCCCACTCAGTCAAATTATCCTGGCATCAGGCCGATCAGTCCTAACACTAATCTCTTAATGCTGAGCGCCTAGCGCTGCAGCTGTTAGTACCATTTTTTTAAAAGTCTTTGGTATGACCTTGCAGGGGATCGAACCCACGATTTCCCGCTTCCGAAGCAGACTCCTAACCACTAGGCCACCAAAGCGGTCCCATAACATATAATATCTTTATTAATAACATTTTTCATAAATGATTTTAATCTATACAACTGTAACGCTGACAACACACTTGCCTATGCTCGCCACGACTTACTTAAATATTATGAAATCAAACCTTGATAAATTCCAAGCTATTGCACTAGAAAAGAATACCAACGAACATCTTGAGACTTTCTCCTCCAGCGGGAATACTATATCTTGTGAAGACTCTTGTAAAACTACTACGAGTCACTTTGGACTTTATGCATACCTTTAATAAGCAAATCACTGAAATTTGTCATTATGCATCTAAACAATTAAATGTGTTTAAATGAATTGGAAAATATCTTTTCAACTGAAGGAAGACTTGCGGTGTACCAATCTTTCGTCATGGTAAACTTTAACTACTGGCCTCTAACCTGGCGTTTCAATAGCCTCACTAATATGAACAAACTTGAAAACAAAGTCCACGTGTGCGTTAGTGTTGCTCAGCACATGCAGACTGTTTAGTGCCAAGGAAATTGTATTAATTTAAAGCGCCTTTCCCAGTGACATACAGGCATGAATTGAGGAAGAAAAAAAATAACAAAAACAACAAATAAAAAAGACAACATTTCGAACGTGCAATAGTCATAGCCCTCCGAGAGAAATTAATAAGAATTACAATATTCCATTATCATCATAAATTATTCATTAGCAAATTAAAATTAAAGGTCAATATGGGACTAAATGACTAGATGCGTGCGGAAATTGAAGGTAATACGAGTGCCATTAGTAAATGAAACTGGTTAAAGCAGTAAATATATTGTACAAGATAGGAATCCTTAAATATATTGTACAAGATAGGAATCCTTAAATATATTGTACAAGATAGGAATCCTTAAATATATTGTACAAGATAGGAATCCTTAAATATATTGTACAAGATAGGAATCCTTAAATATATTGTACAAGATAGGAATCCTTAAATATATTGTACAAGATAGGAATCCTTAAATATATTGTACAAGATAGGAATCCTTAAATATATTGTACAAGATAGGAATCCTTAAATATATTGTACAAGATAGGAATCCTTAAATATATTGTACAAGATAGGAATCCTTAAATATATTGTACAAGATAGGAATCCTTAAATATATTGTACAAGATAGGAATCCTTAAATATATTGTACAAGATAGGAATCCTTAAATATATTGTACAAGATAGAAATCCTTAAATATATTGTACAAGATAGAAATCCTTAAATATATTGTACAAGATAGGAATCCTTAAATATATTGTACAAGATAGGAATCCTTAAATATATTGTACAAGATAGGAATCCTTAAATATATTGTACAAGATAGGAATCCTTAAATATATTGTACAAGATAGAAATCCTTAAATATATTGTACAAGATAGGAATCCTTTCAAAAGAACATCTATATACGGAAGAATGGACTGAATTACGTGAATTGCGAAACCACGAAATTGCATAAATATGTGACTATTGCGAACAATTTACAAATTGAGCTTTATGGATCAGTAATATATATGATTTATGGTCCTATGTTATACATGATTTTTTTATTTTTAAAAAATGCTTGTACATTTTTTTAAAATACATATTGCACGTGTTAACTGCATGAAGGGCGATGTGAATATCATTTGGAGTGCACAAATAAAGAACAAAAAAAGGATATTAAAAAAATCAGCAAAAATCCATTTATCCATAATTTTTAATCACATCTTTCAGTAAACAGAAATAGCGAATCTAAAATGGGATACATAAAACTGGAACATTGCTCCAGGTGATATATCACAGAGTAAATACTAAGTTAACGATCTGTGCGGACAACCAAAACGTTAATAGACCAATAGTTTACTACTCCCGAGGACGCTCCATGCTATTCTGCACCCAACACAGGTGCGCGCTAGGCTGCATTTGAGTGTTTCTTTAAACGTGACTTTTCCAAATTCGAAAATTCTAAAAGCGCAAATTTTTTTTTAGCCGTTGAGTATTTTAGCGTGAAGCTCTACGGGGTCACGGTGACCGCAGAGTATGGATGAAAAAGTGTTTTATGACCTGATAAAGAAGTTATTGTTTTGGAAAAGGTATGGTTGTATTTGACACCTGTGAAGTTTTCAGAGGTGGACGTAGGACTTTTTATGAGATGGAAGGTATGTCAAAAAACTGTCTGATGGTGAGAGGTAACACATTAAAGCATGCAATTTAATATACACTGTAATAAGACTGCGGACGTACGGATGATGACAGCCAACAACGTTGACTGATCGGCAGGACCCGCCAACTCAGACTCTTTAGAATATTTGCATGAAGCTTGTATATACTGAATGGTGTTGTGCCTACATTGTATGTGCTTGAGTTAACAACAAAGCACGTCATTTGTAAGCATGCAAAAAATATGCACATTGTGTTATATATTTATGTGTCGGGGTCCTAATAAATATGTCTTGCTGAAAGGTCCAACATTAGTTGCCAGTCTGTTTGAGCTCGACAATAGCATGAAGATAAACCTTGTTACAATTTAAATTGTATTGATATAATCATATCACTGTGTTATCTAAACAAGTAGTGTTTCATTGTTTGATATCTCGCTTTGTCTTGGCAGTGTTAAATACAGAAGAAGAAAAAAAAACCAGATCCATCTCCTCTCGCGTGTGTTGAAAGCTCTGCTAAAAATGTAAATGATTTCGAAACACGGGAATCATTAAACTCTCTGGAATTTGCTCTTCTGAACAGAGGCATAACAATCATTATGATTTTAAGTGGTACCGGACTGACTTTGGTATTTAGAACTTCTGGTACTCATTTTCGCAAGCATTTGACCCAGTTGTGCTTGTCAGGAATTGTGTGAAAGTAGACAGTTAGACTAGGCATGGGGGATATAGCAGAAGCACTGGTAGAATTACTCCGAAAAGAGTGCCTTGCCCGGGGTTTCAATGGCATTAAGGGTTTGAGCGTGGTGTTTCGAGCCATGGACATAGATTACTCCAAGAGAATAACGTTTGATGAACTTAAGGAGGGAATTAAAAAATTCGGACTTATAATACCGGATAATTACATACATCTACTGTTTGTAGCTTTTGACATAAACAAAAGTGGTGGGATTGACTTCTGCGAATTCATGTACAAACTACGACCTCCCCTCAGCAAATGTAGGAAAGATGTTATTAATGAAGCATTTGATCGATTGGATGCAAACAATGACGGATCTATTAGCATCGAGGATCTGAAGGGTAAGTGTCCTCACTTGCTTTTCCGGATAGATAAGTCTGCTTACAATTAAACATTTAGGCAGACATAATATTCGAACCAGTCATTTGAAATGATACAATTTGTTAATATGTACGTGCTGTATATAAATTATACACTTTCTTATATAAAATATTAATACAGTAACAATTATCCATCAGTTAATCTTGCATGCACTCGAATAGTAAACAACTCCGGGGTAACCTCTAATTTTGTACTGATAGTCACCAAGCTTTGCCTGTGCTGCGTCCAAGATTGATCTCATGCCCGTATGTAGAGCGAACGTGTTACCTCGGCGCTATTTAGTCTTTATTTTTTATGGTTTAACGCCATTTTTTCAGCACAATATAGGCTATATACATGGCGGCCAGTATTAATGGTGGAGGAAGAACCCGGAAAACTCCGGAAAGAACCACCGACCCACGAGAAGCTACTGGCAAGCTTTCTCACATACCCACATTGGCTGAATCCGAGACTCGAACCCACGCAGACAGAGGTGAGATGGCAGTGATCTGTAACGGACAGTGCTTTAGACCACTCGGTCACTCGGGGCCCCGCTATTTAGTTTTTGATGTTGTATCCTATCTATGGCAGATTATAAGCAACTGAAATTTAAAAAAATAACTATAACTGAGTTTAAATTTTAACAGGTTTATGGATGTTTATATGCGTGGTGTCTGTCTTCCGTTCTGCGTTGGAGTTGACTTTTGAAATAAAATATTAGTCAGATATACAATGCATATAACAATCTGGTAACAACAGAGACATGTTTCCAGTTATTCAAATAGGAATCACAAAGCAACTTGTCCAAGTTTAAATTTGACAACTTAAAATGGCTATATTGTTAAAGTCTTTTGTAAACATCAAAGTTATGTGATATAGAGCATCAAAGGGATACTACACACATGCAGCACAATGGATTTTGTTGAAGGGGGGGGGGACATGTATGCGATTTGTTACCATTAACAACTTTCTTAGCATGCTTTCCAAATGTTACTTCTATCTGACAATAACGTGAAAAAATGTATTCTTGGCCATATGACTTCTTGGCAATTACACCTTATATTTTGGCAATATGACTTCTTGGTCATTGCACCATATATTCTAGCAATTACACTATATATTCTGGCAATTATACTATATATTTTGGCAATTACACCATATACCGGTATTCTGGCCATATGATGTCCAATGAGCATAGCAAGAAATATACATTGAAATTAATTTTAACTAATTACATAATTGTTTTTACAAATAAATAAACAGCATTTGATCAGCTGCCGCTTAAACATGCAATTTAATTTGTTGTTATTCTAAAACATCACAAGAAATATACAAGAGATCACAGGCACAGGTCTCTTTACATCAGATTGATCGTGTATTTCAGACTTTAACACCAGTCCCACCGTCATATACACAACAATACACATTGCTGTAATACTTTGTTTTATGCTGAATCTACGTATTCTTACCAAAACATTAACTACTGTAGCATACCTGAGTTTGTGGGCATGTACGGACGGATGTATTAATTGATTGATGATGGGGGAGTTGACGGACCAATGGACAGTGTAATCAGAGCTATTAACGCAAACAAATTAGAAAATATGATATTCAATATAATAATAATAATAATAATAATAATAATAATAATAATAATAATAATAATAATAATAATGAGGACTTTGTATAGCGCCTAATCTTCCGAAGCTCTAAGTGCTTTACACAATCTATAATGATATGACAAAAACAATGAAACTGGAAAACATAAAAACAAGCTGAAAACATATAAGTTACAAAACATTATTATGTCTCTAAGTTTGTCCCTGCAGTCGAAACAGGTGAGTTTTAAGAGCACTCTTAAAAGGGACCACTGTATACTTCTGTCTAATTTCAATGGGTAATTCGTTCCACGTCGCCGGGCCCTGGTATGCAAACGAACGTTGTCCATATGACTTCGTTTTCACAGTGGGAACAATGAGAATACGATTGTCAGAAGAAGAGCGTAAGTATCAAGCTGGTGTATACACATGGGTGAGGCCGGATAGGTATGTTGGACTGGAGTCTGTCAGTGAAACATAGCACAGAGAACAAAATTTTGTGTTTGATTCTGTATCGAATTGATAGCCAGTGTAGGGTACAGAGCAGTGGTGAGGTGTGCTCTGATCGAGGTACTCTAAAGATGATCCAAGCAGCTGTGTTTTGAACTTTTGAAGTTTCTGGAGTAAATATTGTGACGAACCAGACATAATTGAGTTACAATAGTCCAGTCTTGAAAGTACTAATGAACACAAAACGGTTTTAGTGGCATCAACTGAAAGATATTTACGAATGGAACTGATGCGTCTCAGTTCAAGATATGCAGCCTTGCATATGTTCATGACATGTTGGTGCAATGTGAGAGTACTGCCCAGAGTAGTAACACCTAGGTTTTTTACTGACTGTGTGAATGTAACATTGGTGTTGCTGATATTTATTGTCTGAGGTTAAGGATTTGAATGAGAAAGTCTTTATGTTGTGATCAGAATGGCCTCTGTTTTATCATCATTCATCTGCAGCTTGTTACATGTCATCCATGATTTCACATCAGCAATGCCCCTCTCAACTCCATGGATGGTAGCATCTACTTCAGTTGGGTGGCTAGACTTGTATATTTGGGTGTCATCAGCGTACAATTGGTGAGACACTGGGTGATGATCTATGACACTTGAAAGCGGCGGAGTGTACAGAATGAAGAAAACAGGTCCAAGAACAAAACCCTGTGGAACACCACAACATACGTCAACTGGGCTGGAATGTATTCCATTTGCAGATAACATTTGTGTCCTGTTGACTAAGTAGGACTTGAAACTCTGTAAGGCTATATTCTGAATGCCGAATAGATGCTGGAGACGGTGAAGTAATATACCATGGTCTATTGTGTCAAATGCTGCAGATAAATCCAGGAGAGTGAGGGCTGTAATCTTTCCACTATCCATAGCAGAGAAAATGTCATTAAATACGTTTAGAAGAGTAGTTTCCGTACTGTGGCAAGGGCGATATGCAGAATGTACATTGCTTAAAAGATTGTTTGAATTCAAATGAGATACAAATTGGGTTAAAACAACCTTTTCTAAGATTTTTTTATATGAATGGGAGATTAGAAACTGGGCGGTAGTTCTTTAAATCGTTATGGTCAAATGTTGGTTTCTTCAGCAGCAGCTTTACGATGGCAGTTTTTAAAAATGATGGGAATTCCCGTGATGAGAGAAATATTAATAACATCAGTTAATAAAGGCAATATTGGGTCTAAGCACTCAATCAGCAGTGATGTCGGAATAGGATCAAAGTTCACAAGACTTTGGTGCACTCTTCGTCACGATTGTCTGTACTAATTCAATAGAAACAGATTCAAATGCTCCTAATGGTTGTCGCTGAAATTCTGCATCATAACTGTATGGTGACGAGTCAGTTGAAATTGTGCTGTCAAGCGAATCTCTAATGGTTTGTACTTTGTCACGGAAGAAATTTGCAAATTAGTCCGGAAGGTCTACTGGAGAGAAAGTAGTTGGAAGTGGTGTACATTTGTTCCTTGACATTAGTTTGTTAGTTATCTCGAAGAACTCTTTGCAGCTGGAACTCTCCGTGATCTTAGTACTGTAGTGGGATAATTTGGCTAAATGGACTATGTTTGTGACCTTCTTCTTAACGGCTTCATAGATTTGTTTATGAATAGTGAGTCTGGTGGAAAGCCAAAGCATCTCTGCTTTCGGCGATGTCTTTTAGCAGTGCGAAGCTGGTTCTAACACTGCTATACCATGGAGAACACTTTTTTTTATTGATACTCTGCATTTGGTGGCTGGGGCATGTTTTTCAAGCAATGAACGCAGGCAGTCGTAAAGTTGTTCCGCTGTTGGATGTAAGAAAGTTGTTAGGTTTTCTTGGATGTCATGCATGAATTGGGTTCTATTTATCATATGGAGGTTTCTCTTAGTAGCAAATAGAGGTGGAGGGTTAGGGACTGATACGTCGAGATGGCATATAATGCAGAGGTGATCCGATGCAAGTTCGTGGGATACAAAGTTGGGTTGCAGAATATTATCATCAGGTCTATAAAAAAAAAACAGTCTAAAATGTGACCAAATTTATGGATGGGTTGGTTAACTGTCTGTTTAAGATTGAAAACATGAATGGAATCTAGGAGTTTTGACGTGTATGGGTTTCCAGGACTGTCAAAGTGAAAGTTGAAATCTCCAAGAATAATTAGGTTGCCACCTATCGAATTTCCATACTCCAGAAGATTTGGAAACTTCTCCAAAAAGAGAGATTCATTCAGCTTGTTTTTTTACTAGGAGGAGGGCGGTAGAGACAAAAAAAATGGACTGACCTTTGTACCAGTGTGAGTGTTGTTTGGACTAATTCAAACGATGTGTGGCAGAAATTGAAGGTTGTGTTGTACTTAAGGCATTTAATCAGGGAATTCTTTGTAATGATATTAATTCCACCTCCGCGAGAGTTGCGAGGGAACGACTTGATGGAGTAATCGCTGGGTGTTAAATCCGCACACTTAGGTTCATCGCCTGATGGTTTTAACCATGTTTCTGTCAGAAAAAAAGACGTCGATATTCTGGTCGTTGATAAAATTAACTATTTCTGTGCGCTTTTCCGGTGATCCTGCTGATTGAGCGTTGAATAATGCAATACGTAGTGGTATCCCTGGGACAGTTGATACAACGGTTGACGATTTAAGAGGAATTTGAACCAGGTTATCGAAATTAACGGCAGAATTTTTAAATTGTTTATCTGTTACTGATGAAAGGGAGATAACTGGAATTTTTTCTTCCTTTTTTTTTATGGTTTAACGCCATTTTTTCAGCACAATATAGGCTATATATGGCGGCCAGTATTTATGGTGGAGGAAGAAACCGGACAAACCCCGGAAAGAACCACCGACCCACGAGAAGCTACTGGCAAGCTTTCTCACATAACTACATTTGCCGAATCTTAGACTCGAACACACGCAGACAGAGGTGAGATGGCAGTGGTCCGTAACGGACAGCGCTTTAGACCACTCGGCCAATCGGGGCCCCTTTTCTTCCTGTTCTACGCCGGCCAGCATTGAAACAACGTTTCTTTTTTCGCTTCCGTTTACATTTAAGTAATGATGAATGTAGTCCCAGTTCATTCAGTCTTGAGTACAATGTAGTATCAAGAACTAAGGTGTGGTCATTTAATGCAATTAATGAGGGTCCATCATGTTGCAAGCGGGTTGACTGGCAATCACGTGACGGCGGTTTATTAAAAAACAAATGACGTCTTAACAGTGGAACAAAACAGCTGAGAAAAATTCTAAATGTTCTCGTTTCCAAAACAAGGATATGAATTAACTCATATGAACTGAACAGCCGATGCATGATGAAACACAATAATGTAGACGAAGATAGACAACAAGCACAATTATTATGAAAAATAGCAAAAAATAGGAAGAGCCTTCCTCAAGCAGCTAAGCGATGGCGGCCATCTTTCCCAATATATATATATATATATATCTATATATATATATATATATATATATATATATATATATATATATATATATATATATATATATATATATATATATATATCTATATATATATATATATATATATATATATATATATATATATATATATATATATATATATATATATATATATGAGAGACAGAGAGAGAGAGAGAGAGAGAGAGAGAGAGAGAGAGAGAGAGAGAGAGAGAGAGAGAGACTAAACACATGACAGAACTGAAAGTGCTTTCCCTGAATTCTGTAGGGGAATACTTGATAATTGTAGGCAGAATTAATATTTAATACAATTAATGATATCATAGAGGTTAGATAATTTTATATTAGTACTCTATGGAGATTCGAACCCAGGACCGCGGGTAAACGGCACCCATTGCTTTGTCTGCACAAACCAGTCCATATTTTATCCCGACTAAGCACGCATATATATATATATATATATATAGTGTCCATAGCTTGACAACTATCTCGCTGCTTTTTTTCAGCCAATGTTAGCTATTAATACTGGAGTCTGAGGCCCTTGAAATAGTGGACGTTGGAACATTTATACCATAATGTTAAACTGGTTTGACTACCGCTACCTGTACATTACATTTTTTATTTTGAGACAAGAAAAGAAAAAGAAACCGTCAGAAGCGAACTTGATTTGATTTGTGCCTTCAGCTCAAGTGTCCAAAAATAAACAATAGTAAACAACAGCTATAATATTTGAATAAAATACAGAGTTCTTTACTTTTTCATATTCTACAAAATATAACATTTGTTTATGAACAGCTAAATTGTTTTATTAATGGGACAAATTTGGTTTATATATTTGTACAATAAAAGTATACATTGGTATGAAACCACTTTTAATCTAAAAATTGTAATAGCATTATTATGTTGATGCCGGTAGAAAGATATAACAAATAACATTTTTGACATATTTTTAATAAAAGAAACACTTTTTTTTAATGTTTTAATGCAATAACAATACATATTTGTAAATTCTGAATCAGCTAACTTTTCAATAAAAAATGTCGTTGGTATATGCAATTGATAAATTGATAAATTCCTGTGAATAAGAACTGAGGTTGTAAGTAATATGCCTCAGCAATCATTGAGTCATTAATATACCTCATTAATAACTGAGGCTGTAAGAAATGCACCTTAGTGATAGCTGGATTGAAATAATAAAATTCTCGAGTTCTTCTTGAAATTCGATGATAAATAAAAGGCCAAGTGAATAAATTTTGAACATAAATAATGAGAATACCTCAGCCCGTAAATTTGGGTACCCATTTGAGTATTACTTCTGACTTGGTTTGTTTGTTTGCTTGATTAGGATTTTTGACGTAGCTATAACAACTTTTCAGTCATATTGCTACGATGTCTGCAGTGAGGCAGTTTATAGTGATGTCTAGCACTGAGGCATCATGATATGTAGCATGATGTCCCCCACCCAGTCACATTATCCTGACACCAGGCCGACCAGTCCTGACACTAACCTCGTAATGCTCAGCACCAAGCGAGACAGCTGTTAGAACCATTTTAGTAAGTCTTTGGTATGACTCGGCCGTGGATCGAACCCACGACCTCCCGCTTCCGCGGCGGACGCTCTAACCACTAGGCCATTGGAGCGATTTTGTGACTTGTTGATATGTACACGATATGCATCAACACTTTAATAAATATTTAAAACAAATATAATTTATTCATTTACAACTGTCAATTAACAGGCATGAGCAGAGTGCCAGTATCTTCACTATATCTGGTTGAAAAATGTAGTAACAAAAACTGCTAAATTACGATCCATATGCGTATCTTGTATTTGAATCTGTTCTAAATGATGACCTCCAACTCTCCCCACCCCACACCCTCCAGTTAAATATTGCCCTTACTTTCAAAGTAACATAAGATCAGGTACATCGCTTGACGCAAGCACTGGCCTATTTCTATATGAATTAATGCAAGCACTGGCCTATTTCTATATGAATTAATGCAAGTATTGACCTGTTTCTATATGAATTAATGCAAGCATTGACCTGTTTCTATATCAATTAATACAAGCATTGCCCTGTTTCTATATGAATTAATGCAAGCATTGACCTGTTTCTATATGAATTAATGCAATCATTGTCCTGTTTCTATATGAATTAATGCAAGTATTGACCTGTTTCTATATGAATTAATGCAAGCATTGACCTGATTCTATATGAATTAATGCAAGCATTGACCTGTTTCTATATGAATTAATGCAAGCATTGACCTGTTTCTATATGAATTAATGCAAGCATTGACCTGATTCTATATGAATTAATGCAAGCATTGACCTGTTTCTATATCAATTAATGCAAGCATTGTCTTGTTTCTATATCAATTAATGCAAGCATTGTCTTGTTTCTATATGAATTAATGCAAGCATTGACCTGTTTCTATATGAATTAATGCAATCATTGTCTTGTTTCTATATGAATTAATGCAATCATTGTCTTGTTTCTATATGAATTAATGCAATCATTGTCTTGTTTCTATATGAATTAATGCAATCATTGTCTTGTTTCTATATGAATTAATGCAATCAATGTCCTGTATCTTTCAAGTAGCTGTTGCGTTCCCTCAGTGCTAATTAATAGACAGAAAATTCTTTCTTCTCTGAGTCATTAATTTATAACTCTGAAATACGTATCTATAATAATCCATGGTTTAAGAACACGTGGAAATCACAACGAAAATGTTATGGAAAGATTTATACACGCTGTTAGGTTTGTAAAGTAGAACATATCTCATTAGATGAGGATTTTATGATAATTGTAACCATCTCTCGTAATTGATTTCGAGGCCATATTTGGATGGGCGCACAGCCTGAGATCCTAACATTGATGAAAATACATACAAGGAGCAATCTGCTTTGAACTGCACACGACTTGTAACATTCTTACCATGAAAAATGTGTAGTTGAGACTAGACAATAGTTTCAAAAGCATCGCATAATGGACAGTTTTTGGAAAGTCTAGATTAATTTATTGTGACGCTGTTTCTTCTGATTACAGTTAGTTGTACTTACTGCTCGAGCATTGCACAAGGGAAAAAACAACTTGGATATTATCAGTTGCAAGGAATTTACTCCAGCAATGACAAGAAAGTGTTTTATATGTCTGTCACAATGTTTCCTTTAAATAGCAGAATAGTGTACCATTCAAGAATGATGAAAATGAAATATGTGTCCGATATTATTGGACTGTCCTCATACATTGTTAAAATACGAAGTTATGGTATGATAGCGGAATATTGTACCCGACTCTCACGAAGTAAAGAAAAAAAGCAGTGTATAAGACAATACTTTTTCTATCGATATAATTTCATCTTTCCGTTTTCTGTGCATACATAGTTCGCATGGTTGGCATAATTAGCGGAAATGTAAAAAGTAGAAGTTTTAAATCAAAATTGATGCTCTCAAACTAAACTAACAAAATACTTTGCTTACAAATATATGATTTATTTACTCAACGGAAACCATTCTTCATCATCCATTGAGTTTACGTTGTTCTCTGCCTATACACCAGACACATTATAGGGTTGGCGGCTCGATATACTTTTAGCAGCTAAAATTATGGGCGACACTTGTTTTGGAAAGTTTTCATACATTTAACTTTAAGTTTGTTTTTTTTTTGTCCAATTTAAAATTTAAAATTTCGACAAATTGTGAAATCAAGATTGAGTTCAAGAACTAAATTTGTGTTAAACGTAGGACGGTTTAGAGATACGTAGAACTTTCCCCATCTAAAAATAGAGCACGACTGTATGTAATAAGGTTACATGCGAGTCTGAGACACAGAAGGCATGTATACCTGAAGATGATATAACGATAATTTCTGTGGTAATAGAAAACTGTCTAAAGGTTTCGTCCCTTGTATGACATTGTTTTAATATACTTGAGTGTGTATCCCAAGGAGTAAAGATGTTTTCATCCGCAATAGATAAAGCAAGATGTACGTTTTGTAATGGAAGGTATCATGCTGGTGATTGAGCGTGTTACCATGTGAACGTTCTCTCTCTGTATCTCTTGTAGGTCAGTTTCCTAGACTTTGGTATGTATGGTCATGCAATTTCATGCATGCATTCATATTTATCACGTATGTTAACACAAAAAAAAAATCAAATCAATTTATAATAACCTACATTTCTTTCTACACTGCCTTTTCCAAGTTTAACGATTATGTGCTCACCTTTTAATTTATATCCAGTCATGAGTGCAAATGAAGATAACAATGTCTCATTTGATTTGAATTTATGTTTCATGCAATATTCAGATCGTGTCTTCTGTTGTGTTTTACAAAAATACCAATTTTGTTCTTGTTGACGCTGCCGTACTATTCGTGTTTAATGCGCACCCAGCTGCGAGAAGCGTCGACACATATCTGCTGCCACATATCGTACTAGCAGATTAAGATCCACGCAGATTGGTTAAAATTGTGGATCAGTCAGTGAAGACTATTTATCCATAACGTTTACTGAATGACGATAATTATGAGCTTGAAAACACGGTGTCCAAGTGAAGTCTGATCAATCAAATTACAGCAACACTATCTTAAAATTAGTATTGTACGCCATTAAAAAAATCTTGTAAAAGAAAGTTAAACAAGTGCCATGATATATACATATAATACTATCATACAAGTTAGAGTTTGTAATCCGTACTCTACAGAGATTCGAACATATGTCAGCGGGTAAACGGCACCGATCACGTTGCCTGTACACCAATCCATATTCCATCATGACTAAGCACACAAAATCAACAAACACTGATGCTACAGAATCGGTGATATGCACCCGTGCGTAGCTGCGTAGCAGACACTCGCGTGTTGACGTAGTAATTAACTTTCATTTAACTACAGCCATTCCGGATTCTTGCGATAGAAATCAAGGTATATATAATTCATTATAGATAATTACAGTTATACGCCAAACAGAATGGACAGTGCTGTCCATGGATTCGACAGGAGATAGCTTGATAATGTAAGGAAAAAATAATGTAATATTTTTAAAAAAATATCAGCAGAGAGGGCGAGCCGACCTAATTTTATAAGGTCCCGTTTGCTAAACTAAGCCTTCTTACAAAAAACGAAAAATAACAAGCAAATGTTCACCAAACCAAAGCATCTAACTATTTACCGAGTGTTTCTTTCCAAGAGTCTCTCTTTGTGTTAGTTATTTCTGTTACTATTTTTCAAAATATTTTTCTAAAATGATCTGCGCTAGGTTTCTCCAAAGACTTCTTATCGAGATCCCGCCATCCCTGCTGCTGTAAATTAAATCAATAATGCTTGATGAAGCATAAACCACTCGGTTGGCCCGTGAGCGACTAGAAGCAATTAAGAAATTTCTCCCAGTAACTAATTCTGTGCGACGATAATTACAAGAACACCAGTAATCTCAAATTGATTATGCAGAAAGTTCTCAACAATTATTCAAACATGTTAGTAAAACAAGTAAACCTCTTCGTCCTCAACTTGAAAAAAAAAATAGCTGAAAAAGTGAAGAAAAATCAAGACTTTTACAAGTTCGTCCTGGTCGAATGCCTCAGTTAGCAAAACTTTTTATTAAAAAGAAGAAGAAAAAAACCTGATGAAGAAATAATCAAATAATTGCATAATAAATTTACCGAAGATGCTTTAACGGCAATCAATAAAACTGATTCAGACGAGTTTCCAGCTCTTTTTGTTACGACTTATGAAAATATAAAAAAAAATTTGGGATCGACGTGTGGAAAATATATTTCCAGTCCACAGCACAAGGCTGATGTGTTTTATAAAATTAAAACTAAAACAAATCGAATAGACAAAAATAGTGCATCGTATATAAAATTCATCTATGAGACGTATGGTCAATATGAAGAACGAAAACAGCAATAAATGAAAGAAGAAAAGAAAGAACAAAAACAGCATAACCACAAGAGATAGAATTCTTCCATCCGTTCAAAAATTAATTGCTACATTTGAACCAGGAACTTATGAAAAACTTAGATATGGATGATGACTAATTAGTTAAATATGCTGCAGATGATTCGAATTATTTTTCTGATATGTTACAAAAATATCATGTACATAACGAAGATGATTATCGTAAGATTATCTTTTAAATTCATCGTAATAAGGGTAGTATTAGTAAGGATGATCCAGGTTTAAAAAAAAATCTGAAAATGTAGATCAACTAAAAACAAAAGAAAAAGAATATTATGATCTTTCCTGGTCCTACTGGAACTAATATTCCAAGCACTGGGGAAAGTGGTCTTATTGCCTGTCCTAATAAATGGCCATTCTGACATAGCACGATGAAAAACTCTCATAGGAGGAAAATGAGCTGGAAAATAATTCACCAGAAATAATTAATGAAGCCGCTAATATTTGTCGACGATTATTTCAAGGTGGTATCATGGATATCGCCGTTTTCCGGTAACTTATCGATGAACTCGTTGATGGTTACCACAACAATTAGATATAACGATAACAAATAAGATGAGCATACATCAACGACACCGTGACCCTGTAATGGTCAGAGTGACAAATACACGATTACCTGTCTATAAAGCAACTTATGGTGATGGTCTTGCTAATGCTATTCAAGGGTTATTTGCAAGAATGGCTCCCAAAATAGCTCCAATCGCAAAACAATTATCGATGAAAACTATTAATGTTATTAGTGAGAAAACTGGTGTTATTGGTAATGTTGCCAGTACGGCCATTACTGCAGGCAAGGAAAGACTAGCACGATTAATACGATGAAACACGTAGCCAGTGAAACTGACAAGTACTGAAATTATGCCCGCGAACGTCATTAAAATAATAAACCAAGCAGAATATAGCAGCCTTGACTATATACGCACTGCGTCCAGATGAAGAAAAAAAATATAAGTGCGAGTCTGATAGCAGGAAGTAGTCTTCATGTTCCGTGGACAAAGCCAGGACGACCATGATTTAGACCAACAAAGTTATAATAAAAATGTCCAAACGTGTATCTGACAGCGCATTTGACATTGATGCACCGGTTCTTAAAGATGAATCGATACGTGGTTATCAATTTTATTCTTATGACGCAAGACTGCCAAATCAACGGGGCAGAATTGAACTACAAGTTCAGAATACAAGTAGATATTTTCTACCTGCTGAAGCATTTATCAAAGTATAAGGTGAACTTATAAAAACTGATGATGCGGCATATAATGATGATGTTATGGATGGTTTTGTTAAAAATAATTGATTCAAAAAGATGTTTATGTTGCTACAACAATAATAAACCTAGTTAGACATTCCGATGATTATACAAGATCAGCTGGTCCATCAGTGATGTTTGCTAAAGATACTTCTAATAATCCTGATAGTAAAAACGTAGCTATCGTTAAGGTAAGAAATGTTACATAAATACCCGCAGTACTATCGATGAATGAAAATTTCATCTTAGGATTCTTTACACGCCGATCAACATTAAAGGGCATCCATAGAAATATGTCATGTGCAATACAAATATATCACATTTTCGGTTTTGGTAGAAATATTAGGTTATTTTTGAGCCAAACTAACAGTTGTACTCGTACCAAAAGGTGATGATAACGATGTTATATGGCGACCTGGAGGCGACACTGGTAAATTAGTATTATCAGAACTCTCATTGTGGATATCAGTAATGACTCCATCAATCAGCGAAGAAGATACATTATTATCATATATGGATATAAGTGGTACATCATTACTATCACGGCTAACAACAACAACAACAGATAGTAATCTGAGTAATATTAACGCTAATTAATTAATATTTAATTGGCATATAGCATCACAACAATGGGTTTCTGCGCCACGACATATATTTGTTGCGCTACAAGATTATACACGATTAAATTCTCAAAAGCGGAGTCATATGATATTTGACAAACTCGAGGTTTCTGAAGTCTCACTAAGAATAAACGTCCAACCATCTGAAGATATTTTACTTGATTTTGGACAAAACCAAATAGCACGTGCATATCATCGTTTGATGACATTTATAGGACATGCTCAGAATGTAGGTAGCAAATATCACAACTAGATTTTAAAAAATCTATATCCGTTCAATCATTTTTCGTTGCAACCTTTCAAGATGCATGTCTTAACCAGATCATACTTAGCGCTTTGCTGTACTGACAAGGAGGTGTAGATATCATGAGCTTTGCCCCCCACCCCCAATGTACACTTTGTAATAACAAGTCCAATGCTCTCTCGGCCATTTCAAAAGTTAAAGTGCCATACCAGTGTAGGTAACGTAAATCAAATTTAGTATTATTTGAATAGAAAATAAAGTTTGGAAACGGTATAAACAAACCCGATGGAAAAATTCTCTATAATAGGTGTGTTTTCGAAAATATTACACATCAGACCGATTTTATCGTTCGGTAATTTCCGGAGTTTATAGATCGTTTGACGTCACATTATAAACACACGCCTTTCTTCCGTTTCTATCGAATCATAAACAAAGCACGTTATCCGTTCCATATTAGTTATTTTATCATCCCAAACATGCCGAAAGCACACCGTGGAGGTACAAGCAAGGGCTGCGGGGTCAGGTGTGTTGCAGCAAATTGTGGGAATACAAATGCTGATGGGTTTTCCATGCATTCCTTCCCGAAGGACCAATCACTTCGTCGTAGGTTCACAGACTTTGTAAAATCCAAAAGAGCGAACTGGGATAGTCCGATTGAGTTTTCTGCCCTCTGCTCCTTTCATTTCACACCCGAATGATTCCCTTTTACGTATAGATTTGAAGTTGAGCATATGTGTAGGGCACCAAAGAAAGTCAAACTCAATGATGATGATGTCCCGTCTATCCACTGTGTGGAGGAAACTGACAACCAAACCAAGGTAAACAAAGGTATCACAACCTTCAACACCAAAGCATCAGCTGTGTAAACTTCAAATGTTGTCAACATCAAAGGAAGTTACTTGTCAAGTGTCACCGCCAAAGAAAATAAGAAGGGGACATTAAAAGAGAGAAGCAGCAATGGTGAGTTTTTAATGACATGTACCATATTATTATATCTATAATTTTCAACTAATCAGTCACCACATCATTTCCATGTGTACCCTAAATCAGTCACCACATCATTTCTATGTGTACCCTAAATCAGTCACCACATCATTTCCATGTGTACCCTGTATAACGTTTTCATAATTTCCAAAATAATGCAGTAAACATCCAATCAATCAAGAACTGAGATATAAACATTTGATAAATATAATATAAACATTTCATAAATATTGTCACAATTTTCATGATGTCTTCAATTTTGACCATTTGAATAGAGAAATCTTTCTGCTGGTTGATTTAGAAGGCCTACATATATATTTCATTTTTAGACTAATGAGTGCATCAGATTAAGTAGAAATTTTACAATACTGTATACCTCAAAATTATCTTTGTCATGGAAACAATATTTAAACTCCCAATGTAGATGACAGTACATTTAAAAAAAAAAACAACATGATATTTGGTATGCAAAATCACATTGAGGTCTTATGGAGTACATGTCATATAGGCACGTGACTCACTAACTTTATTGGTCTAGTAATTTATTGAATTGATATATATATTTTGTTAGTGCACATTTTAAGTTTCATGTAAGATAGCATAAAACCAAGCTAAGATGAATATATTTTATAACTTATAGGATCTAAAGTATTTTAAAAGCTTGAAGAGATTGTGACCAGCAGGCAAATGAGAAAAGTTGTGCCAATGCTGTCATCTGGACAACAAATTTCAGCACTGGTGGGATACCAGTCGTTAATCAATCATTTTGCACCAAGATGATTGGTTTCTCTTATCATGGAGTGCTTTCAAGGTAAATCTTATATTATTGCACACACAAAAATACTGTTTCAGGTTTTGTACTGTTTAATATATAGTCCAATATATTCATCTTCAAATTAAATCATAGATATCAAGATCTGATTTTTTTTATATCCTGCAATATAACATTGTATAACAGTTTTTAGTGTTTTGGGATGTTTGCAAATAAAGTATTTGGTTTTTGATAGAATTATATATTGTATTTTGCATCTTTATTTACTTTGAAATAGGCATTGGGTAGCTGCATTGCATTTTAATGAAAATAGCCAAAGAGAACAAGCGAGCACTATGAATGGGAGGGCCAGATATAAAATAATGTATCCAAAGTACAAGAATGGAGTATACACTGTCAGGAAAATCCTAGGTGACTCAACATATAGTAAGAATATGCATTAGTAGTTAATGAACAGAAAGGAATATATCACTTAGAGATATAAATACTGTTGTATCAAGTGTAAGTACCTATATTATTTTTATATATATTAAATTCAAACAGTAAAGGCAAAATATTTGTTAAAGTTGACACTCCTTTAATTTTAAAGATCAAGATTTCGCCCTATGGTAAAATAATAAAAATATGCAAACAACTGTAAAGACAAATACTTTTAATTCATGTATTAACTTCAACACAAAGTTGCAGTTTTTGGTTTGTACAATACAATGCATATTAAATTTTCTTTAATTTACAGATTATGATGAAAGTCTGATGAAAACAGCATTCAGAATTGGACAGGTAAATGATGAAGGAGTCAAACTTTGGATAGATATACCACCACCTATGTGTAGTCTGTATGAGAAGCCTGATAAGCATATTGCTACTCAAAATCTTCTTAGAAGGTTTAATCGCTGTCAACCTCATGAAAGCATGTGTAGTTCAGGTTTTGATCAGGAAAAGCAGTGCGGATCCTCTGAACAGCACATGATGGAATGATGACCCTCACTTCCTTGCCCAAGAAGTGCCAACATCACCGAAAAAAATGTCTATATGCTGTATACAGATGTCTTCTTAAACAATAATTTGAAAACTAAGTTGAGATAAAGTATGCTTTGTGCATTAGATCAAATTAGGAAATCAAAAGTTTTAGTAGATATTGTTATTGGTCCAGTGTGATTTATCAGTATTTGTTTTATACCAATAAAGTTATTTGATTTAAAACAATATTTGAACACGAGCAGCAGAGCAGGTGAACCTCACAACTTTCCGAGCGTCGATTCGGAAATCTGAGGCTTCTGCCAAATAGTAAAAAAAATGGCGTCTATTCGATAAAATAAGATTTCCTTATATACGCCAACGTCGTTGTCATTCACCTGCTCTGCTGCTAAAGTTTTCAGTTCTGGGTTAACAAAAAATAATAAATGATTTCAACCAAATATTTGATCGAGTCCGATACGATATCGAGTCCGAGGATCATGTAAATTTATTGTTACAAATCCATGCGGGGTTGACTGAGCATGACTAAAGAAATTTTTAAATTGATTGAAGTCCATATCGGAACACCATGTCTGCCAAATATTTCGTAGCGTATGTGTATCAACGCCGTTAAACACAGCAAGAATATTACAGTTATCTCTGATCACTTTTGGAATCTGAGTGTAGCGTTGAGTGACATATATCACATCAGTGTTTTTGTGACGCCCCCGGGAAAATATTCTAGCTGGATTTTTTTGATTGTCTAACATCACATCGTCGTATACGACTAAATTGTTAATGCTCCCATCAAGGTCATCCACGGATGGCGCCTCGTCAATATCAGTTATAAAATCAATGGTATTCTCACCTTTAATTTCTAATGCATTCTCGTTAAAATCCTTTAACACTTCATAGCATCGTTGATCATCTACGCTAGGAGCAATTAAATACAACTTATCCCACTTCATCCATCTCATTATTAAATTGAGCAACAATTGCGTTTTACCGGATCCAGATGGCCCGATTATAATTGCACGGATAGAGTTTGGTAGCGCTGCATGATGCTTAACTGGTTCTCTTATTTTAGTCGCTGAAAAATCAATTATATTCATATCTCTATACATAAATTATGGATCTATATTGTGTGAAGTGTAAAACGCGTACTAGCACAAATGATGTGACGACGGTTACAACTAAAAATAACAGATCAGCACTAACTGGTAGATGTGCAACATGTGGTATAAAAAAGTTTAGATTTATTTCTACAAAATCAAAGATTTTACAATCCGGAGATGTTTTAAAAAAAAACGAGGAGGTGATATTGCAGCCAAATTGACAAAACTCCCAGGAACACCGTGGGCAAAGTACCCCGGAGAAAAGCACCTTCCAGGATATAGCTATTGTGGTCCCGGAACACGATTAGATATCAGACTTGATGATCAAAATCAACCCCGACCCGGTGAAGAACCAATAAACGCCATTGATAAGGCCTGTCACCTTCATGATGTTGCATATAAAAGCAGCAATCTGCAAAACAGGCATCTCGCGGATGTGAAATTAATTCATGCGTTAAATGCTATTCCTGATAAATCTTTTAAAGAAAAGTTGGCTTCGTGGTTGGTAAAATCAGCTATGAAAGGCAAATTGATGATGGGTGCTGGTAATTGAAAATGCTAGCATTTTAATATGGAATCAATTTATTATTCCCCAAGAGGATACTGGAGGGGTAAATCAGCAGTACATAAACTCGCTAGCGCTGCAAAAGTGAAAAAAACTACAGCGGCGGATTGGTTATCTAAACAGGCACTATGGCAAATTTATCTACCACCACCTAAACAAATTCAATTCTCGCATTTTGATGTGACCGCTCCTAATGAAGTTCATCAGGCTGATATATTATTTCTGCCACATGATCGTGGTTACAAATACGCGTTAACCGTAGTTGATATTGCAAGTCGATACAAAGAAGCAGAACCGTTAAAAACAAAATCAGCCACTGAAGTTGCTTCTGCATTTGAAAGGATTTATCGACGAGGTCCTCTGCACTGGCCGAATCTATTGCAGGTTGATCCTGGCAAGGAATTTCAGGGTGCGGTTCTATCTACAATGAAAAATCATAATGTCACCATACGACGAGGGCATACTGCGCTACATCGCGATCAGGCCATTGTCGAACGATTTAATCGGACGATTGCTGAGCGGTTATTTGGATATCAATACGCAAAAGAATTCATTCAAGAAAAGCGATCCCGTGAATGGGTCAAAAGGTTACCAGCTGTGATTACTGCACTGAATAACGAGATTACTAGAACAATCAACATGAAACCTATCAACGCGATTAAAAAGAAGTCTATACCCGTACAACCACAAAAAGATTTCCCTAGAAACGCTAGCGTTTCCCAACCAATTCTTGGTAGTAATGTCACTGTTAGGTACTTATACGAACCAGGAGAGCTTGAAGGGGGTAGAAAAAGGGCTACTGATCCTATTTGGAGCGTCACTACGCATAAGATATCTAGTATAACACGATCAACTGGTAGACCAGCAATCTATAAACTGGATTCAACTGCCCCTCAGCGTGGGTTTACTAGACAACAACTACAAGTAATTCCTGACGATACTCAATTACCACCGCATGGTCTTAACTAGCGCCGTTGCGTCTATTGCACTCAAGACAAGTCAACATCACATTATTTCTGACATGACCGAGATTGTTATTTTTTCTGTCTACGGTGAATTGGCGAGGATCTTTATCTGAATAACGCCAACGCATTATACAATTGCAACTCGCGCAGTGATTATTCTGTTGTTTTTTCAAAGTGATTATTAATTTAGCATCAATATCAAATTCTCGTTGTTTTTTTTTGTCCTGTTGTTTGTAACCGGAGAGTTTTTTATTAATGATGCTAACATCAATATCACTTATTGTTGTGTCATTATCATCACCAATGATTTCATCATCGCCTGACTCTGTCAGGACAATTCTTCGAAGTTGATTTATGTTTCGTACTCTGGATACTGCGAGATAGACTAAATTTGACCATTCGATGCGATTATCTACCATCCAAACAATTGTATCCGATATAGTCAATCCCTGTGAAGAGTGTATTGTTGCTGCGTATCCTAGCGTCCACGGGGATTTATTAGCACGCAATGCATCTTCAACGACATTGATATCAACCAGCACAATATCATTTAATACGAGAATTTGTTTTTGAAATCCTTCGGATTTTAGGCTTGGAATATCAACTTCTATATTCTGCTTTCGTGTATCCGATGGCCTATAACAAAGGGGTACTGGAAGCGTTGCAAATTTTTCTTTATGCAATTCAAATAACTTCATCTGAAGTGTGTCTCTGACTATTTTTCTACTTGCTACTATCAAATCATTTGGTCTCCACGTTTCCCAGAAATCATTCATAGGAGTTTCTGAAATTATTTCACGCGCTATTTCGCATTGGATTTTATCCGGTTGTAATCTAAGCAGTGCTTTGAACTCGCGTAATTGTTCATCAAGTGATCTATGGTCGGTATTAATTTCTTCATAATAGTCTACAGAACCCTTTAGCCATTCATGTGGAGATCCACCGACAAATGGTGGTGGTTGGCCGTGATCACCGCACATGACGACTTTTGTGTTTTTGTTTAACAACCACTCAAGAAATGTTTTTAATACATCTAATGACACTGTGCATATTTCATCCCAAATTATGATTTCAGGAATGAATTTATCACCCATACGCTCAGGAGTCCATTTGTCACCTTTCCATCGAAAAAAACTATGGTAAGTGCAAGCATTTACCCCTCGCTGTATCATCTCTCTGGCGAGTCTGTGAGTCGGTGTTAACACAATCATGTTAGTAGGAATACAAGTATTTCCACCACCACGATATAATTCAATTGCACGAGTTGTCTTTCCTGACCCACCACAACCGTTTAAATAAACTGTCTTGTATCTACATATTGGATCAGATACCGGTGGTGCATTAGAAAATTCTGATTGAATCTCATCACATTTTAAGTACTTTTCATCCATGGCAACGTCTGCGGATTCACAATACTCATGTAGCATCTCCTTTTTAAATCGCCAACGCCCCCACGCTTCCTCCGGATCTGTGAATGCCGCTACAGCTGATTTGTACTTATTGTGTATATACATCGAATCAGTGGCTACTCTAACCGCGGTATTAGGAAATCTATTTATCATCGAAAATAAATTGATAGAAGCATAAGCTAGCATAGAACTTCTCAAATGTGTGTACTGGGAATTATATCCATCACAGTAGGTAACAACCGTACCCAATTTCTCACCATTGGATAGAAAAGCATCCTTACGGGATACAAGTTTTCCCTGTTTCGTTAAATCCGTTACAAGAAAATCGCATTCAGCGACGTCTATGATCAACCGCGAGGAAAATTTTGCATTGTCGTATCTTCCACCCTGGGTAAATTTACCGATTATTCTTCTTCCGAGATCTTTTGCTTGTTCTTTTTTACTTTCAAATAACTTCTTAGACCAATTTATGATTTCTTCTTCACTGAAATTCGAAGAATTTCCATCTGGACACTGTTTTGAAAATCTTTGATTTTTAAGTTCGCTGATTATTCTATCTAGATCGGGTTGTGGTAGCCAAACTTCTTTTTGAGCTCGATAGCATATAATAGCTTCGGAAACAATCAACGATATCAGCATGCCACAATCAATCATATATCGTAGTAACACTATTGGCATCCAGGCCTTTTCAGATAGGTGTCTACCGAGCCAAACATAACTACACGGATGTAACCCTGTAGCGAGTTCAAATGATATCACACGAGCGAATCCGGTTAAATCAAAATCAGGTAATGGTCCATTAATCGCAACACGAGTCATTTCATGCGTGGGGTGTCCAAATCGTTTGAAGTACTCAGCGCATTCCCCATACCCGAGAAAACTTCCAGGATAACACGCGGATATATCAATTGAAATCATACCGTCACGATGGTATTTTGTATTCCACAGTCCTCCATGACCAAATTCGATGCAACTCAATTTAACGTCCTCGAGAAAATCACTTCGTGTTGGACGCCAGGAGTTTTTTTCTCTTGCGAAGTGAGCTACCACTGATGGAATAGTAAAACTATCCGTGAGTAGTTTTTCATGGAAACTCTCCGGTGAAAAATCACTAGCGATTTTTCTCATTCTGTTATCTAATTCTTCAACGCGATATAATTCACCATTTGGTCTTACAAATTGATCAAATCCTGATTCGGAACCAGCACTACTAAGTAACCACACTGACACAGGATCATCTTTACACAACGCATGAATAGCATCAAATAATTTCTCTTCATAGAAAACATCCCCGGAAAATTCCCCGGAAAATTCCGGGGGGATATATTTCACGATTCGTTCTCGTGGAAATATTGTTACTGCAGGTGTCCACGCGTGTTCGTTATGATCAATAATTTGTATTGGCGCTCCTTGTAATTTATATTTCGGTTCGTGTAATACTTCTCCGGTTATCGTCATAACGGTTATTGGGAATCTTAATGATGTTTCTAATTTAGCTATATCAGAAATCTTTGCACCGTGCTGTTTCACTGTCAGTTCCCATTCTGTTATTTTCCTACGTCGCAGATCAGTTAGTTTATTTCCTCGGGATGCATTTGTGAAGTGTTCCATTACCCGTGTTGCTACACAATTGAGCCTTGACGAAGTCAATGGTGAATATTTCATAGGAGCTAGTTTTGCAATATCGGGTTTATCATTTAACGGATATATCCCATAAACGATTGCTGTTACGGGATAAGATCTCTCGTAGTATGGTTTGTCAATTCCAGTTAGAATTCCTGGTTTGGAATCTCTACTTACAATGACAGTTTTTTTATCCTTGAGGATTGGTTCAAATTTATCCCTGATAATCCATTCACCTTCGTCGTAGATAATGAATTTTATTCTGAAAAAATACCTCTTCGTGCCAAAATGTGAAATTATCTCAGCTGCTCTTTTATCGTTCATAGTAGCATCGATGATGGATACATTGACATCTTCATCAATAATTCGAAATGTCGACCAACAGTATGCTGCACCGTCTCGGTAGAATTCATTAAAACACTCCCTGATTTTACCGAGTATAGTTCTATCACCGATTAGACGTTTTGGTGTATCAGAGACTCTATCAAGATTGAATTTAGTATTTTTCCAAGGTTTGATTTTCGATAATCTTTGTAACTCCCTATCAAGATTGAATTTAGTATTTTTCCAAGGTTTGATTTTCGATAATCTTTGTAACTCCCTATCAAGATTGAATTTAGTATTTTTCCAAGGTTTGATTTTCGATAATCTTTGGAACTCCCTATCAAGATTGAATTTAGTATTTTTCCAAGGTTTGATTTTCGATAATCTTTGGAACTCCCTATCAAGATTGAATTTAGTATTTTTCCAAGGTTTGATTTTCGATAATCTTTGTAACTCCCTATCAAGATTGAATTTAGTATTTTTCCAAGGCTTAATTTTCGATAATCTCTTGAACTCCTCCATGTTATAATTAAAACAAGTATTTAAATAGAAAAATATAGTATAATGAATCACTGCAAGTGGCTAATGATTGGATCTACAACCCCGTGTAACAAATCATGCAGAAGCGAATTCTGTGGGTATCATATGCAAAGCGTGAGAAACGGTTCAAAAGGCCCTCTCGCATGCCTCCAATGTGGGGTGGGTGTTAGAGGAAAATCGCAATTATGCCTTGCTTGTGGGGGTAAACGATACAGGGAACTAAAACGCTACTATGACAAACGAATCATTGACTCCGTCATCCTTGATAAAATCAAGGACAAAGTAATAAAAACCCCTCAAGATTATATCCAGAGATTTATAATTAAAGCAGATAATAAATTAGACAAGTAGTATTATTATACAAATGAGCCAAGATTTCAGACCTCACCCAGTGCTTGCTAATTACGAAGCCTCTAGTGATGGTGTTGTCAGGCACCGCAGACTCAAAGAACCTGTTGGGTATCTGAATAATATGGGCTATTTGATGTTTTCAGCTGGGAGGAAGAAGTATCTCTGTCACAGAGCCATCTATGAAGCATTTTACGGATTAATCGAAGACGGTCTTGTGATTGATCACATAAATGGCGTGAAGACTGATAATTGTCTTGGGAATCTTCAAGCCGTCTCGCAGCGCGATAACCTTTTAAAAAGCAACGCTGGTAAGCACGCGAAACATCCCAAGGGTGTGAAATCGTTTGATTTAGAAAATAATGAAGAGAGAAGCTTTCAGTCGATAAATGCGGCTGGAAAATATTTCGATATTTGCAGTACTTCCATTCGATTTGTTGCTGAAAAAATCATTAAAACATCTCTGTCTAAAAAAAATAGTCATAAAATAAAGTTCGTATACACTGAAACTATTTAAGGGAGATAAATCCTTTATGGATAAATCCGCACTACAATTCACACCCTACCTACTAAGTTCCCTTGTATTATGACGTCAAAGGAATTTGTCGCCTGCTATATTACCTGTACTTGACTAGGCGCGCCCACGTGACTGTAATGGAGATATAATGCATGAGTTTTCGATAGAGAATAAAACTTTTTATTGTCACTTGTGGGCTAAAACTGCATTATTAGTTTTATTTATCTACATATCTCATGTGTGGGGTGGGTGGACTAGCAGTAAAGCAGACAGCTATAACTCGTTCTTTTCAGTACAGACGTTCTTTATAATCCACGCATTACCTATGTTCGCTCAGCCGGAACGCGAGTGTTTCCTATTCATTGAAGTAGGTGGGCGTGGTTAAAATTCCTTGTATTTTATCTAGAGAATTATAACAGAGTATATAAAACGCTGTTTTATTAAACAACTGTATTATTTTGTTTAAAATATTTCTCATTGTTGCAGCATAAAATTGTCTATTTTAAAAATCTCTTATTGTTAAGTATATCAGATATATATATATATATTAAAAAATCTCTATTCTGTATGACTGTTCGTGGTGTAATGGTATCGTGTTTGTCTTGTAAACATAGCTATCAACTACTACGTGTTCGGTCCCCATAGCAGACACATTATTTGATGGCGAAACGGAAGATGTTTTTTTCTATTAATTGGGGGGGGGTGGGGCGGTCCCCCCTCAGCCAAACCAACATGGCAACCCATGCTATCGCATTCTCGGTAGCGTGGGTTGGTAAAGAATTTAGAAGGGGAATTGAAGAGTATGATGAAACTGGTACAACTGAGAAAACAAGCGGAAAGGGATATTCGATTAAAAATCCAAAGGATGTCTTTGACTCTACCGTGACATGCCCTGGTAACATTCTCAGTGATATATCACGGTTAGAGGTTCTCATCGGAGGGAAACGAGCCGGAAATAACTCCGTCGAGATAATTAACGAGGCCGCTGATATCTGTAGACGATTATTTGCTGGTGGTATCATGGACATTAATGTATATCGAGAACTTATTGCTGAATTAGTTGAAAATCACAACGATGAAAATCTTATGGATGTAAGCGATTGATCACTAATTGAAAAACTACTAGTTTTATAACAAGATGATTATACACTATAACCATGATAAACCCGTAAGTGTCTACGTGGTGAACTCACGATTGCCTGTTTATCGCGCGTGGTACGGAGATGGTTTCGGCAATACCATTGCGGGGTTATTTACAAGAATGGCTCCCAAGGTGGCGCCGTTAGCTAAACAATTATCAATGAAAGCCATTGATGCTATCCGTGATAAGGGAATTAATTTCGTTGGAAATCTTGCAGGAAAGGCATTTTCTGCTGCGAAAGATAAAATAGCATCATTGGTGCGAAAGAAACCACGAATGACTTCGTCATCGATGACTTCGTCATTAGTGCTGCCATCAACTACAGTGATGCCTGCAAAAATCAGCAAAGTAATAAATAACGCAGTGGAAGAAAAACTAGCGCAATTGACAGCTTCGCCAGTAACAGATAACGCTATCATGAACGCGATAGCAGGAAGTGGTTTGAAACTAAAAAGAAATTCGAAGAATTTTCAACGACGATGATTACAAAGATGAAATTGCTTTGCAATTCACCAATTGAAAACACTAGTATGTTATAAATGTTTAAACGAACAGCTGATCCCGCGCTTGATATGGAAGCCCCAATGCGAAAAGATGATTCCGTCCGCGATTATCAATACTATTCCTATCATGCAATACAACCCGACCTACGATCGCGAGTTGAACTTCAAGTTCAAGATACCAGTAAATACTTTTTGCCGTGTGAAGCATTTATCGAAATCGAAGGAAAACTCGTAACAAATGTTGCAGAGGATACCCCATATGCAAATGACCCAAATATCCGAGTTGGGTTCGTTAACAATGGCATAATGGCGTTATTTGAAAGTGCAAGATATCTCATTGATGGAAAAGAAATTGAATCAATAGAACGCGAGGTTGATGTTGCAACAACAATAATCGGACTAGCAAGATATTCCGATGATTATACAAGATCGGCTGGTCCGTCTATGATGTTTGCAAAGGATACTACTGATAACGCTGACCACATTCAATACATTAAAGTGTTAACAGCAAGAGATAATGCAGAAGCCGATCAACAAGAAGCGGCTAATCCAGAACGTCGAACCAGACCCGGAGCTGCGTTTGATATTCTCGGAGGCGTTAATGGTAATTTCAATCTAGGGTTTGCAACACGAAAATTAGCATTGGAAGGACAAGATAAAAAGTTTTCATGTGCGATTCCACTCCATCACATATTTGGATTCTGCAGAAATGTCAGAAAAGTCATCTATGGAGCCAAACACACAATCGCGTTAGTGCGAAAAGGCAATGACAACGATGCAATTTGGCGTACTGGTGCCGCTGAGGGTAAAGTTAAAATAACTAAATTGGTATTGTGGATGCCAGTAATGACCCCATCAATTACCAGAGAAGAGCGGCTACTCTCATTTATGGAAACAGGTGGCAAATCATTGCTAAGTTGGCTAACAACAACGACTGATGTCAAACAGGATAATGTCGATGATATATTCACATGGCACCTGGCATCAAAACAAGGCGTTTCAGCTCCACGTCATATATTTATAGCGTTACAGAATAATGAGCGAGTTGGTAATCAACAACGCAGCCATATGATATTTGATCAGTTAGGTGTTAGAGAAGTCTCGCTGAGAATAAACGGACAACAAGAACCAACCGAGGATATACAACTTAATTACACAGAAAATCATATAGCACGTGTATATCATCGGATGCTGTCATATATGGGTCGTGATCAAAACGTTGATACTGGTTTGCAAATATCTCAGCTCGATTTTAAGAAATTGTATCCGATTTATTACTTTTCGCTGGAACATCTTGATTTAATGAGACAATCCGTTGTTGACATACATTTTAGGGCTCGTATAGCTCCTGGTGGTGTTAATTATAGAGCGGTTGCTGTCATTCTCAGCGACAAATCAATGTTGTTAGAAGGGGTTGGCGGACGAATGAGACTTGTTGATGCACCAGTGGAAAATCTGTAAATGAAACTTGAAAAGTTTCCATAGGATTTCCCCAATTAGATCAATTGAAAGAATAAATATGTTTTACAATAAAATGCCATATAGTGTTGTTAGTGTCAAGCTGACTGATGGTCAGGTCAAGAAATTGCGATCAAAATCCGCTAAGGAATGTGGAACCACAATAACGTTGAAACCAGCGCAGATGTCCGGCGGTACACATAAAATATCATTAACGGATCGTCAAATAAAACATTTCAATGATGCATTGAAAAATAAGCGAGGGGTTCAAATTGATTTTTCGAAAGCCGCAATCGCGAACATGATAAAATCAGGTGGTATATTTCCATTGTTAGCCGCAATACCAGCATTGATTGCAGCGGCTGCCCCAGCGGTGGCGAAGGCGGCAGCGTTGGGAGCCGTTGGGACCGCAGCAGGGATGGCGTTGAAAAAGGCAACTGGGAAAGGATATAAAAAAAAGGGAAAGGGGTTGTACCTACCAGGAACCCCGTATTCATGGTACAGCGGCAAATCCGTGAACGGATCGGGTCTAAGAAAAATACCAGGAACGGTTTATTAATTGAGGAACCTATGGTTCCCAAATCTTCGATTTCCGGCCCAATTGTTGAGGAACCTATGGTTGAGGAACTTATAGTTCCCATGTCCAATTTTGATTTAATTGATGCTGCTAAAAAACTAGCGATTAAAAATTTCAGAGGTGTTTTTATGAGAGATCAATTACCGAGAAAACCAAATAACGTTGAAACCGGTATCATCAATCTTGATAACAGCAGCGGATCGGGAACTCACTGGGTTGCATACGCGATTGATCCACGTGGAATTGTCTATTTCGATTCATATGGGTTAGCTCCGCCAAGCGAGTTTATGCGGTATATAAATTCCTCGATGAAACTCAAAGGGTTTCCGATTTTTTATTCCACGCTGCCAACACAACAATTAAATGATCCACCGATATGCGGCCGTGAAGTATTAAATGTCCTCGCGGAGATTTCATTAAAATCCTTTGGATCTCCGTGGAAACCACCTCATATTATTGTAAACGAATACACGAGTGGGAAATTACAAGGATCAATAAATTGAAAACACAAGTTACGCTAACAATAATGATCGATATTTGGGGACAACCTCTGTCAATGTTGGAACCCACCGAGGAAACATCTGCGGGTTCTATCGAGGATGTAAAAAAAATAATAGAAGATGAAATCGCTGAGACGTTAAATTTAACAAGTGTTGACCCGAACGAAATAGTTGTATTTCAAGATCGCCAGGGTAAATTGAAAAGCAGTAATGTGTCATTGGATGACATTTTAAAACGACAACACGACGCCGCTGAAAACTCTATTGCACTGTATTCCAACGATGGACAACTTAAACCAGGCGCACTTGTGTCTACGATCACCGATGCGATTGCTACCCACGAACGTGAGCTGAATGATTTTATACGAGGTTATAATAGTTTTCGCAAAAATGTCGTACATAAATTTTTTGGAACCCCGCTTGTGGTTGGCATGACTCTCGCTGAAATTAAAGACTTGTTGAATTCATTCTTCGCTAACAAGGACGCGGGAAGGATGATGACTGCTTCAGAAATCAAGGCAAATTATCTCGAGGTTTTTAAAGTAAGCGAAGATCAAAAACTCACAAACGGCATTGTTGGTAGATTCTTTGGAACCCCGCTTGTGGCTGGCATGACTCTCGCTGAAATCAGTGAGTTTATCGGCAAGCACACTCACAATGCCTACATCGCTAATAATTTCTTTGGTGTCCCGGCTACATCTACAATGACTCTCAAAGATATTAATATGTTTATGGTGAGACAAACAACACTTAATACCATCGTGGATAAATTTTTAGGGAGAACACCTGTGTCTGAAACCACATCGTTGACAGGCATGACTCTCGCGGAAATTAAAAGCGCTATTGACAAACAAAAGCACACCAGCGATATTGTTAATAAGTTCTTTGAGGGCAGTAGCCTCCAAGATATCACGACGAAATTTTCTAACATCGACAACCATATTAAAACCCAAGCAGAGCTTAAAGTTGAAGACCTTCTGGTTTCATTATTCTTCTCTAACAGGGAGGAGAGTAGAAAAACAATAGATCCTACCAGAATCACGGTAAATTATCTCGATATTTTCGACGATCTTTTTAACCTGAAAAGAATATCTGAAAAGGTAAAGATTCCACATCACTACACGGGCGTTAAAAATATCGTGTATACGGTTAATCATGGAACCATGGATTGGATAAGAGACGGTTATACTACATTATCCATCGGTATCTTGGGTCTCCCCGGCATAGTGGGCCCTGACTACAAGCCAACATGGGCCGATGGTATCTACAGGCTAACGTGGATCTCTATCGATCAATTTAATATGATCGCGGACGGTAAAACCTACTCTGGTGGCACCGCGACGTTAATTATGGATGGTCGCAAAAAAAGCTTTAATGTCGTCGCGGTTGATAGCTCCACCATTAGATCAAAAATAGCCTGGTGTTTAGAACTCGTAGCTCATTTTTCCGACTGAAGTACTAGCAATTCCCGCTAACGATGACAAATAATTGAAAACACTAGCGGGTTTAAAATAACAATGACTTTGTCATCGACGCAATGTCGCTATGATCAGGTCAGAGAATTTCAGAATAGACTCAAAACCCTCACTGAGGAGTATCAAATAAAAATGAAAAAATACCGACGAAGAATCACCGCAATTGATGTTACTATATACTCGGTGTCAAGCGTTCTCACTGGTGCCGGAATAATACTTGCATCGGTTACAATGATTGCCCCGGTCGTAGTTCCAATTTGCATTTCTGCGGTGGCTACAATCGGGGGTATATTAACCGGGATAGCAAAAAAGATATCATCATGCAGCCAGAGTAAACTGCAGAATTACTTACTTCAATTTCATATTGCATCAACCGCATACTCGCAATTATCATTGATGATATCGTCGTCACTCGATAATACGATTATATCAGATAGTGAATTCTCAGCGATGGTCAGTATTTTTGATTCCGCGATATCGAAATTAGAGCGACAACATGAATATAATAACAATGACAACACCGATGGAATCAGAAAACACGAACCCAAAAAAACAAAAAATGATCTCAATAATATCAACATTACCAGATTGTGAGTTCTCAGTGATGGTCAGTATTTATGATTCCTCGATACCAAAATTAGAAATAAATCATGAGTATAGCAGCGATGACGACACCGATGGAATTACTTCAACGAATAGTGGAGAACACGAACCCAGTACAAACGAGTATGATATCAATAACATCAACGAATCCAGAATTCAGTGTGAATTTCCCCTCTCCGATTCCAGTGAAGGAGATAGCGCTAGCAAAACTACGAGTGTATCACAGTTGGCCTAATATCAGATCGGTTGCATTTAGTGGTCAGCAACCCAATAACACACTGGTGTTCTCGTATAAGAATAAACCCGATGGTACTCCAGAGTGGGAAACAGTTTCGTTACCAACTGGGTCGTACCAAATTAAGCAAATCAATGCTGAAATTCAGCGTAGAATAAAATCAATCACTGGAAAAGAATCAAAAATAGCTATTAATGTTCATCAACCGACACTCTCGTCGTCGATCGAAATAAGCACAGAGGGATACATTGTAGATATATATAACAGCTCGTTAAGAACAGTGTTAGGATGGCCTGAAAAACCACCGGAAAAATCCGCCACCGACTTAACCACGGACATACAATCATATCATGAAATCAATCCCAGTTATCGAGATAATTTATCTGATATAAGAAAAGGAAGAATCGCCGATAGATTTATATTTACCAACAAAGAAACATTGCAATGGGATTTTATCATTAAAAGAACAACCGACTCATCTGTTACTATTTCATTTACGCTAACTGACGTCCGTGGTTATTTTAATGAGATTAAACAATTATATGACACACAACTAGAACAACTACGGAAAACAAAATCGCAAAAACACGTTGAAATAATAAATCAGCTTATATCGGACATGAAATATATCTATGAACTAATTATTCAAACAATAATTAATGACAACAGCGACAATAAACAACGATTTCTAACCAGTTACAATATCACAGAAGCCGATCTGCTTAATTTCAAGTTTCCCAAATACAACGCTGATGAACTAGCAAGAATTGTTAAAACCGATATCAAGGCGCTACAAAAATCAGATTCAGCTGTCCTCTTCAGGTATAATAATGATCCAGATGGTGGCGGTAGGCATATTGCCCCTCATAATGTGAATATTTCAACGGTGATTGCGCTCAATTTAGTATGTGATGCAATTGAAGGAAGCTATCAAATTAATCTAGAGCAATCAAATCAAGCTCAGCAGGGATATATTCTTTATTCATTTGCACCAACAGCTCCTCCAGGATTCCTAATTATTGAAAACCCAATTAATCCTGTCTATATGCGATGCCATAATAATTCATTAACCAGAATTAATTTCAAACTCACCGACCAGTCAAATAATCTGATTGATTTACAAGAAGAGGTGTTAGCGATTAGTCTGTTTGTAAAATCCTAAATTGCTTTGCAATTTCAAATGATTTTCGTCCTAAAGACTCGATCAAATATTTGGTTGAAATCATTTATTATTTTTTGTTAACCCAGAACTGAAAACTTTAGCAGCAGAGCAGGTGAATGACAACGACGTTGGCGTATATAAGGAAATCTTATTTTATCGAATAGACGCCATTTTTTTTACTATTTGGCAGAAGCCTCAGATTTCCGAATCGACGCTCGGAAAGTTGTGAGGTTCACCTGCTCTGCTGCTACACGTATATGTGGTTGTTTTTTGAGGGCATGACTTATCAGTATCACTGTGGTTTAAAGGTTAGATGGTGTAGGCCTCAAAAAGAGGGGTTCAATCAATGAAGGTGGCATAAAATGACTGGAAAAAGTGGTTTATTTATTTTCTGTATTAATAATCCCAATACTATGCTGTCATGCATAGATCATGAAAACAAAAGAACATGAAAAATTACTCAGGCATTTTACTTACTCATTTCCTTGTTCTGGACGTTCTCCAAATTGTTGTCTATACTGGTAGTATACAACTACTAAAGCATGGATGTCGAGACAAACTGGACTGAACAATGGATGGTGTGTTATATATTGTATGCCTGGTATTCATTGCAGACACTTTTGACCTTCTCTATGTCACAGCAATATACATATTCCCTTGCTGTGGGCATTACCAAACAATGTCCACAATTACACCTAAAATAAGAGTTTTCTTTAATGCATTGTGCTGTGCTTATCAAATTTATTCCTATATTTATGAACATATCAACATCACAGTACAATGACGCAAACTGACTAATGTCAGGAACAGGTAAAACATTTAGTACAGCCCTGTAAAATTAAATTAGAGATGAAAGAAAATAAAAGTTGCAAGTAGATGACTACCACATAAAAAGGGTTTATTTCGTAGTTTATAACATACACTATTTGCATACATAAAAGAAATTAGAAATTTTAACTTATAATACAGTGTACAAAATATGAATTCAATTTTGCTATCAGGTATCAGTAAATATCATGCCTATTTCAACAGTTGTGCAAAAGAGGACGTCCTCTCCTAGGAATCATAAGTACTTCTAAATCGTATCGATTTTTCCACAGGTTTTCGAAGCTTACAACTGTTATCCAATGTACCTTTTACTTATCAACGAATAAATACGTCTCTACCCATGAAGTGCAATACACGTTTACATCCTTTATTACAGGTGAGAAACATTCATTTGTAAACGAATAGGATACTGTGGAACACTATTGCAAATATTGTCGGATACATATATTTATCGTAACTTAGGCCGTAGACATATTCAGAAAACAATTTCCATGAACTGTCCGTCAATCTATCTCGTCTTTCTTCTTCGTAATCTTCATCTGCAGCTTCGGATTCGTCGGTATTGGAAACATAGGGTTCAAACTGGTTCTGATTAATTTGGGTGCCGGCAGCCGCTTGTACACCATTATCATAATATTCTGAGCTTATTAAATCACCATCTTTGAATGGCTAAGACCCGCAGGACAATGACAATTCACTTCCTTCAAAATCGCAACTTTCGTGTTGAGTTTCTGAAGACTTTTTCATTATGTGACAATACCAACTCTGCCATTGTTTAAAACAAGTGTTCATAATGTGACGTCACGCTTTGTTTTCACTAAATACCGGAAGTGGTCGGCAGTTGCGTTCGGTTATTATGGTAAACAGGTGCAAATGCGATATTAGATCGGCTCCCATGCAGTTATTACTTAAAATTTTTCAATCGGATTTTTTACATTCTTATTTGGAATATATATTCTCATTAACCAAGAAATAAACTGAATAAGCGTGGATATACTGTTATGGCACTTTAAGCATTTTTGTCAAAATGAGGAAATTATTTATCTAATTTTTTTCCCTCAAAAGTGGTACTAACCTAATATTTTAGTAAAATCAAAATTCGAATTTGTGTGTAAAGTGGATGATTGCTTTTCATTTGAAATTTCTAAGTTTTAAAATCTAATTTGAAATTCATTTCTTTCTTTTCTCTTTGACTTTTCATCTACAATTGCATTTGTATTTGTTTCTTTGTCTCCTCTTTCTCCAGTTGCATTTTTTTCTTTCGATTACTGCATTTGTCTCTCTCTCTCTCTCTCTCTCTCTCTCTCTCTCTCTCTCTCTCTCTCTCTCTCTCTCCAATTGCATTGTCCTATCTCTTTCCTATTTATCAAACTACATTTGTCATTCTTGAAACTGAAGCTTTCTTAACTCAATTTCTTTCTTGTATTTTATTTTCATAGCTTGAAAGTTGGAGCCTAATGGAAACTGACTAAACAAAACCAAAACGTTTTTATTCATATATTCATTTCCAGCAATATTGTACCTAAATAGTTTTTATTTCTTGCTTTGTTAAAGAAGCATTTCCCAAAGAAGATCATATTTTTCGGCATTTTCCGACAAGCTGTTGCAATTCATCCTTTAAACGAAATAATATTGGACCTAAATAGTTTTTATTTCTTGCCTCGTTCAAGAAGCATTTGCCTAAGAAGATCATAGCTTCCGGCATTTTCCGACACGCTGGTACAATTCATCCTTTAAACGAAGCAAAATTGGACCTACATAGTTTTTATTTCTTGCTTCGTTCAAGAAGCATATCCCTAAGAAGATCATAATTTCCGGCATTTTCCGATACGCTGGTGCAATTCATCCTTTAAACGAAATAATATTGGACCTAAATAGATTTTATTTCTTGCTTCGTTCAAGAAGCATTTCTTTAAGAAGATCATAGTTTACGGCATTTTCCGACAAGCTGGTGCAATTCATCCTTTAAACGAAGCTACACTGTTCATGGGTAGAATTTTAAATAAAGTTCTCCATGTTAGATTATACAGTTAAAAACTTGCTGGTTTCACTTAAAATTTATAAAATGTGTGTGGTTTGTGATTTACAGTTTTTTTTGTGTAGCTTTAACAATTGTTCTATGATATTGATACGATGTCTGCAGTGTGACAGTTTATAGGGATGTTTAGAACTAAGTAATCATGCCGCAGACATGTATCATAATGTCCCAGCCAGTTACATTATCCTGACACCAGTCCGACAAATCCTAAAACTTACCTCGTAATGCTGAGCACCAAACAAGGCAGCTGTTAGTACCATTTTAAAAAGTCTTTGATATGACTCGCCCGGGGTTTTAACCTGCGACCTCCCGCATCCGAGGCTGACGCTTTACCACTAGGCCACCGGAGCGGTCTTCTAAAATGTGATATTATACATGGGACTAATACATTTCAAAAACAAAGTTTTCTGAATTATATCGGAGAAATTCATGTCCCAAGGACGAGCCTCCAATTTCTGTCACGAGTCTATGCTCTTAAAATAAGCAACAGAAAAGACTAAAAAGCAACAAGCTTTGTATAATTAAAAAAATAATTTATTTCCCAAGAATGCAAAGTGTAAATAATAAAAAAAACTCATGGTATCACGAATTAAAAAAAAAACTTTCCTTAGAACACAAAGTGTAAATATAAAAAGAACTTATGCTATTGCGAATTTTAATTAAAAAAATTTCTCTAGAATAGAAAGTGTTAATATAAAAAGAACTCACTGTATTACGAATTAGATCCCAGAATATCTTGGAATTACAGACCAAAGCCCTAATCATAAAAGTTCTGAATAAACTTTAGGGGAAATCCAAATGAAAACCAACGCTGAAAGTGTTGATATGCATGTGATGGCTCGTAAAGTGTTGATGTGCCAACCAATGTTTTGTTTGCTCACAATAATATAGTCCAAGAATTAAGTACTTGTTTGAAATTTCACTGGAAATTCAAATCTCTATTTCCAAGATTATCTTCAGAGCGCGTTTGTATTTCCAAAGAAGAAATAATTTGAATAATGCCAAGTCAAATACTGTTCACGACAATGATAGCTTGCTCAGATGTGATAGTACGAATAATAAACTTCAGAAAATAAAAAAATAAGACAACAACAAAAAACAACAACAACCCAACAAAATGTGCTATGACAAACTAAGACGCAAAACACAACCCAAGTAGAAGATCAAATGTTCATTGTTCTAGAAAGATTGTATTCATAATTGCTTAGGTCTCTCATCAAAATCACAATAAAACAACAATTATCATAAGGTAATCTAGCTATTGTAAGAAATACACTGTCCTTGAATCAGCGTTAGATAATTATCCTTACTCTGAGAAATAAAGAAAAAGTTGTTTACCAAAATACTAGATAAAATGTTTCATTGCCCACAGGGGGCCCCGAGTGGCCGAGTGGTCTAAAGTGCTATGCGTTACGGATCACTGCCATCTCACTCTACATCATTACCCACAGCATATAATGAAATAAAAACGAACAAACGACCCCCCCCCCAACCAAAAATAAAACTAACAAAACTAACAAACAGGTAATGCAAATTAAATATACATAATAATACCATTGATTTGACCCGACCGCTCCCCAGTACTATGAATTTATTTTATATTGGCGGTGAATCAGTTTGACTAAACACAGGTCGAATTAAACAAATTCTAATTTCTTCTTGAGAATTATAAACATACAGACTCGACGTTAGAATAGACATTTACCCTAGTTTAAACCACATTGAATGACGACATAACCAGTTATGTAATGCAAAGCACGAATGATGGAAATTTCAGAAGGCTATGTTAGCGATCATAAGATAATAGTGATGCTCCGCGATGATAATATTATCAGCACCAATAACAAAGTTCGTATGCACGTATTATATTTTTTGGTGTGTTTTCATGGGACATTTAGCCCGCGCAAAGGAGGGTGGTGATGGTTTTATATGCCTGGCCGTAGCGTAAACAACACCTACTTCGATTATACTTGTCGATGTTGTTAGTCTTTTACAAGGGTTCATACGGGATTTTCAATTTTTAAAACAATACTCCATTTGTGCGCAATAGGTGCGCTGTCCCACCACACCTCTACTTTGTGGATACCTATACAAACGCATATACGGTTAAATGAAGCTTTTTACGATACGATCTTTTTTTGGGTGGGGTGGGGTGTATAAGCCCGCTGGTTTCTTTGCTGCTAAAGAAAAAAATAATTAAAAAAAGATCAGTGTTTTTTATATGTAATTTTTATAACACTACGACGTGTTAGTGGCGCCATTTTATTTCATTACTTTTCCATCGCACGCTTGAGATCATTCTAGCGTTATGTGTTCTATTGTGACATGTCATATTCTTGTGTTACACGTTGCATTCTGACATATCACAGTTTTGTGTTACACGTTGCATTGTGACATGTCAGAATCGTTTGTTACATGTTGCATTGTGACATGTCACAGTCTTGTGTTACACATTGTATTGTGACATGTAAAAAAAAGACGTAAATAAACATTTATTAGATGGAATTAAACCTCGGCAAACAGATTTAGTAGGGAATACATAAAGCTTTCTATTTCGGGTCGGGAATTTTCTTCTTTAACTGGGTTTCTCTCTTTTCAACTACGAATAAGATGCTTGAGAAAACATCAATAGTCAGTCAAAATGTTTCCATATCTGTTACAATTACCACTTCACTGCATCTGTATGTATTTATATGTATTATTGTTAGTCTATTTTACTCTCTATCTGTATATCACATGCTCTGATTAGTTTATTCGTACGAGGTTGACTTTCATGTAAATTTCGCATAAGAGTTCGAAAGTTACTTTTGGTTTTCAGAGTAGAGCAGCTTTAGTTTATTTATATTCAAATTTATTCTTATTAAATATGAGAAGGAATTTTTCGGTTTCAAGAATATTTCGGTATACTGAACTGTCTTGAAGGGTTTCAGTGCACACGAATAGTTTTTTGTTAAAGTACTTTAAAAGTGTACATAAGAAAACTATTTTGTTTATAATAAAAAAAAAACAGAACAAAACAAATATCCCTATTTTAATTAAATATGCGGAGAGTATCAATTATTAATCAAAATGATATCGACCCATACTTTTTAAAATAAAAAAATGTCATTATGTTAATTAAATGCTCCCACCAGCAAGCTCTGAAATAACGGCCATACGGAGATTATCAATTAATATCCAATACGTTATCGACCCACATTTTTTGAAAACCTGTTTTTGATTGCAACATTAAGCAAATATGAAAAATCAGGAAATGGTATTATACTGAGTAAAGTATTATTGATTGTATTACATGTGCAATTCCTTTATTATGTTGTCATGGACACCCCGAAGCTTTAATGCTACTAAGGAACTTGTAATCAATCACATAAAAAGACTTTCATGTTTGCGCACTATATTCTTTGCTGGACCAATATATGAAGGCACAGAGGATGCAACGCACTGAACGTGGAAACATATGGGCCCACGTAATCAATAACCAGCACAAACTGACAGAGCGCAATCCAAAGCCCTCGTGTGTTAAGCTCATTTGCAGAGGAAACTCGTTCTATCTCCTCTTTTTCGAAATTTAAGATGATGGAGGATCGTGTAAATGGAATTATTACTGCTTTGCGAAAGAAGTGCCTTGCTGACAGTTGTGGCGGTATTAAGAAACTCTCGGTCATTTTTCGACACATGGACACGGATTATTCAAGGACACTTGGATATGATGAATTTAAGACAGGTATTCGTTCATCGGGGATGACGATTTCAAAGGAAGAGTTTCGTCACTTATTCCGAAGGTTTGATAAAGATCGGAGCAATGAAATAGACTTTTACGAGTTTCTTCACGAATTACGTCCACCAATGTGTCAAGAGAGATGTGACGTCATAAACGAAGCGTTTGATAAGTTAGACGTAAACAAAGATGGTGTGATTGAATTGTCCGATCTTCAAGGTATGAGAGTAAATATATTTCCAATTACACCCATTACAAGATAAGTTTCGGTACGCCTTTTGTCAGATCCGATTTTTGATTGGAAGGGTTCTTTTACGATATAACGATAACGTTGCCTAATAGTCAAGTGTGACTGCGTCAACGTACTTATAGATAGAAAAATAGATTGAATGTTTTCTTCCCTCGGGGTGGGGGGGGGGGGGGGGCGGAGTGGTCCAGTGGTCTAAAGGTAGGTGTATATTATGTACATTGGAAAGACCTGGCTATTCACCGCATCGAATGGGACTGTTGTATGAAGTTATTGTTTGTTGTTGTTGTTGTTGTTAAAGGGTTTAACGCCATTTTTCACTTTAATATATTAAAAGCCTCCTGACATGTTTCAGTCCAAAAGAACTTCTTTTTCTTGTTAAATAAAGTTGTCACAGGTTTAGCAATTATAGAAAAATTGGACAAAAATTTCTGATAGTACCCAGCCATAACTAAAATTGCATCAGTTGCTTTTTAACAGGCACAGGATAATTTTGCGATAGCCTTGACCTTAGCATCTATAGGTTTAATGTGTTCATGTCCCACGATGTGACATAGAAATGTTACACTAGCACTACAGAACTGGCTTTTATATGAATATATATTGTCAAATTTGCATCGGTGAATCTGTCAAAGAACTTTTTAATTATTGCTAAATGTTCTTTCCAGGTGCGTTGTAGATGATGCCATCATCGATGTAAGCATCACAATTATCTGGACCAGATGTGATCATATTCATAAGACATTGAAAACTACATGGCGATCCTTCATCCCAAACGGCATAACTTTATATTGGTAAAATCCATCTGGAATGCCGAAATTTATTTGCTCTTTTCCGTTAGTGGAATTTGCCAAAATCCTTTGAAAAGCTCGAATTTGGTGACACACTTGGCATTTCCGATCTTATCAATACAGTAATTGATGAATGAATGAAATTTCGTTTATAGCGAAACCGGCCATAAAGGTCATTTGTTCACTGGTTTAAACCATCAAATTTTATGATGGTTGGTTTCGCGTGGGGAAGGAATGGTGCCACATCCCCACGGGCATTTAACCCACAAAGTGCGTTTGTTAATTTTGGCCGTCATGTCATACCACTAAAAAGTGGCTAATGACATGAATGTAAGGCCCTGGGTGAGTGGGAATAGACCCAACACACACTCAACCCTATCAACCAATCAGAAGTACTGTACTAGGGGTGCAATGGCACCAAATGGTGACGAGAGAAAAACAGTTTTCTCATATCGTCATTTTTGTTGGAGTCCGGTCGTTGAAAAGGAAGAAAAGATCCCGGAAAGCCAGCCGTTGTCGTATATGGATGTCGTTTACGCCCCGGAACGCCCTAGCCGTACTTATTTCAAATTCAGTTCCAGTTATACTAATGGACAACCTAATACCAATATTGTGTAGGCCACCTGTGTAATTGTATCAAATAAATGAGTCGTAGAATTTTTCTTTAACATCCTAACTATACCAATTTTCTAGTACCATAGTGTACGTATCATAAATCCCTAACAAATTTGTTTAACTAATATGTCTATGCGACATATAAAAGTGTAGTCACTGTTTGGTAATAGAGTTTGTAAATTTTGAGAGGTGGTTCAAAATTGTTCAAGTCAGGTTTGATGACAGAGATTGTTCGAAGAGGGTTACTCGTAACCAAATGAAAACCCTATTATTCAGGCAAATGAAAGGCAATTGTGAGAACTGCTCACATATTGCACCGCAGGCATGGTTCTTCGGTGTGCAGCACGTCAGCAGCGCCAGAGTATCTCATGGCTCCGCAATTTTCCGTCTGCTGTTTAGTTCTTTTTCTGTCTTTGTCACACTGTTCACTTTCATATAATCAGTGCACATACGGAAAATTTTATCTGGTTTTGGAACAAATATGCATGGGTAACTCCAGTCACTTTTACTGGGCTCTATGAAATCATTCTCCGGCAAATACTGAATTTTTTCTCTCCAAATATTCCTGTTTGAGAGGGTTCATCCCATGTACGGGTGTTGTTTCACAGGTTTAGAGTCTACATTTTCAACGTCGTGGAAACTTTTTTTTTGTTCTTGTAGGAACATCTGGAAATAAATGCTCATAAGTGAGTTCATTTATTTCTTGCTCATGCAAATGTTTGTGATCTAGATCTTTCAAAAGTTTTAAATTCCGAAGATTTGTCACTCCAATATCAGTAGATTTCGATTATATTTCTTCACTTAAATCTTCACATAGTGGGTCAAGTATAACAAAGTTAATTGCATGTTTAACCTCTCTTTCAATATACTTCTTTAGCATGATCATGTGACAAAGTTGTTTTTGTTTTCGACTCCTATGATTATTTATGATGTAATTTATATCTACTACCTTCCTATCAACTGTGTCTGGACGATAGGGACCATAATACTTGGCCTAAAAATGATTTTGTGGGACGGGCAAAAGATCCAGGACTCTGTCACTAGGCTGAAAACTCCTTTCCTTTCAGATTCTTTCATATTTTGCTTTCATGTTTGATTGAGTAGAGTGCAGATTTGCTCTTGCGACTTCACAAGCCTTTGACAACTTATACTTAAAATTGGAAACATAATGAAGAAGATTAATTTCAGTATCTTCATTAGAAAGAAGTTTCTTTTTCAATAACTTCAATGCTCCACGCACAGTGTGTCTAAAAACCCAGTTCAAAAGGACTGAAACCTAGAGATTCTTGGATTGATTCCTTAACAGCAAACATAAGTAAATAAATGCTTTCATCCCAATCTTTATCGGTATAAAAACAATATGAAAGAATCATAATTTTCAAAGTCTGACGGAATCTTTCTAATGTCCCTTGGTTGGCTCTAAGGGTAATAGGGAGAAGTGTTGGATTGTTAAATGCCTAATTCGTATATAGCTTGTTGTAAAATTCAAGATATGAAGTTTGATCCTTGATCAGATTGGACAGATTTAGGAATGTGAAACTGAGTTTTAAAAAATAGCTTTATCTAAGCTTTTACTATTGTTTTAGATTTTATTTTCCTCAAAGGCGTTGAGGGCATAGTTGGTCACGTGGTTCTCTCTGTAGTACAGTTCAGAGTAGTACTCCACCCAACGCTCCATCTGCATGCCCTTGTCGTGGATGGTATCGCCTGCAACAGACTTCAGAGGTGTTATCACTTTCTTCTTTGGACCCCCCCCCCCAAAAAAAAAAAGCATCATCGTCAACAATTACAAACTTGAAGTAGTCAGTTCATATACCTCGGCTCTACTATCACCAACAACCTATAGCTCGATGCTGAGCTCAAAAATGGGATTGGAAAGGCATCAACAACTCTCTCCAGGTTGTCGCAAAGAGTGTGGAACAGCAGTATGTTGACCCTGTACCCTAATATATCCGTGTACCGTGCCTACGTGCTAAGCACTCTCACGTATGCCATTGAAATCTGGGCTCTGCATGCCTCACAAGAGAAAAGACTGAGTGCCTTTCACATGCGATGTATCCGACGCATACTCGGGATCACTTGGAGTGATCGAGAAAACAAACAACGAGGTGCATGAACGTGCCAAGATTCCCAGCATGGTCACAATTCTCTGCCGACGTCGCATGTGATGGTTGGGACAGGTATGTCAAATGGATGACGGACGGATCCTCAAAGACCCTCTTTATTCGGAACTTTCCTTTGACAAAAGATCGATCGGACGACCACGTCTCCGAAGGATGTTTTTCAAACGCGACATGAAAGCCCTTGTCATCGATGTCAACACTTGGGAAGAGCTTGCTCTAGACAGGCCCAGCTGGCGACACGCTCTGATCACTGGTTTGAAAGCCGGCAAAGACATGCTACGCTTGTTAGCTGATCAAGAGCAACCTCGGAGGAAGAAGAAGCAGCTGAAACATACACCAAAGACTGCCACTCCCATGTTGAGCTACATAGCCACTGCAGACGGAGCACAACCACCAACCGGGACGTATATCATGGGCGCACTTCCTCCGTCTCTCGGAATTAACGGATGTCAACAACAGTTTCTCAAAGGAATTTCCGCCGAAAACCATGTTGACGCACACATAATGGTCAACAGGCATACCTGACATGGTCTTAGGTAAGGGGCCAACGCAATCTTTAATAATTCTACTAAATGGTTCGTCAAATGCATGAATAGGTTGCAGAGGAGCCTTGGGTATCTTCTGATTGGGGGTTCCTACTATTTATCAGGTATGACAAGATCTACAGTATTTTTCAACATCACGTTTAATTTTATGGCCAATAAAAAAGTGTCATGATATTGTGTCATGATCTTATTAATCCCTAAATGACCAGCCAAAGGAGTTTTATGGGTAAAACTAAGTATTACCAGTCTGTAAGGTTTTGTATTGATAGTTCACTGACCACTCACCACAAACAGGTACCTCGAGAAGTCTCCATTTTCTCATAAGAATTCCATTTATAAGGAAATAACAGACAGGTACTTCTGATGCTTCAGTTTTAGTAATGACCCTTTGAAACAAACAGATTTCATAATCTTTTTTTGTTCCACAACAAGTGATTGTCGTTTATCATCCCGATTAGAATAATAAAGGGAATTAGTAGTGATCACTGATCATTGATCACTGTGATCAATACCTTCTTATTGATCCATACAAGGATTAAAAGTGACCTCATGAAAAGGCTGAACAATATATGTGTCAGCGAAAGAAATACTCTTTCTATCAAAATCATTCTCAACAGATTTCGTTGCCATACCTCTGGTAACTGCACAAGCTGGGTAATGATCAGGAAATTCTTTTTCAGTTGAACAATTTTTCTGATCCAAAAAAGGCTTGTCAGTTACAAGTGGATTAACCACAACTTTATCTCCAGATAGGTCGTTGCATTGTAATAAAAGAATGCCCTTAACGGGTAAAACAGAGACTCTTCCGCCTGTTATGGGTCGTGCGACTAAGTCTCATGACAAATTGACACATTAGAGAGAAACATTAACAAAGCGGCACTCTACTCCCTGAACAAGCACAATTTCATTAGAAGAAGACTTCTCCAAAAAATGCAAAGTGCATGAAATAAAAGACTCCGTTTTTTTAAAAAAAAATTAATAGGGATGGAATTGGCCAAATCACTCAAGAGTGATATAGAACCCTTCTATATGAATGGTTCATAATTCTCCATAATAAATTCAGACTTGGGTTTATTAGACCCAACAAAACTATTGCTTTCAATACCATGCCCGTGACTTTGATCTCTTAGAAATAAGAGCATTTGGAATTGGTCTGTCTTTATTCTGAATAATATTTTCAAATTAACTTCTCCCTTTTTCCTGCAATATGTACACGTAGGAAGAGACAAGGACCTTTGATCGAGCTTCTATTTTTTTTAGAAGTTATGCCTGAGTTTTAGAAAGGCTTGTATTAGGCTAAAGTGTACTCATCAGCAGCACGAGCAACATTTTCCAAGGTTAGATCTTATGTTCGTCTAGATAGGTCTTAATGTCGCTATGGAAACAGTTCTTAAACTCTTCATAGAAGTTATCTGAGACTTTAATAATCATTTCTAACTTTCTTTGCTAAGCACCGTTTATCAAATAACTGCTTAGTTTTTCTCTAGCAAATTCAAAAGGAGTTTGTTCAGCTTCTTTTTTAATATAGTTTATGAAATTTTACCTATTAGCTTCAGGGGCTAACTCCTTAAAATGTATTCTTTGACCTCATCATAGTCACCACTTTTTGGTGAACTGACAGTGAATGGCAAATATCACTAGCCTTGTCATAGAGTACACATTGTAATAATTAAGTCCAATGCTCTCTTGGCTATTTCAAATTTTCAGCAACTTTTTTCAGAACGAATCAAATATTTGTCTACTTCTCTTTCTCTGAAAGTGGACACTAACCTAATGCTCATTGTAAGAGCATAATTTAAATGTGGATTTGAAGAATGAATACGATTTTCACTTGCCAGCTCTATTTCTTTCATTCTACATTGATATTCTCTCTCTCTCTCTCTCTCTCTCTCTCTCTCTCTCTCTCTCTCTCTCTCTCTCTCTCTCTCTCTCTCTCTCTCTCTCTCTCATGTGCTCTTTTTCTAACTGTATTTTTTCTTATTGTAATTCCGTTTGTATTTCTTCTTCTTCCTGATCTAACTGCATTTTTAATTTATTTTAATTTGAATTTTTTTACTTTTAGATCAGAGTCTGATACAGACTTACTGATCGAAACAAAAAAAAAACTTTATCCAAAACATTCTTTTCTACGAAATACTGAACCAAAATATTTCTTATTTCGTTAAGGAAGCTTTCGCTACAGAAATATCGTATCTTCCAGCAAGTTGAACTAATTCATATTTTTATAAAAAATTTAATTGTTACTGGGTAGGATTTGAAAGAAAGATTTCCACTTGTGATGACACTTTAGAATAAAGCTTGTCGATCTCACTTGAGAATGGTTTATAAAAAAAAACGAGGAATTCAAATTTTAAAAATATATTTTAGCCAAAATTCAAATCTTTCAGACGAGCTACCCAATTCTTTGTTACGAGTTTAGGCTCTAATAAACAGATGCACAGAAAGAATGAAAACAACAAGCTTTGTAAAATTTAACAAATAATTTTTTTTCTGTAAAAAGATTGTAAAAGTGGAAATAGAACTGACAGTTTTAAGAATAAAATCCAAACAAAATCCAAGAATAATCCACGAATTTAATTACAAAAGTCCTAGTAATGAAAAGTTTTATTAGATTCAGGTTCGATTCCTGTTGAAAAATCCAAGATGGAAGACAATGACGAATGCTGAGGTCTGGTTTGTGCTCATCTACAGTTACTTGTAGAAACGCAATATTTAACAATCCGGATGGCCCCAATCTTCGGAAAGCGAGGTTGATCCCAAAATAGTAACATTATTGTTTGCTTTCGCTTGATAAAGGTCTACAGAAAACTGACGAATGCAACCCTTTAGTTTCTTTAGAGATTTGACTCGTGCAGGCCCGTATATTCTATAGGAAACTACTTTGCAGGCCATTACTTTCTATAGGAAGTAGCTTTAATATATATATATATATATATATATATATATATATATATATATATATATATATATATATATAGAGAGAGAGAGAGAGAGAGAGAGAGAGAGAGAGAGAGAGAGAGAGAGAGAGAGAGAGGAGAGCGTTGGCATAGTGGTTCTGTCTTTTCTGCTCCATGCAGGGCTGTATTTTCCATAAAATATTGCATTCATCTAAAATTAATGTGGGGAAATATTAAACTCTCTCTCTCTCTCTCTCTCTCTCTCTCTCTCTCTCTCTCTCTCTCTCTCTCAAAATATGAGACCTTGTAAATGATACGATATGATCAGGAATAGCTATCAAAATAATGCGACTTGTTACTTTACAAAAAGGTACGACCCTCGTAATCCACTATAACTACTTTATTTGTATTGTTGTCCATAAAATATATCCGGAAGTTTTCTATGAAGTTTTCAGTTTACCGACTTCCGCCATAGTCCATTATATTTTGTACCTAATAATAAACCAATCGCTGAATAACACAAGATTTCAATACTGCCATTAATCATCGAATGAATGAATGATTAAGTAAAGTGAACCGGCCACGAAAGTCATTATTCACTGTTTTATCTTTCGAAAGAAAGTTATTTAATTTTTGCCGTGGGGTAAGGAATGGTGCCACATCCCCACGGGCGTTTATACACACATAGTGTGCTATTTAATTTGGTCGTCATGTCGCGACCCTATTGAGGGACTATCGACATGAATGTAGGACCTGGGTGAGTGGGAATAGATCAAACACGCACTCAAACCTATCAACCAATCGGAAGGAGTGTACTAGAGGTGCAATGGCACCAAATAATGACTGGTGAAAAATGGTTTTCACGTCTCGTCATGTTGAGGGTTTCTGGTCGCGAGAAAGGAGAAAAGGGTCCAATGAGCCAGCCCATGTATGTCGACAGCCATTAAACGCCCTAGCCATACTTATTTCAAATCAGGCGCAGTTTCATTAATGGACGGAAAATACACCAACAATGTGCAAGCCACCTGTGAAATTCAATCAAATTTTGTGTTTTTGAAGATTGTTTCTAACTCCTAGCATACTAATGTTTCTAGTACCCAGTCTACGTGTTTTAAGTCCCTAACAGTTTTAATTATTGAATACCTGTGCAACATATGTAGGTTGGTCACTGTGGTTATATGGATTGTGAATTTTGTTTGGCGATGTTTGAAATGGATCAAGTTAGGTTTCTAGAAAGAGCTTTGTCAAATAGAGCTTTCGTACCAAATGAGAGCTCTGTAATGGCTAAATGGCAGTAGCCCTTAGAAGGGCTTTTTGATGGAGGGTTACGTAATGGTAACCAGTCTTCCTTCATTATGGGTTGTTTGCTCCGGAGTCCTCCTGTCGTCTCTTGTTCCTTGGGCCTCCCTTCATCTTGATTGTCAGCACCGGTGTCCTCCTCTCTTCTGGGTATCTATATCTAAAATTGTCCCTATCAATTTGGAAATACTCTGTGCTATTGTTACCGATACCACCTTGTATTTCTGATTTAGTTTTAAGGAGAATACTGGCTAATTGGTATTTGAATGCACCCTTTTGTTGTTGTACCTGATGTTATTTTCTTAAATGCTTTAATGTTTATTTCTGTATCTTTTGTTATCCTTGATGCTTCATCTAATTCTATTTGGTTGTTTTAAGTGTGTAGCCCCGCCAAATGATTGGTCAATGAACCCATGTAACCTTCTTGTGGGGCTGCAATTTACTTCTTAAGGTTATTATAAATTTCAGAATCAGTGTTATTTAGGCGTTTTAGTAGCCCGTCAAAATGATTGGTCAATGAACCCATGTGACCTCTTTGTGGGGCTACAATTTACTTCTTAAGGTGATTATAAGTTTCAGAATTAGTTTGTTAATTAGGTGTTTTAGTAGCCCGTCAAATGATTGGTCAATGAACCTATGTGGCCTCATTGTGGGGCTACATATTGCTCCTTAAGGTTGTTATACATTTTAGAACTTTCGATTTATTTAGGTGTTTAGGCGAGGTTTCTATATTTTTAAAATTAGCCCTGTTGTTTTAAGCAGTTCAATTATATTTTTTAATGTTCCTTGAGGATTGGTGTTAGTTAATTGGATTACTTCTGAGTATATACTTGGTGCGGCTATGTTTAGTTGTTTGGATCTAAATTTGTCCCTTTCCTTTTTGTGTTTTTTACAATTGTTGAAGATATGGTGTAAATCTTCTGGGGTGTTACAATTGTGGCAATTAATTTTATGTGGGAAGGGACCTGTGTATTTTCTAAAGCTGTTTGCCAGCTTGGTTTTTCCTATTATTATTCTATTTATTTATGATTGTTCATAACCTGTGCACCTGGGTGGTTTTATCACTCTACTAACGTCCTTAATGATGTTGTATAATATTCTCCCTTGTTTATTTATGTCCCAATCGGTTTGCCATTTTTGATTAATCATTGTGTTAATTAAACTATATAGTTCAGTTTGGCTATATTTAAGTGGCATGTAATTAGGTTCGTCGAGTTTGTTTTTAGCAAGCTGGTCTGCTAACTCATTACCTTTGATGTCAATGTAAGATGGAATCCACATAAATTCTATTACTAGTTTATTTGAATTTATGGTTTTCAGTATTAGGTTAATTTGTTTTAAGAAATTTTCTCTAGATTTTGTGGAGTTATTTTGGATTGAGGTTAGGACGCTTAGCGAGTCGCTAATAATCACAGTCTTATTCGGTTTATTTTCCTCAATCCACTTTAATGCTTCTAAGATGGCCCAAAGTTCAGCTTTATAAATGGAGCAGTGGTCGGGTAGACGTCTGCCCATTTGAATATTATGTTCTGGTATGACCATTGCTGCAGCTGTTTTGAAAGGATTTGTTATTTTTGAGCCATCCGTGTAAATTTTTGTAAAATTTTGATATTGATTATTTATTATTTCTAATGCTAATGTTTTAAAATAGTTTGGTTTTCCTTGTTTCCTTTATCTGATAGGTTCTTTGTCGTACGTTATGTTCTTTTCTACTTGGAATATGTCTATTGGAAGTTTAGTTTTTAATTCATGAGCTAGTTTTCCCATGGAGGTGGTGTTTTTGAGAGTTTTTCTAAAGGGGGTATTGCATTTGTTGCTAGCCAGGTACGTGGGTGCGTTTTTTCATGGGGTGACAATTGGGCTGCATATTTTAAGATGAGTTCCTGTCTTCTAAGATGTAGTGGCAGTTCCCCTGTTAATCATCGCCGTTGTCATTTTCTGTACATGGTTGTCGTACGTTTGAATCACTAATGTGTTGGTTATACGTTTGAATCCCTACTGTACAGGCTTGTTGTACGTTTGAAGCACTACTGTACAGGTTTGTTGTACGTTTGAAGCAGTACTGTACAGGCTTGTACGTTTGGATCAAATTTGTACAGCGTTATTTAATTTTCCGTGTTATTCAATACTACGGAAGTTTCAGTAACAAACAACAACAGCTAGATGAAGAAATGTACATCGAACGGTTCATATATAGCCGATTGGCTTATCTATAAATGGTTGGCTCATTTCACGACATTATCAAAATGGGTCATTGATCTAAATTAATTAATGTCACTGTTTGCTATTTATCACAAACGATCCGAGGATCTACAACATAAAAAAAACCCGACCTCATGCAGTCACGTTTTAGATGAAAGTGTTACAATCGATATCAACATAAACTAGCAAAGCAACTTAAATGCAAACTCCGACAGCTCACCCTCATAGCAAGCGAGAATACTGTATGGTGTACTGCCTGGACTTAATGTAGACAGCCAACGACAAAGAATGCTAATCTATTTATATTTGTAAATATGTATATACAACTTAAATAATTTTTATTTAAGAAAACAACGTAAAATGTTAAGCTGTGCAACAATTTGTGTAAAATGTAACGGATGTTACCTTTGCAGTAACGTGACTCGGTATAATTTGTGTAAAATGTAACGGATGTTACCTTTGCAGTAACGTGACTCGGTATAATTTGTGTAAAATGTAACGGATGTTACCTTTGCAGTAACGTGACTCGGTATAATTTGTGTAAAATGTAACGGATGTTACCTTTGCAGTAACGTGACTCGGTATAATTTGTGTAAAATGTAACGGATGTTACCTTTGCAGTAACGTGACTCGGTATAATTTGTGTAAAATTAGCGATTGTTACACATACTAATGGTGATGAAATTTAAACCTATCATATTCCCGAGTTTATTTCGTAAAGAGAACTTTTGTTCTGTGACATAAGTTTATTTCGTTTTATTATGATCAAAAGTATACGATATTAATTATGGTTGAGCAACCATCTAAGAGTTTGTCTTTCCTAGTTTCGAGTCTACATCCAGATGCATTTTTATTTCCCTTATACAATCTAGGTTGCCAGCATTCCTATGCCTAAAAAGTATTCTGCATCCCGATTTCACCACAGCCCCGTCATGAATATTTGATTAAAGTTGACTGTAGATTTCGACATTAAGTAGATGCAGTTTAATTTGTTCTACAGTATTTTATAAAAGTGGATGTATGTGTTTTAAACAGGCCGAGTTTGGTGGTAAAGAAATACTAACCGACATCGAACATGTCCGACATCTTTGTCAGGAAAGAATAGGTTAACATAGGTTAACATATCGGAACAATGGTTAGCAACTAATATAAATTCGTTCACATTGATAAACGTCTTTCCTAAATTTTCCCGTTATTGTTTCAGTTGTTTATGCTTCCAACATCAAACAACACCCCAAGATCCTGTCAGGAGAATGGACGGAAGAGAAAGCTTTGAAACAATTCCTGGACACGATTGATTCCCCCGAGTGCCCGGATGGAAAGGTCACGCGGGAGGAGTTTATGAACTATTACTCCGGGGTCAGCTCCATGGTAGAAGATGACGCTTACTTTGATCTTACAATGCGCAGTTGCTTTGCGCTTCCACCCAAGGGTACAACCCATTAAATATGACAGTTTCTGAAAGCTAGAAAAACTGTTATATTTAACAGGACTAGATGTATTAAACTAACCATTTTTGTGGTCATGATCATTATATTATTAATTTATAGTTATTATAGTATATATTAATATACTTATATTAATTATTCATAGTTCTATTATGTGCTATATGATTTTTATTGCCTTTAATTGTTCAAGAAATGATTGATTTTCCCGTATTCCCTATTCCCATATGGTCAAACTAAAATATCGAAATAGAATGTCCGTTCTAATGTACAGTAATTCCAATTTTGAAACCGACGAGACATCATGGATAAAAATTGTGTAATCAAATGTGGACCTGCTGTTTGTCGGATTTTTTTATTCTTTACAGCAGCTCCAGTATATATATATATATATATATATATATATATATATATATATATATATATATATATATATATATATATATATATATATATATATATATATATATATATGTGTGTGTGTGTGTGTGTGTGTGTGTGTGTGTGTTTGTGTGTGTGCCTTCACCAACAAACATTCGCAATCAAATTTTTTAATTACATTTTCGAAACAAAACTAATAACTTTAATAAGTGAAAATGAGCAGCCGTGACTGCTCTGGCGACTGGTCAAGTCAAAAGGTCAAAGGCTGAATGGATCAAGGATATACATCTTAGTTATTTATTGCGATGATCATGTCCTTGTGCACCCGATATCTACTTGCTAAAATATCTTCGATAATTTCAGGTTCAAAATATCATCGATATTTTCAGGTTCACAACATTAAATGTTAAAGATTTAGTAGACATATATAACTAAAATATAGACAAACATGTTATATTTTCCCATAAATAGTTTTATATTCTCTTCGACACCTTTTCTGATAATAAACGATTCCCAGTGTACAGTTTTGAAACTAATGAATTATTTTTGTAAAATCCTTTTTTTATACTATTGTTACTTTTTATAAAGGTCCGATAATTTTCTAAAGTATCCTAGCTTGAAGAGAAATTTTGATAATGTAGTAAAACCATACCCAGCCCTGAGCAGATATTCAAATGCAGTGGAAAAATTAGTCATCAAAAATTAATATTGATTCCAATGTATTTTCCTCAGTAGGACACCCACGTGGCCGCGGACCAAATGGATCCAATTCTGTCAACATATAGTCTGAGTAAAACATGTTCGTTCTGTGCATTTTCAAAACGTTTCAAGCCAAACAAAAATCAAGCTCACGACAAAAGTCCACGAACTTTTACACATTGACCTTGACAACCTGTAATTTTTTCTAACTTGGATTCATCGACTAGACTTATAAAAGTTCCGTGACATACGTTCACGGAAAACTGATTTGACTTTTTTGTAGTTTGTGCTTGATATTTTTGCTAGAATATTTCGAAAATACGGCTACTATTTCAAACCAATATCACTGACTTTGATCTTCTTGCGTATTATTTAGGATGAATGATGATAAAATTGAGGCTATTCTGATCACATCACAAAAAGGTCAAAACACAGCTGCTCGGATCATCTTTAGAGTACCTCGATCAGATCACACCTCACCACTGTTCTGTACCCTACCTACACTGGCTATCAATTCGATACATAATCAAACATAAAATTTGTTCTCTGTGCTATGTTTCACTGACAGACTCTAGTCCAACATACCTATCTGGCCCATGTGTACACACCAGCAAGATACTTACTCTTCTCTTCTGACAATCGTATACTCATTGTTCCCACTATGAAAACAAAGTTATATGGACAACGTTTTTTAATTTGCATACCAGGGCCCGGCGATGTGGAATGAATTGCCCGTTGAAATTAGACACAAAGACACAGTGGTCCCTTTCAAGAGTGCTCTTAAGACTCACCTTTTTCGATTGCAAGAACAAACTTAGAGACCTAATAATGTTTTGTATCTTATATGTTTTCAGCATGTTTTTATGTTTTCCAATTTCATGGTTTTTGTCATTTGTTTTTCTGTAGTGTAGTCATATCATTATAGATGTTGTAAAGCGCTTAGAGCTTCTAAAGATATATAAAGTCCTCATTATTATTATTATTATTATTATTATTATTATTTAACAACAGCGCTGGGTCTATGGCGTTTTCATATAGGTGAGTTTGTATTACCGTGCAGCCGTACTAATCAACACTTGCTAATGTGAACCCTTACAATGTACATGTGTAACCATACAGAAACACATTTACTGATGTGGTTCCTTATAATGTACATGTGCAACCATACATATACACATTTACTCATGTGGTCCCTTAAAATGTACATGTGCAACCATTCAAATACACATTTGCTTATGTGGTCACTTACAATGTACATGTACAACCATACAGATACACATATACTTATGTGGTCCCATACAATGTACAAATGCAGGCTTACTGATTCACACTTACTGTTTGTAGACCACTACAATATAGCTGTGCAGCTTTAGTAATTCACAGTTAATATATGTGTCACTGTATGTATATTTGAAAAATATTTTTCTTTCTTTCTTGACATTTGTTTTATTATAAAAAAGACCCTTACTGTTTTTGCCTTAACAAAGTCAAGAATTTTTAAGACTTCTGAAATCAATTTCTTTAAATAAAATCAAAGAAAAATATTCATATAGTCATTATCTATGTCTTATGCCGAACAATGTAATTTGCACTTTAATAAATATTCTAAGCTGACTACAAGGAATTTGCTTGGTTTTTATTTAAAAAAACTGGAAACCCACAAATCCAGACTCATCAAACACTAAATATTGGAGGTGGAGAGGAGGTTTTACTAACCCTTTTCAACACCTGATTGGATGTACATGGCGTCCAGTATATTTTGGTGGAGAAAAAACCTGGGAGGAACCACCGACAAACAAGAAACTACTGGTAAGTTGTTGTTGTTACATGCTCATGTTAGTCAAGCGGATACTCAAACTCAAAGACAATGGTGATACAAGTCAGTGATCTGTAAAGGTGAACACATGAGACCACTCGTCCACTAGTGACCCCGCACTGAATATTCGACACTGAATTAAAATACACGCATAAAACTCGGGGAAATGCATAACACGGCACAGTATCGACGCGCGTTAGCCACATATATCTGATATTTCGATTTTACTCACGCAGTTGTCTGATACTTTTCATTAATTTAGTTTAGCTAAATAGATCTTATATTTGCTTGAAAAGTCGGTAGGTTGGTTGGTTGATTGTGGATTGTATGGCCCACCCCACCGTAATGCTGTATAGCGCTACCGAAAGATTATATGGTAAAATAGTATGGATCAAAAAGGTTTATTATCAACGAGCAATAAAATCACAAAAACACGATGAAAAGAGAGACCTTAAGATGAAGGGTAGAGTATACTCCAAAATACTTCTGAAGTTCATGTAGAGTCGAACAGGAAACGTGGTGAATATTTTATTTTGGACATATATGGAACTGATAGGTTATTCATAACAACATGTATTGTAATATCAACAACTTTTATCGTAATAACACTCACATATTCTGTACAGATAGCAGAAACAAAAGAAAAGAAAAAAGAAGAAAAAGAACAATAAAACTACAAATCTAAAAAACAATGAATACAGCTAGTTTTGCTTTAAAATCATACATTAAGTGGACTAAAATTAATCTTAATGAAAGAGATATTTTTTAAAAAAAGAGTTTGCTCAAGACATCTAAATCAAAACATTCTAAGCAAGGGATGGAGGTACGATGTGTCTCGTCTACCCCAATGTTTATCATTTAAACTGAAACACAATGTTCCGTTGTTTGCTTCCAAAGTATTAATTACATTTTACCATTCCAATGGGAACACGATGTTTGATTATTTCCGTCCAAAGTGACAATTACAATGTACTCATGAAAGTTGTAAATACTGATAAAAAATTAACAATATGGACATTGTCAACGCTGATAAACAAGAAACTTAATAATGTTGACACCATCAATGCCGCCATAGAAATAACATATACATGCCTCTTACTTGCAACACGAGAAGGGGCCCCGAGTGGCCGACTGGTCTAAAGCGCTCTCCGTTACGGATCACTGCCATCTCACCTCTGTCTGCGTGGGTTCGAGTCTAAGATTCGGCTAATGTAGTTATGTGAGAAAGCTTGCCAGTAGCTTCTCGTGAGTCGGTGGTCTTTTCCGTTGATTTTCCCGGGTTCTTCCTCCACCAATAATACTGGCCGCCATGTATAGCCTATCGTGTGCTGAAAAATGGCGTTAAACACTACAACAACAACAACAGCAACAACACGAGACAGACCAGTCATTACAAGGTATCAATGTGCATTCGAAGCGTACATTATATCAGAGAGACTAGATGCACAACGGCCTAGCTACCTTTGAAACAAAGTTTCAATGTTTCTGTATCATAAGCCATAGGTTCATGTCGAGAAATAAATTAAAACAAGGAGCTTTCCAGATAATACCATATATAAAATAGTATTTCTGAATACTTTCGGACACTAATGACAATAATAATATATGGACATATTATTAATGGATATAGTGATACTAGTTTCTATTCAGAGCCTTTAATATGTCATACCAACAGGTCAAAAAAATATTTCTTTAATATTTTAAAAGAAGCAAGGTAATTTGAATTATGTATCCATAGTGGTATGGCATTGTATAAAGTAGGTGCTGATACAGTAAATAAGCTTTTGTAACAATTAGTTTTCGACTACGGAATCTGGAGATCGTTGTTAGTCGTCGATCGGAGATTACACTTAGTATTTGATAATCTTAGTTCAGTTAGGTTAGAGAGATAATCTGGAGAAAGACCGTTTAAAGACTTATATGTCATGATTCCTTTCAAATAAAGAATAAGATTTTGTACAGGTAGCCATTGCAAACATGAAAACAAAACATTCAAGGAAGTCATAACAGGAAGTTTCAGTATTATTCGGGTGCTCGATTCTGGACAGATTATAATGTGCTTTCCATATAGCATGACCTTAATTTATCAGTTGTAGTATATAAAATGAAGGAAAAAAAAGTTCAAGTTATTGGGGAGGTAGAAATTGTACATATGTGATCGATTTATGCATTCCAGGTGTGATGTTGATCAATGTAGACACCAATTAGTTCCTTATTTTTGACAATAGATACGTCTAAGCCATTTTGAGTTAGAAGTATTAAGTAGATAGACGTTGCCTTGTTCTGATTGTCATAAATTTCGTTTTAGACATATTAACATGCCTTTTATTTTGATGACACCAAACTAATATGTTGTTGAAGTCGATTTGTAGAGTATTTTTAATGAAATCTAGAGATTTGTGAGATAAATGCGATATAGAGTCGTCAGCAAAAAAGATATGTTAGAGTGCGCAAGATAAAAGGTTACGTCATTGATAAATTGTAGATAAAAAGAGGCTCTAATATAGATCATTGAGGAACAGCACTTACGATATGACTTGATTCAGAAGTATTTTTACCTGTGCAAACAACCTGATGTCTATTAGTGAAATACTACGTCAATCAGGCAACTGAGTTTGGAGAAAAATTGTAGGTTAAAAGTTTTTTTTTTTTTAAAAAATGAACACCGAACGGTTAACCAAATCGAATACTTTTTTAAAATCAATGAAGATTGCTCCAGTATGTTTGCATGATCATACTACTTGTAGCCCTTTATCTATAAGTTTTTTTCAGTGCAGTTTGACATGAATGATTCTATGAAAACCTGATTGTGATTTATGTAAGAGTTTTAACTTGGGGTTAACTCAAATAACCAATGACGCATTGAGGTTAACCCAAAAACCAACGACGCCTTGTGGTAAACTCAAGAAAGCATTTGAAATATGAATGAAAAGTTGATAATATGTCAAAAAGCAAAAGAAATATATAAAATACCAGCAAAAATATAAATGAGAAATAGCAGGTTCTTAATATTTAAGTGTACTTAAATGTTGTATTTTACTTACACAATTGTCCAGTGGATATTTTGCATTCTTCTGGACATTTCCAAAGAATCTTCTTTCTCTGTTTGCTTCAAAATAACACCTTAAGAAGAATTACATAATATGTCCCCGAATAATTCTGATTTACATTTGTAACCCAAAACGACATGTAGCAAATTTGTACCGTACTTGACAGCACATGAAACTACCGAGACAATCACAGCAACTACTACTGTATCAGCGAACATTATTCATTGTGCACATAGTAGAAAATTCGCTGTAGTAAACTGAATCCAAAATCGACAAATCACATCAGATGATAGTCCACCAAATAAAGAATGTAACTTTTATTCTTAGAAATAGTACGGTGACACATTTGGCAACAGTTAATGGTGCACTCTTTCACGCCAGCCATATTGTTCACAACTTACATCAGTTTATGTTGTTCAGAAAAGTGTAGTGATATTTATAAAATGTAGCGTAGCAAAATATGTATTCAAAATGTAAAGGGTATAAATATGTAGCAGAAAAAAGTACGAAACTCTATCGGATGAGAAACCATGGTGAGTTTTAAAATTTTGTGGACCGATCAATGCGGTGAAATGGAAGATTGCAGTGGGCGAGAAATTGTAGCAGATAAGAAAATGCAATCAATCGTAGCGGATGAGAAGGTGTAGTGAGACTCAAAAGATGTAGTGGAACAATAAATATAGTGACAATGAAAATCGTAGATGGTAAAAAAATGTAAGAAAACTTAGCGGCTTGGAAAGTGTGGTGAGATTTAAAAATATTGCAGACCAATAAATGTAATGAAAAAACGCTATATTAAAGATAATGTAGCAGATAAGAAAATGCAGTAGAAAAGAAATTTTAAAGGTTAAATAAAATGGTAAAAAAATAAAATAAGGCAGCTTAGAAAAGTGAGAGAAAATTGAAATGATTATTTAAAACAATGGAATGAATGAGAAATAAAGCAACGGAAAGTTATTTCATGGAATTTAAAAAAAAAACTGTTTAAAGATGTCTGCGGTTGGATGTAAAGACCTTGATGCCACTGTTCCACATATCGTCTTGTGTTTCATCTAGTGTCTACATTGAATGAAGAAACACTGCTTTTAATTTGAAAACATCGGCTTTAATCAAATGTATGGATAAAAAACAGATTGGCTATATGCTTGGATAAATATTAAACTTACCGAACAAAGAATCCAACTATCATTTAACTCTGTGGGTGAAAGCTGAATGTTATGTATATTTAATTATACACTTAAATTTTGTCCTTGATTGTAAGTTATACTTTAGACAATGCCAACAGCATGATTACATAGTTAACTATTGTATATGATTGTTGACAATTAGATTGGAATTACATTTGGAATGATTCACATCTAGGTCAATGGAAAATGTGTATAAATAAGAATTTGATAAACGAACATTCCATTCCTGTTTTAAAACAATATTTAGGAGTCCATTTGATTTTCTAAAAAAAAATAGTTTACGTTTGTTTTTAGATATAATTCGAAATGAATTTAAAATATTCAGTGGAATTACTAAAGTGTTCATTCACTTTTTGATTTATGTACGATTCTTTGGATTATTGTGAACTCATTCAAAATACGTTCTTTAATGCAGCATTGTGGTATATCAGGACATTCAAGAGAATTCATTCGGAACATGATTTATTCTAGACTTGTGATAAGACATTTAGAATCATTAGTGATTTCATTCACAAGAATTTAAATGTTTATTAAATTTTCACTTTGTTTTTTAGAGAAATACTTTTTTTGTCGATTTTAGTTAAATTGTCAAATTCACTTTCTTTCTGTTGCATACGTCAAGACCTAGAATTATAGTACGGGGTATCAAAATTTTGTATGCCTAATGTAGGCAAACGGAATGTCATAGTTCCGTTCATTGGAAGCAAACAAAAAATGACCATTTTAAACCTGCTTAATATAAGTATGTCGTTAAGTATTTGTTATTACTTAATCAGAAAGTCTAGACGACGTCTCGTTATCAACTGCAACGTGAGCAATACTTTAAGGCTTTCGAAACCATATGATTTCTTCAATTTAATTCCCTACAAGGATGCAGGAATACATTTGAAAAATTACAGGTGCGGATATTTAATATTCTTATGTTGTTTACTTTCAAACATGTTAAAATACATTTTATTGTCATTTGTAAGCAAAAGGGGATTGAACTCTAGTTGTCCAGCTCATCTAGGTCCTTCCTAAAATAAACAAATTGATTAAAAGATGACATTAGTTTAACAAAAGTAAAAGAGATTAAACATATAGGTATGTCGTTAAATCAATAAGCTAGTAGAGGGAGACAAAGAAGGAGGACATGGGAGAAGAGTGAATACCTCAGTTTGATTGTCAATGTTGCCCATTTCGTTTACTTTATAAATATTTTACTTGGAATAAAATTGTAAAAGTAAAAACATCAAATTTTGTTGATATATTTCAGCACATTTACGAGTGTCAATTTGTTCTTATTTAGTTCGACTTCACCTTTCAATAATAAATCTAGAATTACACAACGAGTGTTTTGAAAGACATAACAACAAAGCTGTGATCTTTGGGGATTAAACAGTGTTATTTTCAGCACCAATCATAAGAATTTAGCCAGTGGTTATTCTGCCCAAAATTGACCAGTTTGGACGGGATTATTACAAGTATCACCGAGTCTCTTTGCGCTTCCGTTCGTGTTTTGAAGCAACCCTGTAAATCGGAAAGCACGAGACGATGTTGTTTGATCTACGACTGTCACATGAAAAGGAAATTAACATACATTCACTTACCTGTCTTTCACCTACAATGACATTTACGTTTGATTACTCTTGTGAAAACCAAATGATGTTTTCTCCATCAAATTAGTAAACAAGTTCTCTTCTAGAGCATTCTAAGGCTAAATCTTGACCTGAAAGGATTTTACCTATTTATAACTTACAAACAAGACCCCCCCCCCAAAAAAAAAAAAAAAAACAACCAAAAACACACCAACATCAACACCTGAATAAAACCCCCAAAATAAATAGGCACCTTCAAGAACCTGCTAAAATGCCTTGTCAAGATATTTACATTTTCTTAAAGAACACTCTACAATCATGGCAAAAGCTAGCTATTTAACATGTTTACAAATGACCCTAACAATATACAATTATGGAGACAAGTTAAACACAAAATATAGATATACTGAACAGTAAACTAATTTTGCATGCTTTTCTTTAAATATTCAAACAAATTTTCGCAATGCACTCAGTGCTATTTTCTGAAAGTCCACTTATGAAATTATTAAATAGGCACAATAAATATACTGTGTCTAAAAGATGAATTCTTGATAGATCAGCAACTAAGCTTACTGCAATGTAGTCTGTCAGCGTTATGCAGACATACAATAACCTAACCACATTTCACAACTCAACGAAATCTTCAAAGATCATTTGCTGAAAGGTAGACTAAGCAAATATAGCAATTACAACCTCTAGACAGGCATTTAGTGGTTTATAGTTATAGGTCATGAACGGATTTCCTGTAATATGGTACAAGATCCTTTCAAAATATAATGGATTTCTGTAACTTCTGGCCCTAATTAAGCAAGCTGATACCAATTGGGTAAGCTTGGTTATTTAATATTCCTACCAGTTATGTCACGCATATTGCCAAGAAAAGTTAAACAAAACCCACGCAACTTCTAAATGTGTACATACGTACAAGCAGGGAAGTAATGCTTCCTAGTTGTTTTGTGTTCTTCATGATTTTTTTTTTTACCACACCTCAAAATGTGCAAATGCAGCCTTTTCATTGGTCAGAATAATTTCAAGGAAGATTTTAAATCAGGTAAAGCTTTATAGTTGCAGTTGTAGAGTTTAACGCCATTTTTCAGCACACGATAGGCCATACATGGCGGCCAGTATTATTGGTGGAGGAAGAACCCGGGAAACTCCCCGTTAAGAACAACTCGCAAGCTTTCTCACATAACTACATTAGCCGAAGTTTAGACTCGAACCCATGCAGACAGAGTTTAGATGGCAGTGATCCGTAGTGGAGAGCGCTTTAGATCACTCGGGGCCCGGGTAAAGCTTTATAATAATGGGACCAAAGACTGTATTGTTCATGGCGTCATTTGCAGTGATAGATATGGCTCTTTGCCGGTCACATTTGTGTCGTATTCACTGTTCAATACAATTGCTTTGGCCCTAAGCAATGGTCATTAGAATTGCTTGTGTCCTAAGTACTTTTGCATGTTCTGACTTTTGCATGTTCTGATTACACACCACATCATTTCTCCAATATTGAAGCCCCCCCCCCCCTCCACGCAAGTTCAATTTGTGACAAAGTTGGTTCAACATTATGTTTTAGATTAATTTGTGTAAACATCTTTCCTCATTTTGGAACGGCAGCTACATTTTATGGAGAAATGGTATACATCGCATAAATTGAAATACCTTTCATTTCAAGAAAGGTTTAGGGGCCTCGAGTGTCCGAGTGGTCTAAAGTGCTCTCCGTTACGGGTCACTGCCATCTCACCTCTGTCTGCGTGGGTTCCAGTCTAAGATTCGGCTAATGTAGTTATGTGAGAAAGCTTGCCAATAGCTTCTCGTCGGTCGGTGGTTATTTCCGAGGGTTTTCCCGGGTTATTCCTCCACCATTAATACTGGCCGCCATGTATAGCCTATCGTGTGCTGAAAAATGGCGTTAAACCCTACAACAACAACAACCAGAAAGGTTTTGGTCGAATTCTTTTTGATGGTTTTGACGAATGAGTTTACAGGATGTTTTATTTTTAGTAATGGTAGCCATTCTATAGGGCAAATCGGCATATATACATACAATTGAAAGACCTTGATACACTGATACATTCTGTCCAAACTCTGTTATTTATACATTTGTTATTAAACCCATATCTATTGTTGTAACAAAAGCCTTTTTTATGATCGATTGGCATACGTTGAAAACAATTGTAAAGCCCTGCATGCTAGAATGCTTTCTGAAAAGTTTGATCAAATTCTGTTGAATGGGTTTCACTAAGTTGTTATAAGATTTTTGTTTTCATTTTGAGTAATGACAGCCATAATTTATTACAGATCAGCATCGTGTGTACATGTCTGAACGGCTTCCTTGCTAGTATATATATTCTGTCTAATCTGATCAAATTGTGTTGATCAGTTTTTGTGCGAGGTCTATTTAAGTTTTCTTTTATTATAAAGAATATATTTTTAGTAATGGTGGCATATTTTACGGTGGATTTTTTTAAAAATATTTTAAAATGTTTTAAGTAATGGTGGCCTATTTAAAGGAGGATGAACATCATTTGTAAAGACTTGAAAGGCCTTCGTGCAAGTATGCTCACTGACAGATTTTGTATTATTCTATTCAGCTGGTAGGTCAAAGTCGGGCAAAGACTTATCTGTATTTGGTAACTATGGCAACATTTGATGATGGTTAGGCATCAATAGTTAGTTTACTTGTTGCTTGTTAAAGGTTTTCATTGTAGGATGCTATGTCAGATTTATAAAATTGTGTTCTTTATTTTTATTCTGGAAGATAATCATGACATATTAATCTATTTTTTAGAAACGGTGTCCATATTTGAATGCGAATCAGCATTAGTTGCACCGACTTGAAAGGCTTTTATTTCAGAATGTTCAGTACTAAGTTTGGTTCAAAGTGGTTGTGTCGTTTCTGAGAAGATTAAGTCTCCAACTGTTGACAGTGGAAGGACAGGTTTATGATTTGTAGCAAAATGTGGCAATATTGGATGACAGATGAGAATCGTTTAAACAGACTTAAAGGGTCTTCATACTAGGCTGCTTTTTGCCTTTTTCGAAATTCGGTTTTGCGTTTTTGTAGAGTAAATTAAAGGTTTTTCTATGTTTAGTATTAGTAGCCATATTTGATTGTGGATCGGCACAATTTGCACGCTTTTTATGTTAGCATGAAATGTACTCCGTGCTAAGCTAGGTTAAAATGGATCTAGCAGTTTTTGACAAGTTGAAAATGCAACCAGGCGCCAAATCGATGCTGCACGACACACGCCAAAGAGCTATATTATAAACTAGCTTTGTATTATGTCCAAGTGAGCTGAAAATAACAAATTAAACAGCTATAGATCTTTTAACATGTTACAACCAATGTTCCCTCTAAGTGAATGGTAGATGTGCGCAATGCTCGCTGCATTGTGCAACCATTACAGAGATGAGCAAACTTAAATGCTGGATTGACAATTCAGCTGTGCTGGAATGTCTGAGCAGGTGCGCGCGCGCAGCTTAGAGGGAATGTTGGTTACGTTTCTATAATATAATGGTAAGGTTGGCAAGATTTATAGAATAATCAATTGATTAATCTATTTCAGGTATAACTAATATTCAACTTTCAACATTACATTTTTTTCAAATTGCACAATTTACTGTATTTTTTGTTTAAAAATGCTCAATTTACTATGTGTTTTTGTTTCAAATTTCACAATTTACTGTGTTTTTGTTTCAAATTGCACAATTTACTGTGTTTTTGCAATTAATTGTGCTTTTTAAATCCTCTCAAGATGCGAACTAGATCGGTTTATCATCAAGACGTTAATTATGCCAATTTAAATGCGCCAGTTGGCATATTGACCAAGACCAGTTCAAGCTGCCTTAGATTACATGGTTCTATCTGAGAGGATGAAACCTATGTGATCAAGTACATTGATTCAAACGTGCAGGTGTTATCAGAAACTTGAATCAACACAATCGTTTATATTGATCTAACAACATGAATAAAATAAAACTGTTTGCTAATATTGTGCACCATCCTGTCGTCTAAGGACTATATTTAGCGGAATCCCCAGATGGACTCGGGTTACAATTATTACTTCCGGTTTAGTACCCACGAATAGTCTCAGTCCATTTTTAGAGGTTTTATTTCTCTCACATTTTGGTGCTCACAAGAGTTAGATTTAGTCATTCTCAGTATTTATTTAAAGGTAATACTTTAAAAAAAAAATTATCGAGTTTTAGCATTAAGGTGTTGTTGTCTGTGTATTTTTCGACGACAGTGCATATATAATAGAGGAACAACTAACTGAAAATAGAGTATACATTGTTACATTTTTACATCTTTCCTCCCTCATATTTTGGCTCTAAGATGAGAAAGCAGAATTGACGCGTCAGAATCTATATATTCTTAAACTGCAAAGATGATGATGGTGTGTTGGGGTGGTGGTGTTTGTTGCCGTTATTGTTCGGAAAACGGAAGATTATACATCAATTCCAAAATATCTTACACAAGCACAAGAAAAGTAAAGATTTCATATAATCTATGAAATTTACAAATTTGAGAAAAATAGGGGTGAAAGTATATGTAAATTGAAAAATGACAAAACTAAAGCAACATCTCACGTCAAGTCTCGAGACACCGCCGGCCAAACCTTAAGAGGTATCTTAACGGAAGCAGATATCATTATGATTTAATTCAAAACGATTTTATAAGAAACTTCAGTGTATGTGCGTGCGTGTGTTGGTGATGTTTTTGTGTAGAGAGAGAGAGAGAGAGAGAGAGAGAGAGAGAGAGAGAGAGAGAATTACGGCGGAGATAGATATCTTAATCCTACTTTAAAAAAACGTTTGTTTATGATATATTTTCGTTATGAAATTTCAAGAAAACACATCATTTAGAAAAATCGCCAAGAAAATCAATCTACATATCATTTGGCAAAATATCACAAGATTAGCTTTCTACTAAAATCCTTGTTTTCCAAAACGTAGATGCAAATCTCTCACATATTACATTTAAAGATTCTGTGATGTTTCTGACAATGCTGACGCCATTTATATTGATAAACAATTTAAGTCACTTTGTCAGCGATTTGGATGTGAAAATAATCTGTAAGGACTAAAAAATGAATTTTTTATGGACGAACTTTGCTCTGACTGTATTATGGAGGAAGAGGTTGATTGTTTTAAATATGTGCATATTTCTTTGTGAAATTTGTATTTCTAGGTCTGCGTTTGTATTCACAATGAAGTGTTTGACTTGGAACTTTCCTTTTTTCATACTGAAGCCCAGCATACGGTCTAGTGTTGTGGTTTTAAGTCGCACTCGTTCTGTTAGAAAATTTGATAGACTGATGGTCTTGTTATTGTAAACGTACAATTTTGTGGATCCAATATTTTCTTGTAAGGACTGTGAAATTTCTTTTAATATATCAAAGTTTACTGCTTGACACAGTCGATAGTTGCGTGTCAGTCATTCGACTTTGTGTTTCATATGCAGTTGTCCTTGTCGTTCTCTGTATTGATATTCGTAAATATTCGGCCCATCACCTACCAAAACTTACAATAATTAATGTCTTCTGGGTACTCGTCTTTCTCATTCGATGTTAGGGTGATGGCTATGAGGGCGACGAACAAACAACTGTAAAAGTAGAGGACTCAATGTTGCCAGATACATGTACCTTTTTCAATTCCCGCACGTGTACCTTTAAAAAGCAGCCCCCAAAAACCCGCCAAATTTATATATTAAAATCTAAAGAGTAAATAAGAACCATATACTTAAATTTAACAATATTATAACACTGATAACGTGATAATAGAACATCCGCCCTAAGGCTGCAGTTACCAGCATATATATGCTATTGACATGCTAGCTTAATTGAAATTTGGAATTAGAAGCGCGCTTCGTTGTTCCGTTTCCGGAATTAAAATAAAAAAATAAGTATGTGAGATAACATTTATGGAGATACATCAAGAATAATAGATTCATTAAGATTTTTAGATATTATCGTCACTAGCGCCGATGTGAAATTGAATGCGGAGAATTTAAGAGCAATTTGATGCAGCCCAAATTACAGCGACACAAATCGGAAACCAGCCACAAAAAACCACAACCCGCAATTTTTTTTTCACGCAACCAAATTTCAAAAGAAGCCTAATTGGGCGAAAAATATCGCGTATCGGGCAACTCTGAGAGGACTCGATCGCCTAAAAGTTCCAAAGCGTCACATTTGCTGCAATATTTACATTTCCTAACGCGTCAGTGGTTGAGAACTCGAGATAGGCAGCACGAAAATTTTGTATCTTATTTCTGAACAAATCACAGTACATACACAATTATATTAAGGACCAATATGTTAATGATTTGGGGCTACGTTTTGATAAGTTAATTTTATATTTCCGTCAGTCAATTACTGCATAATATATATAGCTCCGATCGATAGCAAAGTAACACCATTCTACATAGATATATTATTTGATTTTGGTTTTTCAGACGAAATAAAATAAAATATCTCAAATGAAAAGAAAATCGCATCCCCTTCACCCCAAATTAAATGATCATTACCTTAGAGTAGTTAAGGGCTTAATTTTTGCATACGTTGTAATCTAATAACTAAAATGGGATGATTAAGTTTACACTGTAGCTGACACCCTGTAAAAGACAATGTGCTGATAGTAGATAATTTTAAAAATAGAGAGTATTGATAATAAAACCTAATAATTTACTAAATTCACTATTGATATAAAATATACAAGGGAAGTTGAAGTGGGATGCCAAAGCCAAAGCAAGATATTCATCGGAGAGGGTCAGTAAATATAAATCACACTAGAATAAAACGAAAAAAGAAATATTTGTTGGACTGGCGAAATTTCGCAAAATTCAAACTTAAAAAAACTTATTCTCCTGCAAATCATAAGACACTTCATATAAATAAATAAAAATAAATAAATAAAAATAAATGAATAAACAAATAAATGAATAAATAAATAAAGAAATAAACGAATACGCATACTTAACGTAATAATATACGCTTAAAAAAATTTAAATTACACTTTTAATCCGAAATATTTCCAAACATTGAATTCGTTCCAAATATCTGTCGTAACATCCCGTTTGCACACAGTCCTGGTATACATGTATCATGTTAAACGTGTGTCTAAAGTATCATACATTTAATTATATTTGTAATATTTAAAATTAATTTGTGACAAATACAATTTAATTATATTTGTAATATTTAAAATTAATTTGTGACAAATACAACTGCTGATATGTGTTGATACAGCATGAACACCTGTATTGGACAGGCATTTTTATTACTGTTGCATTACCTGCAAGACCCCACCAAGGTTGAAACCATATGTCCACTCTCAAACCAATGATATGATTGGTCCCTACTTTGGATACAGTTCTGACATTGTCAATGTTCTGGTTGGCAAGAAAAACCAGGATTTACTCATAGAATCCATCAGGGAAGTTTTGAACAACAGTACCATCCAGCCTCAAACGACTGCAAAGATGAATGCAAATGACACTTGTATTACTTTCAACCCCCTACTGAACTACTGACTGCAAAGATGAATGCAAATGACACTTGTATTCCTTTCAACCCCCTACTGAACTACTGACTGCAAAGATGAATGCAAATGACACTTGTATTACTTTCAACCCCCTACTGAACTACTGACTGCAAAGATGAATGCAAATGACACTTGTATTACTTTCAACCCACTACTGAACTACTGACTGCAAAGATGAATGCAAATGACACTTGTATTACTTTCAACCCACTACTGAACTACTGACTGCAAAGATGAATGCAAATGACACTTGTATTACTTTCAACCCCCTACTGAACTACTGACTGCAAAGATGAATGCAAATGACACTTGTATTCCTTTCAACCCCCTACTGAACTACTGACTGCAAAGATGAATGCAAATGACACTTGTATTACTTTCAACCCACTACTGAACTACTGACTGCAAAGATGAATGCAAATGACACTTGTATTCCTTTCAACCCACTACTGAACTACTGACTGCAAAGATGAATGCAAATGACACTTGTATTACTTTCAACCCACTACTGAACTACTGACTGCAAATATGAATGCAAATGACACTTGTATTACTTTCAACCCACTACTGAACTACTGACTGCAAAGATGAATGCAAATGACACTTGTATTCCTTTCAACCCCCTACTGAACTACTGACTGCAAAGATGAATGCAAATGACACTTGTATTCCTTTCAACCCCCTACTGAACTACTGACTGCAAAGATGAATGCAAATGACACTTGTATTACTTTCAACCCACTACTGAACTACTGACTGCAAAGATGAATGCAAATGACACTTGTATTCCTTTCAACCCACTACTGAACTACTGACTGCAAAGATGAATGCAAATGACACTTGTATTACTTTCAACCCACTACTGAACTAATGACTGCAAAGATGAATGCAAATGACACTTGTATTACTTTCAACCCACTACTGAACTACTGACTGCAAAGATGAATGCAAATGACACTTGTATTACTTTCAACCCCCTACTGAACTACTGACTGCAAAGATGAATGCAAATGACACTTGTATTACTTTCAACCCCCTACTGAACTACTGACTGCAAAGATGAATGCAAATGACACTTGTATTACTTTCAACCCCCTACTGAACTACTGACTGCAAAGATGAATGCAAATGACACTTGTATTACTTTCAACCCCCTACTGAACTACTGACTGCAAAGATGAATGCAAATGACACTTGTATTACTTTCAACCCACTACTGAACTACTGACTGCAAAGATGAATGCAAATGACACTTGTATTACTTTCAACCCACTACTGAACTACTGACTGCAAAGATGAATGCAAATGACACTTGTATTACTTTCAACCCACTACTGAACTACTGACTGCAAAGATGAATGCAAATGACACTTGTATTACTTTCAACCCCCTACTGAACTACTGACTGCAAAGATGAATGCAAATGACACTTGTATTACCTTCAACCCCCTACTGAACTACTGACTGCAAAGATGAATGCAAATGACACTTGTATTACTTTCAACCCCCTACTGAACTACTGACTGCAAAGATGAATGCAAATGACACTTGTATTCCTTTCAACCCCCTACTGAACTACTGACTGCAAAGATGAATGCAAATGACACTTGTATTACTTTCAACCCCCTACTGAACTACTGACTGCAAAGATGAATGCAAATGACACTTGTATTCCTTTCAACCCCCTACTGAACTACTGACTGCAAAGATGAATGCAAATGACACTTGTATTCCTTTCAACCCACTACTGAACTACTGACTGCAAAGATGAATGCAAATGACACTTGTATTACTTTCAACCCACTACTGAACTACTGACTGCAAAGATGAATGCAAATGACACTTGTATTCCTTTCAACCCACTACTGAACTACTGACTGCAAAGATGAATGCAAATGACACTTGTATTCCTTTCAACCCACTACTGAACTACTGACTGCAAAGATGAATGCAAATGACACTTGTATTACTTTCAACCCCCTACTGAACTACTGACTGCAAAGATGAATGCAAATGACACTTGTATTACTTTCAACCCCCTACTGAACTACTGACTGCAAAGATGAATGCAAATGACACTTGTATTACTTTCAACCCCCTACTGAACTACTGACTGCAAAGATGAATGCAAATGACACTTGTATTCCTTTCAACCCACTACTGAACTACTGACTGCAAAGATGAATGCAAATGACACTTGTATTACTTTCAACCCACTACTGAACTACTGACTGCAAAGATGAATGCAAATGACACTTGTATTCCTTTCAACCCACTACTGAACTACTGACTGCAAAGATGAATGCAAATGACACTTGTATTTCTTTCAACCCACTACTGAACTACTGACTGCAAAGATGAATGCAAATGACACTTGTATTACTTTCAACCCACTACTGAACTACTGACTGCAAAGATGAATGCAAATGACACTTGTATTACTTTCAACCCACTACTGAACTACTGACTGCAAAGATGAATGCAAATGACACTTGTATTACTTTCAACCCACTACTGAACTACTGACTGCAAAGATGAATGCAAATGACACTTGTATTACTTTCAACCCACTACTGAACTACTGACTGCAAAGATGAATGCAAATGACACTTGTATTACTTTCAACCCCCTACTGAACTACTGACTGCAGCAAAGAATGCCTCTAAGTATAACTATATTCTGCCATCCAGTGATTTTAAAGACTGGGTGTAATTTCTTTTATTTAATGTTGTGATTATGTGAATCTTTTCATCTATGTGTATGTGTGTGCAATGATATTTCACAATGTTAAGTCTACCTGCTTACTTTTGCTTGCAAATCTAATAAAAAAAACTTTAAAAGAATAAAACTGATAGGCTATTTTCTTTAATTCAAATATGAATTTCCTGTCATCTTCTATAGATGTTATAGGGAAATGTAGCTTATTCTCAGTTGGATAATGTAGCCTTTTCGGGTTGCATACAGTGACCTTGGAACCTCAAAACATCCTTTTTGAGTTTCAAAAATGTACAAACTGTATTCTGCAAAGGCAAAACTGGGTCTACATCACACATAGGAATGTATTTTACACATAGAAGGATATAGAATGAGAATATGTTTTAGCCTAAAAACTACCACACCAACAAATTGAATCTTTGTTGTTAAAACATGTATGCCTCAACAGTAGATATGTCAACCTGAATGTTTAAATCCCAAAAGTAAGAAATGTATAAACATTTTAAAATTACTGTATGTGTGATTAGGGGCCCCCGAGTAGCCACATGGTCTAAAACACTCTCCATTACAGATCACTGCTGTTTCACCTCTGCGTGGGTTTGAGTCTCAGATTCAGCCAATGTGAGTATGTGAGATAGCTTGCCAATAGCTTCTCGTGGGTCGGTGGTTCGTTCCAGGGTGTTTCCCAGGTTCTTCCTCCACCATTAATACTGGCCGCCATGCATAGCCTATCTTGTGTTGAAAAATGGCATTAAACCCTACAACAACAACAACAACTGTATGTGTGATCAAGCTATCTACATTTGCATACCAAATTTCATGTCAGATTTCATTTATCTACCTGAAGTGGTTTTTGCTAAGTCATCCTAAAAAAGCTTTCGCTCAAAAAGTTGTAAAAACGTGTAACAACTTGAAGAATTGTTGTGCACTTTTTACTTCATTGTGCTAAAATGGTTTAGTTGAAAAATTACAAAATGTTCAAAACATGAAAAAATTTAAATATTTGTATTAAGCTCTGAAAATCTAATCAGGTCATCTTTGTATGCATAAAACTATGCCTGTAAAATTTTATTTTTTATTTGTTGAGTCGTGTTCGGTTAGTTTTGCTAACAAGCTTTGTGGCGTAGGTGGAGGGATAGACTGTGCCAAATCAAGGTCTTCCTCTGCAAGCAATGGGGTGGGGTTGGAGGAATGGGGTGGGGTTGGGGGAATGACAATAACGTAACAATTACAAAACATAAATAATTGAGATTGAGTAGATAATTGAGTTAAGAAAGATTACCTCAGCCATTACAAAATGAAAGGTGGTAAAATATTAAAAAAAAGTAAAGAGAATTCAAACTAATACTTCGTAACACAGTGATACTTTAAATGATTCCCTGGTTATTTGGTAAAATATTAAAAAAGTAAAGAGAATTCAAACAAATACTTCTTATCAGAGTGATTCTTTAATTAATACTCAGGTTGCTTGTTAATTTATTGAATAACATGCTTCTTGTTAAGGTTACTAGCAGATGACAATTTGCCCATTTTATCTGGACAATGGCTCTCATTTATGCGACCACCAAAAATGGACCATTTTTAACAAGGCACAAATAAGTTACAATTGATAATAACAGAATGCCTGATTTACATTCTGTTTATGTACCTTTTTAAAAAAAAAAGTATCTTGAGATTTAATGAATTTATTTCAACTATCAAGCACTATATAAATTCAACAATAAATCTGACAGCATATTATACATATGGATGGTTGCTGATGATGTCATTCAGGATCTATCTATAGGTTAATATATACCTGTCTACATGCAAATCAATTCAGGAATTCAAGATCTTTTAAAAAATTGTAAACAAATATATAATATTGTCAACAATATTAACTTTCTATTTTTAAATTTCTAGTCTTAACAGATTATGCATTTTCATAGAAAGATATTTAGAGTTTTTTTCTCTCATTTAAATGAAAGATACACAAATTCAAAGATAAAACATAAGGTATATGTTGACAGACTTTTGTATCCATATGAAGATGTCTGGATCAGAACATCAGAACATTTATGTTGACAACCTTTTGTATCCACATGAAGATGTCTGGGTCAGAACATTTATGTTGACAACCTTTTGTATCCATATGAAGATGTCAGGGTCAGAACATTTATGTTGACAACCCTTTGTATCCATATGAAGATGTCAGGGTCAGAACATTTATGTTGACAGCCCTTTTGTACCCATATGAAGATGTCTGGGTCAGAACATTTATGTTGACAACCCTTTGTATCCATATGAAGATGTCAGGGTCAGAACATTTATGTTGACAACCCTTTTGTATCCATATGAAGATGTCTGGGTCAGAACATTTATGTTGACAACCCTTTATATCCATATGAAGATGTCTGGGTCAGAACATTTATGTTGACAATCTTTTGTATCCATATGAAGATGTCTGGGTCAGAACATTTATGCTGACAATCTTTTGTATCCATATGAAGATGTCTGGGTCAGAACATTTAAGTTGATAATCTTTTGCATCCATATGAAGATGTCTGGGTCAGAACATTTATGTTGACAATCTTTTGTATCCATATGAAGATGTCTGGGTCAGAACATTTAAGTTGATAATCTTTTGCATCCATATGAAGATGTCTGGGTCAGAACATTTATGTTGACAACCTTTTGCATCCATATGAAGATGTCTGGGTCAGAACATTTATGTTGACAACCTTTTGTATCCACATGAAGATGTCTGGGTCAGAACATTTATGTTGACAACCTTTTGTATCCACATGAAGATGTGAAGGTCAGAACATTTATGTTGACAACCTTTTGTATCCATATGAAGATGTCTGGGTCAGAACATTTATGTTGACAACCTTTTGTATCCACATGAAGATGTCTGGGTCAGAACATTTATGCTGACAACCCTTTATATCCATATGAAGATGTCTGGGTCAGAACATTTATGTTGACAATCTTTTGTATCCATATGAAGATGTCTGGGTCAGAACATTTATGTTGACAATCTTTTGTATCCATATGAAGATGTCTGGGTCAGAACATTTAAGTTGACCTTTTGTATCCATGTGGATATGTCTGGGCAAGAACATGTACATTAATAGCCTTGTGAACTTGACAAATAATCCAGAATTATATTGAACGTGTCTAAATCATTTTCTTTTGTATTTATTGACATTTAATTTTGCTGCGACCATTTAAATATGTCAAATTATACACCAAAAGGCAATAATTAGATGATGACAAGAGAGAGTGCAATCACAATTATGATCCAGAGAAGTAAAAATAATTGAAAGAAGAACACAAATGGCTTAAGTAAGACCCAGCAGAGGCCGTGATATTGTGCACTTTTCAGTATGGAATATTTTGAGAAACAATATATGAAAGTGAGTTGGGTACTCATTTGTCAGTGAAACAAAGTTGTTATTGTTTAGAGTTTATGTCAATGAAAAATAAATGTTGAATTAGAAACTTATGTCTTCTGTTTGAATTTAACAGGATCGGAAATTTAGTACCAGTAAAAGTCTTATCTTGGTGATCTCATGTGTTAGTGAAAATGATTTCATATTGTGAGCTCAGGTAGCCATATGACATCCATTTGTATCTTTATGATGTGACAGTGCTTTATATTCTTAAAAAGCAATAAAAAAAATACTTGTACAATTTTAATAACTGTAATAACAGCCATGTGCAAGACACTGATGAAGTCAATGAAAAGTATTTGAAATCTTCAGTATATTTATAACCATTTATACAGTCCCATTAATTGATTGCACAGTCTTTCCATTGTGGAAAACCAATGTGATCTCAGTAATCTGTCATACTGAAAAATGCACTCATCAAGATACACTTTTCTTTGTTTCTTTCATAAGAAGAGTGTATAATCTTCAACCAAAAGCAAATTTAATGAAGTTTTAAATATTCATTCAGCTATTATTTTATAAATAATCAGTGACAGCAATAATGTAGTGTTTATTATTTTATGAACAATCAGTGACAGTGACTGCAAGTGTATGAACATCATCTGATACATTTTACATAATTTGCAATTGCCTAAACCCTTAATATTTTAATTTTTTAAAAAAATATTCCATCATTCACAAGTAATGAATAAGAAAAGAATTATTTTGTCAAGCTAAGTTTCATCATGTAGGTGTGGTAGTTGGTTAACACCGGTTATAAACAGCAAGAGGGTTGTACCTAAAACATTCGTTACTGTTGAGTATGTAACAGTAATGATCATTGTGATTAGGTTTGGTTGGGTTGCACAGATATCAATTAATTCCAGTTTCATTTAACTTAAAGCATCATACTCCATTTCATGATCTCCAAGAAGGTCTACATGGGTTCCTCCTCTTTTGTTATCTGAATATAAAAAAAACAACAACACATAAAGTTATACATTAGTAATATATATTAATATGAATTTTTAATTTGATTATTTGTTAGTTTTTAATTTTCTTTTCCATTACATGGTAACACTGTATTCTGGACTTTACCTTGTCCAAAATTGAGTTCATTCTGCTGGACCTGATCGGTTTTTAAAGAAATTTTTATTTCATTTTATGTCAACAACTAAAACATAGCTAGATAATTCTCTATGTGTATAGGCTTAATATCAGTATCTTTATTATTAGAAGTAAATATGTTTATTTGGATCAGGGTTTTGGACTTCCTAAGTGAATTTTACAGGTTATGGTTTTGATTTTGTAAACATCAGGATCATTCTAGACAGGTTTTTTCTCTCATTAGGTAATGTTTTTTTTAATAGAAAATGCTAATTGTGACCCGAGTCAAGTAGAGAACAATATAATCTTGTGATTGTGAGCACTTGGTAATTCATGCTTTAACATGTAGCACTTTTAAGTTGTATTATATGTTGTGACCAGGAGTTCTTGGCTTGAATATTTTTTCCCTTCAACTTATTGAATTCAATTGATTTTCCCTGGAAATACAAAAATGCTCCAATAAAATTATTGTATTGAGATATTCACTGGAATTTATAGCATATTCAAACCTGGAATTATATTTCTGTGATGCCATAAATGACTGCTGACACATCAACACTTCAACAGCTACCACACACGTTATTGATTTCTGTTTGTAAATATTTTCTGGACATTTACTAAATTTTATTTAGGACTTTTAATTACTAGGAATTGTATCTGTAATTCTTGGATTATTTTGGAATTTAATTCAGATTACTATATTATTATAGTTTTTTTTCTTCTCATTTTCACTTTGTAGTCTAGGAAAATAAATTATTTATGAAAATTTTACAAAGCTTGTTGTCTTTTACTCTTGTCTGTTACTTATTTTAAGACCAAAGACTTGTAACAATATATATATATATATATATATATATATATATATATATATATATAGTGGAGCCTTATTAATCCAGACACATTCGTTCCCAGTGGATATGTCCGGATTAACAAGTTTTCTGGATAATTGAATCATGCAAATTTTTGATTTTACGATATCATCACAGCGTATATATGTACATATATAAGCTAGCTTTAAATGTAATGTACTGTATATTCAATAACAGTTGAAATAAATTAATGAATACTTCGATTAATTTATTTACCATATGTTATTTTGTAGTTAAATGCATTATGGTAAACTAATAAAATGCAGTCATTTTTATAAGTTGTATTTTACCGCTGTTACAGTTGCTAATGATTGACGTCCCCATTTTATTTGGAAATGATGCCCTATACTGTCCACAGCTTAAATCTGTCAACTGTATTTGTATAGCCATCAATAAACTAATAAACTGTGATTGTTACATACAACTGGTAAACATCAATGAGGTTTAATGACAAGTTTAATTTTTTTACCATATGTTATGTCAAAAAGCATCGACGATTTGATCCTAGTGTGTTTATTTAGTTATTAACACCCCTGTTAGTGACTAGCTAAAACATACATTGTTTATACAATCGCTGATTATAGAATGATCACACACTACTTAGTTTTTTATAGTGGCCATAAATTCTCAAGGGCTTCACTATTGTGTTTTATGTATTATTCTACTGACTGTATTTTAATATATAATTTTTCGAATTATCTTTTTTTTGGACAGATTATTTTCAAATTATCGAGACAAGTTTTAATCTAATTTTACACTTTGGTCCCTGATTTTTATTTCCAGATCTGGAACGCAGATTTCATGATTAACGGAGCAAATTAATGTTTAGGAAATCTGTTCCCATTGAGTTATGTCCGGATAAAAAGGTTTCCGTATAAACGGAGTCTGGATTAATGAGGCTTCACTGTATATATATATATATATATATATATATATATATATATATATATAGAGAGAGAGAGAGAGAGAGAGAGAGAGAGAGAGAGAGAGAGAGAGAGAGAGAGAAATAATACTTGTGATATTATGTATACCAGCATATCAGACACTAAATTATAAAACATGCTAACTCTGCATAATTTGCAGGCAGATCTGGCTCTAAGCTTTTCACTTGGAATTATTAGTAGATCAAAAAGGAGACTTTGACCTGCTGGTGTACTATCACAGAACTGTGTCTATTCTGTTTTCAGTTTGAGGCACACCATACGAAAAAGCAAATCATGTGCTTTTTAATTATAAACACCAGTGGTTTTCCTCATATGATGTCAATCTGACTAGAAGTTTATCCCATATGCCTGCACGAAAATACTTTTTAACATTTGCCTAATGATAAAATGATGAGTTACTGTTTGACAATGTCACCATTTTATTGAAGACAGAGTAGTTTTCTAGGGGTCAGGGTGGTGATGGTACTTTAATCTATGTTCAATTACTAAATTTCACAATACCATATAATTAAATAAACTAATCCACTATTACATATTACCATATATACTTGTAAGTCAACTGCAGACCACAAAGATCCAGATTTGCCACCTCCTAATGTACTTGCAGATCTTGGTCTATGCAGTTTGTTAGGAGTAATCAGTTGAACAAACAATTACTAACATCTGCTGTTACTTAATGTAACAGTCAATCAAGGTCTCTGTTGTTAGCAGTTGGACTTTAGAAATAAACATGTATGTTAATCACCATAACCATGAATATTTCAGTTTTCTTCCTTCCTAGTGTTGCGAGTCTAGGCTCTTACAAAAAGTAACTAAATAAAAGTGAAGACAACAAGCACTGTAAAATTTAACAAATGATTTATTTTCCTAGAATATCAAGAGAAATATGAGAAAAACGATCTTACTGGTTTTACAAATCAAATCTAAAGTTAGAATCCCCCTGAAATTCAACATGGTCAAAGGTCAAGGTCATACAAATGTAAATTCCAGCATCATTTTCAAACTTTTTATGTACAAAACATTACCATTGCAGACATAGAGTCAGACACTATTGAACACGTCTTGAATGGCAGCCCAACATGCAAAATAAGAATATTTTAGTAAATTATATTTCTCCAAAAATACTCACATTATCACATTAAAATAAATAAAATAAACTCTGCTACTTCCTAGTTTAACATTACTGTGATCTGAGATTGTATTCAAGGAAGAAAGCAAATTTATAAAATAAATTGTAATTTTTCCAAGAACACTTGCTTAATCATATTAACATTAGAAGTAAATTGGATTCATGAGGTGTTGTAATTTATTTTACTAATGCCAATGTGATCAAAGATTGAATTCAAAGGAGAAATCAAGGTCCCTTAAGATAAGTATCTCCCATGACAGGTCATAACACTACATAATCAATAAACATATGATATGATATTCCAATTTCTCAAAACATGCAGTCTCTAATAGCAGTGCTATTATTGGTCATAAATCTAATTTGCCAGTACTTGTTGTAGACATTTATGATGGTCATACCTCTAAATTACCACTGCGTAATTTTTGGTGGAAAATAATTAACAGGTTTGTTACCCTGAATGTAGTTTGTAAAATATGATTATATCTTTGACTATGTAAACTATTATTCAATGAGACTAGACATGGGAAGGAATCATGTGATAATTGGTCAAAGTCAACTAACTTTAATACATGCATGTTTTTAAGAACTGGCTAGAAATGTATCCAGACAACACAGATCCTACCTCTTCATTATAGTATAACTGCAGAAACTTTGGCTCATGATGCATGGGTAAACTTTAAAGTAGGTGCAAAAACTCTGTCATGCTTTGATAGAGAGGGATGTAATTTGAACCCGACTTTTAAATAATACCTACATACAGACTTTTTTCAATGCCATGTTGTCCTTCAATAATTACTAAGCAGAATTCAAGATACACATCTGCTGTAATACATCATATTGCATTAAAATGATTCTGAATTCTCACCCCATCTCCCACCTCCTGACACTGTCATGTTAAGAAAAACATGATTTCAGGAATCTTTGCACCAAAGATTTTTTCAACAACATTCCCCCAATTTCATCACCACTGTGATAATATCTGAAATCTTTGGTAAGTTTAAACTGTAAAAAGCCCTGCTCACAGTTAACCCTATACTTGGGGCATACAGCTGGTACAGAGGCAAGAAAGGGGTAAGGAAGTAAGAGATAAAAACAACATCCTTTCAGCGATTACTTAATTGTGTTGACAATATCTATGGTGATGTGTTCTGCTCATTTTTGCTGTGGGTAATCTATTTAACTAATTTGCTTTTTTATGCAATGTAGAATAACCTGACTCTTGTGAAGTTATGTACATCAACCAATGGGATGTGCTGAAGAACAGATGTTATTGCACACTACAGCAATGAACGAGAATGTTGCAGCCAATGATAATAAAGTTTGTGATCAGCGGCAAAGTTTCTCTGAAGTCATTACTCAGATATCAAATGCAAATTAAATTATGTTGATAAAGAGGATGACACAGGATGGAGCCATTTATTACACTGTATTACCTCTATTACACCGTATCACGTGTAAAGACCCCGATAAACTTGAAAATACTTGTAGTATTTTCTCCCCCTTCACCCACTTAAATGGCCAGTCCAAAATGTAATACATATTAATTTTCTATCGAGACAAGCATATCTGTTGGTCAAACTGTATCATATACAGTTCTGATAATGTTAACATTATTTTCATCATAAATAACTCAGTTCTGACCAGGATTCTTTTAGAGAATCCAGCAAGGAAGTTTGGACAGCTTTACTATCTGGCCTTAAGTGAGTGCAGAGATGCATCTTAATGACACCTGCATTCCCTTAAAACCCCTAATGAACCATTGAAAACAGAAAAGTCTGTCTCTAATTAAGCATATATTTTGCCCTGCTGTGGATTTTAAAGAAAGAAACTTGATGTATGCTTTTATTTAAAGTCAGTATGGTTGTGATTATATGAATGTTTGCACATGTGTATGGCATTGACATCTGAAAAGGCTAAGTCTACCAATGAATACTTTCTTTGTTAGTGCATTAAATGCTTTGAAAATAAGGAGAAGTTAATTCTGGCTTATTCAGACTTGATGTCCAATACACTTTTACAGGCTTATTTGAAAAGATAGCGTATTTTTATTTGCATGACCTCACCTTTTTGGTTACATGCACAGACCCCATTGGTACCTCAAATTACACATTTTGAGGTTCAGAAACCTCCCAATCAAGGAGGGAATATGGTAGGTATGATAATACATACAAAAACCTCTCAGTCAAATCAGATTATAACCCAGTCAAGCCTGAATCATAACTCATTCAGCCAGAACCATACTGTTGTCAAAACCAATCAGCCAGAACCATGATGTTGTCAAAACCATTCAGCCAGAACCATGATGTTGTCAAAACCCAGTAAAACTTTAATCATAACTCGGTCAAACCCAAGCCATAACTTAAACCAGAATCATCAACCCAGAATTATATCTCAGTTAAGCCAGAATCATAACTCAGTCAAACCAGAATCATAACTCAATCAACCCTGAATCATATCTCAGTCAAGTCAGAATCATAACTCAGTCAACCCAGAATTATATCTCAGTCAAACCAGAATCATAACTCAATCATCCCTGAATCATATCTCGGTCAAGCCAGAATCATAACTCAGTCAACCCTGAATTATATCTCAGTCAAACCAGAATCATAACTCAGTCAAACCTTAATCATAACTCAGTCAACCCTGAATTATATCTCAGTTAAGCCAGAATCATAACTCAAGTCAAACCAGAATCATAACTCAGTCAACCCTGAATTATATCTCAGTCAAACCTGAATTGTAACTTAATCAAATCAGCTCAGAACACAGTTGAACACACATTTTAACTCGGTCAAACCAGAAAATTGAAAATCAAACTGAACATGCTCATCTTATCAGGCATCATACCAAATTCAGTTCCAATCCATAAACTCCATAAAAAGTAAGTAAGCAAGAATTTAATTTGTAATATAATAGATGTCCTGATGGATTTGGGTAGCACTGCATGCCCTCTTCAATGAATGTGTCAAGGGCATGAAAAATGCTCCTGGCTAACAATAAAGCATATGACAGACTCAACTGATGTTTTAAACTCGCTCAAATCAAAACAAAATTTTTTGATCTTTCTGTGCCATTGCTTACCATTATTTACCGTATCCTTATTCAAAGCCAATAATGTTCGAAGACCTTCCACTTCATCCTTCAGTTTTTTGTATTCCTGAAATACAAGATTTAACTGATATAAATCTCTGCAGTTTCTATTTAGTATAGAGCTAGTCTTAACATTTTAATCTGGCATATTCAATGATTATTAAAATGTTAGTTTAATCCTGCCATTAGATGGATGAATTTCAACAGAATATAGTAACTAATTAGTTTATTAATTATTTAATTAATTGTACATTTTACTGCAGAATATTACAGCAATATTACGATGAACAGATGTAATATAAATGATACTGTGTCCAAAATTTCTTCAAAATGTTCTTCTCTCCAAGTTCATAAACCATACATAAAATAATAGTAGCACAGTTTCAGACATGTGTCAGATCTTAACAAGTAATGACTCTCATAAAAGACTTCAACTACTGTGATGTAACGTCTTTTCTTTACAACTTTCATGGGCCTAGCAATGGGTAATGTACTTAGTGTCTCTGCTGTCTTTGAGTTGCACATGTATGGGTTTGTGATTGTGCATTCAGGGTCAGTGGTTTCAACTTCAAAGACCACCTCATGCAAACACATGAGGTATCAAGGGACTGTTAATGTGTATCGAACACTTTTGGCACATTTTGGCTTTTTGATGGATAGAAAAATGTCAAGAAGAACAAGATTTATCAAATTCTGCTAATTGTAATTGTTGAAGGTATTTTACTTGCATTTTGTGATAAAATTCTCCATACCTTCAATGATAAATTTGATAAATCTTCCCTATCTCAAAATTGGTCAACTTAAGTATTGTATATAAGTATAATGACTTGATATAATATAATATAGTTGAATTAGTTTATATTTTTGTCCAAAAGACTTGTACTAAGATATTAAGTACATTGGACTGTTGTAAACATAATTTTAAAAAATGAAGAAAAGAAAAAAACAGTACTGAAACATCTATTATATGTTTTATCAGGACATAGAAACGAGAAACATTTACAACAGTGGTAAAAGTAGTATCATCACTGTGGCCATATTAAAACTGGAACTACTTTCTGTTCCTTTTAGGAAAAAACTGTTGTTAACTAAAATATAATCTTAATCTCACCCTTGCCCCTGGTTAAGAGATCAATAATGTGAATACACTACACAATAGGGACTGTATTGAGGACATGCCAGTCAATAATGCCTAAATAAACCAACTCAAAATAACATCAGGTAAATTTCAAATATCAGTGTACTTAAAATTTAATTTCCCACATGACTTATAGAAATTGTTAATGTCTTAAATTATCATGACATTGTCTATCTAAATATTCAGTGTCACAAAAATGTTGGTCAATATAACTAATCCACTCAATGACAGGCAGTAAAACGTTTAAGTTAAATGACTGAATGTAAATGTAATATTAACATTTATTAACATTTGATCTACAACAGCTGCTCTTATCAATGCCATTTCAACCACTGATGCTACCTTAAAAACTATATTTATATTTTGATAAGAGCTAATGTAAGAAAGACAAACCCACTTCGGAGCATTTTGCTAGGGTGGCAAATTCCCCAGCTTCCTCTTTCTGCACCTTTTCCTCTGTCTGTGTAGCATCATGGGATATTCTTTCCTTCTGTTCTAAAGACAAGCAGTAACCAGCTCTCACAAAAATTTTATGTAATCTTTTATTATAGCCCTGGAAAAAAACAACTAAATTAAACAACCCAACACTATTTAGTTGGAACACTATTAAATCTTTAATTATGTTACTATTTATGAAAGAGCTTGAGAATCATGCTTTTAATATCAATAGATCTTGGAACAGGGGTGTTGTGCATGTGTTCATGTATGACTGAAAGGATTTGCCTTGTTAGGCCTGTGCTACTTAAAAAGCAATATATTTATAAGTACTAGAATTTTTTTTTTTTTTTTTTTAATGGTTTAACGCCATTTTTCAGCACAATATAGGCTATACATGGCGGCCAGTATTAATGGTGGAGGAAGAAAGCGGACAAACCCCGGAAAGAACCACCGACCCACGAGAAGCTACTGGCAAGCTTTCTCACATAACTACATTAGAAATCTTCTCGAAAAACCAATATATTTAAACAATATATTTATAAATACTAGTATTAGAAGTCTTCTCTAAAATGAAAAATATTCTTATAAGTACTGGTATTAAAAGTCTTCTCTAAAAACCAACAGCAATTAGGGCTCATGACAGTACATTAGCCAACATCAATTAGGGCTCAGGCTAATATGAAATCTTTCTGTATCATAAAATAGAGCCATCATAAATGGTAAATTATAAAATAGAGCCATCATAAATGGTAAATTATTGATAACTAACACTTGCAAATAAGCCATTTAAGAAAGATTACATTTATCTGATTATGTAATTGTGATTTTGATGCTACATATCTGTTTGTATAAATGACCTATACAAATCTTTTGTTTGTTCCTTTACTTAAATTAATGGGTGTAATTAACCAAGCATATGGCCTTGCTTCTGATGATTTGCTGACACAGACTGACAAAACAGTATTCTAAAAGTCTGACTCACTCAATTGATTTTCAATGGAGAAAAGTCATTAAATACATGTATTAAAATAGCCATGGCTGTCATTTGTCTTCACTTGTATTTTATGATGTCAGAATGACCATCTAAGCATTGTGGGATTCAATTATCTTGATGTGATTAAATTGGTGTGGTCAAAGAGTATGAATCTGCCAAAACCAAAATGAATTTAAGAAGAAATATATATCGTTTGGTTTATTTTTCATTAAATCTTACAATAAAAAAACAACTTTCTTAATTGTTTGCACTTTTACACTCAGAAACAAATTTTTTCATATATGCAATTTTTCTCTCTTTCAAGTCACATATGTGCTTACAAAGAGATGCTTAACATCTCCAAAACCTTCAATAAACGGTAAACATTTCAAAAACCAAAAGGTAAATTTTGTCACAAGGGTTTTCAGTTGGAGATGTTTAAATTTCCTAATAAACATGCAACAAAATTTATAAAACTGAGTTTCTTCAAATAAGCAGTTCTGACCGCCACTTTACATAAATTTATTAGAATCAGAAACTTCAGTTTAGGGCAGCCTGAAGCACAATTTGTTTGTCAAATGCTTTTATAGTTTTTTTTTCACAAAGGGGAACTTCTGAAATTACTGTGTGACAAATTCATTCTTTCTCACACTGTGTACTCAGGGGCCCTGAGTGGTCAAGTGGTCTAAAGCGCTCTCCATTACAGACCACTGCCATCTCACCTCTGCATGTGTTTGAGTCTCAGATTCGGTTAATGTGTGTATGTGAGACAGCTTGCCAGTAGCTTCTTGTGGGTCGGTGGTTCTTTCTGCTGGTTTTTTCCAGGTTCTTCTTCCACCATTAATACTGGTCCCCATGTATGGCCTGTCATGTGCTGAAAAATGATGTTAAACCCTACAACAACAACAGTGTACTTAACAAATCTTCAATTTCATGAGATGAAAGCACATCATAACAAGTACACACTGATAATATTATAAACAATCTCCCCATCACAGATACATGGTAAAATAGTTAGCTCCCTTTGTCTATATCTGACAGTGCTCCCCTTTGGAGGTACATTTTCTCACCAATTATGGTTGCAATGTATAAACTTAAGTAAGATCCATTTTGGGCAACTTATTTATGTCACAGAGTTAAGCAGAAATTAGAAACCATACAGGCATAACAAGACATTTCAAGAAGACTATGTTCTTGACAGATTTTAGCAGCTGCTTCCTTCCTTTGAGGTGTGATGGAATCAAGAAACACGTACAGAGTAACCTCATTATTCCATACTCTGTTTATCCAGAAACCTAGCTATCCGAACATAGTTCATTGGGAACAGAGTTCATAAACATTAATTTGCTCTGTTAATCAATAAATCTACATTTTGGATCCAGAAATCAAAATTTGGAACCAAAGTGTGACTATATAACTTGCATTTAAAATCCAGAAAAAAAGAGGTCCAACTTCTAAGCACAAACTCATGTCTTTTTATGAAACTCTCTCCCCAAGAACTGGCATGGAATTTGCTCTCATGAAATTCGGTTGAGACAAGCTCCTTGGCATATATACATATTCCCTCAACACTGACTGGAATTTGTAAGTCACACTGAGTGAGCACCCATTGAGCTATCATATCATCCATAGCTTGTCCATATGAAATGGGTCATCCAGACTTAGGCAAATGTCCGTTCAAATGCAGATCTGCAGAAAAGTCAATTTTCATCCAAGTACTCACTGTGAATTTCGAAATTTTGAATTTTTCCGCTGTAGGTCTTATTTCTAGAAGTTTTTGCATTGTTAACGATAAACTGCTTTTGCTTTGATGTATAATGTTTATAGTAACCACGTACAGAACTGGGTGGAGCACTCTCTAGAACAGTTTTCTTTGTAGTCAGTTCTTTTTGTGATGCATCCTCAGAATCATTAATTCAAGGTCGCTTCTGTGAATGGCCTACTGGCCTGTTTTGGAAACGATTTTGGCAAGGAAGAATCCCTCCACAAACAAACCCCTTCTCCCTGAGGCATTATATACCAAGGTTAAAACATACTTATTGTTCTACAGGTAATAAACTTCTTTGTAGATGGTAAATATTGATTGTGGGTGCTAAATAATCAGTACATTGTGTGTTCCTTTAATGAAATCTAGATGGCTGCCTTTTATTTCCAAACACAAATGTCAAAGAAATCCAACAAATTATATTAATAACAATTGTCACCTAGACACCTTGAAATCTTTGACATGCATCAAAACAATCTTTGAGCAGTTCATTGTTTTGAGTCGGCTAGCTCTGCTCATTTAAAAGCTGGCTACGTGGGGAAAAAAGTTGAGAAGAGAGAACCACAACAAACAGATCGCCTATAATTTAAAAAAAAAAATACCAACATATTAATCACGTCAACTTGTATATTGCAACTTGCTTGTTTTTTGTTATTCCCTTCCTAGGCGTGCATACAACACTCACCCCATATTGATCCTCTCACCCTTGGTCCTCCAAGATTAGCCATCATACATGTATACATGTACCGACATTTCTACTCTCGATACTAAAACATTTCTGTCATAAATATCTTAAGAATTATAATTACACAAACATTTTATTTAGTTTGTTTTAATATCTTAATTACACAGAAATAAAGCTTGAATGCATTTGTACTGTAGATTTTAATAATCACTGATTAGCAGTGGGTTTGATTGCAAGATTACTAATATATCGGTTCTTTTGGAAAATATGCACACAATCGTGGCTCTAATACATGTATAGCTGTATTTTCTGATCGATGGACATGTATCAAAGAGACAAAATAGTCAAATAATGTCTGTTTTACATTCATTATCATTTCCATGGTGTTAGAAAAAATACTTGTTTGACTTCATGGAAGCACGTCATGTGAGCTAACGGTAACTACGTTACGGTGGTGGTGGGGACATAAATTTATCTTCACCTGTATGTTTTTGGACATATAATTAAAGAGTTTAATATGTAATCGGACAACAAAAAAAGTAATTTTTGTTGCCGCCAAATAACATATGGTAAATATGGTAATTTACTACTGCAAAAAAGTAGATAGCTGAAAATGTAATTATATTGAATTAGTAATTACCTATTGCAAAATGTAGAAATACAGTAGAAATGGTAACTATAATGAACTTAGTAATTGATACTACAATAAAGTATACACAGTCAAAATGGTAATTATAATGAATTCAGTAACTGCCTACTGCAATGAAGTAGACATAGTCTAAATGGTAATTATAATGAATTCAGTAATTGCCTACTGCTATAAAATAGATAGTCAGTAGAAATGGTAATTATATTGAATTCTGTAATTGCCAAATGCAATAAAGTAGAAAGACAGTAGAAATAATGTATACCTTGTCTGTAATTAAATTTTGCTGCAGCTGGCCTTCAAGTAGATTCCATTCTGTCTGAAGTTCTCCAGATAGTGTGGGATATACAAGCATTGCATGTTTGTGACACACATATGGCGTCAAGAATACCAATTGATAATTACATGTCTTGGGCTCAGTGATGTTTTTAATTTCATGCTTTGATGCACATTCAAATATTACCTGGAAGAAAGTGATAAAATAAGTGAATAACAAGTTACCTGTTGCTATATTCAAAATATACAAAAAGACCAGAGCCTGCATGTCAAGCCCTTGAACGAAGCATAGCAATAAAATGTATGACCTTGAGCTCAAGGTTAAATGATTCAGTGAGCATATCACAGAATGAATTTTCTCACCCATGCAACAGAGAAATCTAGCTGCTTTGCTAACCTTACTATTCTTATCTCAGGTTGTCTCAGTCAGGTCATCTTAATCATGGTGTCCGTGCACTAAAAACTACTTTTAAAAAGAACAAAAAAAACCCTTGATGTTTTCTGCTGCATCTAATGGAGTTGTTCTAACTACAACAACAAAACATATAGGAACTTAAGGTATCTCCAACTTTGAGAAGACACCGTATGAAACATTTTGAGAGACAGAAACACACATGGACACTAAGTTGAGTTATTTTGTATTACCCTAGAAACTAGTTTGTTCCACACAGCATGGTGAATTTTATCTGTTGCCCTAACTCAGAAAATGTTCAGGTCAGCACCCTTTAATGAAGCTAAAGGTACCCTAATTAGTTTAAAATAATTCATTTAAATGAAGCTAAAGGTAACCTAATCAGTTTAAAATAATTCATTTAAATGAAGCTAAAGGTAACCTAATCAGTTTAAAATAATTCATTTAAATGAAGCTAAAGGTAACCTAATCAGTTTAAAATAATTCATTTAAATGAAGCAAAAGGTACCCTTATTAGTTTTAAATAATTCATTTAAATGAAGCTAAAGGTAACCTAATCAGTTTAAAATAATTCATTTAAATGAAGCAAAAGTTACCCTTATTAGTTTTAAATAATTCATTTAAATGAAGCTAAAGGTAACCAAATCAGTTTAAAATAATTCATTTAAATGAAGCTAAAGGTAACCTAATCAGTTTAAAATAATTCATTTAAATGAAGCTAAAGGTAACCTAATCAGTTTAAAATAATTCATTTAAATGAAGCTAAAGGTAACCAAATCAGTTTAAAATAATTCATTTAATGGAAGCAAAAGGTACCCTTATTAGTTTTAAATAATTCATTTAAATGAAGCTAAAGGTAACCAAATCAGTTTAAAATAATTCATTTAAATGAAGCTAAAGGTACCCAAATCAGTTTAAAATAATTCATTTAAATGAAGCTAAAGGTAACGTAATCAGTTTAAAATAATTCATTTAAATGAAGCTAAAGGTAACGTAATCAGTTTAAAATAATTCATTTAAATGAAGCTAAAGGTACCCAAATCAGTTTAAAATAATTCATTTAAATGAAGCTAAAGATAACCTAATCAGTTTAAAATAATTCATTTAAATGAAGCTAAAGGTAACCAAATCAGTTTAAAATAATTCATTTAATGGAAGCAAAAGGTACCCTTATTAGTTTTAAATAATTAATTTAAATGAAGCTAAAGGTAACCTAATCAGTTTAAAATAATTCATTTAAATGAAGCTAAAGGTAACCTAATCAGTTTAAAATAATTCATTTAAATGAGGCTAAAGGTACCCAAATCAGTTTAAAATAATTTATTTAAATGAAGCTAAAGGTAACCTAATCAGAATAAAATAATTCATTTAAATGAAGCTAAAGGTAACCAAATCAGTTTAAAATAATTCATTTAAATGAAGCTAAAGGTAACCTAATCAGTTTAAAATAATTCATTTAAATGAAGCTAAAGGTACCCAAATCAGTTTAAAATAATTCATTTAAATGAAGCTAAAGGTACCCAAATCAGTTTAAAATAATTCATTTAAATAAAGCTAAAGGTAACCAAATCAGTTTAAAATAATTCATTTAAATGAAGCTAAAGGTAACCAAATCAGTTTAAAATAATTCATTTAAATGAAGCTAAAGGTACCCAAATCAGAATAAAATAATTCATTTAAATGAAGCTAAAGGTACCCAAATCAGTTTAAAATAATTCATTTAAATGAAGCTAAAGGTACCCAAATCAGTTTTAAATAATTCATTTAAATGAAGCTAAAGGTAACCTAATCAGAATAAAATAATTTATTTAAATGAAGCTAAAGGTACCCAAATCAGTTTAAAATAATTCATTTAAATGAAGCTAAAGGTAACCAAATCAGTTTAAAATAATTCATTTAAATGAAGCTAAAGGTAACCTAATCAGAATAAAATAATTCATTTAAATGAGGCTAAAGGTAACCAAATCAGTTTAAAATAATTCATTTAAATGAAACTAAAGGTAACCTAATCAGTTTAAAACAATTCATTTAAATGAAGCAAAAGGTACCCTTATTAGTTTTAAATAATTCATTTAAATAAAGCTAAAGGTAACCTAATCAGTTTAAAACAATTCATTTAAATGAAGCTAAAGGTACCCAAATCAGTTTAAAACAATTCATTTAAATGAAGCTAAAGGTACCCAAATCAGTTTAAAATAATTCATTTAAATGAAACTAAAGGTAACCTAATCAGTTTAAAACACTTCATTTAAATGAAGCTAAAGGTACCCAAATCAGTTTAAAACAATTCATTTAAATGAAGCTAAAGGTACCCAAATCAGTTTAAAATAATTCATTTAAATGAAGCTAAAGGTAACCTAATCAGTTTAAAATAATTCATTTAAATGAAGCTAAAGGTAACCTAATCAGTTTAAAATAATTTATTTAAATGAAGCTAAAGGTAACCAAATCAGTTGAAAATAATTTATTTAAATGAAGCTAAAGGTAACTCAATCAGTTTAAAATAATTCATTTAAATGAAGCTAAAGGTAACCTAATCAGTTTAAAATAATTCATTTAAATGAAGCAAAAGGTACCCTTATTAGTTTAAAATAATTCATTTAAATGAAGCTAAAGGTAACCTAATCAGTTTAAAATAATTCATTTAAATGAAGCTAAAGGTAACCTAATCAGTTTAAAACAATTCATTTAAATGAAGCTAAAGGTAACCAAATCAGTTTAAAACGATTCATTTAAATGAAGCTAAAGGTAACCAAATCAGTTTAAAATAATTCATTTAATGAAGCTAAAGGTAACCTAATCAGTTTAAAATAATTCATTTAAATGAAGCTAAAGGTAACCTAATCAGTTTAAAACAATTCATTTAAATGAAGCTAAAGGTAACCTAATCAATTTAAAATAATTTATTTAAATGAAGCTAAAGGTACCCAAATCAGAATAAAATAATTCATTTAAATGAAGCTAAAGGTACCCAAATCAGTTTAAAATAATTCATTTAAATGAAGCTAAAGGTAACCAAATCAGTTTAAAATAATTCATTTAAATGAAGCTAAAGGTAACCTAATCAGTTTAAAACAATTCATTTAAATGAAGCTAAAGGTAACCTAATCAGTTTAAAACAATTCATTTAAATGAAGCTAAAGGTAACCAAATCAGTTTAAAATAATTCACTTAAATGAAGCTAAAGGTACCCTAATTAGTTTTAAATATTTCATGTGAAAAGAAGTAGATACTGTTATCTATATTTAATAAAGCTGACCTGAAAATTTACTTGGTACAGAACGGATAAAATTCATGATGCTGTGTGGAATGAATGGAACACACTATTCCTATCATGGAGATATGATGATACAAAAACCCAAACTCTCTCAAGAGCTCATGCAAAGACCACAGCAACTAGAAATGTGTGCATCTCCAAACAAAACTCACACTGGAACAAAGATCAGTCCATAGCCTCTACCGCCCTCATCAAAGTAAAAAAATACAAGCAAACTAAATCTCTCTTTTTGGAGTAGTTTCTGAATCTTCTAGAACATGGAAATTCAATAGGTGGTAACATAACATAATTATTCTTGAAGTCTTCAACTTTCACTTAGACTGTCCTGGTAACCCATACACATCAAAACTACTAGATTCCATTCATATTTTCAACCTCAGTCATTTAACCAATCCACCCATAAACGTGGTTATATTATTTTCGAGTGGACATTCATAGAACTGATGATAATATTCTATGGTCCACACTTGTAACCTATAAACTTGCATCATATCACCTCTGCAGTATATGCCATCTGGACATATCAGTCCCTTGTCCTCTACCTTTATTTGCTACTAAGAGAAACCTCCATATGATAAATAGTACCAAAATAATGCATGACATCCAAGCAAACATAACAATTTGCTTACCTACTACAGAAGAACAACTAGATAACTGCCTGTGTTCATTGCTTGAAAAACATGCCCCTGCCACCAACTGCAGAGTATCAATTCATAAAGTGTTCTCCATGGTATATGTATAGCAGTGATAGGGACCAGCTTTGCACTGCTAAAATTCATTGCTGTAAAGCTGAGAAGCTTTGGCTTTCCACCAGACTCACTATTTATAGGCAAATCTATGAAGCTGCTAAAAGAACGTCAAACAGTCCATGCAGCAAAATCATCCCACTACAGTACTAAGATTATGGAAAGTTCCAGCTGCAAAGAGCTCTTTGAAATTACTAACAAGCTAATGTCAAGGAACAAATGCATATGACCTCCAAATGCCATTGTAAAGCCTTTTTCTATGACTGGTACCTGAGCCCTAGGTAAGACATATGATCAATCTATGATCATATGATCATACTATGTATTGTCTTATCTTCATAATGATTCATGCCAAGTATGATGAAGGAAATAAATGCAAATGTAAAAATGTAATAAAACCCTTAATGTAAAAATGTAATAAAACCCTTAAAAGCGACTGCTACCATATCTATCTTCCAACTAATGTGGGATCAACAATAAAAATACAGAAGTTTGTTTTATTTGGCGCAGTCTTTAAGAATACATTCATAATTATGAATAAATGTTCATTCATATGATAATGCTATGGCTTAAAGGCAATGGATATTCACCCTAATCAGATCTACGAAAGAGATCTGTTTGAAAAATTTTCCATGAGATAATTGTAGGGTTGAAATGACAAGTAAATGTCGAGAAAGTAAATTTCTGCAAGGAAACTCATAAAAACTGATGTCTTGGGCCTATGTATGCAAAATATTCAAACTTCAGAAAATATAAATGTTGACCCTTTGCAAGAAAAGAGATACTATTAAAGTAATTTATAGTGTCCCAACAAATATTGTGTCCCAACATATATGATAAATATGGTACCAATTTATTCAGATAAGTTTTTTCATTTGAAACAAATGCATACATGAGACATTTGTTGTAATAAACCAGGTAAAGTAAATTACTAATGTATACACATGCTTACAACTGGAGTCCAACTGCAAACAGCACAGACCCTGATCCGCTGTTGCATAATGTGTCATCAGATCAGGGTCTGTGTTTGTTCTACTGATTACTCCTAACAAACTGCATAGACAAAGATCTGCTGGCACATTATGTCATGACAGATCTGGGTCTGAACAGTTTGCAATTAAGCTTAACAGTATAAACAGTGTTTAAAATAGAAAATCTGAAATTCTGGAAATAAATTTAAAGATTACAATGATTTCTACGCCCCAAAAATTAAAAAGTACTCCCACCTTCCCACCCCTCTTCTCTGCACTAACTGAAACCCAGAAAAGTAGTAAACAGAACTGTTCAAGCACTTCAAAAATGTGGTCAAGTATTCTACCTTAATGCATTTATGGATAAAAGGGATGTAAGGAGAAAATTACAAATAGATGGATGGTCAGACACAGAGACAGATGAAAGCACATAATTCATTTAAAGCTTTAAATGAGAGCAGGAGACTTTTTCATTATCTTAAAGTAATTAGTTTTTCTTTTTAAAACATGGGCAATCTATTAATGAACAAGGTTAGTTCCCTTACCCTAACAGATCTTTGAATCTTGCCACAGTTATCTCCCTCTCCCATCACCATGGCAACAAATGTGTTGTTGACAATCTCCCATTCTTGCCAAACACTATGAAATAATTAAAATAAATAGTTTAGTATGTTGCCATTTTTATATTACATGGTGTGTCTATCAAATAATATGATGTAGGCAGAAACTAAGGCAGTGAGCACAGCTACTATGTACAAACAATATATACAAAAGGGATATTACGCTGCAATATATACAAAAGGGATATTACGATACAATATATACAAAAGGGATATTACGATGCAAGAGCAAATGAGGCATACATATAGTTTTTATTATTGCATTGTTTTGTGTGGGAGAGTAAACTAACTTTAAAAATGTAATACTTACCTGTTACTATTGCATAGATGGTGTTTTGCTGGGTCAAATATACCCCAACTTTATAATGAGAATTGTCCTCCCATTTTAGCGTGATAATCTAAACCAAGCATTGGACATATTCGCCCCTCAGTGAAGAGCAGACTACTGCTGAAAAGAATCTGCCTGCGCCACTTTCTGTACAATGATGCCTGGGCCGAGCATGAACAAAAATGTAAAGTCCTAACTGGATATAACAGTCTATATCTTTATCGTCCCAAGCTGAGACAAGGGATTTTGGTAATGGAGCAGTCAATGGAAGCTAGGTTTCTTTGGTGATAAAAGACACTACTGATAAAAGAAAAACCAACTCCATTAATTCCATTTTAACTGGATATAGCTCTACTCTATAGATATGGCATGAAGCTTGTTCCTTCATCTTGTAGAAACGCTCCAGTGGCCAAGTGGTTAGAGTGTCCACCTCAGATGTGGAAGGCTGCAGGTTTAAACCCTGGCTGAGTCAAACCAAGGATTTTAAAATTGGTACAAACAGCTACCTTGCCATGTACTCAGCATTAAGAGGTTAGTGTTAGGACTGGTCGGCCTGGTGTCAAGAAAATATGACTGGGTGGGACATGATGCTACATGTCTGCAGCATGATGCCCCAGTGCTATACATTACAATAACTGCCATACTGCAGTTTTAAAGCTACATTAAAATCCAAATGACACACACTCATCTTAAAGATACTAAGGCATGCAAGAAAACCATTTTGACAGTAAGGTTATGGAAGTAAGCTGTACCCAAGGGCTCATAGGGTAGTTTATTAAGACACCAAATGGCATAAGAAAATTATCTGATTCATCAAGGCATGCGAAAAATCTTTATAGACCATTGCATTATTTGGTTTGGTATTCCAGATAATTGAGAAAACATATGTTGGCTATGTCTATCCTGGATTCAGCAGGATGCATTTTAGACAAACACAATGAAGACTTAATGACTTTATTTTTTATGATTTAATTGTTGTTGTTGTTGTTGTTGTTGTTGTTGTAGGGTTTAACGCCATTTTTCAGCACAAGATAGTCTATACATGGCGGCCTGTATAAATGGTAGAGGAAGACACCAGGAATACCCCAGAAATAACCACTGACCCATGAGAAGCTACTGGCAAGCTTTCTCATATACCAACATTGGCCAAACTTAAGACTCGAACTCACAGTCTGAGGTGAGATGGCAATGATCCTTAATGGTAAGCACTTTAGAACACTCGGCCATCCAGAGCCCCCATGATTCAAAAACAATTAGGCTAACAATTACCAGCTTTTTAGGGAAATAACATCTTTCAAAAATAACAAGAAGTGATGATATTTTTATCTATCAAGAAAAGAACATATTTGGCCAAATTAATAAATTAAGCTTTGTAGTACTTCAAGAAAATGATGAAATCATTGTACAATTTTTTAAGCTGTGACCATTTTATATCCAAATCGGTGCATTAATGAAGCTTGTTACAACAGGATGTTACTGTACTTGAGGCCAAACTGAGTTTGCTACTTCAAGTATTCATGTCCTATATTTGCTATTTCATTAAACCCTATCAACAATGTATGTATGTATGTATGTATGTATGTATGTATGTATGTATGTATGTATGTATGTATGTATGTATGTATATATATATATATATATATATATATATATATATATATATATATATATATACACATACATACATACATACATACACACACACACACACACACACACACACACACACACACACACTGTATAATGTTCTATAGATTTAAGAATTAGTTAATCCTCCTATCTCTGGCATACATAATCTGGTATGCTTCTCACCTTCTTATGGTATAAACCTTGAATTCAATCTTCAACTCTTCACTATAAAACAATTATTCAAGTACACCAATGTCATGAAACACATTCAACAAAATAAAATGAATTTTAAGAATAACAGAATATCTGCAAATTTCTTTGATTCCAACTTAATCATAAATTAAATTACATGATGTGCAAACCTTTGAATTTCTTGTCCTGGATTTTTGTTTTGCTAAGCTAAGCAAGATTTTGATTGCATTTTTAAGGTAAAAAAAACCAACATAGTCTTAGTTACCCAAGAATTCCACTATATGGGTTCCATCGTAAAGACTGCTCATGCTGCGTGACATTGGAGAATGGGCACAACTCATACCTGTAACTATAACAACAGAAAAAGAGAAGGTACAAAAATTAAGGCATGTATAGAATATGTATATCAAATGTGTAGGATATGTAAATACATATATCAAATGTATAGAATATGTATATATGTATATCAAATATATAGAATAAGTATATATGTATATCAAATGTATAGAATATGAATATATGTATATATGTATATCAAATGTATAGAATATGTATATCAAATGTATAGAATATGTGTAAGTAAAATGTAAAGAATATGTATATCAAATGTGTAGAATAAGTGACCTTTTTCTTACATGAGTGGTACTGAATTAGATGTAGTTAGATGTAGACATCTAGTTTAATGATAGGAGCATGAACAGGTAACACAAAACTGAACTCAAGTCAATGAAGCATCACATTTGGATCACAGAGACACCATTTTTATTTAGTACCAGCACAATGACCCACTATGCTCTGTTATCACCCATGACTGCCTTTGCAGAAATTTCCACATCTTTCACAAGTTTGCTGAAACACAAATATATCAACAATACAATTTAACAAATATGTGTACATAAAAGTACACATTTTATTGATCATGTCAGAAAGATAAACTTGGATGGCTGATTGAAACATCAACAAAAGTTCTGCTGGGTTACAATGGTGAGAAGATTTAAGTAACATTTACAGGCTTATGCATATTCATGAGCAACAAGAAGATTTTTGCACAGATAACCACAGTTGATAAAGCATAGCAGATTGTCTCCACTGGCCTGCGATGATGTATTATATGTAGAGCTGTACCGATTAATCGCCCATACTCATAATCAGGCCGATTATTAGAACAATCGGTATTCATCTTGACATGGCTTGAATTTTAAAACAGAATTAAATAGTGGAAACTAGGGTTGTTAAACGAAAATGGGAAATCCGATTAGCGGTTTTGAAAACGATTATCAGTTTTTGTTTTTACAAAACGATAATCGAATTCAATATTTTTTACTATTTTTGTAGTGAAAATTTTAAAAAATGCCAGAAAAAAATTAATTCATGCATTTGTTTAGTGTTTACATTTTAATACAATACGGCCAGCAGATAAGGTGTGTTTGTTTAAAATTTGTGAGCGCTCCATGCAGCGTATTTGTATATGAATACATTTATTGTTGAAGGATGTAAATAGTTAGTCGACCGACCGGTCGCTAAGTTCTTTGATGTCCGAAATTGACAACAATAAACTGTTAATAGCTACAGTCTCTGTTGTTGAGGACTGGTCTCTGCTGGTTGTGTCTTTCAAGTTTACAAATATTGCTGGTCGTATAAATAAATCTGATGTATGGGAAAACTTTGAAAAAATTTCATCAAGCATGGTTCGCTGTAAACTATGTTCACAACAAATAAGTCGGAGCGGTGGTACTACTACTGGATTGCATGCACATTTGCGTAGCAAACATCCCCGAATTGCAGCCCCATCAAATGTTCAGCCGCGATTAACATTTATTGGAACACAGAGAAACTGTCCTGATAGTCATCAAGAAAAAGTTACTGCTGCTGTAGCTAAGTTTGTCGCTGAAAACTTGCTACCAATTTTGATTGTTGAATCCAATTCCTTCCGTGATTTGATGGCTTTGGTGGAGCCACAATATCGTCCTCCATGCCGTCAGACGATGCGCGTCTATACATTATGGTATGTAATGAATATCTTTTATTCGCAAGAGGCATTCACTAACTTGCATTATAAGAATATATTTCTTGTAATTTTCAATGTAGGACAAAAACCGATAATCGGTTTAAAATCGGATTTCTACAAACGATAATCGGTTTTGGAAAAAAACGATATTAACATCCCTAGTGGACACTAAAGAATAAACATTTGATTTTCTACTGTTTTAACACACTTGCTGTAAACAAACGCTGATTTTTGCTGAGAACTCACAATTATTACATTATGTCTCAATTTTCATTTTCTTCTAAACAAGAAAAGTCCAACATGTTCTGTTGCATTACCTATGAATTATTGTGGTGATGAAATAATTACTTTTCTATAAAGAATTCGCTTCTTCACTAAATAGAATGTCAAACTATGAATGCTTAACTCCAATGCCATTCCCATGAAAGAAACTTACACGAGTTAACATCTGGCATTTTTAGACCGTATATACCAATGTTAATTACCATCGTTAAATGTTGTTGTTGTACCTGTTGTAGAGTTTAACGCCATTTTTCAGCACACGATAGGCTATACATGGCGGTCAGTATTATTGGTGGAGGAAGAACCCAAGAACGTAAAAATGAATCTTGTCCCCGGGTTCCAAACAATCTAGATATGCCTCTGCATCAATGTACTGGTATAGTTAGTGTTCAAAATCCCTCTTGTCACAAGCCAGTTTCAGGCATTTTAATGATTAACTGGCCTGTACTGCTGTCGCAAAACGATAGAGAAATTCACCAACTATCATCAAAGGAGATGCCGAAACATCAAGCTTTCCATTGTGTGGAAAGTTATGATGTTTGTTCAGCCAAAATACAAAACTAAAATTGATTGATCTTGATCTTAGTTGATCTATATGAGAATTTTAGCTATTATTATTACCCCTATTTGTGAGCATGTAAATTATGATGGTTATGTGCCTTGTACAATCAAACGTGCGTACCTTTTTAAACATATTGCCTCAATTTGTAGGATCGCTTTTATCATTGAAAATGAGTAACTCTTGAGAGGTGATTCATTGTAAAAATGAAACAGTTATTAAGGACTATCTGAAATGTTATCTAGAAGAATGCAATTTGGTTGAAACAATGAATAAAGCAAAATCTGCATCCAATATGTTTGGGAATAAATATGGATTTAAGTGACGCTATGCATGCTTTGCACTGAGTAAGTACTGTACATTATAGTACATGGTCTCCCTGGCCCACAAATTATGAAGTCTGTATTTACCTTTATTTAATTTTGTGCTGGAGAAATCAGAAAATATGCACATGCAAAATAACAACAAAATCAATCATAAAATTTTATAACAGTTTAATAATTGTCGGGTCACCAAAAGTTAATTTCTTAACATGCCTATGTCTTAAGACAATGGAAAAATTATTGTTTCATGTTCCAAGATTTATAGCCGTTACAGTAGTCAACAAAAAGACTTAAAAACGGTAAAGTTTAGACATTGGCCCATGGATAAGCCGACCCCCCCCACTTCCAGGCCTTTTTTCCCCCTAAATTATTAAGCTTATACACGAGTATATATACTGTGATAATGAAATAATCGGTCTCATAATGGGTATCGGCAATTTTAATAATCGGCCATACGCGGTATCAGCATAATTGGCAAAAAGTGACATCGGTACAGCTTTAATTATTTGCACTAGTCTCCTAAAGTGAGCATGTGGTCTCTAGACAAAAACTACTCACCTAACAGCCAATTACCATATTTAAGTCACTAGTGGTATCCACAGTCCAAAGTGTACTGATAAACTAACCAGTTTTTGTGTGTATGGTCTTTGACCACTCAATATCGTTGTTGGGTGGATTATAAGTTCTAGTGCCAAATCAAATCCCTTATACATGAAATGGGAATAAATTGTACTGATACAGATTTCTTGTATCCCTAGTCATGACCTGGAATATCATACAACTTACTTGCTCTCCGTCTTGTTAAAGCAGTGTCCAACTAGCCGATGAAAGTGGACTGGACCAGAAAAATTGGAGGGTTTAATTCTCATTTTTAACCTTTTTTCTGACTCCTGGTATGAATTGTGAGCATTGTAATTATTCAACATCCTGGAATAAAGAAAACAATTTTCTACAATGAGATGAAAATCATAAAAATGTATGATAAAGCAAAATTGGATTTGCATTCTACCAAAGGGATTAAAAAATGCTGGCTGTTCATAAGATATACCTGTCTGAGTGAATATATCATAGGCAAATACCATATATACTCACTTTTAAGTCCAAGTGCAAACAAAACAAACACTGAACTGTCATTGCATTATGCACCAGCTGATCTGGGTCTATGATGTTTCTTATAATGGTATACTCCTTACAAATTACATGGACCCAAATATGTCAGCACATTATGTGTTTGCAGATATAAGTCTGTGTTATCTGTGGTTGATTCTGACCAACATGTGAATATATACTATAAATGGATCATATTATGGTACAATAGTTAGTGTGGCTCTCAACTATTGATTGGAGATGAACACTGCTATTGAATTGCACTGAATTCATATAACATCTGTTTTTAATTATATCTCATTCCCTTCTAGAATAATTACAACAAATGTGTTTTTCTAGGGTTAAACTGTTCTGCAAGCATTTTTCATTTACATATTTTTATCAGCTTCTCTTTTTAATTCTAAAAGAGTCATCCCACCTATAGTTGTAGGAACTGAAGTTTTATAAAAGATATCACAAATAAGTATAATGGAACCAGGATGATCTAGCCATCTATTGAATACTAGTATCAAATTTGTCATAAAGGACAACATTTTGTGGCTGCAATAGGCAGGAATTCTGAATGCTCACTATCTAGTAAAGCCAGGTTCCACTGAAAATGGATTTGATATTAAAGTAAAACCTGTCTTGAAATACCATTATACTTAAAAATACCTATCTTGAAAGACCACTGCTATGAAAAATCACCTGTCTTTACGAACTGTTACAATGAAAAATCACCTGTCTTGATAGACTACATATTCAGTGTATAAACCAATCTGTTAAATGGAAAAATAGCATGCAATGAAAGTCTATTTGTTGTGAAAAACCATATTTTTTGGAAGAAGGGGTGGCCTCTCAAAACAGGTTTTAGAGTACTATCATTATCATGATTACACCATAAAATTTTTCATTTTTTTTAGGCTGATATTTTGACATATTAAGGCATAACGTTTTGTGAGTTCAACTTACCCATAGCTAGATGGTTCTTCCACAATCTTTATACTGACTTTATCAGATCCTGAAAAAGTAATTTTTAAAAATTATTATTGTGTGAAACAACAAATAAAAAAAATGTTTATAAGTAAGCTTCATGTTTTTTCAAAGTATTTAAAGAATACACAAGATGTGGCTACTGCAAACACGAGTCCATTTAATGAACTGACACTCAGTTGGCCAAATAGAATTTCGAAGGAATCTAAGACAAGACTGTTTCTTGGACTAGGACAAATTTTAGTGAAAACCCCATGCTGATATGACTTCCTGTTTAAAAGATGTTGCAGTAACAAGACTTTCAAGATATCTGCTGTGGTGGCCATAATGGATGGATCAACTGGCACCATTTTCATTTAAGGTCAACTAGACATCATAAGAAATCTTTCAGATTGATCCCTAGCTCAATCATCCATTCAGAATGAAATGTGTAACAAGATTTAAAAGTCCAAGTGGCACCAGTTTCCTTTCAGATCAACTGAGATGAATGTGTGTGTAAAGTTTCATGGCAATCCTCCATGTAGTTTGGAAGGTGTAGATCTCGAGATAACAAATGGACTGATGGATGGAAGACTACACTCCATTCAATACGTTCTTATTGACCTTGACCAGTAATGTAAAAAAATAACAGAAATGCAAAGGTTTACACAATTCTAAGTCTACCTTATCACTGGACATTTGACCCCTTGACCATCTACATAATGATAGCAATTTGTTAATGCTTGCTAGTATTTCCTAGTATTTCAATAAACATTCAATAAACAACTGTTTATACTGATTCTCTCCATGCTTTTCAATGACTGAAAATTCTCATTACATTATTGAATTCTGTCTTATCAAGCACATGTGCAAGTATGAGATTGTGTATGTCTGCATGTATCTGTTATGCCATACCTCTCTTCCTACTCCGATTGAAACAAAGATTTCAAACCTATAAACAAAACAACACTTTCACGGCAATCCATAAAAATAATGCAGAATGTGTCGTATAATATATTAAGCTGCAAGAAAATAAAGTTAGCAACTCTAATAAAAATTGTAGCAGAAAATTTGATTTGTTAATGTGTATCAACAGGTTATGACCATAATATTTAACAATATTCAAAAGCTACATGACAAGTTGTAATAACGATGTTGTGTCACACAATAAATTAACTTACAAGACAAAAATGTCAATAACTCTCCATACAAAACTGTGGAGCCAAGTGATTTGTTGATATATGCATATTCTGGTGATGACCACAATATCTACCAAATTTAATGGTAACTTTAACACAACTTGTAGCGAGTGGCTGAGTGGTCTAAAGCACTTTCCGTTACAGATCACTGCCTCTGCATGGGTTCGAGTCTCAGATTCGGCTAATGTTGTTATGTGAGATAGCTTCAGTAGCTTCTCATGGGTCGGTGGTTCTTTCTGGTGGTTTTCCTGGGTTCTTCCTCCACCAATAATACTAGCCGCCATGTATAGCCTATCGTGTGCTAAAAGATGGCATTAAACCCTACAACAACAACAACTTGTGAGGGCTATGTGATTTTTCAATAGGCACAATTTCCGATAACAATAAATTTTAACAAGATTAACTGCAATCCTTTAAGAACTGTTGGACTAGCTGTGTTCAAGAGATTGTCATAAAGGCAGACTGATGGATGGACAAACATAAAAATTACTATACTATATGCTGCCAAATGTGAATGTATCACATAAGTTGAATCCTGGGAATGGGAACATAGTAAATTTGTCTCTTAAAGTCGTATCTCTTAAAGATTCATCTTTCCTAACTGTAGCAGTACTGGACAGTACCTCTTACTTTTAATTATATAATGATACATTTAGATTCTATTGCTAGTGATGGGAATCGGTCAGAAATTCATAATCGATAATTGGTTCTCCTTAACCAACTGATCATCGATTATAATCGGTTACTAAGAGCAAATTTTAATTTTTGTTAAACAGTTATATCTTTGATCAAGAGTTCAATGTTTATAAATGTATAGGAGTAATCTCTTGTAATGACATGTATACTTTAACCTGACAATAATATTACATTGTTTTTTTTGTTCTACAACTTTGTTAAATGAATGCAACTTTTTATCGCTGATTAGTCATATGTAACTGAAATACTGCTACAATCCCCCGAAATTCTTTCATTCACATGTGACGTGTCTATAATTTAAAGTATAGATGGACATGTTTTTCTTGTTTGTCATTGTTTATAAATACTACAAAAGATGTTGCAATTTCACTGAAACAGACCAACAAACATGTTTAAATGTATTAACTCAACAATTTAATTACTTGACTATGTAATAATGACTATATGTTCCTAATTATGAATCATAAGGTTTCATATTTGTAGTTGTGAAGGGAATTAATAAATTTCAGGTCAACTTTTTGTGGCTGGGAGTTTTACTAACCTTTGTGCTTTGCATACACCTAAAAAGTAGTCTCCCTTTACACACAATCGATTATGATGTTCACAATCGATTATCTGCTCAACCAACTGATGATCAATTATAATCGATAATCGGAACAACACTATCTATTGCTGTTCATTCACTTTTGTGATTAACTCCATTTTCACTCTTTACATCCCACTAAGTCTATACCCAATTCTGAACTAATTTCTAGGCCTAATTCTGTTTCTGCAACCATACTTCATTGACCATACATAATTTGACTGGTTGATAAATATATAGGGATATACTCAAGGGGTATTTTCAGACTGCTGAAATATGTGTGGCAGGTTATGAAGCACAACAGATTGATTAATTTTCAAATTAATTAAGGTTGTAATAAAGATATAAACCAGTTCAATTAATACAACTTAGCTATATTGATAATTTGATAACATTAGGTATAAGTTATATTATTTTAAGAATAAAATATGACACACTGCTCTACTTTAACCTGCACCTCTTTAAATAAAATAAAATTTCATCAACTCATTAGTCATTGTTATTATTATTGTTATTATTATCTAAGTATTTCATTTTAAAACGTTTCAGCTGTCTCATCAGTACATGTCATCAATGCTAACTAAAAATATAAAAACCATTATTCAAAAGTGCTCAACAGTTTTAACATTCCCTAGCTTGATAATCATGGACTAGTAATTTAAAAGAAAACTATCATCATGTCATGATTTTAAAAAAATACACAAATAATTGTCTGATAATATCCGATTTTACCCCGTGTCTAGTCTCTGTTTTGTATTATCATGTGATACATTTATGTTCAAAATGGATGCTGGATGCAATCGAGGTTATTGACTAACGTTTTATTTCACTTGGCAGGAAAAACTAAAACAGATAAGTCTTAGTATTATGTTCCATTTAAAAGTCGTCCGATAATACCCAGAGTGACGTTAATACCTATTTTTCCCAAACAAGTATGTGCTTTCATTCACGTAAAAGATAAGATGGCAACTGTTAATTCAGATTAATGTTAGTTAAAATTTTACATTGTGGTAAATTATCATTTTGAAGAAATGACATGTACATGTTAAGAATAAAACTCATTGTATGTTACTCCTCTATCCCATTCATAGCTGACAGGATATTGAAGATGCACGCAACATCTGTTCACGCGATCGTACTCTTGATTCACCCTGCACTAGTAATAGTTAAATCCAATATCGACTTTTTACCCACTGTAATACCGAAAAGTATCGTAAAAGTTCACGATCGATAATTTTCGCCTCGATTTTTTAAAATAACAATTAATGTATAGATCATGCACAAATCAAGACTCAATAAACTTTGTTATAACTATATTACGATTAAATTTTAAAAATAGAATCATTTTAAAATTTATATCAGTAAATGCGCTTACTTGTATGACTTGTACTATAATATAGATCCAACTCGAGAGTCGAGATCCTGTTATTGGTTGCTTGAACAGCCACCTTGACCGGATTCGATAACATAAGCGCCTTTATTAATTGAAGAAATTGTTTTATATTTACCTGTAAGAACTAGAACACAGACTTGGGCAAAGATAAACAGTAAATAATGTCTAAATGATAATTTGTTGTACATTGTAGCTAATTCCGTTGTACAGGAGGAAGCCATACTTGTTGTTCTAATCCTGAGTGGGATCCCTCCACTGATTCAATGAACCACTTATTTGTTTGACAATAGAACAAATTTTAGTGTTTTCATTTACATAATAAGAAAAATTAGCTTAGCTGAGCTATTTCACCGACTTCAAATACTAAAAGAACAATTAATATATATATATATATATATATATACACACACACACACACACACACACACACACATTCCGTTACGGATCACTGTCATCTTACCTGTTTGCGTGGGTTCGAGTCTCAGATTCGGCCAATGTAGGTATGTGAAAAAGCTTGCCAGTAGCTTCTCGTGGGTCGGTGGTTCTTTCCAGAGGTTTTCATAGGTTCTTCCTCCACCATTAATATCGGCCGCCATGTATAGCTTATCATGTGCTGAAAAAATGGCGATAAACTCTACAACAGCATGCATACATACAACTGAATTAAATCTCTTCTGAAGATCACATAAAGAAAGTCAGTCAGTCATACCTACCTACAGAATAATTTTCAGAATTAAAATTAACACTTGAAAGGCTGGCGACAGCACGCATAGGATACAGTAATCACAGGAGTCTGACGTTTTATCAATAAAGTACGGCGAAATGTCGGACAAAATGAAATACCCTTAACAATAATATATATATAATTGTTAAGGGTATTTCATTTTATCCGACGTTTCGCCGTACTTTATTGATAAAACGTCAGACTCCTGTGCAGTAATAAACACAAATGTTCCAATATATGTGAGGACAAGAACTCGACAAGAATATGCACAAACATTCAGAAATCAATTAAGACTATGGGAAAAAATTTGATGTTCCGAACTGATTGATACGTTTCAAATGTTGGGTCTGTTTGGCGCGAAATGTGACATGTTAACATTATGTGTCTATATGACGGGAAATGTAACATGCGGATCTGTCTGGCACCTTCCTAAATTTAATATTACGTTGTGGTTTAACACAGTTAATTTATGTGGCATATGAAAAAATGTTAAAACTACATCTTCTATTAAACATGATGTTTGGAATGACCAGCAAAAGACTCATTAATGACCACTCAGGAAAGGATGTAAAAGAAAAAAAAATAGAATTGAAATCATTTATATCATAGGTCTGAAGGAGATGAGTTAGAAATTGTAGCTATCCTAAATTTTACCATTCTCACTAACTGCAAGTCTTGTATTTGAAACATACCGAGTCTCAAGTCAGGCAAATTTTCATGCTTCAGTTTCTTACTACTACTGTTAGTTTGCTAGATTTGCGAATGAATGACTTGACCGTGAGTTATGATTTGGAGTGTAAAATTCTTTTTTATTATAAAGAACGTTAATTTAAATAAAATAAGCCTTGATGCTTAAACATTACGCTGGGTAGGTGAAGTAAGATCATAAATAGGATATAGGGTAGATGTGGAGGTCAGTAAATAAATAGATAAGCCACACTTTCAAAAGTCAAATAGAATAAATTTTACCCGTCAATCAAGCAATTGGACTCATGTTAATGCTGTACAGCGGCGTGCTAGGGTTGGTGTCACCCAGTGCGGTAAACTCATGGTGTCACCCCTCCAGACTTCCACCATGGATTTCTTCGTCTTAAAATAAGTCCACAATATATATATATATATATATATATATATATATATATATATATATATATATATATATATATATATATATATATATATATATATATATATATATATATATATATATATATATATTGCTGCGGCCGTGTGTTTGATGTCTAATGATTGCCGAATGGTATAGATAGTGTTCAGCTTTTACTCAATGTTACCGTGACCCGACAGGGACCAGAATCTTGAAGCGGTAAAGGCGATAGCTCGTTCGCATCTAAACAAAGGCTTATAGTTACCGCACCTACGTGTTAAGAAGTTGATGTTGTTGTTGTTGTTCATCGATTCGACGAGGACCACTCTAATCATCTGTGGGTTGGAGGAGCTGGTTATGTTCTGTACGTCCGCAGGTGGTTAATGAGGCCAACCCTTGCACGTAATGTTCGTTTGCGTAAGAGACAGGGGATTTGAACTGACGACATGTTCTTTTCTGGCTTGCCTTTTTAGCCATGCAGCTGCTGTCTAGCAGCAGAGAGGGTGAACAGACTAAATCGAAACGTCACCCTTTTTATTACCACATCGACTAATGGTGATTAACAAAGAAGTGAATCAATGACTACACCTAGATTGACCCCAAAAATGTTGTAGTCAATCCTCTTTGCTCCTCTCTCCATGTGTTAAATTGTCAATCTGAGGATTAAAAAAATCTTGTATATAAATAAAACAAAATGAATAATTCAGACAAACGATCAATCTGAGACTTTTTTGAACTTTGAGTAATATTCTTCCTCGGTTGGAGGGGTTTCTTTTCTAGGTATCAAAACCCCTTCTTCGATCCTACGACGGTAATACGCCATCAAAGTTCTGTATTTATCTACACCACGTTCATTACAAATCCGATATTGTCCTCGAACGCCAACAATGCATCCAACACAATGTCGAGGACCAGCATGTGGATTTGTTTATAGGATATATTTATGTTTCTTGCAGTATTCTCCACGACATTTTTTATTACATTTATCTGTGCTTCCTTGACGCAGCCATGTACAATTTTTCATATATCAAATAGTATCTATTTAATTTAGTTAGAGGATATAGTTATATTGTCAATATGACGCGGGGGTGGGGGGCACCCTCTCTGCTACACAAATCAGCCAAATATTTTATCGATACATGTAATTAAATCATTATATATATATATATATATATATATATATATATATATATATATATATATATATATATATATATATATATATATATATATATATATATATATATATATATATGTGTGTCAAATATCGAAGAAGCATATACTACTAGATTAGCTCGAGAACGCCAGGAAGCAATAAACAATATATTCCTTTGAGAGATTCGCTTCGAAGAAAACTTCAAGAACGCCAGGAGTCACAAGTTGATTACGTAGAAGGTACAGAAAGGTTATTCAAACCTATTACTGCAACAACTGTGAAAGTTGTGTGGGAAGATATCACTGATCCAGAAAAAAAGAAACCTCTTCTTGGGACAATACAAGAAACCGTTAGGGCAACGCAAGAGATTTTACAAGATCTTCCAGCTAGAATAGCTGCCGCACAACCTCCTCAAGATATTGATAAAATTTACACTAAAATAGCTGATGTGAAAGAAAAACTTGCATCTAAATCTAAAACAAAAAAAAAAGAAAATGTTGAATTGATTAGTAAATTTAAGGAAGGTGTTATTGAAAATCTTAAGGAAAAAGTTAAAAAGAAGGATTTTTCTCGTGCTGCATATGATAGTTTTTCAATAAAGTCTGATATTTTAAAACCTAAGTATGTTAACATAAATGCTGATAACTATTTTAAATGGCTAGCTATATCACGTGTACTACAATAAAATTCAGGCTATAAGTGATGACCCAGTATATAATGAATATATTAACGATATAAATAGATTTTATTTAGAAGAAACAACAGCAAATATAACAACAACCTCCCCAGTATCTACGTTCTACATCCGAACAACCTCCCCAGTATCAACTACCTCCACCTCTGCAACAAATGGAACGACAACAACCTTCTCCAAAGCAAGAAATGTTGGAGGAAATGAAGAGATCTGTAAAAAAATGGATCGAATAGAAAGAAAAAAAACAAGCAAGGGAACGATTAATGAAACCTAAACGACTAGAGTATAGTTCTCCATCTAAGAAAAAGATCCTGGTGATGATTCTTTTGGCGCTACTACAGGAAGTGGTCTAGGAAATAATCTTATCACTTGCCCTGCTAACGTCATCGCTGACGTGGATAAACCAGAAATTCTCATAGGAGGAAAACGCGCTGGAAATACTTCTCATGAAATTATCAACGAAATATCTGATATTTGTCGACGATTATTTACCGGTGGTATCATGGCCATCAATACCTATCGGGAATTTATCGATGAAATTACAGATGACAAAATCCCTTAACACATAATTTAGATCATGGTGAATGATTAAAAAAAATGATCGTACACAATATGTATCGTAGACCAAGAATGGTCAGAGTAGTAAATTCACGATTACCAATTTATGAAATAACCTACGGAGATGGACTTGGTGATGTTAATCGGGGTTTATTTACCATGATAGTCCCAAAAGCAATGCCAATTGCAAAACAATTATCAATTAAAGCTATCGATGTTATTCGCGACAAAGCTCCTAGCACAATCGGTGATCTTTCCGGTAAAGTGTTTTCGGCGGCCAAGGACCGAATTTTACGGTTTAATATTACGACGAAAAAAAACAAACTGAAATTACCATCTACTGAAGTTATGCCTGCAAATGAAAGTAAAATAATAAATCAGGCCGCAACCCAAAGAAAAAGAAGATAACATAATTGCTAGTCTGAAAGCAGGAAATGGTCTTCGTAGATAATTACAATTTAGATCATAGTAATTACAATAAAATGTTTAAACGTGAAATTGATACAGCGTTGGATATGGGTGAACCGGTTCGAAAAAATGATTCCTTGCGCGATTATCAATATTATTCTTACGATGTACTAAAAACAAATCAACGTGGAAGAATAGAATTACAAGTACAAGATACAAGTCGGTATTTCTTACCCGCTGAGGCATTTATCGAAGTCGAGGGGCGACTTATAAAAGTAGACGATACAAATTATAAAGCTGCTACTAAAATTGCTTTTGTCAATAATGGTATTATGGCATTATTCAATAGTGCCACATACATCATCGATGGAAAACATACCGAGTCATGTCTGCAACATGTTGCTGTTGCTACGACGATACTTGGTCTAGCAAGATACTCTGATGACTATTCAACATCGGCTGGTCCATCGTAGATGTTTGCAAAGGATATAATCGATCATGCAGATCACACAGATTTAACTACTGGTGATGTAAGAGCCGCAGACGTAAATGCAGTATTATCAAGAAATAACAATTTCCACCTTGGATTTGCAGCACGTAAGTCAATGTTGAACGCGAATGGAGAATTTTCGTGTGTAATTCCATTATCTCATATTTTTGGATTTTGCAGAGATGTTAGATAGGTTATATTTGGTCCTAATTACACTTTAGTACTTGTCAGAAAAAGACTCAGACAATGATGCAGTTTGGCGAGCCGATGGGGTTATTGATGAAGCTAAAATAACGATAACAAAATTATCATTGTGGATGCCGGAAATGGTTCCAGCAATCACAGAAGAAAATTAATTACTTTCTTTCATGAATCAAGGTGGTAAATCACTGCTATCGTGAAAAAACAATGACTACAGAGAGTACTCAAGGTAATGGTGCCGGTCAATTTACATGGCATATATCAGAACAAAATGGAGTTTCAGCACCACGAGATATTTTTTTTATCGCACTTCAGGCAAATGTACGAGTAAATAATCAGAAAAAAGTACGATGATATTTGCCATACTTGATGTTGCCGAGGTTAGTTTAAGAATAAATGGACATCAAGAACCTGCCGAAGATATAAAGTTAAAATTTGAACATAATATTGTTGTACGTGCATATCATCGTTTAATGTCATTTATGGGGCGTGATCAAAATGTACATACCTGTTTGCAAATAACACAAAAAGATTTCACAACATTATATCCGTTCTATTACTTTTCACTGGAAAATTTAGATTTATTCAGACAATCTGTTGTTGATATATATTTTCCAGCTAAGGTAGGTATTTTTCCTGCTGGTGCTGTAGGTCCACCTGTTGTTCCTGCTGGTTTCAGAGCGATCGCTGTTATACTTAGCGACAGAGCAGTATTACTCGAGGGTGTTGGTTGACGAATGCGAGTCGTTGATGCACCCGTAGAGAACATGTAATTAAAATTAATCAAGTAAATATAAAAATGTTGTATAGTCATGTTAGCGCAACTCTGACTCAAGGTCAGATAAAAAAAAATACAATAAAAAAACGCAAATCAATGTGGGGCAAAAATACCGTTAAAGAAAAAGCAAATGAGTGGTGGTCCAAACAAATTATCGTTAACCAGTAATCAGCTTAAACGTTTCAATAAAGCTCTGGTATCAAAAAACTGGAGTTCAACTTGAATTTTCTCCAAGTGCCATCAATGATATGATTAAATCAGAAGGTATATTTCCACTTCTTGCAGCAATACCATCATTAATTGCTGCAGCCGCACCTACAGTTGCAAAATCAGCTGCGTTAGGTGCTGTTGGAACAGCCACTGGAATGGCATTAAAGAAAGCAACAGGAAAAGGGTATTAAAAAAGGGGCGCGATCTCAGACTTCCGGGAACTTATCTAGGAAAAGGACTGAGACTACCAGGAATATAATACCGATGTCGAATTTTGATCTGATGAATGCTCCTAAAAAAAATTAAAAATAAAACATTTTAGAGGAGTTTTCATGCGTGATCAATTACCGAAACAACCACATCACGTTGAAACCGGTATCATCAATCTCGATTCAAATTCTGGTCCAGGAACTCACTGGGTTGCATATGCGATTGATCCACGCAGAATTGTTTATTTTTATTCGTACGGACTATCACCACCAGTTGAGTTTTTAAAATATATTAATCAATTACCTGCCAGAACTTGGTATTCAACGTTACCGACACAGACGATGACAGATCCACCAATATGTGGTCGTGATCCATCACTGTACTTGATGCGATATCAAAATCAAATAAACCACCTCATACAGTTGTACACGAATACACAAGTAATCGTTGGACAGGTATTTAAAAATAGTACATATATATAATGGTTGATATTTACAGAAGATCTTTGATCAGAAAAACTGACAAAGGAATCGATAAAGATTTTGATGCATCAAAATATATAACTAAAGATGACCTTGCTGATATTATGAACCTAGCTGGGGTTGACCAAGATGAAGTTGTTATTTTTCAGGACAAACCAAGATGGAGTTGTTATTTTTCAGGACAAACACGGTGTTTTGAAAACAAGTAATATTAAGTGGAATGATATAGTTCATAGGGTTCTTGGTGCTGCTATGGATAATATTCTGGTATTTACCGACAGCGGAAAAATACGAGATTCAGGTATATCGATAGATATATCAGGAGTGAGATTATAAAAAATGTTCCAAAACGATTATCAATGTCAGGTGGTGTATTAACAGGAGAACTTTCCATGAACGAAAATACAATAACTGTCTTGAGAGATCCAACATCAGATGAAGATGCGGCGACAAAGAGATACGTTGACACCGTTGATGGTGAATTATCTATGTTAAAAACCGAACGTGATGCCGTTAGTGATAAACTATCCACGTTAAAAACCGAATACAAACTTCACATAAACGATCACAATACCGTAGATGGAAAATTATCTTATGAAATTGCAGATGAACTTAATGTGTTACTGTATATGCACGATTAAATCATATTCACCAGTGTACTTTTGTTCTTTACATCATTTGCATCCCAAGACGATGCTAGTCAACTTCAATTTATCCTATGTTTTTAATAAATAGTCTCCTCACAGTTGCTTTCAAAACATAGCCATACATATAATCATTCTTTAGTGGGTAGGTAGCTAAAAAAATGCATACTACAAAACAAATGCTTTATACAACTTAAAATCAACATAAATTATATTATTCACACATCATATCATTGGATAGATCAACCAAGTCTTCCTTGAGTAAAGCCATGGTACTGGCCAAAATTATTTATCCATTATATGCCATACACAACAGCTTGGAATGACATGTATGTAGCCAGTACTTAGGTATCTGTTAAGTCCATAAAATAAACTGCCTATTAGCAGTATGCCTTTTCCCCTGGTTGTAATCATTATCTTCTTCTGCTGCCAGGGCATCTTGAATATACCTCTGTGCAACAAGCCACATGGAGCATGACTTCATCTAAAACAACCAGGTCAAAGTCTTGCAGACATTTTTTTTAAAAATTGTCAGTACAAAATATTCCAAATAAAATAAATGCATTAAATGTTATTTTGGAAAATATTAATTTTTGTGTTATGCAATGAAGCAAACGTGTAAATATACAAACAAATGTGCAAATGATATCGAATATTGGATATGTGACTCGTGAGCATGAGGTGGTAATGCAAATGCACAAGAAAAACTTTATTCTGAGCCTAAGAACCGACTTTAGCGAAACCTTTCAATAGTGGTTCTGATTACAATGACACAAATTATCATATTTTTAGTTGGTTTATCTTACAATGTTACAATCTCACAAACATGACAAGTAAACACTTTCACGAATGGCCCCTTAAAGGAACCTCTGATTGTCAGGATTTTCCATCATATTTGTTGATGCACGTCATGTGACACTGCGACTTCGGAGTATACCGGTAAATTCCGTTTCTGCATAATTAATTAGCAATCCGTACAGAAAATCGTTATATTTCCATTGATTAAACTTACAGTTGTACATTTTTTGAAACTGAATGACATGTAATTACTCATTATTTCTACTATACTTTTCATAATATCATGCATTTGCAAGAACAAAAAATTCAAAATCTTAGGTTGTATGCCTTTAACTTTATATAGTTTATGCATGACAATTAATGTCATGATTAGAATTAAACAAGCATTTTTATTTAAGTGAAATGAGGTAATCATATTATGTCCATTATCTCACCATGTTCATAACTCATTACCTATTCTGGTAACAGGTGATACACACTCAGGTAACAGGTGATATCATATCAATGACTGTTAATGTAATGAATACATCATTTTTAAGTACAAATAAGATCTGATTTTATCTTAGTGGACACTATTAACTACAGGCAATGATGGTACTATGAATCCTCTTCCAAACAAACTGTCATGCCCTGAGGATTTGCTGAGCTGGGATATAATATTTCAAAGTTTTTCATTACAAGATACATGAAATGTGCTATTTAGCAGCAGAGAGGGTGAACAGACCACGTTTTCAAGCAAAAATAAGGCTTCCAGATCACGTTTTCGAACAAAATATGGCCTATAGATAACGTTTTCGAACAAAATATCAGGTTTCCAACAAATCTCATTTAACCAAAAAAGTCTCCATTTTTGCAAAAACGGAGATTTTACGATTTTTTAATCAATTTTGCTCGCAACGATGTGGTCATCCACCCTCTCTGCTGCTAAAGTTTTCAGTTCTGGGTTAATAATTCTTTTACGATTTTAACCGAATATTTGATCCAGTCCGATACGATATCGTGTCCGAGGATCATGCAAATTTATTGTTGCGAATCCGTGCGGAGTCGACTGAGCATGACTAAAGAAATCTCGAAATTGATTGAAGTCCATATCAGAACACCATGTCTGCCAAATATTTCTAAGAGTATGAGTATCAACTCCGTTGAATACAGACAATAAATTGCAGTTATCTCTGATGACTTTTGGAACCTGAGTGTAGCGTTGAGTGACATATATCACGTCAGTGTTTTTGTGACGCCCACGGGAAAATATTCTAGCAGGATTCTTTTGTTTATCCAACATTATATCGTCGTATACGACTAAATTGTTAATATCTCCATCAATATCATCAATACTCGGTGCTTCATCGATATCGGTTATAAAATCAATGGCGTTCTCACCCTTAATTTCTGATGCATTCTCGTTAAAATCCTTTAACACTTCATAACATCGTTGATCATCTACGCTAGGGGCAATTAAATACAACTTATCCCACTTCATCCATCTCATTATTAAATTGAGTAACAATTGCGTTTTACCGGATCCAGATGGCCCGATTATAATCATCCGGATAGAGTTTGGTAGCGCTGCATGATGCTTAATTGGTTCTCTTGTTTTAGTCGCTGAAAAATCAATTATATCCATATTTCTATACATAAATTATGGATCTATATTGTGTGAAGTGTAAAACGCGTACTGGCACAGATGACTTGACGACGATTACAACTAAAAATAACCGATCAGCGCTTTCTGGTAAATGCGTGCAATGTGGTACAAAGAAATTTAGATTTGTGTCTATGAGATCTGATTTAAAAAAAAAACGAGGAGGTGATATCGCAGCCAAATTGGCAAAGCTCCCTGGAACCCCATGGGCAAAGTACCCCGGAGAAAAGCACCTCCCAGGATATAGCTACTGTGGACCGGGAACCAGACTTGATATCAGACTCAATAATCAAAATCAACCCAACCCCGGTGAAGAACCAATAAACGCCATTGATAAGGCCTGTCACCTTCATGATGTTGCTTATAAAAGCAGCAATCTGCAACACAGGCATCTAGCAGATGTGAAATTAATTCATGCGTTAAATGCTATTCCTGATAAATCCTTCAAAGAAAAATTGTCTTCATTTTTGATAAAATCGGCTATGAAAAGTAAATTGATGTTAGGTGCCGGTAATTAATAATATGGAATCAATTTATTATTCTCCGAGGGGATACTGGAGGGGTAACGCTGCAATCAATAAACTCGCTAGCGCTGCAAAAGTGAAAAAAAAACCACTGCGGCTAATTGGTTATCCAAACAGGCACTATGGCAAATTTATCTACCACCGCCTAAACAAATTCAATTCTCGCATTTTGATGTGACCGCTCCTAATGAAGTTCATCAGGCTGATATATTATTTCTGCCACATGATCGTGGTTACAAATATGCGTTAACCGTAGTTGATGTTGCGAGTCGATACAAAGAAGCAGAACCGCTGAAAACAAAATCAGCCACTGAAGTCGCTTCTGCATTTGAAAGGATTTATCGACGAGGTCCTCTGCACTGGCCAAATCTGTTACAAGTTGATCCTGGCAAGGAATTTCAGGGTGCAGTGTTATCTACAATGAAACATCATAATGTCACCATACTGCGCTACATCGCGATCAGGCCATTGTAGAACGATTTAATCGGACCATTGCTGAGCGGTTATTTGGATATCAATACGCAAAAGAATTCATTCAAGAAAAGCGATCCCGTGAATGGGTTAAAAGATTACCATGTGATTACTGCACTGAATAACGAGATTACTAGAACAATCAACATGAAACCTATCAACGCGATTAAAAAGAAGTCAATACCCGTACAACCACAAAAAGATTTCAAAGAACCAATTCTTGGTAGTAGTGTCATTGTGAGGTACTTATACGAACCAGGAGAGCTTGAAGGGGGTAGAAAAAGGGCTACTGATCCTATTTGGAGCGTCACTACGCATAAGATATCTAGTATAACACGATCAACTGGTAGACCTCCAGTCTATAAACTGGATTCAACTGCCCCTCAGCGGGGTTTTACTCGACAACAACTACAAGTGATTCCCGAGGATACTCAATTGCCACCGCATGGTCTTAACTAGCACCGTTGCGTCTATTGCACTCAAGACAAGTCAACATCACATTATTTCTGACATGACCGAGATTGTTATTTTTTCTGTCTACGGTGAATTGGCGAGGATCCTTATCCGAATACTGCCAACGCATTATACAATTGCAACTCGCGCAGTGATTATTCTGTTGTTTCTTCAAAGTGATTATTAGTTCAGCATCAATATCAAATTCTCGTTGTTTTTTTTTGTCCTGTTGTTTGTAACCGGAGAGTTTTTTTATTAATGATGCTAACATCAATATCACTTATTGTTGTGTCATTATCATCGAAAACAACTCTTCGAAGTTGATTTATGTTTCGTACTCTGGATACTGCGAGATAGACTAAATTTGACCATTCGATGTGATTATCCACCATCCAAACAATTGTATTCGATATAGTCAATCCCTGTGAAGAGTGTATTGTTGCTGCGTATCCTAGCGTCTACGGGGATTTATTAGCACGCAATGCATCTTCAACGACATTGATATCAACCAGCACAATATCATTTAGTACGAGAATTTGTTTTTCACTCTGTCCTGGAATATCAACTTCAATATTCTGTTTTCGTGTATCCGATGGCCTATAACAAAGGGGTACTGGAAGCGTTGCAAATTTTTCTTTATGCAATTCAAATAACTTCATCTGAAGTGTATCCCTGACTATTTTTCTACTTGCAATGATCAAATCGTTTGGTCTCCACGCTTCCCAGAAATCATTCATTGGGGTTTCTGAAATCACTTCACGCGCTATTTCGCATTGGATTCTATCCGGTTGTAATCTAATTAGCGCTTTGAACTCGCGTAATCGTTCATCAAGTGATCTATAATCAGTGGTGATTTCTTCATAGTAGTCTACAAAACCCTTTAGCCATTCATGTGGAGATGCACCGACAAATGGTGGTGGTTGGCCGTGATCCCCGTACATGACGACTTTTGTGTTTTTGTTTAACAACCACTCAAGAAATGTTTTTAATACATTTAATGACACTGTGCATATTTCATCCCAGATTATGATTTCAGGAATGAATTTATCACCCATTCGATCAGGAGTCCATTTGTCACCCTTCCATCGAAAGAAGCCGTGATAAGTGCAAGCATTTACCCCTCGTTGTATCATCTCTCTGGCGAGTCTGTGAGTCGGTGTTAGCACAATCATGTTAGAAACGCTAGCGTTTCCACGACGAAATAATTCAATTGCACGAGTTGTCTTTCCTGACCCACCACAACCGTTTAAATAAACTGTCTTATATCTACATACTGGATCAGATACCGGTGGTGCATTAGAAAATTCTGATTGAATTTCAATACGGTTACAACAAAGATATTTATCATCCATGGCAACGTCTGCGGATTCACAATACTCATGTAGCATCTCCTTTTTAAATCGCCAACGCCCCCAATTTTCTTCGGGATCTGTGAATGCCGCTACAGCTGATTTGTACTTATTGTGTATATACATCGAATCAGTGGCCACTCTAACCGCGGTATTAGGAAATCTATTTATCATCGAAAATAGATTAATAGAAGCATAGGCTAGCATTGAACTTCTCAAATGTGTGTACTGGGAATTATATCCATCACAGTAGGTAACAACCGTACCTAATTTCTCACCATTGGATAGAAAAGCATCCTTACGGGATACAAGTTTTCCCTGTTTCATTAAATCCGCTACAATAAAATCGTATTCAGCGACATCTATGATTAACCGCGAAGAGTATTTTGCGTTGTCGTATCGTCCACCCTGGGTAAATTTACCGATTATTCTTCTTCAGAGATCTTTTGCTTGTTCTTTTTTAATTTCAAATAACTTCTTAGACCAATTTATGATTTCTTCTTCACTGAAATCTGGAAACTGTTTTCGTAGTTCGTTGATTATTCTATCTAGATCGGGTTGTGGTAGCCAAACTTCTTTCTGAGCTCGATAGCATATAATAGCCTCAGAAACAATCAACGATATTAGCATACCACAATCAATCATATATCTCAATAGCACTATTGGCATCCAGTGTTTTTCAGATAGGTGTCTACCGAGCCAAACATAACTACACGGATGTAACCCTGTAGCTAATTCAAATGATATCACACGAGCGAATCCGGTTAAATCAAAATCAGGCAATGGTCCATTAATCGCAACACGAGTCATTTCATGCGTGGGGTGTCCAAATCGTTTGAAGTACTCAGCGCATTCCCCATATCCGAGAAAACTTCCGGGATAACACGCGGCTATATCAATTGAAATCATACCATCACGTGAGTATTTCGTATTCCACAGTCCTCCATGACCAAATTCGACGCAACTCAATTTAACATCCTCGAGAAAATCACTTCGTGTTGGACGCCATGAGTTTTTTTCTCTTGCGAAGTGAGCTACCACTGATGGAATAGTAAAACTATCCGTGAGTAGTTTTTCATGGGAATTCTCCGGTGAAAAATCACTAGCGATTTTTCTCATTCTGTTATCTAATTCTTCAATGCGATATAATTCACCATTTGGTTTTACAAATTGATCGAATTCTTCATCACTTCTAAGTAACCACACTGACACAGGATCATCCTTACACAACGCATGAATAGCATCGAATAATCTCTCTTCATAGAAAACATCCCCGACGAACTCCTTAGGGATATATTTCACGGTTCGTTCTCGTGGAAATATTGTTACCGCAGGTGTCCACGCGTGTTTGTTATGATCAATAATCTGTATTGGGGCTCCTCGCGATTGATATTTCGGTTCGTATAATACTTCTCCGGTTATTGTTGTTACTGATATTGGGAATTTTAATGATGCTTCTAATTTAGCTATATCAGAAATCTTTGCACCATGCTGTTTTACCGTTAATTCCCACTCGGTTATTTTCCTACGTCGCAGATCAGTTAGTTTATTTCCTCGGGATGCATTTGTGAAGTGTTCTATTATTCGTTCTGCTACACAATTCAGTGAACTAGAATATTTCATAGGAGCTAGTTTTGCGATATCGGGTTTATCATTTAACGGATATATCCCATAAACCATTGCTGTTACGGGATAAGATCTTTCGTAGTATGGCTTATCGATTCCGGTTAGAATTCCTGGTTTGGAATCTCTACTCACAATGACAGCTTTTTTATTCTTGAGGATTGGTTCAAATTTATCCCTAATAATCCGTTTGCCATCGACTTCGATAATGAATTTGATTCGGAAAAAATGTCGTTTTTCCCCAACACGTGAAATTATCACTGAAATCTGGAAACTGTTTTCGTAGTTCGTTGATTATTCTATCTAGATCGGGTTGTGGTAGCCAAACTTCTTTCTGAGCTCGATAGCATATAATAGCCTCAGAAACAATCAACGATATTAGCATACCACAATCAATCATATATCTCAATAGCACTATTGGCATCCAGTGTTTTTCAGATAGGTGTCTACCGAGCCAAACATAACTACACGGATGTAACCCTGTAGCTAATTCAAATGATATCACACGAGCGAATCCGGTTAAATCAAAATCAGGCAATGGTCCATTAATCGCAACACGAGTCATTTCATGCGTGGGGTGTCCAAATCGTTTGAAGTACTCAGCGCATTCCCCATATCCGAGAAAACTTCCGGGATAACACGCGGCTATATCAATTGAAATCATACCATCACGTGAGTATTTCGTATTCCACAGTCCTCCATGACCAAATTCGACGCAACTCAATTTAACATCCTCGAGAAAATCACTTCGTGTTGGACGCCATGAGTTTTTTTCTCTTGCGAAGTGAGCTACCACTGATGGAATAGTAAAACTATCCGTGAGTAGTTTTTCATGGGAATTCTCCGGTGAAAAATCACTAGCGATTTTTCTCATTCTGTTATCTAATTCTTCAATGCGATATAATTCACCATTTGGTTTTACAAATTGATCGAATTCTTCATCACTTCTAAGTAACCACACTGACACAGGATCATCCTTACACAACGCATGAATAGCATCGAATAATCTCTCTTCATAGAAAACATCCCCGACGAACTCCTTAGGGATATATTTCACGGTTCGTTCTCGTGGAAATATTGTTACCGCAGGTGTCCACGCGTGTTTGTTATGATCAATAATCTGTATTGGGGCTCCTCGCGATTGATATTTCGGTTCGTATAATACTTCTCCGGTTATTGTTGTTACTGATATTGGGAATTTTAATGATGCTTCTAATTTAGCTATATCAGAAATCTTTGCACCATGCTGTTTTACCGTTAATTCCCACTCGGTTATTTTCCTACGTCATATTTTTCATTTAGAAATATATCATTATTATCGAATAATGAATTCTGAAAACATGAATAGCATCATATCCGAGATTTCAAAATTGAAAAGTTGGGATATTGAACTATCAGATGGGTTAAATCCTGATCAAATCATGTCTGATTTTCAGGATATAGAATACGGAGTTAACAACAATAAATATATGCTACCAAAGAAGTATGCGCTCATCAAAAGAATTCAGAATTCTATTCGGGACTCTCTCGCATTTTCCAGTGACGTAAGTGTGTTCGCTCCGTTGTATACCATCGTAGAACGAATACGAAAAGAAATGGGGTACGAATACGAATTGAAAAAGGAGGTTAATTCTAAAGTTAGAAACCTACGGGCGTTAATTCAAGAAAATGAACATTTTTGATTGACCAACCATTTATCATTATTTGATTGTGACCGTCCCTCATAGAGATTTTAATTTTTTTTAGCATTTTTTGATTAAAAATGTCAAAATCAGTGATCAATGGAAAAGTGGGGAAAGTGACATTATTATTATTTTATATACAATTTGGACACTTTCCCCATCGATGAACGAAGGTGTATCACGATGAAATAACACTTCCACGATGGTGTTAGGTCGGGATTGAAAAATTGTTTTGCAATTGAAAAATTGTTTCTGATTTTAAATAATGGTCAATGAAGCATTAACAACCCGATTGGCTCGTGAACGACTGGATGCAATTAAGAGATTTGTACCAATTCGCGACTCTGTACGGAATAAACTGCAACAACGACAACAAGCGCAGACTGACTTTTCTGTGTCAAGTGAACAACTGTTTACTCCGATAACAAGTGCGACCAAAGATGTGAAAAAGTTAACTGAAGCAGTGATATACGGAGATATTCCTGAGCGAGAACGAGTAAAGAAGGCGCCACTGCTTGATACGCTTGAAAAGATAGCAGCAGAGACCGGACAAACACGCGCAGGGATACAACAGTTATCCAGTGATATAAAAACTCAGCGCGAGTATGAACGATTAGCTGATATTGATGATTCTGCGCCTGAAACTCAAAGAGTTTCCACACCTGAACCACAACCTGTTGATGTCGTCACCCCAAGAGGTGTTCCCTTTATAGACAAACTTACCGAAGAAGCTATAATAGAAATCAAAAAACCTAAATTAATAAAAATCAACGATTATTCGACTTTTGGTGATTTTGCCGCCAAAAGCTTTGATTCTAGAAAGGATTTTTTAAAAGACGAGTATAAAAACAGTAGAATAAGCCGAGATGAATGGGTTAATTGGTTGTATAAAACGAATAAGGTGATTACTGGTAATTTGAAAAAGGATACAATTGAGGATAGATCTTTTAAATTAGGAGTTGATAGCTATGGTATACAAAAACAACAAAGTCGAGGCCGACAATGGCAATTACTTGATGATAGTGAGGGCGCAACTGGTACAACTGAGGAAACAAGCGGAAAAGGATATTCGATTGGAAATCCAAAAGATGTCTATGACTCTACCACGACATGTCCTGGTAGTGTTATCAATGATATATCACGATTAGAGGTTCTTGTAGGAGGGTTCCGAGCCGGAAATAACTCACCGGAAATAATTAATGAAGCAGCTGATATCTGTAGACGATTATTTCAGGGTGGTATCATGGATATCAGCACATATCGAGATTTCATTGGCGAGTTAGTGGAAAGTGGGTATCATAGTGACTGAATTGAAAAGTCAATTGAAAAATTGTTTCTGATTTCAAATAATGATCATACACTACAATCATGATAAACCAACCCCCGTCTACGTAGTTAATTCACGGTTTCCAGTTTATAGAGCATACTACGGAGATGGTTTAGGCAATACCATTGCAGGGTTATTTGCGAGAATGGCTCCAAAAGTGATGCCGTTGGCTAAACAACTAGGAATGAAAGCCATTGATGTTATTCGTGATAAGGGTATTAGTGCTGTTGGAGATTTTGCTGGAAAAGCATTTTCAACTGCGAAGAATAAATTAACATCATTAGTGAGACGAAAAAAGAAACCGTTACCATCTACAGCGGAAATGCCTGCAAGTGTTAGTAGAATTATAAATAACGCAGTAGACGAAAAATTAGCGTCGATGGCTTTAACCCCCGACCAAAGCAATATTGCAAATATGATAGCAGGAAGTGGCTTTAAAAAACTACGACGATGGAAATGGAAAAATTGTTTACGATTTCACTATTTAGACTCTGATAAATAGAATAAAATGTTCAAACAGTCACGTGATCCAGCATTTGATATAGACGCCCCAGTTGGCAAGGATGATTCTGTACGCGATTATCAATATTACGCCTATCATGCCATAGACTCAAATAGTTGAGCAAGGATTGAACTTCAAGTCCATGATACCAGTAAATACTTTTTGCCCTGTGAAGCGTTTATTGAAGTAGAAGGAGAACTTGTAACAGCTGATGATACTCCTGCTGTACCAGCGCCGTATCCAGATGGTACTCAAGTCGGTTTTGTCAATAATGGTATTATGGCGTTATTTGAGAGTGCTAGATATCTCATTGATGGAAAAGAAATTGAGTCCATAGATCGCGATGTTGATATGGCTACAACAATAATCGGGTTAGCGAGATATTCCGATGATTATACAAGATCAGCAGGACCCTCTATGATGTTTGCAAAAGATGGTAAGAATACCGCTGGAGGAAATCCATTTGTTGTAAGACGACCAAAAAAACGTGATAATAGTGATGCTGATGTCGAAGATATGATTATAAACAACGACGTTAATTTCAATCTAGGAGCCGCAACACGTATTTCAATGTTGCAAGGAGCGCGTAAATCATTTTCATGCGCGATTCCACTGCATCACATATTTGGATTCTGTAGAAACGTCAGAAAAGTTATCTACGGGGCGAAGCATACAGTATCGCTTGTACGAAAGAGTGATGATAATGACGCAATCTGGAGGATTCCAGCAGATGCTGCAAATCCCAATGCTGATGCCGGTAAAGTCAATTTAACAAAAATATCATTGTGGATGCCAGTGTTGACTCCAGCAATCACCGCAGAAGAACGATTACTATCATTTATGGACCAAGGAGGAAAGTCGTTGTTGAGTTGGCTAACCGTGAGTACAGATGTTAAACAATCAAATATCAACGGGTTATTCACGTGGAATCTAGCATCAAAACAAGGCGTTGCAGCGCCACGTCATATATTTATTGCGTTACAGGATAACACACGAGTTGGCAATCAACTCTCCAGTCATATGATATTTGATCAATTAGGTGTGAAAGACGTCTCACTGAGAATAAACGGACAACAGGAACCATCCGAGGATATACAACTTAATTACACAGAAAATCATATTGCACGAGTTTATCATCGTCTGTTGTCATTTATGGCACGCGATCAAAATGTCGATACTGGTTTGCAAATATCACAATTTGATTTTAAGAATCTGTATCCGATCTATTACTTCTCACTGGAACATCTCGATTTGATGAGACAAACCGTCGTTGATATACACTTTAGAGCTAATGTGACTCGTGGTGGTATTGCTGATTATAGAGCGGTTGCTGTCATTCTTAGTGATAAATCAATGCTACTTGAAGGTGTTGGTGGAAGAATGAGAGTGGTAGATGCACCAGTGGAAAACATGTAATTGAAATTGTAAACGATTTAGAATCAATCAATTATGTATAACATGTCATATAGTGCTATTAGTGTTGCGTTAACTCCCGGTCAATTAAAAAAATTGCAATCGGAATCAGCTAAAAAATGTGGAACCACAATCACGTTGAAACCCAACCAAATGACTGGTGGTGCAAATAAATTATCACTGACAACTCGTCAAATAAAACATTTCAATGATGCACTTGCAGCCAAAAAAGGTGTTCAGATTACTCTTTCTGCGGCTGCTATAAAAAATATGATTAAAACAGGCGGTATATTTCCGTTGTTAGCTGCGATTCCAGCATTGATTGCAGCGGCTGCCCCAGCGGTGGCTAAAGCAGCGGCGTTAGGAGCCGTTGGTACTGCAGCAGGAATGGCACTAAAGAAGGCAACTGGGAAAGGATATAAAAAAAAGGGAAAGGGTCTAAGACTACCAGGAACCCCGTATTCGTGGTACAGCGGAAAGGGTCTAAGACTACCAGGAACCCCGTATTCGTGGTACAGCGGAAAGGGTCTAAGACTACCAGGAACGATTTATTAATTCAGGAATCGAAGATTCCTATGTCCAATTTTGATTTAATGGATGCTGCTAAAAAACTAGCGATTAAAAACTTTAGAGGTGTCTTTATGAAAGATCAATTACCACATCAACCAAACAGCGTTGAAACCGGAATCATTAATTTAGATAACAGCACCGGACCTGGTACTCACTGGGTTGCATACGCTATTGATCCACGTGGGATTGTCTATTTTGATTCATATGGATTAGCCCCACCAAAAGAGTTTATGCGGTATATAAAAACCCTTCCAATGAAGACTTGGTATTCTACGCTACCAACACAACAAATGAATGACCCACCAATACGCGGCAGCGAAGTATTAAATGTCCTTGACGCTATTTCTAACTCCTTGAGTAACCCAAGCGGAAAACCACCACATGTTGTCGTTAATGAATACACTAGTAATCGCTGGAAATCGAAACGATTTTAGAGAGAGAAAGAGTTTTACAATAACATGATTGATATTTGGGGGAGATCTTTGAAACCCAAACCCGATGGCACTGCACCACCTGATTCTGTCAAGGATGTAAAAAAACTAATCAAAGATGAAATAGCTGAGACGTTGAACTTAACAAATGTTGATCCTAATGAAATAGTTGTATTTCAAGACAAACAGGGTAAATTGAAATCCAGTGATGTGTCATTGGATGATATTTTAGTTAAACAACGAAACGCAATCGAGAATACTATCGCGTTATTTTCGGATCAGGGTAAATTGAAAACCAGTAATATTTCTCTGGATGATATTTTGGTTAAACAACAAAACGCAATCGAGGATACTATCGCGTTATTTTCCGATCAGGGTAAACTCAAACCGGGTGTACTCGTTTCGACGATTACAGATCGATTAAAAACTCTCAACGATGAGTTAAAAAATTTTGTGGTTGTACTAACAACACTTGAATCTAGAATTGAAGATAACAGAAAACAGTTTATATCATTTCGTAGAAATATCATTGATAAATTTATTGGAACCCCGTTAGATAAAATTGAAATAAAACTCCCTGATATTAAAAAATCCATCGATGAGACGAAAAACTTCATCGAAGCCGTCAAAGGTGATTTTTCGAGGATGATAACAATCATTGAAAAAACAAAAATTCCTCATGAGAAAACCAACAACGTAGTATATACAATCCAACACGGATCATTTGCGTGGACACCTACAAACAATAAATTAGATATCACTGCAACCGTTAAAGGTATTTATCGATTAACACTAGTAACACCATTGACTCAATTTAATATATCATCGTCGAGTTCATCCGGGGTCAATAATACGATTTCAACGATCATCGACAAGGATACAACTGAAAAGTTTACTATAACAGCTACTGATAAAAATTTGATTAGGGTTTCAGCAACCTGGTATGTGGAATTCGTAGCGGATTTAAGTAAATAACTAAATTGAAAGGAAAATCGTTCGGATTTCACAATTGAAAACGCTAGTATTTTTAAAATAACAATGATTTCATCAACTCAATGTCGCTATGATCAGGTCAGAGAATTTCAAAATAGACTCAAAACCCTCACTGAGGAGTATCAAATAAAAATAAAAAAATACCAACGAAGAATCACCGCAATTGATATTACTATGTACTCGGTGTCAAGCGTTCTCGCTGGCGCCGGAATAATACTTGCATCGGTTACAATGATTGCCCCGGTCGTAGTTCCAATTTGCATTTCTGCGGTGGCTACAATCGGGGGTATATCAACCGGGATAGCAAAAAAGATATCATCATGCAGCCAGAGTAAACTGCAGAATTACTTACTTCAATTTCATATTGCATCAACCGCATACTCGCAATTATCATTGATGATATCGTCGTCACTCGATAATACAATTATATCAGATAGTGAATTCTCAGCGATGGTCAGTATTTTTGATTCCGCGATATCGAAATTAGAGCGACAACATGAGTATAATAACAATGACAACACCGATGGAATCAGAAAACACGAACCCAAAAAACAAAATGATCTCAATAATATCAACATTACCAGATTGTGAGTTCTCAGTGATGGTCAGTATTTATGATTCCTCGATACCAAAATTAGAGCGACAACATGAGTATAATAACAATGACAACACCGCAAGAATTACTTCAACGAATAGTGGAGAACACGAACCCAGTACAAACAAGCATGATATCAATAACATCAATGAATCCAGAATTCAGTGTGAATTTCCCCTCTCCGGTCCCAGTGAAGGAGATAGCGCTAGCAAAATTACGAGTATACCACAGTTGGCCTAATATCAGATCAAAATCATTTGGTGGTCAACAACCGAATAATTCACTGGTGTTTGCGAATAAGAATAAAGACGACGGTACCCCAGACTGGAACGTCATTTCGATACCAACAGGGTCATACCAAATAGAACAAATCAATAATGAATTCGCGCGTAGAATAAAATCGATTACTGGAACAGAATCGAAAATCGCTATAACAGTTCATGAGCCGACGCTATCATCCGCAATTGAGATAAGCACAGAAGGATACGTCGTAGATATCTATAACAGCTCGATAAGAACCGTACTAGGATGGCCTGAATTACCACCCCGGGGGGGAACCGTTGATATACCCGAACCACAAAAAAATGATTATATCACTGACAGAATAAACCCCGATAATCCAATAAAAAGTTATAAAGATTACCAATCCAGTGAAGATTTTTTTTATTTCTTCTACTCCCCAATCGAGGAAGAGGAGGAGGGGAGGGGTCAAGAGGGATATTATGTTGTTAACGAACCTAAAATTATCAAAAATTTCACAGCGATGGAATATGATTTTTTACTGTTGTTAATATCCATTAAATCCGGCTCTCTCACCCGAGATGAATTTGTCAGCGTTGTAGAAATATGTAACAAAATCATCAATGACATGGAAACATTTAATTCACAAATTATTCGAGTTATACTAGATGATAATCACCCCAAGTCGAGAACAGAGTTTGAATTAACTCTTGGTATCCCCGTTAAGGATATTCCAACATTCAAACTACCAGGATATAACGTACCAGAACTAAAAAAACTTCTCAATGATGCCATCGATGTTGGTTTCAAAATAATTCATGATACGTGGAAAAAAACAGCATCACCGGAAATAAAAATCCTCAAACACAATAATGACCCAGATGGTGGCGGTAGGCATATCGCTCCGTTCAACGTGAATATTTCATCGGTGATTGCGTTCAATTTAGTATGTGATGTTATCGAAGGAAGCTATCAAATTAATCTCGAACGATCAAATCAAGTTCAGCAAGGATATATTCTTTATTCGTTTGCACCAACAGCTCCTCCAGGATTCCTAATTATTGAAAACCCAATTAATCCTGTCTACATGCGATGCCATAATAATTCATTAACCAGAATTAATTTCAAACTCACCGACCAGTCAAATAATCTGATTGATTTACAAGAAGAGGTGTTAGCGATTAGTCTGTTTGTGAGATCCTAAAGACTTGATCAAATCATTTATTATTTTTTGTTTTCCCAGAACTGAAAACTTTAGCAGCAGAGAGGGTGGATGACCACATCGTTGCGAGCAAAATTGATTAAAAAATCGTAAAATCTCCGTTTTTGCAAAAATGGAGACTTTTTTTGGGTTAAATGAGATTTGTTGGAAACCTGATATTTTGTTCGAAAACGTTATCTATAGGCCATATTTTGTTCGAAAACGTGATCTGGAAGCCTTATTTTTGCTTGAAAACGTGGTCTGTTCACCCTCTCTGCTGCTTATTTTTAAAAGCAAAAAAAAAAACTGCCTCTTTCCTTAAAAAGAGAAATTAATTTAAAATGAAAAATACAAAAATTAAGTTGTTTTAATGTGTATAATATATATGATGTGTTGTGTTCATTTAACATGAAACTATTATTTTAACAGTCTAAGTGTCAAACATTACATGTCTGGTGACCTGTATTTATTCAGATATAGTCAAATATATAAAAACAACTTTAGGTACTCTACTTGTATACTTTATTCAAGCACATATCAGATAATAAATGATAAATATCATACAATCCTTTATCTTTGGAAATTCATTCTGAAAATGACCAACATTTAGGCTTTTATTTATTATCGATCAGGATTTTGGCAGTAAGTAAAACACCATTGTATGAACAAAACATATTTGCATTTTCACTTTTGTTTCGACTGAAAGAAATGTCCTGAAAGGTATGTCCTCTGTTAGTTGAGTCTGTCACTGTCATTCACTCAAGCAATCTATTTTGGATATGTACTGACAAGAATGTCACATGCATCAAGAGTTTGTCATTGTCATTCACTCAAGTAATCTATTTTACATATGGACTGACAAGAATGTCACTTGCATCAAGAGTTTGTCACTGTCATTCTGACACTCAAACAATCTCTTTCAGATACCTCTCCCTTAATAACTCATGCACAACAGGGTCCACAAGCACAGACCACACTATAAGCAAGGGCGTGATTTACCAAAGGACCTCTAAAAATTGAACAAAAATCCTCTTAGATATCAAGAACACCACTGGGGCTGGGGTTGGCTAGCAAACTGGACTGTATAATGACTCAATCCTCATTTTACAATCATGTTGATAATAATTGAAATAACGTGCTGTTTCTTGTGAAGTTTTCTTTTTTACTGTATAATTAAAATTATTTTCAAAATGTCCAACATGTGAAAGATTGTTCCAACTGGTTTCCACAACTATCACATGTATGCAAAAACAAAGTAGCAGGGAACTAGACTAACTGTCAATAAACCAACAAACAAGATTTCACTTTTTGCAAAAACTAGTGAAATTTATTTCATGAGACAATCATCTATGTCAGAATTCAATTTTGGTATTGTTCATTTAGTGCAATATTGATCTTGTGATTTCATTTTATATAATAGTGAAACTTTTTATTATCTTTGAAAATATCTCTAAGTGCCAGTTCAGGAATTCTCTGAAACTCACTTGCCCCAAAATAGTCCGTATCTGTGAAACGATGCTCTTAATTTTTATAAAGTATTAATTTTGCTTGGTTGCCTTGCTATCTTTATATGAATGAGTTGGTTAATTTAAGGTAGTTTAATTAGGTTACATGCACAATAACATTTGTAGGATTTTCATGCCTTTTAACTTTTCTGTTATTCTCTCTTTTATTCAAAATTTCATTTAATAAAAAGTGTTTAATTGGCATTAAATATTAATGTACTGCCTACACTAGGCACAGTGACAGTTTCATTGATTGAAATTTTCTTGAATAACTTTAATTATGGTGTACTAAGAATGTCGTTTGGAAAGAAAATGAAACCAATCATGACCTCTTATTAAAAGCTGATAATTTCAAAATGTTGATTAAAATTTCCAGGTCCTATATAATTTCAGTTTTCAATTTTGATTGTGATTTTCTTCCAGTTCAAGAAAAAGGGATAATTTTTTGTGTGGTATTTTTCGGTAAAAAAATGGGATCTATGCCTGACCCTGTGTTATAAGAGTTTGCGAGTTATCAGGAATCGAGGGAGTGGCATTTACTCCCTAACAAGATGAGTCCAACTGCAATCCACACAGACCTAGATTTGGATCTGTGCAGTTTGTTAGGAGTAATCAGTAAAACAAACAGCATAGACCCTGATCTGTAGGTACGTTATGCCATGGCAGATCAGGATCATTGTTTTTTGCAGTTTGACTCTACTTACAAGTGAGTATATACAATGTATTATGTCTCATTCAATGAACTGAAAATCAATATCTTGTGATCTGCTACATTCAGTACCTTATAATCAACAATAAAATGAAATTGATCTTCTAGCAATATTTATATACAGTCTAGACTTGCTAATGTGACTTTTCTTTATCAAAATACTGCATTTATACAATAATTTAACAGAAAAAACATATTCAAGTGAATCAAAGTGTCATACAGTGAAAAGTTTGTATTAGATTTACAATTAGTGGACTGCATTTATTTAGCATTGGATGGAGAATCAGACTGCGCAATAAGCAAGGTCTATGAAATTAAACATAGTCAGTAAAATCTTCCATATGAACTCGTGATGATGGGGGCATCTCATGTGTAGATATATGGGTACCAACATCCACAAAAGCCTTGGCCTTGATCTGTCTTATTTTCCGCAGACGCTCTAGCCAGTTGGAGGCAAAGGGATCCTGTGGATTGGAGTGTTCCCTCTGAAGTACCATAGATGCAAGCTACAAAATGTCCGGTAGAAACAGATGCAAAATTATCCATGGCATTGTATAACAAAATTATCCACGGCATTGTATAACAAAGTTATCAATGGCTATTGTATACCAAACTTATATGAATACTGCCTCCATCTTTGCTAGCCAAGGTTCTGATATGTTAACCTATCTATACCATGGTGGATCAATGAGATATTTCAGTGCTTCTGGTCTGCGAATTTAACTGGGTGAAGTGGCATGCTGCTGTAGTCAATTGAAATCACTCTTATATTTATTGTTGTCACTGTCAACAACATGGTGACCTATTGGCTGCCTCCATCTGCATTTAAATGCTGTTCTACTGGTTGATTGGCATTACATACTAAGCTATGTTACTCATGAAATTCAATATATGTTCCCAGAACACTGAAATATTGGATTGATCTGCCAAGGTGTAGATAAAAATACTGAAGCCCTGGTCAGCAAAGATGCCTTGTCTCATTTACCAATGTAAAAATATCACATAACATTCATTTTCATTAGCATCCTGATGTCATTATCAAAACAAGAGACCCCCAAAGGGACTGACAGTTTACTGGCTGTAAAAAAATTATTGAAATTTATAAGAAGTTTGTGTCTTTCCTACATTCACATTTAAAAATTGCTGAGTAATGAAATCATCTTAGAAATTTTTGAGAAACTCTAAGACACCAAATCTGGTAGAAAAATATCTTCCTATGTGTCTGGGTTAGCATGTTCACATGATACATGCAGTCACTTTTAACCCTGAACTTGACAGCACAGAAATCACCTTAGATACAGTTAAGAAATACCCAAATGCTAGGTTTGGTCTGATCCATAACAATACTAGTAAAGCAAAGGTTATAGAACCTGCATCATATGTAATGTTCCTTAGATATATTAAGAAACTAGGTCTGATAAATATCCAGATTTACTTGTTTGTTACCATGCTCCCAAACCACCACAAATATAACCTTACCCCAGTCAAGACCTTTGACCTTGAAATCAATATCAGTGCTGATGTTCATCTTGTTTATTAAAAAACAACAAAATAGAAAGTCCAGTTACAATTCATTTAGACATGAATAAGACATTGTTCACAGGTTCAATGAAATACTAAAATGGAAGCAGTGACTTTTGTCGTATGGTCAGATATATTTGGATTCCAAACTTATTCACAATAGTGCAGATATGTTGGTGATCTGAACTGCACCCTTTTCAGTCATGACCAATTCCATATTGGAAGAGGTGTTTTGATGAAAACCCCGATATGATGCTGGCATTCTATCAGAATCAGCTCAGTACCATTTTCATGTTCATACTGTTGCTATTCAGTGAAAGCTGCAGATAATTCAAGCATCCATTCAAGAGAAGATTTTCAAGATTTCCAAGAAACAACAAAACTACATATGGTACAAATTCTTATAGTAAGAAATACACATCAATATGATAATAGTTACAACATGATTTCATGATAATTGCTGTGGTGATGGCTAAATTGGGATGTCATATCTACACCACTTTCATTCAGAATCAACTATTTACCATTAGAAGTCTTTTAGCAAAAACCTCTGTTGATATAAACATTAGAAGTATAATTAACACAAAATTTCAAGATGACCACCAAAGTGCCCATGCTGGACATCAGATCAGAATCTGTTTTATTGAGGATCTTTATATTAAGTGTTAGTGAACATACTATAATGAAATGACCATCCATTCAAGAGGAGTAGCACTAATAAGTTTTTCAAGATGGCCTCTAAACTTGATGGCAAATCAGTACCATTTTCATGTATGAACATCTACATGTCTTAAAATATTTTGCAGTGAAAGCCCCATCCATTTAAGAGGAGTGATAATTTAAATATTTTTAAGATGTTATATGTCAGATTTATACCATTTTCATTTATGCCATCTACAGGTACTAAGAAGTGTTTTAGTGAAAGCCTTGTGTCCATTGACAGGTAGTGATAAAAAGATTTCCGGGTTGACTGCCATGGTGGCCATTTGGACGTTCGATGGGGAACATTTTCATCTGGGACCACTAAACCTCAGGATTAAACGGTATGCCAAAGAACACCGACTCTGATCTGACAATGCACTATGCATTGGTAGATCAGTGTTGTCTGCAGCTAGACCAAACTTATATGGAAATATATATTTCACATCTAAAAATCATTATTTTTACTGCTGGCTTTTTCAAGATATACTTTGGTCACCTGTCCCAAACCTGACTAAAAACACTTCCCAATTTATATTTATAAGATCCAACTTTGTTGCACTTTCAACACGATATCTGTTTTGCTGATTAGTGAAACACAACATAGGGATATAATAGTCTCCTTTTACTTACATTGCAGTGCATAGCAATCTGTTGGACAAGTGCTGCCAAATTAGTGTCTGATATAATCTTCGTGTCCTTATGGCCCAGTATTTCTGCTATATCTGCAAAATGCAAACAAAACTCGTGAAATGCTGAATTTCCTAACAACAAAAAAATCCAACACAATCCTGATGTACTGTCAGTTCCACGACACGCCTAACATATTGTCAGTCCCACCACAATCCTGATATACTGTACATTCCACCACAATCCTTAAGTACTGTAAGTTCCACAACAAGCCTAACATATTGTCAGTCCCACCACAATCCTGATGTACTGTCAGTCCCACCACAATCCTAATATACTGTCAGTCCCACCACAATCCTGATATACTGTCAGTCCCACCACAATCCTGATATACTGTCAGTCCCATCATAATCCTGAAGTAGTCAGACCCACCACAATCCTGATGTACTTACTGTCAGTCCCACCACAATCCTGATATACTGTCAGTCCCACCACAATCCTGAAGTACTGTCAATCCCACCATAATCTTGATATACTGTCAATCCCACCACAATCCTGATGTACAGTCAGTCATAATATTTCAGCATTGCAATTACATTATTACAAAAATTCAGCCAATTTATGACAAAACTGTGTGCAAATTAGTGACAGTCAACAATTTATTATCTACTTTTTCAAACAATAACCATTGTGCTGAATTTTTATTTTGATAACGGTCTTAAATAAATTTACCATTGAATTTCATCTGACTTGTGCAGTTCTGCCCATTTGGAAGCCTTGGCATGTTTGTTTTTACATGTTTTGTTTTTATTTGATTTTGATTTATTTTGAAAACAGCAAAATGAAATTAAATTGTATTTGTAATAAACAGTCTATCACGGTCTTTTCATGTAACAAGTTAGGTGCTAGTTACAAATTTTCATCCAATTCAGACTTCTTGCAATGAAGAAACTTATGCAAACTTTTAAGTACTTTCAAACTATTATTTGGATTCAACAGATTTGTTTTCTGTATGATTTTGATCTGACTATTAATAACTTGACTGCTTAATTATTTTTCTCAATGTTTGCTGTAAGAATTACCATATGGTAAAATTTAAATACCAGTATTATCAGAAAATAACTCTTATTGATAAAATAACTCAAGCACTGGCTTAATAATAGCCATACTGTATATCCTTATTACCACTGCACAAGAACATTTAAAAACATATATTAACATTTCATTCCATGCTTTCCTGAAGTACAGTATACAACCACATGCCTGATTAACAGCATCCATTTACTCATCAAAACTAAGATGTTTGCTTCTGCCTACACTAGAGTGTCACTAATAAGTAGCACCTACAGATCATGGTCTACAGATAACTCCAAATAAACTGCACAGACCCAGATCTGCCAGCACTTTTTATGCAATGGCAGATCTGGGGCTGTGAAGTCTGCATTTGGACTCGTGACAAGTATAAATTATATATGTATTATCAAATAATTTGCAAAGTTCAACCGTTTCTTATTTTATAATGAATTCAATTTAAAAAGATATTTACACAAATGTTTCATTATGATAGCTTCATTTCAATGTGGTATGAACTTTTAAAACAGTGCAATATCAAATTTTTGATGTTCTTATATTTAAAAATAATCAAATCATTGGTTTTCAAATCTTTGTGTGGGTTTTACATTTTCTTCATTTAAAAGTAGAAATAAAATGTAAATTTATAACATGAAATCCTTGACACAGCATAAATGTACTTAGAGATTTAAACAAACATAACATAAATATAGAGATACATACAAATATAACAACACAGATGTAAATTGAGACACATACAAATATGGATTCATGTAAATATGGTGTATTTGAGAGCTCACACTTTCCTGGAGCCAAAATAAAAGCAAATTAATCAGTTGTTACAACAATTACAACATATATAATTAGAGTTGTGTTTGTAAAAATTGAATGCCACCATGGCAGAACGAAACCTGTATGCCATCACTCCTGAACAAAAAGGTCTCAAAAAGTTGAAACTTTTTTTAAAGTTAAAAATTGTTAGAATGTCATGAAAATCAAATAAGTCTGTCAACATTATGTATGTACATAAAGATGCATATCAAATTTAATGTGTCTTCTTCAAGTGGAATCATCCTATAAAGATTTTCATTAAATAAAAGTCCCAAAAGGTTTAAATTCCATAAAACCTGAAACAGTGCTGTAATCTGAAAGTTGAATCAGGTCATTTACCAATGAATATGTCTAACAAGTCAAAATCATTTCATTCAAAACATTTCTGACTAGATTTGGATCAAGAATAAATATTTACAAGTTATATTCCAGCTCCATCTATAATTTACTAAATTTTAATGTCTGCTAAACTTCATTAAAGATACAGTTTGTTGTATAAATCGGTGTCCAAAAATATTTTTTATCCTCTTGAAGAGGGAATATATATATATATATATATATATATATATATATATATATATATATATATATGAATTTATGTGTCTGTCTGTCTGTCTGTCTTACACTTTTGAGTGCAACAAATTCCAGTGTTTTTTGTACAGTTATGAAACCCTAAAAATAAATATTATATACATCACCTAAAATGTTTATACTGACAAATCCCTAAAATATTATCAACAACACCTAAAAATATACATTCTGACAAATCATATCTCCACTTTAATTTTTTAGCCTTATGTCTTGAAACTGAACGCAGTGTATATAAAAATATTCATAATGTAATTACTGCCAGTTTTCAAAGCATCACAATGGTACTGTAGTAATATTTGCTAAACTTCTTGCCCTTGGGATGCTTGGTGTAGTGTAGGAAGAAATTTGTGAACAATATTTGCACAGATATTCATTGGATTGCCATGAAACTTTGTACAAGTTCATCATCTGAAGATGTGTTCATCACCAAATCCAGTTGTTTCTAAACTTGTATTTTTATTTTATTTTATTTTTTGTATCTGAATTTTTTTCCATCTGACTTGGATCTGGATGTAGTTAGTGTATTACAGATTATCATGAATGCAACTCATGTCAGTTTAAGAATGTTTGCAATGAAACTTTGTACATCTGCACATATTTTGGACAACATCTGAGATGTGCCTATTGACAAGCCAATGCACTTATTAAATATTTGCTAGAGTATTGATATTTTCTGCAGTATAACGCAATGCCAGACAGAATCTTGTGAACCCAAACTTTAGTTGGGTTTGTATTTATGGATCACCATGAAAGTGGCCATCAACTAAAGATGCAAATCTTGACACAAAACACCATTAATAAAACATTCTGATCATTCTGTAGTTTGGTATATAATGCAATTCTTGATATATTATGATTTGGTATCTAATAAAGTTCTCATTATACAAAACTCTGTAAACAGCATGGTCAGCAGAATTGGACCCCAACAAATGCATTTTAACAAGGTAAAGCTTACTAAAGAATACAATAAACACTAAAAACAAGATTAGTATTCTACAAAAATCAATGTACATGTATATAATGTCACATATAATGTCACATTGATACATACTAGTTATTTAAACGGAAATGAACTGCATTGTTACGATGGAGAAAATTTATATACTGTGAAATCTGCTGATACAAGGACAATAAATTTGTCCTTTTGGGGGTAGTTTACCCATAAAAACTCACACATATGTTGGATCCAACTGCAGACAATATACATCCTGATCTGCCAGTAAATAACGTCCTGGCAGATTTGGGTCATACATGTTTGTTTTAATAATTATTCCTAAACAAAAAGCATAGATCAAGATTTCCTGGTGCATTATTTGAAAGCAGTGCTGGTCTATGAAGTTTGCAGGTAGAACAGACTTATAATCAAGGAGATTAAGAAAAGTAGGTTTTAATCGTTGTCCTGAAGGATTATGTGTCATTTATATGGAGGCTTCCACCAAACAGTCTTTGAAATTACAATCAGCTCATAAGCCCAGTGCCAATGTATTTGTCACAGGACCCATGCATTTGGTAAAACATTGTCCTTCTGACTGATGGATATTCTTGTGTTAACACATTGTGTGTGAACTAACACTGCATGTGTATAACAAAAGTCTAACCATGTAAATGAAATACAATGAGTTTTAAATTTGCTTTATTTTTTTCTTCTGTTTTTCTCTCCAGTTTTGGATCAAACAAATTATGTAAACATGAAAAGTCGAAACATGTAAAGGAAAAAAAATAATTTCTTTTCTATTTCTGATTTTGTCTCTAGCTTTGTTTATCTGTATTTTACTAAATGACTGACTGAAAATTCAGAAGCCATCAAAATGAAGTTACTGTATTCTTCAATGGCTATCACAATGGGGTAAATTTTGCCAAATTAGAATGATTAATACAAGGTGTTTTTTCCTTGTCTGCTAATAATCAATGAAAACAAGTAAACATGTTGTTTACAAAAAAATCTGTACTGTCTCTTGTTTTGTCACTTTTGTGATGGGCCCTCCAGCTCCCAAGATAGTCATCTAGCTTGCATTAGTTCCATCTGACCTACAGGATTTTGTAGTGACCTAAAAACTTGACCGAGGAATGATGGATGGGCAGACTGACATCTGAAGGTCTCTGGTAACACTATTCCATTTTCATTTCTGGCATAAAGCACAGATAATCAACATCATTTTCATATAATTAAATTTAGATTGCATATTCTCTGAGTAAATATTGGGGTGATGTCTGGTGATCAGCATATATCTTGTTACAGGTGGGGATGGAGAGTTTGGGTGTGCTGGTTTCAGAACAATTTGTAATGAGGTTAGTCTTGTGGTATTAGAGTTAACTGAGAGCATGCATGCAGAGATATGAAAATTTGCTATCAAATGGTAACACTTTACAATTAATTTGTCAAACTCCTATATTCATTGTCTCAAAATTAATAATCCATAATCATTTGAATCATAATAAATAAAACACTAATTGCCTGGTTGCTCCAGTTCCCACATCCTAGATCCATATACAGTAGCCATCTATAACATATAATGTTCAATCATCAAATTTTGTATTACATTTTTTTGTGGGAAGGATGCAGTACTCATTAACACACATCACTCATCATGTCCATTATTATGAGGGACAACTATTAAAAAACATGTCCACAACCAATGCAATCAGTAGTTAAACATCCTGATGCAGTGGTCCTAGGTGGTCAAGTGATCAAAAGCACTTGCTTTTACGATCACTGCCATCTCTCTCCACATTTGTTTTGAGTGTGTGTTTGTGTGTGTGTGTGTGTGTATGTGTGTATGATTTGGATTTTTTATGTAGCTTTAACAATTGTTTCAGTCATATTGCTATGATGTCCGCAGTGTGGCAGTTTATAGTGATATCTAGCACTGGGGCATCATGCTGCAGACATGTAGCATAATGTCCCACCAAGTCACATAATCCTAACACCAGGCCAACCAGTCCTAACACAATCCTCTTAATGCTGAGCACCTTGCAAGGCAGCTATTAGTACAATTTTTTTAAAGTTTTTGGTATGAATCAACCAGGGTTTGAATCCATGACCTGCATCCAAGGCAGATGCTCTAACTGCTAGGTGACCAAAGTGGTCTCCATGTGCAATTAATTCTTGGGTTCAGTCAATGTGGGTATGCTTTCCAGAAGCTTCCCATGGTTTGGTAGTTATTACCTGGGTTTTTTTCCAGGTTCTGGCAAAAACCTAAAACAACAATAAAAATGCAATTACAAAGTAAGCTCCTTTGGCCCCTTCAAAGGAGTAAGATTTCCATGAAACTAAAAAGTAAAAGTGCTGGTCTCAAAATTGGGCGACTACTATATGCTTTACATTTGTTAAGGGTGAAGGAGATGCCAAAACCTGGAGTAGTAAAATGACTTCTCTCTACTTTGTAGAATGAGCTTAAAATCACATGCAAACCTTTCATTGTAAAAACAGTTGCTGCTGCTGGAACAGTACTGTTAAATAAGAAACATGTACATAATATGAGCTGCACTTTAAGAAGCAAGTGCTGTCATTTAAGAGATGTATTGTTCAGGCACAGACTTGTGATCTGTAAGGGTTGAAAATTTAAAAAAAGTACTCAAGACACAAAACGAAATCATTATGGGTAGACTGAAACTCCATTGCATGCAACAGTGATAGCAAGAGGACTTGAACATGCAACTTTAAGGTTGTAAAGCCACAGAATGCATCTACTCTGGATAGTATAACCTTTATCTTGCATTAGCATTGAGAACAGCAGGCAATGTATAGATCCTGCTACATTCTATGACTTCTTGCTTTATAATGACACTTGTACTATGACACACACACACACACACACACACATATATATATATATATATATATATATATATATATATATATATATATATATATATATATATATATATGCTTTAATTCTCACATAATGTTTAATAAAATAAAAAAGAAGTCTCTGAGTATGTATTAAAAATGAATCTGAAGAAAGAAAAAGAGAGATCTGTACATCTGGACTTGATTTTACATATTCAGAATGTAAAATATCTAATATTTAACATGATTCAAGTATCTGGAAAACTTGTTAATCTGGACATATTTTCACTGGGAATAAAGGTGTCTGGATTAACAAGGCTCCACTGTATCTAACATTTAACATATATAAAAAAAAACTAATGGCTGAGGCAGGTTATACAATTGGCAAAAGCATGACAGAGTGGTAAAAGAAACTCAGCATAAAGTACCTGTTGTGATATGGTCTTTGAATGGCACTACAATAGACATGATTTTTTAAAAAAAATTACCCTTCAAGAATGCAAGAAAGTACCAGAATACATTTAGAACAATTTAAAGATCACTCCTTTTTGTATATTCATAACATTAACTGTACAATAACTATAATAAATATAATACCTACATTAATTCCATTAAAACAGCTTTTTTCCTTGATAAATCTAGTTGAAAATAGTTTTCTGAACATATATCGCTTGACAAAATTTGTGTCCAGAGCCCTGGGGCTACTTGAATGTTATAGATCTGGAGTACCCATACAATGCAGGAAGTTCTGGGGCTATCAGAATAGTGGGTCTGAGTTACCATATATTGAATTCAAGTAGTTGATATAATGACTTCTTTAACATATTTGTCAAAACATAAGCAGTTTTTATATTAACGTTTTTTCAAAACATAAGCAGTTTTCATATTAACATTTTTTCAAAACATAAGCAATTTTCATATTAACATTTTTTTTAAAAAACATAAGCAGTTTTCATATTAACATTTTTTCAAAACATAAACAGTTTTCATATTAACATTTTTTCAAAACATAAGCAATTTTCATATTAACATTTTTTTAAAAACATAAGCAATTTTCATATTAACATTTTTTCAAAACATACTGTAAGCAGTTTTCATATTAACATTTTTTCAAAACATTGACAGTTTTCATATTAACATTTTTTCAAAACATAAGCAGTTTTTGTAGTAAACACTTTTTAGGCTACTCCGCATAGACAAAGTTACCAAGTCATTTCCTGTGTAGCAAAGTGGGCAACCATTGAATCATATTTTTGTCCAACTTTGAATGGAACTTGAAATTATACCCTTTCCCATAGTAAAATCCAAGTGTGTTCTGAAGTTAAACCAATCAATGCAAGTCATACAGGTCATGTGATTATATGATGCAAGTAAAAAGTCTATCATGCATGAAGTATAAATTACTGATTGAAGGTTAAAAGTATACAAAAACATTGGCTATCACAAGTAATTGGATAAAATTCTTTGGGTGATCTCTTATCCAGATAAATTTGAATAAACTGAGGTATTTTTTCTGGACTGAAAGGTCTAGATTGATCACATATATTGATCAATGTTTTACCAAGATTTCAATGCACAATCACCAACGGTGTTATGACCTAATTGCTAATGGCAGTATGACCAGATCACCAAGGTGTTATGATCTTATCGTGAATGGTAGCATGACCAGATTGTAAAACAAGTATATACAGTAAGCATGTTTTGGTTTGAAAAGAGTAGTACCCATGAAATGCAAATTTTTAAAAACTCTAGATAAGAATATATTACCTTGGATATTTTTACTCCAGGGTTTGAAACTAAATACATTTTTAAAAACATTGATGGGTATGTTGGGAACACAATAAAACAAGACTTGGGTATGAGACTAAGTCTTAATCATCCAGATGCTTATTATGCCTTCTGGAATGGACCAACTGGCTAAATGACCAAGACTAATACAGGGTGTATTTGATCTATAGATTCTTTTTTAGTGAGTGTTCTTTGAGTGATTAAGTACAACAATTTAAATGTGCATGGACCATATCAAACTTGAACTGACAGCATTATTCATATTGATCAAACATACCATTACACAACAATGACTGTGCTTAAAGGAGGAGTAAACAGACTGACATTTTTGAATTTGATGTTTAAATTCAAACTCTTGTGGATAATTTTAGTGCATCAAAACACTGTAGTTATTATAATGACAGTCCCCTTCTAATAAATGCTCCCCCATATTGTTCCCCAAAATGTCATACCTTACCGAAGCTTAATGATTTGTATATATCCATTATGGTATGTCCAAATAAATAAACAGTACATATGTAATTTTACAACTTTTAGAAAATTCAAATTTACAAATGTTTTTAGTCAAACAGTGATGTATGGTATTGAGCCCCCCTCCCCTCCCCTTTGAGACACATCTCCAGTTAAATGACTCTACAGGCTAGATGCTAATGTCAAAAAAGGTGTCAAACAGACAGATGAATGGATTGATGGGCAAACTTTACCAGTCCATTGGGTGCAGCTGCTTTTAACAATGAACAAACAGATATAAAATTGTGAATATTAAAATGAAAAAGTTTAAGAAACAAACAAATATAAAATTGTGAATATTAAAATGTAAAAGTTTAAGAAAAATGTATTCGATCACATACAGGAAAATTTCATTACAGTTTATTTACTCCTTTCAGACCTTCTGTGAAGGTGAAAATTTATTAATCAGAACTTTTATTAAGGCAAAACAGAATGCAATTATCATATATACACCTCACCATTATAAAGCTTTTTGCTGTCTTCAGTAGCTATTGTATACATTAATTATCATATACACACCTCACCATTATAAAGCTTTTTGCTGTTTCCAGTAGCTATTGTATACATTAATTATCACATATACACCTCACCATTATAAAGCTTTTTGCTGTCTTCAGTAGCTATTGTATACATTAATTATCATATACACACCTCACCATTATAAAGCTTTTTGCTGTTTCCAGTAGCTATTGTATACATTAATTATCACATATACACCTCACCATTATAAAGCTTTTTGCTGTCTTCAGTAGCTATTGTATACATTAATTATCATATACACACCTCACCATTATAAAGCTTTTTGCTGTCTTCAGTAGCTATTGTATACATTAATTATCATATACACACCTCACCATTATAAAGCTTTTTGCTGTCTTCAGTAGCTATTGTATACATTAATTATCATATACACACCTCACCATTATAAAGCTTTTTGCTGTTTTCAGTAGCTATTGTATACATTAATTATCATGCATAAAATAAATTCAGACTTAAGTGAGTTGACAAAAAAATGTTGGCCCTATTATGTAAAAATTGTTTTGCAATTTTGTGTCAAATTATTTTAATTCTAAATATCTTTAAAATTTATAATTTCAAATTTTAATTAGCACTATACAGTCAGTAGTGTACTGACATACCGTTAAACCACCTACCTAACTACCTAATACATACAGTGATAATCACTAGATGATATAAAAGAATAAAAAAAGAAAATTCTCTTCTAAAATATAAATGTCGAAGTACTATACAAGTCAATTACAACCTCTGAGCAATTGTGTTTTTATATTATTTTTTAAAAATATCATTGTCATTAATTTCTGTTCCAGAAGCTACTGTAATTGTCCACCCCTAAACCTTGGAGTAATGGAAAGCAGTCCGAGCATTATTCATTCATCAATTATTACTTTTATTTGCCACTATAGATGTAACCTCACATGAAATGCATGGAGCATGCAATCCAATCATCCAAATCCTACTCATTTATATGTGCAATACACATTTAACCTGTTGAGAGTATCACAATATACAATGCATTGTCATTTACATGGAACATTTACTGCTTAATAAACACTTATTCCTGCTTCCAACTACACTGGTCACAAAAAGGCCTTCTGAATAGGCTGTGATGTATTTAGCATGGAAAAACCTATTCCCATGAATACATAACTCATGTTATAAAAGAAAAAACGTAGGCCACAGTGACCTTGTTATTGTAAGGCAGCAGTACTATAACAGATGCACCCAAGTCCGTACATGTGAAATGTAGGTAACAGTATTCTTTCTTGTATGGGAGTGTACTAAGAAGGCTGTATACAATGATCTAGTTTAATGATTAATGCATGAACAGTAAAAATATAAAATGTACCCATGTCAGGGAGGATGATGGTATGGTACTCACTAAAAAGATGCATTCTCTTATGTTTCTAGGTATATCAGTATATTACATCACAGGTAAAAATAAAACCTATGTGATTGTGAACTAAACAGAAACCTAACCGAAAACCAGTAAAATGTGATATACATGTCACAGTGTCATTCTTTTTTTGTAATTGTGTGGTACTAATAGAAACAATGCAATTATCTTATTTGATAATTCTGGCATGAACTGTGCTGAGACTGAACAAAAATCAGTGAAGCATGAAATAAGATCACAGTGATCTACTTTTGTGATGAGAGTGATGCATCCCTACACAACACGTTTCAAGATTCCAGGTACAAAAATTATTTAGTCACAAGTTTAATGCAAAAACTTAACTCGGGCCAGTAATATGTAAAATGTAGGACACACTGACCTTCTTTATTTTTTGTAAGGGTGTGGTACCAATAGAGATAGATAAAATCATCAAGTCTGATGATTCTTGCATGAACAGAGTTTAAAAAATAAACTTTAAACATGAAATTAAGCACTGTCAGTATAAGTGCAATGTGGACCACACCAAAGCAAACACCGATGCCAGGAGTGGGACAATAGTTCTATTCTACTTTGTACAGGTAAGCTAATAACTTGAATCTTATAAATTAATAAAATACTTTAGTTTTTAAAAATTAAAAAAAAATGCATGCAAATATTTCAGAATTAATTTTTGTAAATAGGTTTAATGAACAAACTTCTCTGTATTACCAGTAACAAGTATTGTTATTATAAAAAAAATCATGTTTATATCTATATGTATATGTCCCCTATATATATTATTTTCCTCCAAACATGACAAGCTTGTTAAGTCTTGAGATCAGCAATTTTACATACCCTCTTTTGCTTGTAGTGTGACTGTGTTGCTCTCATAGTCCAGTGGTTTGATAACAATATTCACATAGTTGAACTGACCCTGTAATGTAAATGCACAATGAAAGGAAACATGGACATGGTTAAAAATGTACATTTTTCTTATATATACATTAGTGCTCAACATTACAAAATTTGTGTGTAAAATTATATTAATTATGATGCACTGTTAATTAATTTGTACATGCAAACAGCCATATAATTGAATAGTAAAAATCAGGGGTGTAATTTATTAGAATTTGATTAAATATATCTGTAAATGCAATTTTTCACTTTATTTGGATCCTCATACATCTATATACCTTTTCAAGGTCATTATTTACACACCTCGAGAAATATATATGGCAAGATCAATGTTAAAGCAAGGGAAATTTTTTTTGGGCAATGACAACTTAAATGTGTGATCCGCCTTAATTTCACATATCTGATGTTACAAATGAAAGTAGTGCATGTTAAAATCAAATCTGTATTATTACCCAGTTAATTGATATGATCATCCCAATTTCTCTTTTATTGATATTTAGTACTCCGACACCATTGTACAACTCAATAGTGATCAATAATTATTATCTAATTTTTAAAATGACATCTAAGGAATAGAGCATTCAAAAATCAGGATTGAATAGACTTTACTTAAACTATTTAAGTATGAAATTTTAAAACAACAATTAATATTATATTTAAATAAATGTGCCTACATGACTACACTGACATACATTTTACATTTGTGCATGCATGCATGGACACAGGCAGGTATTCAGAACCATGACAAAGGCAGGTATAACCATGAGAATGAAAAATAACTTTCTTTTGAAATGTTCAAAAACCACACTGAGTTGATGGTTTGGCAAAATTGTAATCAATATGTGTTTTTGTAGTTGGCCTGTCAAGCAGGGCTTTTGTAATGTTGACACGGCAAAATCAAAATCAATGTATCAATTGATCTCAATGGCTATAATTTAATCATGGTGTTGTGTCCAGACAAGAAACAGCAGCTTGTCTGGGTCAAAGTAAGTGGAAGCCAAGACAAGTAAATTTTATGTCAAACTAATAGTTTTCAAAATGGCTAGATAGATAGCAAATTTCAATATGTAGCTGACACAGATGGTACAGTGACCATCAATTTATTTTAAGTGAAGAAATGGCTATGCATATCAAACATGAAAAGTACAGTTCTCAATGACTGTTCACACTCACATGGGAATTATAGCATATTTTACAGACTGGGATTTTTAAATCTTGACTTATTACAAACCTGAATAAGTGACATATACCTTTATAACTATTTGTGTTTGTAACGTATACCTATATAACTATTTGTGTTCTCAATACACATATGTCCCACTACCACACTGAAAATCATTTAATCTGCATCCAGAACTTCAATAATTTATGGCATGAAATTCCATTTGTCTATCTTAAGTGGTTTTTGCTTTAGAATGCTGACAAGGATTTGTAAAAAATATTTAAAATTATCTGTAAAGTTAGACAAATATTTAGCTCATGGATCACAAGCTTTTTATGATTCCCCAGTCATTACAAGCCTTTCACAAAGAAGCTGGATTCGGATTTTGGTGAGTTGAGCAACTGACTAATCCAGTTATTGTTTTTTAAGTGTGAAAGGATGTTTTCAAGCTTAATTTATATAAGCTGGTCTACCAAAAAGTTAATTGTTTTACAGTGATATGTAAGATGCCAATCAATAGTGAAATTTGTGTTGTCATGGTGTACAAAACAAATAATTGATTGGTGATTATTTTAACCGGTGATTTAGTTTATAGAATGGATTAAAGCGAGCATAATAATCTTGCGTAGAACATAAATTTGAAAAAGAACACAATATATGCATATTTTATGATTTAGAAGATAATAATAATAATAATAATAATAATAATAATAATAATAATAATAATAATAATAATAATAATAATGCTATTAGTAACATTTGGTGCAATGTATTTGTTTAAACACCAATTACAGCAAAATGAACCTGTGTACAGTGGTTGCATGTATACATAAGCCAGTTTTATCTTTTCCTATTGGTGGCTGTTATTGATAGGTTTGTACAAACACAAATTTTTATACTTGAAGTGGCTTCTGCCTACTTGTGCTAACAAAGGTTTTTGAAAAAAAAAAAAAGAGTCCAATAAATTGAAAGATTGATGCAATGGCCTGAAAATCTAATCAGTCATCAGCATACAAATAAACAAGGCAGATGTAATTTGTCCATGTTGAGTATTTTGTGTCCAATCTTGCTAACAAACTTTGTAAGAATGTTCAGATGGGCATATGGACTTTCAGTGCATTCATTGTCAATTGTGGACATGAACACAGGGGGAAAGGGATTAAGAGTCCACTATGGATGGCTCATTTCCACTACATCTCATGTCCACTATGCTTAGTGGACATCCATAAATGTTGTAGAACTCTGTCACCGATTTTGTTGTAGTCATAGTAAGTTGTATGGCACCATTGCTGATTTTATTGCATTTCTTCAAAAGAAATGACAGCTTCTGAAGGAAAGTATTTCTTGTTGTCAGAAAACCAAATGTTATAAAACTAAAGAGATATTAGTTTGTAGAAAAGGAATGATTGTGACCATAGTTTTTCTGTCACGCTAATATTGACACATACTTTGAATGAAAATAATCTTTGAATGAAAATAAAACATTCATATGCGAAATTGTAAAATACTTGTGCAAATTAAGCTAAGTTCTTCGTTTTGTTTCTCATCCTATATCACAGTACATTATTTGATATTTCTTTGTGACTATACAGTGGTCAGTCTTCATTGGCTTGGTGTGGTCTTTGCAAGGTAATCCGTGATGGCTAAAGCTTCGGTTAAAAAAAAGGGGTGGGGGTGTAATTTACATATATATGTATATCCATCTTATACATGTGTTACTGTGAGCAAGTCTTTGAGTATTAATTGCAACTGTGTACAACCTGAAGGAAGCATTCTGCACAGCCTACTGTAGTAAAGATGACAGCAAGTTGCTACACAGCCTACTGTAGTACAGATGACAGCAAGTTGCTACACAGTGGATGACAACTATTATTATATTGCCAAGACTATCCAACTAGGGAAATAAAATGTATCCATCGATTATCAATGAAATGTATTCAAATTTGATCCCAGTTGAGCAAAGGGTTCAGATATATTTGCATGAATACTTTTAATCAAAACTGTTTTGTATGATTGGGTGGTTGGGTTTGATGGATGGGCAAGTTGGAAAAAAAAATGAAACTGTTCTTTATTTAACCATGAAATTGCTGATACATGAATGTTATCTGAGTTAAGAAATTTAAAAAAAAATATTACTCAAGCATATATATTATAGTATATCTCAAAAACATTTTGATTAAAAATGTCAAATAATTGTGAAGACTACCAAATAAGTTATCATCAGTGCCACATTTGTTTTTAGCAGGCATTGATTCTGTTTTCTAAACTGATAAAACTGACAGAGTATAAATATCTCACCTTGATTATTCCTATTTTGTAGTCCTCTCGGCTGTCATTGTAGACAATGGTGACAAAGTCATTTCCAATATGAAGTTTCTTGGCATTGCAATTAGGGTCCGAGTCCCTGTTAGGCATCAGGGTTGCTATATGGAATATCACTGTAAGATCAATTTAAATATTTTAACTAACTTCATCTTTTTTATTTGCAAAAGATTCGTGAAGTAAGGAATCATGAAAATTGATCACACATTGCATGAATGACTTCAGCTGAGCGAAGGTTATATACACAGTGTAATTGATTTTCAACTTAATGAAGCTCATTGTAATTAGGTGTGTATATATATATATATATATATATATATATATATATATATATATATATATGACTATGTCATTTGCACTTCTAAATTTGATGTTTCATAGCCAATAAGTGTATATACTGGTGGTGGGCATGTCAGTAGCTGTCAGGTTATGATCCATGGGCTTAGACTGTGATCTGAGGTTGATATGAACCCAGTGGCTACTGTTATTTACACATCTAAAGAAATTGTTTTCTGTCCAATTAGTGTCAATTTGGTTCTAGGGTTGGAATCTCAGTAGTTTTCATGTTATGACATTGGGACTATAATTCCCTGAGGATAAGGGCAGACCAAGGAATAAATGCCCCATTGAATATATGAATATTATCTTTAAAGTCTGAAGAAAAAAAATATTTCTGTGCTTGTGAGTTCCAAATACCAAATTTCAATCAACATATCATTACCATAACTGACTACTTGACTGGGAACCCAAAGTAAAAAATGGAAAATAAAATGTGTCTTGACAGTACTCTCACATTGCACCAACATGTCATGAACATATGCAAGGCTGCATCTCTTGAACTGAGACGCATCAGTTCCAATCGTAAATATCTTTCAGTTGATACCACTAAAACACTTGTGTGTTCATTAGCACTGTCAAGACTGGAATATTGTAACTCAATTCTGTCTGGTTCGTCACAATATTTACTCCAGAAACTTCAAAAAGTTCAAAATACAGCTGCACAGATCATCTTTAGAGTACCTCGATCAGAGCACACTTCACCACTGCTCTGTACCCTACATTGGCTATCAATTAAATACAGAATCAAACACAAAATTTGTTCTCTGTGCTATGTTTCAATGACAGACTCCAGTCCAACATACCTATCCAGCCTTACCGATGTGTATACACCAGCTAGATCCTTACGCTCTTCTGATAATCGTATACTCATTGTTCCCAAGGTGAAAACAAAGTCATATGGACAACGTTCGTTTGCACACCAGGGCCCGGCGACGTGGAACGAATTGCCCATTGAAATTAGACACAAAGACACAGTGGTCCCTTTTAAGAGTGCTCTTAAGACTCACCTGTTTTGACTGCTGGGACAAACTTAGTGACCTAATCATGTTTGTATCTTATATGTTTTCAGCATGTTTTTATGTTTTCCAACACTACAGAACAACAAATGACAAAAACATGTTGGTGCAATGTGAGAGTACTGTCTAGAGTAACACCTAGCTTCTGTACTGACTGAGAGAATTTAATGTTGGTGTTGCTGATATTTATTGTCTGAGGTAAAGGATGTGAATGAGAATGTCTTTGTGTTGTGATCAGAATAGCCTCAGTTTTATCATCATTCATCTGCAGCTTGTTACATTTCATCCATGATTTCACATCAGAAATGCACTTCTCTACTTGTATATTTGGGTGTCATCAGCATACAATTGGTGAGACACTGGGTGATGATCTATGACACTTGAGAGCAGCTGAGTATACAGAATGAAGAGAACAGGTCCAAGAACAGATCCCTGTGGAACACCAGAACATACATCAACTCGGCTGGAGTGTATTCCATTTGCAGATATAATTTGTGTCCTGTTGACTAAGTAGGACTTGAACCACTATAAGGCTATATTCTGAATGCCAAATACATGCTGGAGATGGTGAAGTAATAAATCATGGTCTATTGTGTCAAATGCTGCAGATAAATCCAGGAGAGTGAGGACTGTAATCTTTCCACTATCCAAATCAGAGAGAATGTCACAAAATACTTTCAAAAGAGTAGTTTCTGTACTGTGGTAAGGGCGATATTCAGACTGTACATTGCTAAAAAGACTGAATTCAAATGAGATACAAGTTGAGTTAGAACAACCTTTTCTAAGATTTTTGATATGAATGGGAGATTAGGAACTGGGCGGTAGTTCTTTAAATTGTTATAGTCCAGTATTGGCTTCTTCAGCAGTGGCTTTATGATGGCAGTTTTGTGGTGGAAAGCCAAAGCCTTTCTGCTTTTCGGCGATGTCTTTTAGCAATGTGAAGCTGGTCCCTAACACTGCTATACCATGGAGAACACTTTTTTATTGATACTCTGCATTTGGTGGCTGGGGCATGTTTTTCAAGCAATGAACACAGGCAGTTATCAAGTTGTTCCGCTGTTGTATGTAAGAAAATTGTTAGGTTTTCTTGGATGTCATGCATGAATTTGGTTCTATTTATCATACGGAGGTTCCTCTTAGTAGCAAATAGAGGTGGAGGGTTAGGGACTGATATGTCGAGATGGCATACAATGCAGAGGTGATCCGATGCAAGTTCGTGGGATACAAGGGTGGACTGCAGAATATTATCATCAGGTCTGTAAAGAAACCAGTCTAAAATGTGACCAAGTTTATGGGTAGGTTGATTAACTGACTGTTTAAGATTGAAAACATGAATGCAATCTAGGAGTTTTGACATGTATGGTTTACCAGGACAGTCAAAGTGAAAGTTGAAATCTCCAAGAATAATTAGGTTGCCACCTATCGAATTTCCATACTCTAGAAGATTTGGAAACTGTTCCAAAAAGAGAGATTCAGTCAGCTTGTTTTTTCTACTAGGAGGAGGACGGTAGAGACAGAAAAAATGGACTGACCCTTGTTCCAGTGTGAGCGCTGTTTGGACTAGTTCAAACAATGTGTGGCAGAATTGAAGGTTGTGTTGTACTTAAGGCATTTGATCATGGAATTCTTTGTAATTACAGCAACGACTTGATGGAGTAATCGTTGGGTGTTAAATCCGCACACTTAGATTCATCACCTGTGGAATGTAACCAAGTTTCTGTCAGGAAGAAGATGTCAATATTCTGGTCATTGATAAAATTAACAATTTCTGTGCACTTTTCCGGTGATCATACTGATTGAGCGTTGAATAATGCAATACGCAGTGGTATCCCTGGGACATTTGACACAATGGTTGATGATTTAAGAGGAATTTGAACCAGGCTATTAAAATTAATGGCAGAATTTTTAAGCTGTTTATCCGTTATGGGCGAAAGGGAGATAACTGGAATTCTTCTTCCTGTTCTACACCAGCCAGCTTTGAAAGAACGTTTCTTGTTTTTCACTTCCGTTTACATTTAAGAAATGATGAATTTATTCCCAGTTTGTTTAGTCTTGAGCACAATGTAGTATCTAGAACCAAGTGTGATCATTTAATCCAATCCGTCATATTGTAAGCGGTCACGTGACGGCGGTTTATTAAAAAACAAATGACGTCTTAACATTGGGACAAAACAGCTGAGAAAAATTCTAATTGTTCTCGTTTCCAAAACAAGGAGATGAATTAACACATATGAACGGAACAGCCAATGCATGATGAAACACAATAATGTAGACGATGATAGAAAACAAGCACCAATATCACAAATATAGCACAAAATCGGAAGAGCCTATCTCGAGCAGTTAAGCGATGGCGGCTATCTTTCCGGAACAAAATATCAAATGTGGGAAACCAACACTGCTCCAACCACTGCACGAACTACTTTGCCTCTGCTGGGAGGAAGGAGCAGTTCCCCAAGACATGCATGATGCCACAATTGTGACCCTTTACAAAAACAAGGGCGACCGCAGTGACTGCAATAATTACAGAGGGATCTCACTTCTGAGCATCATTGGTAAAGTGTATGCCCGCATCATACTAAACAGGCTGCAGTTGCTGGCAGACCGTGTGTATCCAGAATCCCATTGCGGCTTCAGAGCAGGCAGGTCGACATCAGACATAATCTTCTCTTTACGACAACTCCAAGAGAAGGGCAGAGAGCAAGGTCAACCACTCTACATGATGTTCATCGAACTCACCAAGGCCTTTGACTTAGTCTGCAGGAAGGGCCTTTTTGAAGTTCTCAGTAAGATCGGTTGCCCCTCAAAACTCTGCAGCATGATAATCTCTTTCCATGCAGATATGAAGGGAACAGTCCTGTATGATGGATCTTCCTCAACCTCCTTCCCAGTTAACAGTGGTGTGATGCAGGGCTGCATTCTGGCACCAACCCTATTTGTGATCTTCTTTTCCTTGCTCCTGTCCTACACCGTTGACTCGTCCACTGATGGCATATATATATATATATATATATATATATATATATATATATATATATATATATATATATATATATATATATACACACACACAAACCAGGTCCGATGGGAGGCTGTTCAACCTGGCACGACTGCGCTCGAAGACAAAAGTGAGGGCTGTGCTCATCAGGGAGATGCTTTTTGCAGATGACGCAGCTCTTGTGGTGCACAATGAGGAAGCCCTTCAGAGACTGGGAGACTATTTGCTGATGCCTGCATGCAGTTTGGACTCACCATCAGCTTGGAAAAGACAAAGGTCAGCATGCAAGATACCACCACTGCCCCTACAATCAAAATCAATGGTGTCACCTTGGAAGTAGTCAACAACTTTACCTATCTGGGGTCAACCATCAGTAACACTCTCTCGCTTGATAAGGAGCTGGACAGAAGGCTTGGAAAGGCAAACACCATCATGTCACGATGGACGAAGAGGGTGTGGGAAAACAACGTGTTGACAGTGCAAACCAAAGTCAAAGTTTACCAAGCCTACATTCTCAGCACCCTTCTATATGGAAGTGAGACCTGGAGTACCTACATGAGGCAAGAGCGCCAGCTCAACACCTTCCATATACGGTGCCTTAAATGCATCTTGAAAATCAGCTGGCAAGACCATGTCCCAAACAGCGAAATCCTGCAGCGTGCAAATACCCACAGCATGTTCTCCCTGTTGAGCAAACGTCACCTTCGATGGCTGGGACATGTCCGATGCATGGAGGATGGGAGGCTGCCAAAGGACATCCTATATGGACAGCTGGCCACTGGCATGAGAAGTTGGCCGCCCCTCACTCCATTTCAAGGATGTGTGCAAGAGGGACCTGAAGGCATGTGACATCGCACCTGATGGCTGGGAAGTGCTGGCCGAGAACTGAGGCACCTGGAAACTGACAGTAAGTAAGGGTATATCAGTCACTGATACGAGGAGAGGCCAGTTGGCGGCAGAGAAACGTGTAAGAAAGGGCCATGTGACAGCAACCACAGCAACTCAGGCTTCCCAGCATGTCTGCACAAACTGCAAGCGAGACTGCCACTCGCGCATAGGCTTCCACAGCCACAACAGACGATGCCAACAACCCAGAGACAGATGACACCTCAAGGGCACTATCCGCATGGTCTCGGTGCCAATGATGATGATGATGATGACCATCAGATGCAATATCTCGTCACCAACAATTAGTTTAAAATAGTCCATGGAGTCAGTATTCACCATCTCGACATTTAATTTTGAATTACCAGTGAAAGGGGGTTGACAGACTTGCCATCTTTTCATGTCAAGCGAGCATTTACATCACACTCAAGTTCCATGTCAATTTTTGGCTAATGACTCAGATATTTCAATCAACACTTAGCCAGCTCCAATAATTTCACCAGAAGGTCTGAGAAGTCTTTGTTTTTGACTATATCTTAACTTCTATAATGCTGAAACATATATAAGATTATGGAATGGTAGCCTTTAAAGTAATAGGGGTTAACTCTGTCTTGTCAAAAAGCCAGCAGAGAGTTAACTATTTGTCATACTGAGGCTTTTTAACAGTGATGTGTTTCATCTTGCAGCACACTTGAAGAATGTTATACACTTAACTTCATATGCTTTCTAGTTGTGGGTCACCTTTCCCAAGCAATTCTGTCCACCACATGTTCTGATAACTGTTTTCCCAGGACTTATTTGATTTGAAGCAGGGCATGCAGCATTCAGCAATTCAGGGTTTGGATGGCATATCTGCATTTGCAGTTGCTTCAGCTGGTGATGAAAGGAAAACATTTCCAAACAATTTCTACTGCTAAGTTTTGTAAATCATTTATCCATGATTTCTTCCACTTGAATCAGGACCAGGAAGCACTCTGATTCTCTCACTTTCTGAAAGACTTTCTGGATCAAAGGGGTTGGAGGAAGGCATATGCATTTAGACAATTACAATTCATGGAAAAATCACTTCCCACACAGGCTTTTGCATCTTGGATTGGATTGAAAGCAAATTTTTTAGTAAACTATGTTTCTCCGAGAATACTTACCCAATCACATTACTTTACTTTAGGGATATTAGCCTGCTACCTCGCGAATCCAGCCCTACCAAAAGACGAAAATTCGTCTTTCCTGTCTATGTCATATAGACAAAGGGCAATAACTCTTGCCCATTACCTCCCCTTGCCACCCGTTAGGTGTCGCTTCTTTAGTTTTTAAGCTGAGCGATATATAAAACACGAGGATGCTCGCATGGCGGGGTGGTTGGGAGGGTTTCTTAGTAATGTGATTGGGTAAGTATTCTCGGAGAAACATAATTTACTAAAAAATTTGCTTTCTCCTTTGAATACGTTCCCCAATCACATTACTTTAGGAGAATAAGTAATAGGAGGAGGGAATGCGGAGCATCCGACCTCCACACGGGTATCCTCTAGGGAATGATGGTTGGATTCCCCATGTGAATGATAACCTGGTCTCCTAATTTTCAATCAGCAACACAGCCCAGGGTCACGTGATATGTGACCCTTTTATACGGTTAAGAAGATAGATATTGAAATCTTCTTACCTACGAAAATTTATCTGCCGAATCCAGCGAAGCTAATAGGCTGTGCTGATTGTTGCACATGGGTCTGGTGGGCGTCTGGGCTGCCCAACACCGGACCTACTAGAATCAATGTTTGCCTCTGCGAGTACAAACTTGAAGATAAAACTGTAGAAGGTTGACTCTGCATGTCAGCCAGCAGCTTCTATAAGGTGACTGATTTGCGAATTCTCAGAGTACGCCGAGCGTATAACCCACTACAGCCATGAAGCAAGGGCTTGAATGGTGATGTCTCATATCCCAGCTATCACCAGAAAAAAAAAAAGGTGCTTGTATGTGACCTGATTCACCTCTATGCATTGAAATGGTGCTAGAGTGCTCAAACAGGATCTTACATGGCTGTTGATCCTGACTTATCTATAAAGAAAGCGAGCTAATGACGACTCGTTGATCGCCAATGTATGGTAATCTATTTTGGACTACGAAGCCTGGCTGCGTCAAGAGGACCATCAAACCCTCTGATCGGAACGGAAGAGAGTTCGGGTCACTAGAAAGGACATGTAACTCGCTCACCCTGCATGCTGAAGCTAAGGCTATCAAGAAACCCAATTTGTATGATAGTAGCTTTAACTAATCGTGGGTTAAAGACTCAATACTGTCTGAATTGAGTCATGTTAAAACCCAGGACAGATTCCATTTGGAAACAGGGTGAGGGATATAAGTCGATTGAATTTTTTTTTTTTTTTTTTTTTTTTTTTAATGTCTAAAAGATCTGACAAATCTTTGTCATGGCTGATAGCACATGTACCAGAATGGCGGAATGTGTCTGATATCATGGAGCGGTAACATTTGAGAATAACTGGAGCCAGATGTTTCTCCTTGAAAAGCCAGAGAAAAGTTGGCCAGTTGAGGGATTGTGACACTCAGAGGAACAATGTGAATGATATGGTACCAGTCTCTGAAAACATGCCACTTGCCCTCGTAAACCTTCAGAGTAGAGGGCCTTCTTGGTCTCGAGATTCTCTCCGCAATCAAAGATTTAAATTGTTTGTCTTGCAAGGCTGTCTGGACAAGAGCCAAGCTTGAACAAAAAGACGGTCCGGACAGGGGTGGAACACCCCTGGCCGCGGTTGCTTGTGAATACTTGTGCTGACTGTAATCTTCCTGGGTAGATCTATCGCCTAGATTGAGTAGATCGGAGACCCAGTAGTTGTTCCATCTGAGAAGGGTAATCAGAACCATCTGACAATTCTGACCCCTTAACTTCTGGATTAATTCCAGTACCAAGACCGTGGGAGGGTAGCAGAATGACCACAACCCTTCCCAGGTGATTGATCGAGCATCCACGACCCAAGCTTCTGGGTCTGGAACCTGTGAGATGAAAGGTGGAGAATTTGCTATTCCACCTTGTTGCAAAGATCAATCATCGGACGTCTCCAAAGTGTGTCGATTGGAAGAAAGTCCGATTGATGGAGTGACCATTCTGTGTGTCTGAATTGTACATTGAGGTGGAGATTGTCGAACCAATGTAGAAACTGCCAGTTCAGATTGCACAGGTCTGGTGATTGGTGTCCCCTTGTTTTGAGGCAAGGCACCACCACAATGTTGTTTGACATAATGAGGGCAGTTTGTAATAAGAGTTGATCCTGCCCGAAATGAAAGGCATTGATGACAGCCGTTATTTCTGAAAGGTTGATGTGGAAAGGGCTCGCCCCTGGCACCCACGTGCCGCTGACAGTATCTAAGTCCGGCAACAGGTGGGCACCCCAACCGTAGGTATTAGTGGCGGAACATACCGTTATCCCCTTGGGGTATCTCCAGAGTAATCCCTGTGGACAGCCTACAGGGGTTGTGCCATTGACTCAAGAATGATCGTATCTCTGGCGTGAGCATGACTGTTTTCTGGGATCGAAGGGACTTGAAAATGGCGCAATTACGCTAGCAAAGTCCTTTGTAAAGGGCGCCTAAAAGGACGGCTGAGAGGGATCGAGTCTGCTGTCGCATTGAATAATCCGAGGATCTGCAACTCTCTCGCTAAAATGCGCATCCGGCCGGAAACGGACTCTACGAGTGCAATTATCTGGATGATCGCAAACTCGAAGAAGCCTTACCAGATTCAGATCGGGAGAAACTCCACACCCAGATGGACCAAAATCCGGATTGGACAGATCAGACTTTACCCAGTTCATGAGAAAGCCTATATGACGTAAAGTGATATAAGATCGTTTCTGCCTTTGAGCAGAGTAGAACTTGACAGATGTTACTGGAGGATGTCGTCCAAATATACTGCCGACGCAATAGATGAAGTCGAGCGGAACAGGGTGACGACGTAATCCATAACCTTGGTACTAGCCCAAGGGCTTAAATTTAGGCCAAAAGGTATGACATGGAACTGATAAGCCTAGTCCCGACAAGCACAACGGAGAATGTCCGCAACTCGTGGGATAGGGACGTGAAATGTGCGTCGGTCATATCTAGCCAGCATATGATGGGGTTTAAGCGACGTGCCCTTCATACATGCGTCACGACGTATCAGGTCTAGGTTGGCAGAAGCAGTCAGCGCATTGGCCATGGAATGGTGAGCTGCCCTGTTAAGAACCCTAGCTAACCGGGCCGTCGAATCCCAAGCATGTTCATTGCCAGATTTATCAGCGATCCTGAAAATGGCTAGGGAGGTTAGATCTAACAGTGAAGACGTAGCGACTACATTTCGAACCAGCTTGGACTTGGCATTGAACACCGTTTAGTCCACTTTATAAGACAATGGAGCAGACATATTGACTGCTGCCATATTTTTATCCAGAGCCGGGACCTCAGTACTGAACGCACCGGAGTGAGTTTTGTACCATCGACCTGAAAACGACGCTGGTACTTGGCTTTCAGAAAAGAAAAACCTTAGCAATTCCTGGATCCCCTATGCGTGTCGACAGACGGTCATTAATTTCCTTAATTTTGTCGACTGGGGAAGGAGGCGGAAGGATAGAGTCTCTTCCCCCTCATCCAGATCGACCGACGCTCTAACCTTATAGTCGGTAATGGCAGCAGGAGGTGGAGGGCATTCTGAAGGGGCCAACACCTTATAAATTTCCTCCACTGCGGCTTTGAAGTTGAACTCAGTCCGTTCCATAGTTGGATCTGCATACCGCTGATTTGCCTGCGACTCATCGCACTCACTATGTACATAATCTTGCTCTGGTAAAGCATCCATATCGGGGTAATGCATACCAGGTGGCATAGATGACTCGATTCCATCATCTCTGATAAAGGCATTCACTCTCCCTTGTGGATGAGCTGTTAGCCTATGGACGGCCGGCAATGCCGAATGAATTGATTGGCATATGTTTGGCCTGAATGACTGCGACGGGCCGGCTATGACCGGCACCGACCGCTCGAATGGTCGGGTTGGATCGAGAGATTCCTCGCCAACTATCTGTGTCATGGTAGTGATATGTAACCGGTAGTACGGATTGACAGACGGAAACATCATTAGAATCTTCGTCAATCCGATTTGTGCGGATTGCGGTATGATAAAAGTCCCCGTGCTGGTACAGCGGTATAGTCGGATGGACTGGTATAAGACTAAAATCTCCATACAGTTGGACGACCGGTGCCTGTTGGGCTGGACGGCCGGAGCCGGATGAACGGTCAGTGCTGGTTAGTGCCGGCGGGAAGGTCTGCTGGATGACCGGTGCCATATGGGCTGAACGGTCATTGCCGGATGGACGCCCGGTGCCGGATGTTGCCGACTGTAAGGTAATAACAATTACATAATGCTTATGTAGTGCGTCCAGCACTACGCGCCCATCTACCATTCGCTCAGAGGGAATGTTGGTTCTGGTACAGCTTGCATATCTGTACAGCATACAAGGTGACTTAGATGACGCAATTCTGTCATAATTGACACTTTCACTAAATCTCCCTTGTGGAGAAGCCGTGAACATATGGACGGCCGGCACTGCCGGCTGACTGAACTGGCGGATGGTCGGCCTGAAAGACCTGTTCTGGTAAAAGCTGTCATATCTGGGTAGCACATACCAAGTGGCATAGATAACTCAATTCCGTCACCTCTGATAATATCACTAATTCTCCCTTGTTTTAAAATCACACCGTCACGTATTTGACATGACGGGAGGTGTACACCGGCAATACCGACTAATTTGTCTGGTATATGGTCGGCCGGAATGTCGGCGAAGGTCCGGCTATGACCGGCACCTGCCTCTCAAATGGTCTGATTGGAGGGAGATTCATCTATAACATATCTCTCATGGTAGTGATATGTAACCAGTAGTGTAGATTGACTGACGGGTACATCACTATAATCTCCGTAAATCCGATGTACAGCCGGTGCAGGTTGATGCCGGCTGGAAGACCGGTGCCATTTGGGCTTAACGGTCGTTGCCGGATGGTCGGCCGGTGCCGGTTGATGCCGGCTGGAAGGTCGGCTGGACGACCGGTGCCATTTGGGCTGAACGGTCGCTGCCGGATGGACGGCCGGTGCAGGTTGATGCCGGCTGGAAGGTTGGCTGGACGACCGGTGCCATTTGGGCTGAACGGTCGTTGCCGGATGGACGGCCGGTGCCGGTTGATACCGGCTGGAAGGTCGGCTGGACGACCGGTGCCAATTGGGCTGAACGGTCGTTGCCGGATGGACGGCCGGTGCCGGTTGATGCCGGCTGGAAGGTCGGCTGGACGACCGGTGCCATTTGGGCTGAACGGTCGTTGCCGTATGGACGGCCGGTGCCTGTCGACGCAGGCTGGAAGGTCGGCTGGCCGGCCGGTGCCATTTGGGCTGAACGGCCGGTGCCTGTTGATGCAAGCTGGAAGGTCGGCTGGCTGTCCGGTGCCATTTGGGCTGAACGGACGGTGCCGGATGGACGGTTAATGCCGGTTTGCCTGCTGAAGTGCCGGCTGAACTGACGGTGTCGGCTGGACTGACAGCTGGAAGGCCGGCGAAAGTGCATATTAAAATGGATCCAATTGATCCAGCATAGACTCCATGCGTCCTGACTTACAGGCCCGAAAGCCATGTACGGATCTGCGGTGAAATTTACACCCACTGGGCAGCCTAAACCATGTCAACATAATTTCCTCCATTTCCACATTGCCAACACCCATTTTGCCATTCATGCCTTCGTTGTCGACTTTGCTTACTGAAACGACAAAAGAAGAGAACAAAGCACAAATTAAAAAAATTCAGCATATTATTAATTCGATAATACTATAACCGTTATTAACGGAGTAGTCAAATTATTCCATGCCATGTTAACTCTTAATGACAACACTAGTTATCGCCGTGAGCGTGTTGCAATGGTTCGTTCAAGACGAAGTCTACTGAAACGAAAAAGATGATAAACAAAGCACAATTAGCAATTCAGCACGCTATTAAGTCGCTATTACCATAACCGTAACTAATGGAGGAAGTGAAATGATTTAGTGTCGCGTGAACTCATGACTTCAACATGAATTCCGCCATGACCTGTTGGGGAATGAATATCCAACACAGTAATTCCAAATTTAACTTCGGATGGTCAGAATTTACACTAAGATGGCTTGGATTCATTGGAGGTCTAATTGTACGTGTTTACACACAACAAGCGAAGCTAAAAAACTAAAGAAGCGACACCTAACGGGCGGCAAGGGGAGGTAATGGGCAAGAGTTATTGCCCTTTGTCTATATGACATAGACAGGAAAGACGAATTTTCGTCTTTTGGTAGGGCTGGATTCGCGAGGTAGCAGGCTAATATCCCTAAAGTAAAGTAATGTGATTGGGGAACGTATTCAAAGGAGAAAAAAATGGGTAGCTTTGTATACTACCTTGTCACAAATATACCCAAAAGTGGTAAATATAAACAGGTGCCGCAGGATGGACATCAGGTTGAATTAACTGATACCATCAGGACAGTGAGTCTGGTAGGACATAGGGCCTGCCTTAGATATGGCAGGCTTGGATGTGGATTTGTTCATGATGATGCCACTTGACAAAATATGGATTGGATTCCCAATGCTTTCTGTTCTGAAGTTGATGGATAGAATTAGAATACACTTTATAGACAGTGTCTCCTGCCATAATTTCAATGCAGTCAATATGCTTTCAATTTCAAGTGACTGATGTCTAATGAGAGCTCCTGTAGGAGCCATGCCCTGTTGAATTTCTGAAATGAGGGCTGATGGTGGTAACCTTAGCCTGCCACAGGTTACCATCTGTACAGATGGTAATTCCTGGAGGCTATATCAAATAGAAAAATTCCACTGTAAGCCAGGTGATGTTCTTCATTTTCAGAGATGGGGCTTAGTGTAAACTGAACTGGAACAGCTTGATTCAGTGGCCAAATCTTCTGTTTCAACTGTGACAAGAGAAGCATCTGCAATGGTCTCAAAACAGGAGGTCCAAGATGAGATATGGGGCTGTGATTCTTTGAAATAATAGTAGACACTGTCAAAAAGAGATTCATGGTTTCTGTGTTCAGATTACTAAAATACAGCCATCACTACCAAGTCAAGCATGGATCCAACTGCAACATTTCAGTCCAGTTGTTTTATGTAAAGACATAAACTGCCTTTTATTTGACATTATCAGCTGATGACAGACACCTCAGCTGACAAACAGCCTTGTTAAAATTTAATGAAAAGTTATCAATGCAGGAAGAAAGGTCTGTTGATATTTGGGTGTAAAATCTGCCTCTCTACAAAATGGCATAAATTTAGCAACTCAACAAGACTGTGGCAGCTGTTTGAATGATGGTTGGCCATTATTAGCCAATATATAGATGGATGTGGGAACTCTGTCCACTATCAACAGTGGAGACAGGCAGAAGCCTGAAAACTTCAACTGATACATAGAAGGATGAGGTTTAACTGTACATTATTAGACTGAATAGGGAAGATGGCATGATTCATGACATGCTGAAGAACATAGTGATATAAATGCCTCCTGTGATGTTTGTGTCAAGGCTGGCAAAATGAACTGAGAATTAGACTGGGGTCATGATGAAAGTTAAACTCATACTAAAGCAGTCTAGTGTCAGTCCACAGATCGGTCAGACTGAGTAAGGAAGAAATACAGTACCTGTAATGTAGCTACTGTAACTCAAACTCTGACAACTGAAGTGTGATTTCTTTCATGGTAAAATAAAGCAAGAAAATATAGCTACAGAGTCCACTTTTAACACATGATGTCACAAAACATATACACTTCCAGATCTGCCATTTTGATTCTCTAGCCAAGCAAACCAGTACCTAACATTGCTCTTCCCACATAATGTTCATTAAATGTCTCTCTCATTTTGTGCATAAGGATATCCTAGTACATTAAATTCTGTCAACTGATTGTGATTGAATGTGTGACTTTTTTCATTTTCTTTCTTCAAATACAACAATAATATTCCAACCATCTTTGTTATTCTTTCATAAACAAATACATCCATCAAAAAACAGATGCATAAACAAATGGATACACAAATAAGTACAAACGTGAAATGATTTTCAATTGTCATGGGCTGAAATCAATCCTTTGGTTATTGTTCAAGTTAAAAAGCCAGTCTATAATATATATTATATATAATTTAAAATTTCAAAAGTATTTTAAGAATATTCGGTTTTGACATTCAACATTAACATGCAACACAAAGTCATGTTCTATAGGCACATTTCATTTTAATACATTGAAGATAAAATGTCTTTGAAAAGTTCTCACTTTTATTCAATATTATCCTATGTCATCATCTCTACCACAAATACAATATTTAACCCTACTAATAAAAACTAGTTTGTCAAAATGTTTTGGTATATAAATGTTCTGGTATAATATACATGCTATGATATTTTAATTCCATAACTGATATTGTATCCTGAAGATCACTGACAGGAAAAAGACTTTCAAGATAAAAATCTTGAGGAGATCAAACAAATATTTTGTTTAAAATTGTTTAAAATTGCAATATTGTTTGTTTGTAAAAAAAACTACATCTATATTTGATAGCAATATTATTGTTGTTGTTTAACTATTCCATCTTTCAATATAATCCTGGAAATGTTCAGTTCTATTTTATCTTTTGTGCTAAAAGGCACTTAATTTCAAGTATAACGTAATTTCAAGTATAACGTATGTATCATTTTAATGAAGTAAAAACCCTTACTGACAATTAAATCAGATTTTTTCTTGAATATACATGATGAATGATGTTGATAATGGTTTGTTGGGTATCAAAATGGCAGTGCAAGGTGCACAAACATTGCATTGTGGGTATTTTTGTACACAATGGTGATGTCTGTGAAAACAACCATATACATCTCCATGTGTTAGGAAACTCCTAAGAATCACTCAAATAGTGAAAAGGCACAACAGGAAATCAGTTTTGTGAGCACAGCAAGTGAAGCATGCTTCCTAGCTTGTGCAAAATGTTAACTAAAGACAGGATTAGGCACCAATCCTTATATCCAAAGGAAGATCACTCCTGTCTGACATACACTTAGGTAAGCAGACAACTCTTTGCTTTGTAGTGATGTAGAGAATGTTCTCTAAATTCCAAAAGTATTAGGACTTGATAATGCAAGAAACACAGATTTCAAATTATAACTTCAGCATTTAATGTCATACAATGGACAGTACCATTTACCGTCTATACTAACTTAGAAGATGAGTGCAACTATAAACTGCACAGACCCAGATCTGCAATCACATAATGTTCCAGCAGATCTGGATTTGTAGTTTGTTAGAAGCAATCAGAGGATTAAAGAACACAGATCCTGATCTTTAGACACATTATGCCTTGGCAGATCTGGATCTTTGCTGATTGCAGTTTGACTAAACTTAAAAATCGATTACATATGGCTGATGACAAGATTCAGTAAGGCTGAAAACCCCCATAGAGTTCTAACTTACACTGAACAGATTCATCTCTCCAGCCATAGGTATACAGGCCATCACTGCCTTTTGTGTCCAGACCACCAATGTACTGCTGGTTGGGATCACAGTCCTTCAGGCGAATTAGCTGACCCAGACTCTGCACAAAGCGGGCATATCTTTCACTCCCAAACTGATTGGATAAGATATCCTTCTCATTCTTTGTCTACATAAGAAAAATCACCTTATTTAGTTACTTGCAAAAATAACAAATTTGTTTTTTCAGAAAAGACCATGTTTGAGATAATAAGAAATAAGAGGGATTCCACTTAACTGAAAATATGTGCTGTATGTAGGCTTGTGTAGAGCCATGTTAAAAAAGAAACAAATAAATCCTGTTAAAAATGTATGTCTAGTCATGTCAGGACTGATGGCATCTAATTGTATATTTAAAAACCTTTAATCTTGATCAACTTGATCAAGTACACACATCTTATTTTATAAGGTTTTTTGATTATCTAATATGTGTTGGTTTGGTGCTTTACAACAGTATATACACACCATTGCAATAAACTGGGGCTGAATCGACAGTAGGATTCTAACCTGCATCCTTCCAGTCATGAGTCTGGCATGCAAACAAATGTGTTATTGCAGCTCCAGTCTTTATTAGTCACCTCCTCTGACAGAGAGGAAAGCATATTGGGACAATGGGGATGTAAGACAGTTATTATGTACTTCTTTCAGTGTTCTTGTACGCTGTATAAGTGTTACTGTACGATGTCTTCAAACACTTGCAAGAACATGAAAGAAGTTGAACCTAAAGGCAGTGCCCATGGGTAGCAAATCTTCTTTTCTATTAGATACAATGGTTGAACTTTGCGTATCATGATAATTTTTATATTAAACCATGCCAAAAAAAATCAGTTAAACAGTTGATATATATTCTTGAATATTCTTGGTTTGAATAAATAAAAGAATGAAGAAATAAAATGAATACTTGTCTTGGGCCAACATAAATAACTCCAATCTTGTGTGTTTCATATGGATATATATGGTCCAGCATCTTGATGCTTCTCTCAGTCATCTGTAATGGAAGACACAACTTAGGCATCAAACATAAATTCACCAATGAAAACTGTGTCAAATGTACCACTAGATACTCACTCATAAGACAAGTCCAAATGCAAACTACAGAGACCCAGATCTGCCAACATACTGTGTGCTGGCAGATCTGGATCTGTGCAGATTGTTAGAAACAGTAGAACAAATAACATAGACCTTGATCTGCAGTGACATAAATCTTTATCAGATAAGTGAGTATATACATTAGCTGTGTAACACAAAATAAAATATACAGAATATGTCAAAGTAGCTGCGTTACACAGAATAAAAATTTACAGAATGTGTCAAAAATAGCTTTGTTACACAGAATAAAGATGTACAGAATGTGTCAAAAATAGCCATGTTACACAGAATAAAAATGTACAGAATGTCAAAAAAATAGCTGTGTTACACAGAATAAAAATATACAGAATGTGTAAAAAATATCCATGTCACACAGGATAAAAATTAACAGAATGTCAAAAAATAGCTGTGTTACATAGAATAAAAATATACAGAATGTGTCAAAAATAACTGTTACATAGAATAAATATATAGAGAATGTGTCAAAAATAGCTGTGTTACATAGAATAAAAATGTACAGAATGTGTAAAAAATAGCTGTGTTACACAGGATAAAAATGTACAGAATGTGTCAAAAATAGCTGTGTTACACAGGATAAAAATGTACAGAATTTGTCAAAAATAGCTGTGTTATGTAACATTAAATATACTGAATAAGAATTTCACAAGAATTTTTTCAATTAGTCTTTAACTGTGTAAAATCTTCAAGCTAATAACAGCAACTGATAAGACAACTACTACCTGCCAAGTCTTCTATAGATATACACATACATGTATGTATGTATGTATGTATGTATGTATGTATGTATGTATGTATGTATGTATGTATGTATGTATGTATGTATGTATGTATGTACTCACATATAAGCTGAACAATTTAAGAAAAAATAAAGACCTGGAAGAATGAGGGTCGCCTTATCAACGGGGCAAGGTATAAACTTGAAAGATTTAAAATTTCTTGTTGATTACCTTAATAGCTGTAAGTTTTGGGACTAAAAAAATAAGAAATATTATGATTTCTTTTGTTATTATTTTGCATATGCTCATTGTCTGATTTCCCCAACATGAGATTAAATAAAGGTAAACAAAGACTTCATAATTCACGGGCCAGCTTGAATTTACCTTGAAGACATTGCTTTACTATAATGTACAGTACTTATAGAGTGCAAATTATGCCTAGGGTCACTTTAATCATTAAGATGCAGCTTGTGCTTTATTCATTATTTTGACCAGATCATACTCTTCCAGGTAACACATAAATAACCAAATGCACACATACATAAATTATAACTCAGTCTTTAAAGAATAGCAAAAGTTTTTAAGCATTTTTTTCTGAAACTTCATTACTGTATTTTGGAGATATCATTAAAGTTTAGTGCAGAATATACTTCAGCACGTGTTCAAACTTACAATGTAATGAGGTGGCACCATTATGTAAATGGCTTAATCGCAGATATCAAATCAAACCCTACTACTGCTTGTTGTTGTCATACTGGAATCATGCTTTAATGAGTTTGTTATTTACAATTTTAAGGCAAAATAAAAACGTAATTAGTGGTGCACTGATATAAAAAGTCCAATGCAATAAATCATGATCACATAATAATCAAGTCATAAGGAGATGTAGTGTTACAGCAACCTGCAAATGCCTAATTATTGGCATTGTCTGATCAAGCTATACACAAATCTAAATTAGAAATAAACTATAAGAAAACAGAAAATTAAATAAATTTCATGACTTTCAAATAAGTTCACACAATTTTTATGTAATAATCATACATGTCAACACTGAGAGAGGTATATGTGTAATCTTTGCTAATAAAAGATTGCCTAAATGAATTTATTTAGAATTTATTACATGCATCTTGTGATATCGTCTCAGACTTGTGGGTCAGCTTATACACAGAGCCATGCACTTTTTTAGTACTTATAACTTATTCAGTCTGGGGGCTTGGCTTATAAGTGAATGGGTTTATATGTGAGTATATAAGGTATGTATGTATCTGCATATATTTCAAACCCAAAATCATCATGGACTAATTTCAGCACAACCCATAATGTTCTGTCAAATAAGATTTTCAACAATTATGAAATTTAATAATTATAGTGAAAGAGAAAGAGAGAAAGAGGATTCTGCTTGGTTATATACCTCATTGTGTGGCAGAAGAATAGGTGTTTCATTTCCAGCCTGTAAAATTCCACTGTGATAAAGCTGAAGAAAGATAAAGCTTGGGTTTAAACCATGTTTTGTGGATTCCTTAGTGCTACTATCAACATTTCCTTTATCATGTAATATTCCACGGTGGTGTGTATCCAAGGCGCTGACCACAGATACAGTGTGGCCGCGAAGCTTTCGTACATTGGGGAGCTCCGATACCTCATCAGGATTAGATGATGCTTCTGAACTAGCTGGAGAGGGCCTCAGCTGTTTGGAGAGCATACTTTGAAAGTCTGATGGTGGTGCATACACCACTGCAGGTGTTATAGTGGGCCTAGTGATATCTATGCTGGCCGACTGTGAAGCCACCTTCCTTTCTGGAACACTGCCGCTGTCTGTGTTAGTGCGACTAGATAGTGATGCAAATATCTGATCCAAAGGTTGAACATTTGTCTCATTAACTGGCAGTGTCAGTTTCTTTCTTTCATCTGACTGTCTTTGAAAATCTTTGGTCTGTGTGTCCAATTCAATTTTCTCATTTGTTTTATGTTCTTTAACAGCAGAATCTGTGTCATACAACTGGTTCAAACTTTGATGGACCTCATTATATCCTTTACTCAAAGCTGGCATGGATTCAACAGCTTTTGGACACTCTGTCATCTCTTGCTTTTTTGCAACAAACTCTGAACACAAACAACTACTTTCATCTGTGGTATCTCTTTGAAGAGAGTCTGGTTCTTTATGTTCCATGCCCATTTTCACCTTTGGTTTCTCCACTTTACTGGCTGTGAGTGCAATGCCAAACTGTAGGAAGGGTTCTGACACACTGTCTCTAGGAGAAATGGTGTCAGAACTGCCACTAATGAGAGATGGGGAAGAGTTACTTCGACGCAAGGATCCTGGGGATAAGCCTAAATCATCTTTGGATGAAATGGACAGTGTTTGACATGCCTGAAAAAGAAAAAATTGGAACCCTAATCAATTTTCCAGTGTATTTTAAGAAATTGAGGCAATATGGCCTACTGCTTGTCACTATTGTTACATGATTTAAAGGTTTTAGGTTTGATTCTTAACATGATCATCACTAAAAATAGCTTTTTCAAATCAATATAATTTGTTCCCTGTAAACAGACATCGACTACAATATATACTTGTGTATAAGCCAAAATATTTAGGACAATATATACGTCTTGACTTGGTGGGGTGGGTGGATGACATCTTATCCGCAGGCCAATGTCTAAACTTGACAGTTTTTAGGTCTTTTGTTGACTACTGTAATAGCTGTAATCTTGAGACTCAAAATAAATACTGTTTTCCATGTCCTAAGACATAGGCATGTAAACAAAATAGCTGTCTGTGACCCTGCAATTATTAAACTGTTATACATTACCAAGATGGATTTTGTCCTTATTTTGCATGTGCATATTTTCTGATTTCTTCAACATGAAATTAATTAAAGGTAAATACAGACTTTAAAATTCGCAGGTCAGGTTGCGTTTACTGGGGAGCTGTACAGTACTTACACAGTGCAAAGCGTGCATAGCATCACTTAAATCCATATTTATTCCCAAAAATATTGATACAGAGTTTGCTTTTGTTTTGACCAAATGGCATTCTTCCAGATAACATTTCAGCTAGTCCTTAATAGCTGTTTCATTTACGTTGAATTACTACAAATTGAGGTAATATTTTCTTTAAAAAATATGCATGTTTAGGTATAATTGACATGTTTATGAAAAGTGGTTATAATACAGGTTAAAATTCTCATATAGATCAACTATGGTTAACATCAACCAATATTAGTTTTGTTTTGGCTGATCAAACATCGTAACTTTCGAAATTTTGATGTTTTGGTGTCTCATACATTGATAGTGAATTTGCCTTTTGTTTTGTGACACCATTACAGGATAGTTAATCATTAAAACCACTAAAGGACAGTTAATCATTTAAAAAAACCTGAAACTTGTGTTAAGAGGGAATTTTGACTGGTAACTATACTAGAACATTGATGTGTAATTATTGCCTTTATATTCCATAATATTAGAATAATTACTGTTGTTTTGTAAAATTGGGGTGTAAGACATATTTAAAGCTTTTTTTTCACTAAATATTGATCGATCTTCCTGGTCCAATAATTTTGAAATTCGCAAAAAGGCTCATGTTTCTCCCTGTGACGTGCCCTTTTTTCCCCCAGGATATATTCTATTTTTATATTGTGGTCAGCTGTTGCCAAATTGCACAATAGATAAAGATTAGTCTTAAATAAACAAGCAAGAAAGCCAACATGACTACCGGTAATTAACAGTTAATCCGTAGCGATGCAACTATTTTAAGAAAACGGCAGGCCCTCAGTCGTAATTCAAAGAAACCACATTCTACACTATTGTTTTATGCAAGCATCTGCAATTAATTGGCAAATAACGGATTCCCAATTCTGTTGATCTAAAGGTACCTAAATAGGCAGCCTATGATAATGTACAATTTGGCAGCTAATTTTCCCATTTGCTGTATATCCGTCCTTATTCCCTTATTGTCGAAGCATAAAGCATATCGTATTGTTTACTATAAAACATATATTCTTAATTGGTTTTTGAGGACACATTTGCTGCATGGTATGTACTTTCATTCCTTTTAATTTAATGATGATAATTAACATTGATATATATATGGTATAAAAATGCCTTACGTTCACTCGTGTAAGTTTCTTGCATGGGAGGGACGCTATAGCGAATGGAGTTACTGCATTAGAAGTGATCTAAATTAGGCAAAAACAATAAAAAATCAGATATCTAAATAAATTTTCAAACACATTTTTACAATTTCTTTTTATTAGTCATGCATGCCTACCTCAAGATAAGTATATATGTATTTTTTAAATATACATTTGCCTAAATGAATGCATTTAGAACTTACCTTGTGCATGTTGAGATGTCTCAGCATTGTGGGCTGGTCTGCTGATATGCGGATCATGCACTTTTTAGTGTTTATACCTTTTCTGTTTGGGGGTGGTGGTCAGCTTATATGCGAATGGGCTTATATGCGAGTATATACGGTATAATGACATGATCCATTATTAAGTAGGGGTAATATGGGGGTATAAAACTGATGCTCATTTCAGTTAAGTAGGGGTAATATGGGGGTCTAAAACAGATGCTCATTTCAATTAAGTAGGGGTAATATGGGGGTCTAAAACTGATGCTCATTTCAGTTAAGTAGGGATAATATGGGGGTCTAAAACAGATGCTCATTTCAAATCTGTACACTATGATTCCTGACATTACCTGCTTCCCGTCTTCAAAAATCGACACTGGAAAACCATTTCCATGCCTGCTTTCATCTCCATTCTGTGAATCTGGAAAACAAAAATTTTAAATTTGCATCACTTAATTCTCATCTTACAGACAGTTGCTGCTTGTGTATTTATCTTTTTGAAAAATGTATATTGTTATATATCTATAAGCACAAGCAATCCAAAATATCTTAAAAATGTATAGACTGGTGCACATTTTCTACATGTACAGTTGGCAAAAAATAATTATTTTTCTATCCAAAAGCATAAAAAAATTCAGTCCATATCTGAAAACAAGCAAATGAAAAAGCAGATATTTTCCAAATCGTTAAGGCAGTAATGTGTCTTAGTAGCTAGACGGACAGAGAAGGCTGGTTTCAAACATTGACAAACCAAATTAACTGATTCCAGTTTGTGACTTCCATTACTAAAATTGAAATAAGACTAATTTCAAACTAAAATAAAATTCCAATATATCTCTCACTCAATAACTCATGCACAATGGGTTCCAAAAACGTCAACCCACGGAAAGAACCAACAACCCATGAGAAGCTACTGTCAAGCTTTCTCACATAACCACATTAACCGAATCCACGACTCAAACACATGCAGACAGAGGTGAGATGGCAGTGATCCATAATTGATAGCGCTTTAGACCACTTGGCCACTCGGGGCCAATATCATTCATCTGCAACTTGTTACATGTCATCCATGATTTCACATCAGAAATGCACCTCTCTACTCCTTGGATGGTAGCATCAACTTCAGTTGGGTGGCTAGACTTGTATATTTGGGTGTCATCAGTGTACCATTGGTGAGACTGGGTGATGATCTATGACATTTGAGAGTGGCTGAGTGTATAGAATTAAGACAACAGGTCCAAGAACAGACCCCTGTGGAACACCACAACATAGATCAACTGGGCTGGAGAGTATTCCATTTGCAGATACAATTTGTGTCCCGTTGACTAAGTAGGACTTGAACACATAGTAAGGCTGTAATGTGAATTCCAAATACATGCTGGAGATGTTGAAGTAACATATTATGGTCTATTTGTCAAATGCTGCAGACAAATCAAGGAGGGTGAGGACTGTAATCTTTCCACTATCCAAAGCAGAGAGAATGTCATTAACTACTTTCAGAAGAGTAATTTCAGTACTTTTACACCAGGCATACAACCACTTCAGCAATAAGAAATGGCTTGATAGGTGATATCAAGCTCAAATTGGAAGGAAGAGTCATTTGAATTGTCTTGCAAGGCTGTCCTGATAAGAGCAGAATGTCTGGCAGAGGACAGTCTGGCAGGGAAGGATCACCTGCAACCATGGTTGCTGGAGAAGGCATGGGTTGGCCAGATTCTTCCTGGGTATATCTATTGCTAGAATGAATAGATCAGTGACCCAGGACTTGTCCCACTTTAGAGGAACTATCATAATAATGTTGCTGTTCTGACCCTGTAATGTCTGAATTATTTTTGGTCTTGACAGTGCCTTCACAGCCCAAGCTTTTGGGACTGGAACTGGAGCTATGAAGGTGGGTAGCTTGTGATTCCACCTTCCACCAAAGTGTGCAAATCTGAGTGAAGACCGAGTGATGGCAAGACCATTCCATTTGAAGGATTAGACTTCTTCTGGAAAGAGTGTTGACCAAGACATTGAGTCTGCCTGGAATGTGTCTGATTTGTAGGTTCATAATGATATTGTCACACCAACTTAGATACTACTAAAGCATAATACAGGTTGGGTGATTAGGTGCCACTGTTTTTGAGGAGGTAGGTCACCACCATAGAGTTGTTTGACCTAATCAGGACCGATTTTGCCTCATAGTCAACCTTTTCAGAAGTAAAAGGAATTGATAACAACCCTCATTGCAAGGATGCAATTGTGTAGATGCTGTTCTGCTGGCTCCACATGTTGCTGATGGTAGTAAAGGTGGCAACAGGTGGGCACCATCACCATGTGCACTGGCATTGGCACCAACCTTTATTTCTGTTTGGGGCTTCTCCAGTGGGATTCCCATGGTCAGCCAACCTGGGCTGCACCACTGATCATGATGCAGGAATTATCAAGTCTCAGGTGTGATCATGACTGTTTGATCAAGGTGACTTGAAAATGGACACAATTGTCCTTGCAATGTCCACATAAAAAAGACAGCGGAGTGGGATATAATCCATTACTGCATTGAGTGAGCCAAGGAGTTGCAAAAACTCTACCTGAGTTCCTGCTGGAAACGGACTTGATGATTATGTGAACACAAGGCAGTCATCAAAGACAAAATTTCAGTGGATTCAAAATTCATCAAACCAGATTTCAGTGGATTCAAAAGTCTATGTCCAGATGGACACAATTCTTGGACTGACAGAGGTCTAACTTTCCCAGTTCACTAGAAAGCCTGGATGATCTATAACAGGAGATCATTCCTGCCTTAGGGTAAAATAGAACTTAGCATCTGTATCTGGAGGATGTTGTCTAGGTATGCTGCCATTATTGTAGATGATGTTGATTGGAACAGGGTGATGATGATCCACAATCTTGGTAAAAGCCCAAGGCTGAATTTGAGGCCAAAGAGAAAACTTTGGACTAATACACTATCCTGTGGTAAGCAAAATGGAGAAAATGTTCCTGAAATGGGGTTGACAGGGATGTGAAAATATACACGGGTCAGACTGAGAGTGACAACATACCTGTCCCATCAAATAGAGAGGTGGATTGAACTCACAAACTCCATCTTAACTTGGTTGAGGCAAACATGGTCATCCATAAAGCAAGGGTTTTGGTGTGGTTGTCAGCAACACTGACTGCAGACATGTGTCCCATCAGAGTCGGTCTAAATGCGATGAAGCAGTCAAGACACTGGATATAGTATGGTGATCTGCTTGATTAAGTCATTGCATCCCAGGTGTGGCTATTTTCGGATTGTTCAGTGAGTCAGAAGATTGCCAACAAGGCCAAATCTAACAAATAGGATATCACCATGATGTTGTGAACTGCTTAGATGTGGCATGGAGTTTGTTCTTAATCAGTTTTTAGTACAACTGAGTCAACATGTGGATGGTTGCTAAATTCTTGCTGATTGCCAAAAGGTTCATACTGAAGGCATTGGAGTGTGTCTGATACCAGCAAGAGGAGAAAGTCACAGGAACCTTGAAAACACCTTTGAGTTGTACAAGTTGCCAATCTGACCCAAAAATCAGTCATTAAGTATCTTGCCAGTTTGGGAAGTTGCTGAAAAGAGAGCATCACATTACCCTCCTGAAAATCAACTGACACCTTAACTTTGTAACCCTGGGCAGTGGTTAGGAGTGGAGAAATTTCAAAATGGCCAAACACAATAGATTTCCTGGATGACGGCTTGAAAACTGATCAGATCTGAATAAGATGAGTTTTGTCAGCATCTCACTGTGTTCACCATGTGCTGGGTCCTCGTCAGGGCCAGCTTGTAGCTCTGCACAGGTCCTGCAAGTTGACACTGACAACTCCAGCTGGTTGCATTTAGATCTCCCATGAGGATAGGCAGTGAGTAATATGAAGTCCGACATAGCAAGTACTGCTAGCTGGTTGGTCAGCCCTGCTGCCTGCTGGCAGTATATAGAACAGTTTGGTAATCACTGGTACTGGATGTCAGCAGCAAACATAGCAGCAAATAAGACAATCAATGGAGCTAGCGACAGATATAATTCCCGCCCAGACATTAAACACACTGAGAGGTCTTGGCTTCTCAATCACAATTGGTTGGAGCCTAAGAGCACAGGAAAATAGAAGAAACACAAAACAGGTCCAGGAATCGAAGAAAGGAAATACGAAGAAACTGCAGAAGAAAAATATGCCAACCCAGTTATCTTGGACTTCCAACATGACCAGCAGAGTGACCAAACAACTGCAGCTGATTGAGCCAGCTACAACAGCTGTAGATCCTACAACTACAGGGGCCTGGCACAAAACTATGACTGCCCATATTAGACCAGACAAAACTCTGGATAACACTATGCAACAACAGGACAAAATCAAGACTTTTGCCATCACTGTTGCCAAGTCACCACCACCACCACCACCAAAACATAGGACACCACCAAAGGCTATCACTCCTAGATCTCAGCTGATAAGCCAAAGAAGGTATTTCAAGAAATCCAGCGGCTCCTGGCTACTACACCACAGGGACCAAGTTGACCTTGCCTGGAAAAAACAACACAAGCTGCAGGTGAAAAGGACACTGAAGCGATAGCACATGACAATAGCGACTCAGACATCAGATGGCTAAATTCACTGGGACTAAACATGGCAGCAATGGATCTCAGGCTATCAAATGATTTCATTAAATCAACAGATTAGACAGCCTTAAGGTACCTCAAGACTAAGTCCCCATTCTATTAATGGCACACACAGAGATGCATCCAACAGAAATGCTTCAATATGGTGCACACAAAAGACCCATTGTCAACCCTATTGGATGCTGTAGAATTCCTTTGTATATTCCAGAGGTACAAGGCATTCCCATTCCTAGAACAAAAGAAGGAATCTCGTATGGCTGCAGAAGTATTTGAAGAGGACAGCCAAAAACACCTTTCTTCCTGCTGGAAAATAACAGTCCTTAGAGCTACAATATTGCCTCTTTTTTAAGGGAACCATTTTGGTTTGGTTTCCCAATTCAATAAAACCACTATAATGACTTGATCCTTCGATCGCCTGCTTCAAAATTAAAACTACTTTGCCTAATAGTGACTAAACTTTTCTTATGTTGCTTAGACATTTAGCAAATTGAAAATGTTTGGATACTTATTATGTACACTATGTACTAGTAATATTGGATTTGTTAGGAGATAGGAAACTTATAAGACTTATTAGATTTGACTCAATTACACAGGTGGTTCACACAATATTGGCTTTGTTAGTGTCCAATAAATAACTAGACTAAATTTTGATTACGTTTGGGCTGGTGTTCAGTGACTGTTCTGCAAATCGCCTTCTTGTCAGACCATTTTCCTCTCTTGCCTCTTCCAGACATTCATACATTGGCGGAGATGTGAAACAATTTACATCGGCCAAATCTCAGGTGTCCAGATGTGATGTCATATGCAATAACCTATCATGACTGGCATTTACATACAGTTTGGTTGACAGCTGGCCTGTATTGTTAGTCTGACCATCTTTTGGAACATGAGTGCGTGTTGTTGGGTCTATTCCCACAGATGACAGCCCTTAATTCAGGCCACTAGGAACCTATATGGACCCACGGCCTGAAGCTAAATTAACAGTGCTCTTTGATTACATAAATTTTTGGGGGATGATGCTCTAATTCCTTCCCCCACGATCAATAAGCAGGCTGTTGTGCAGAAACAAATTTGAGGTACATGTAATATGTGTGCTCACCACATTAATCAATGCAATTAACTAACTGGTACTGGCTGTTTTGTCCATTAGGCTGCCTAAAATTGGGATGGCAAGATGACATTTATGACATCATAACAGCTATGATTTGACATAGTGTACAAAGAACCATATTAAAAGATCTTGACCTAATATTTAGCTAGGCTAATTACATATTTTGCTAGGCTAATTAAATCCTATGTAAATATTTTTGCTTCATGAATGTCCTGAGCATTTGTTAATGTCATTAATTTTCTTAGGTTCATTCAATGTGATAGAAAAATTATGCATCCAAGTTTCATGAAGATTCAATGAATAGCAATGCTTATGAAAGTAAACCAATAGATCTGAGGTCAATTCAATATGATGCAAACATTAGTAAGAAGAAAAAAAGTTCTCCATTTTGAACAATCAAGACGATGACAATGACAATGACTTAGAACTGGACCTGCAAACTATGTACATTACCTGATATGTAAAAAAAAAAGCAAATTTTGTAGTAAATTATGTTTCTCCGAGAATACTTACCCAATCACATTACTTTAGGGGATATTAGCCTGCTACCTCGCGAATCCAGCCCTACCAAAAGACGAAAATTCGTCTTTCCTGTCTATGTCATATAGACAAAGGGCAATAACTCTTGCCCCTTACCTCCCCTTGCTACCCGCTAGGTGTCGCTTCTTTAGTTTTTTAAGCTGAGCGGTATATAAAACACAAGGATGCTCGCATGGCGGGGTGGTTGGGAGGGTTTCTTAGTAATGTGATTGGGTAAGTATTCTCGGAGAAACATAATTTACTACAAAATTTGCTTTCTCCTTTGAATACGTTCCCCAATCACATTACTTTAGGAGAATAAGTAATAGGAGGAGGGAATGCGGAGCATCCGACCTCCACCTCGGGTATCCTCTAGGGAATGATGGTTGGATTCCCCATGTGAATGATAACCCGGTCTCCTAATTTTCAATCAACAACACAGCCCAGGGTCACGTGATATGTGACCCCTTTATACGGTTAAGAAGATAGTTATTGAAATCTTCTTACCTACGAAAATTTATCTGCCGAATCCAGCGAAGCTAATAGGCTGTGCTGATTGTTGCACATGGGTCTGGTGGGCGTCTGGGCTGCCCAACACCGGACCTACTAGAATCAATGTTTGCCTCTGCGAGTACAAACTTGAAGATAAAACTGTAGAAGCTTGACTCTGCATGTCAGCCAACAGCTTCTATAAGGTGACTGATTTGCAAATTCTCAAAGTACGCCAAGCGTATAACCCACTACAGCCATGAAGCAAGGGCTTGAATGGTGATATCTCATATCCCAGCTATCACCAGAAGAAAGAGGTGCTTGTATGTGACCTGACTCACCTCTATGCATTGAAATGGTGCATCACCAGAAGAAAGAGGTGCTTGTATGTGACCTGACTCACCTCTATGCATTGAAATGGTGCTAGAGTGCACAAACAGGATCTTACATGGCTGTTGATCCTGACTTATCTATAAAGAAAGCGAGCTAATGACGACTCGTTGATCGCCAATGTATGGTAATCTATTTTGGACTACGAAGCCTGGCTGCGTCAAGAGGACCATCAAACCCTCTGATCGAAACGGAAGAGGGTTCGGGTCACTAGAAAGGACATGTAACTCGCTCACCCTGCATGCTGAAGCTAAGACTATCAAGAAACCCAATTTGTATGATAGTAGCTTTAACTAATCGTGGGTTAAAGACTCAATACTGTCTGAATTGAGTCATGTTAAAACCCAGGACAGATTCCATTGGAAACAGGGTGAGGGATATAAGTCGATTGAATTTTTAAAATGTCTAAAAGATCTGACAAATCTTTGTCATGGCTGATAGCACATGTACCAGAATGGCGGAATGTGTCTGATATCATGGAGCGGTAGCATTTGAGAATAACTGGAGCCAGCTGTTTCTCCTCTAAAAGCCAGAGAAAAGTTGGCCAGTTGAGGGATTGTGACACTCAGAGGAACAATGTGAATGATATGGTACCAGTCTCTGAAAACATGCCACTTGCCCTCGTAAACCTTCAGAGTAGAGGGCCTTCTTGCTCTCGAGATTCTCTCCGCAATCAAAGATTTAAATTGTTAGTCTTGCAAGGCTGTCTGGACAAGAGCCAAGCTTGAACATAAAGACGGTCCGGACAGGGGTGGAACACCCCTGGCCGCGGTTGCTTGTGAATACTTATGCTGACTGTAATCTTCCTGGGTAGATCTATCGCCTAGGTTGAGTAGATCGGAGACCCAGTTGTTCCATCTGAGAGGGGCAATCAGAACCATCTGACAGTTCTGACCCCTTAACTTCTGGATTAATTTCAGTACCAAGACCGTGGGAGGGTAGGAGAATGACCACAACCCTTCCCAGGTGATTGATCGAGCATCCACGACCCAAGCTTCTGGGTCTGGAACCTGTGAGATGAAAGGTGGAGAACTTGCGATTCCACCTTGTTGCAAAAGATCAATCATCGGACGTCCCCTAGGTGTGTCAAATGGAAGAAAGTCCGATTGCTGGAGTGACCATTCTGTGTGAATGACTAGATAGAGTGTCAGCCAAGACATTGAGTCTGCCAAGAATGTGTCTGAATTGTACATTGAGGTGGAGATTGTCGAACCAATGTAGAAATTGCCAGTTCAGATTGCACAGGTCTGGTGATTGGTGTCCCCTTGTTTTGAGGTAAGGCACCACCAAAATGTTGTCTGACATAATGAGGGCAGTTTGTAATAAGAGTTGATCCTGCCCGAAATGAAAGGCATTGATGACAGCCGTTATTTCTGAAAGGTTGATGTGGAAAGGGGCTCGCCCCTGGCACCTACGTGCCGCTGACAGTATCGAAGTCCAGCAATAGGTGGGCACTCCAACCATAGGTATTAGTGGTGGAACATACCGTTATCCCCGCTTGGGGTATCTCCAGAGTAATCCCTGTGGACAGCCTACAGGGGTTGTGCCATTGACTCAAGAATGATCGTATCTCTGGCGTGAGCATGACTGTTTTCTGGGATCGAAGGGACTTGAAAAGGGCGCAATTATGCTAGCAACGTCCTTTGTAAAGGGCGCATAAAAGGACGGCTGAGCGGGATCAAGTCTGTTGCCGCATTGAATAATCCGAGGATCTGCAACTCTCTCGCTAAAATGCGCATCCTGTCGGAAACGGACTCTACGAGTGCAATTATCTGGATGATCGCAAACTCGAGGAAGCCTTACCAGATTCAGATCGGGAGAAACTCCACACCCAGATGGACCAAAATCCGGATTGGACAGAGATCAGACTTTATCCAGTTCACGAGAAAGCCTATATGATGTAAAGTTATATAAGATCGTTTCTGCCTTTGAGCAGAGTAGAACTTGACAGATGTTTCTGGAGGATGTCGTCCAAATATACTGCCGACGCAATAGATGAAGTCGAGCGGAACAGGGTGACGACGTAATCCATAACCTTGGTACTAGCCCAAGGGCTTAAATTTAGGCCAAAAGGTATGACATGGAACTGATAAACCAAGTCCCGACAAGCACAACGGAGAAATGTCCGCTACTCGTTTTTCTTTTAACGTAGCTTTAACCATCTTTCAGTTATATCGCTACGATGTCTGCAGTGAGGCAGTTTATAGTGATGTCTAGCACTGGGGCATCATGCCCCAGACATGTAGAATGATGTCCCACCCAGTCACATTATCTAAGCGTCAAGCGAGGCAGCTGTTAGTATCATTGTGTAAGTTTCTGGTATGACTCGGTCAGGGATCGAACACACGACCTGCCGCTTCCGCTGCGGACGCTCTAACCACTAGGGACGTGAAATATGCGTCGGTCATATCTAGCCAGCTTATGATGGGGTTTAAGCGACGTGCCCTTCAGACATGTGTCACGACGTATCAGGTCTAGGTTGGCAGAAGCAGTAGGAACATTGGCCATGGAATGGTGAGCTGCCCTGTTAAGAACCCTAGCTAACCGGGCCGTCGATTCCCAAGCATGTTAATTGCCAGATTTTTCAGCGATCCTGAAAATGGCTAGGGAGGCTAGGTCTAACAGTGAAGACGTAGCGACTACATTTCGAACCAGCTTGGACGTGGCATTGAACACAGTTTTTGTCCACTTTATAAGACAATGCCGCAGACATATGGACTGCTGTCATATTTTATCCCGAGCCAGGACCTCAGTACTGAACGCATCGGAGTGAGTTTTGTACCATCGACCTGAAAACGACGCTGGTACTTGGCTTTCAGAAAAGAACGCCTTAGCATTTCCTGGATCCCCTATACGTGTCGACAGACGGTCATTAATTTCCTTAATTTTTTGTCGACTGGGGAAGGAGGCGGAAGGATAGAGTCTCTTCCCCCTCATCCAGATCGACCGACGCTCTAACCTTATAATCGGTAATGGCAGCAGGAGGTGGAGGGCATTCTGAAGGGGCCAACACCCTATAAATTTCCTCCACTGCGGCTTTGAAGCTGAACTCAGTCCGTTCCATAGTTGGATCTGCATACAGCTGATTTGCCTGCGATTCATCGCACTCACTATGTGCATAATCTTGCTCTGGTAAAGCATCCATATCGGGGTAATGCATACCAGGTGGCATAGATGACTCGATTCCGTCATCTCTGATAACGGCATTCACTCTCCCTTGTGGATGAGCTGTTAGCATATGGACGGCCGGCAATGCCGAATGAATTGATTGGCATATGTTTGGCCTGAATGTCTACGACGGGCCGGCTATGACCGGCACCGACCGCTCGAATGGTCGGGTTGGATCGAGAGATTCATCGCCAAAATCTGTGTCATGGTAGTGATATGTAACCGGTAGTACGGATTGACAGACGGAAACATCACTAGAATCATCGTCAATCCGATTTGTGCGGATTGCGGTATCATAAAAGTCCAAGTGCTGGTACAGTGGTACAGTCGGACGGACTGGTATATGACTAAAATCTCCATACGGTTGGACGACCGGTGCCTGTTGGGCTGGACGGCCGGAGCCGGATGGACTGTCTGTGCCGGCAAGTGTCGGCTGGAAGCTTGGCTGGACGACCGGTGCCATTTGGGTTGAACGGTCATTGCCGGATCGACACCCGGTGCCGGTTAGTGCCGGCTGGAAGGTCGGCTGGATGACCGGTGCCATATGGGCTGAACGGTCATTGCCGGATGGACGCCCGGTGCTGGTTGGTGCCGGCTGGAAGGTAATAATAATTACATAATGCTTATGTAGTGCGGCCAGCACTGTGCGCCCATCTACCATTCGCTCAGAGGGAATGTTGGTTCTGGTACAGCTTGCATATCTGTACAGCATACCAGGTGACCTAGATGACGCAATTCTGTCATAATTGACACTTTCACTAAATCTCCCTTGTGGAGAAGCCGTGAACATATGGACGGCCGGCACTAACGGCTGATTGAACTGGCGAATGGTCGGCATGAAAGTCCTGTTCTGGTAAAGCTACCATATTTGGGTAGCGCATACCAAGTGGCATAGATCACGTATTTGACGTGACGGGAGGTGTACACCGGCAATACCGACTGATTTGTCTAGTATATGGTCGGCTGGAATGTCGGCGAAAGTCCGGCTATGACCGGCACCGGCCTCTCGAATGGTCTGATTGGACGGAGATACATTTATAACATCTCTCTCATGGTAGTGATATGTAACCAGTAGTACAGATTGACTGACGGGTACATCACTATAATCTCCGTAAATCCGATGTACAGCCGGTGCAGGTTGATGCCGGCTGGAAGACCGGTGCCATTTGTGCTGAACGGTCGTTGCCGGATGGACGGCCGGTGCAGGTTGATGCCGGCTGGAAGGTCGGCTGCATGACCGGTGCCATTTGGGCTGAACGGTCGTTGCCGGATGGACGGCCGGTGCAGGTTGATGCCGGCTGGAAGGTCGGCTGGACGACCGGTGCCATTTGGGCTGAACGGTCGTTGCCGGATGGACGGCCGGTGCCGGTTGATACCGGCTAGAAGGTCGGCTGGACGACCGATGCCATTTGGGCTGAACGGTCGTTGCCGGGTGGACGGCCGGTGCCTGTTGATGCAGGCTGGAAGGTCGGCTGGCCGTCCGGTGCCATTTGGGCTGAACGGCCGGTGCCTGTTGATGCAAGCTGGAAGGTCGGCTGGCTGTCCGGTGCCATTTGGGCTGAACGGACGGTGCCGGATGGACGGCTAGTGCCGGTTGTTGCCTGCTGAAGTGCCGGCTGAACTGACTGTGTCGGCTGGACGGCCGGCTGGACGGCCGGCGAAACTGCATAATAAAATGGATCCAATTGATCCAGCCTAGACTCCATGTGTCCGGGACTTACAGGCCCGAAAGCCATGCATGGACCTGCGGTGAAATTTGCATCCACTGGGCAGCCTAAACCATGTCAACATAATTCCTCCATTTCCACATTGCCAACACCCATTTTGCCATTCATGCCTTCGTTGTCGACTTTGCTACTGAAATGACAAAAGAAGAGAACAAAGCACAAATTAAAAAATTCAGCATATTATTAATTCGATAATACTATAACCGTTATTAACGGAGTAGTCAAATTATTCCGTGCCATGTTAACTCTTAATGACCACACTAGTTATCGCCGTGAGCGTGTTGCAATAGATCGTTCAAGACGAAGTCTACTGAAACGAAAAAGATGATAAACAAAGCACATTTAGCAATTCAACACGCTATTAAGTCGCTATTACCATAACCGTAACTAACGGAGGAAGCGAAATGATTTAGTGTCGCGTGAACTCGTGACTACAACACGAAATTCCGCCATTAATAGTCGCAACTGGTCGTTCAGAGACGAAGTCTACTGAAACGGAAAAGAAGATAAACAAAGCACAAATTAACAATTCAGTACGCTATTAAGTCGCTATTCCATAACCGTAACTAACGGAGGAAGCGAAATGATTAAGTGTTGCGTGAACTCGTGACTACAACACGAAGTCCGCCATTAAAGTCGCAAATTGGTCGTTCAAAGACTTTTTTGAAGTCTACTGAAACATCAAAGAAGATAAATAAAGCACACATTATCAATGCAGCACGTTATTAGTCGCTAATATCGTAAACGTTACATACGGAATAAGCGAAATTATTGAGTGCTACATGTATTACATGCTAGTACCGCCATAAGCGTGCTTTGACCGCGTTGCAACCTGGTCCGAAGTCTAGAAAAGGTGACAAAGTCACTCAAATTGGAAAATATTGTAAAATAATGTATACAACCTGTAGAGGAATGATTATCCAACACAGTAATTCCAAATTTAACTTCGGATGGTCAGAATTTACACTAAGATGGCTTGGATTCATTGGAGGTCTAATTGTACGCGTTTACACACAACAAGCGAAGCTAAAAAACTAAAGAAGCGACACCTAGCGGGTAGCAAGGGGAGGTAAGGGGCAAGAGTTATTGCCCTTTGTCTATATGACATAGACAGGAAAGACGAATTTTCGTCTTTTGGTAGGGCTGGATTCGCGAGGTAGCAGGCTAATATCCCCTAAAGTAATGTGATTGGGGAACGTATTCAAAGGAGAAACTAATGTACCTTCTCTTGTCCATGCATGAAATAGGAAATTAAAGAATGGTATTGTCATGGATATCTGTATTATATATCAATTTACAATAAAGTTTTATTTAAGTTATTAGGATTAATGACATTTAATGTTTTATTTTATAATTATGTGGCTGGCCAGTCATAAAAAGTACATGTACATACTTTCCCCAAAGGTTGATAGCTAAGGTCAAGTCAACAACTATTTTGGTCAAGTAAGCCATACTTTAGTTTGTATGGAGGTCACCAAAACATCACATGAAACTAGGAGAGCATTGTCTTTGAAGACATCATGCATTCCCAAGTTATTGATTGGCTCAGTAATTTGAGAAGGTCATATTATGCCTGTTAATAAGTTACTTCACAATAATACAATTTAAATTTTTGAGTCTTCTGTGACTCAAGTTGTATTGATTTGGTGTGCATATATAGTTAAAGCACCACATTAGGATTCTTTAGTTCATATGCCAGTTTTAAGAAAGTCATGAGAGGAAGTTTTGATTTATTTATACAATGTTTTTGGACTTGCAGAGTGGAAAACATTTATTATAAAACAGACAGCACTTTGATCAATATGTGAAATTATTCAAAGACTTGAACATTTCTGATAATTTTGTCTGAATAAATGAAACTTTCAAGGAAGTTTAGTGATATTCTAATTTCTTGGGATTACTGTGAAGTAAAAGACTTTGGATTTAGAACTGTGAGTTATTGATGGTTCATGCATATTAGCACATACACATATTAAAACCTTAATTTGGAATACATTTGGATCATTTCTGGATTAAAACCTTCATCTTCCTTTGGAATATATTTGGATTAAAACCTTTATTTGGAATACATTTTTATCATTTCTGGATTAATGTAGAAATGATAGTGCAAATTAGGATAATGTTCAAGGAATTCATGCACTTTAAGTTATTTTTCATTCTTTCACATTGTTTGACTTTTATATTTTACAGGTATAAATTTAGATTTTGGAAAACTTAATATCTGAAAACTTAATACTTGTTGGGTTTTAACTTGTCTAGTTACTAAGTCCCTAGACGTAAAAATATATACTCGCTCATAAGTCAACTCGACTATAAATCCACCCCCCCCCTTTTTTTTAGGGCCAAAAAAAAAAAGCCAATTTTTATTTTCCCTCTTATAAGTCAGGTCCATCTGAAGGGTGACTTGTCATCAGTGAGACAGAATTGCTCTTTAGAAAAATAAACCCAAATGGATAAATAGAATCATGGAAAAGTAATGACAAAAGTAAAAAATACACTTGTGTTATAGAGTAGAATAGGTCACAAATAAATTGGCAACTTATAATTTCTTTTAATTAAATTCATAAAAATCCATAATGCTTGACATTTTAAATCCATTTATAAGAAAAATCAATGAAGTGGGTTAAAGGTCACATACAGTATAAATATAGTTTAGAATGATCTGATTCGCAATATCCTGTAATATGTTAATTCCCTGTTTCTTACACAAAAAAAAACAACAATGAAAAGTAAGTGCACCACAATATCCTATTCAGGTTCTTCATTTTCCGATATAATTTTAGGAAATCCTCCATCACTGTCCAGTCACTACAAATCACTGTCATCTGGTCATAGTAAATATCGTTTGACTAGATTTCCTCAGCTTCAAAGTAATGTATGGGTGCTTACATAGAGGATAAATTTGGACTCGTCATAAGAATGTGAATTCTATTTAATGCTGTAAAACTGAACATGTGTCAAATGGGTCGCAAGAAAACGAAGTTCAAATAACCACCCATTGGTACTTGCCAGTCATCAAACACAATCAAAGGGTTGACATGTAGAAAAACAAGCTAAGAGATTCATGTAATCATTTACTGGAAGAAGTAGAACTCTACTTGGCATGAAAAAGCATGTGTACTAAATTTGCCACTCAATCAAAAGGAATGTAAACTTGAAAACAAGGCGAGTGCTCCCTTACAAGCCAAGAGCATATTGGTCATGTTTACAGGCAGAAAACTTGGGAAATATCACTTTGGAACTCAATCTAATTTATGGAAAATGAAAATGCAACTTAAATCAAATGTTTTATTGCATCAAACTGAATTTCTTATACATCAATTGACAATTATTAATACAAATACAGGGCATTAAGACCTGAATGAAAATAAAAGCAATATACTTGCTAGCAACCATGACAAACAATACTGATGGGCACTTCACTTTGTGATGGGTAGCATTTAATTTAGCCATAATATTTTCAAATCATTAAATTTGCAATAACTCTAGATACAGATATCAAGTAATGAATATCATCATGAAAAGGTCAACACACTGCATACCATATATGCATTTCTGAACAGGAATAGTGGTATGAAAACGTAAAAATATTTTAATTGACAGTATTCTTGTGTACTGCAGACATCTAGAATTTCCGATATTTAAATTGACAGCATTCTTGTGTACTGCAGACATCTAGAATTTCCAATATTTTAATTGACAGTATTCTTGTGTACTGCAGACATCTAGAATTTCCGATATTTTTATTGACAGTATTCTTGTGTACTGCAGACATCTAGAATTTCCGATATTTTAATTTACAGTATTCTTGTGTACTGCAGACATCTAGAATTTCCGATATTTTAATTGACAGTATTCTTGTGTACTGCAGACATCTAGAATTTCCAATATTTTAATTGACAGTATTCTTGTGTACTGCAGACATCTAGAATTTCCGATATTTTAATTGACAGTATTCTTGTGTACTGCAGACATCTAGAATTTCCGATATTTTAATTGACAGTATTCTTGTGTACTGCAGACATCTAGAATTTCCGATATTTTAATTGACAGTATTCTTGTGTACTGCAGACATCTAGAATTTCCGATATTTTAATTGACAGTATTCCTGTGTACTGCAGACATCTAGAATTTCCGATATTTTAATTGACAGTATTCTTGTGTACTGCAGACATCTAGAATTTCCGATATTTTAATTGACAGTATTCTTGTATACTGCAGACATCTAGAATTTCCAATATTTTAATTGACAGTATTCTTGTGTACTGCAGACATCTAAAATTTCCGACATTTTAATTGACAGTATTCTTGTGTACTGCAGACATCTAGAATTTCCGACATTTTAATTGACAGTATTCTTGTGTACTGCAGACATCTAGAATTTCCGACATTTTAATTGACAGTATTCTTGTGTACTGCAGACATCTAGAATTTCCGACATTTTAATTGACAGTATTCTTGTGTACTGCAGACATCTAGAATTTCCGACATTTTAATTGACAGTATTCTTGTGTACTGCAGACATCTAGAATTTCCGACATTTTAATTGACAGTATTCTTGTGTACTGCAGACAACTAGAATTTCCGACATTTTAATTGACAGTATTCTTGTGTACTGCAGACATCTAGAATTTCTGATATTTTAATTGACAGTATTCTTGTGTACTGCAGACATCTAGAATTTCCGACATTTTAATTGACAGTATTCTTGTGTACTGCAGACATCTAGAATTTCCGACATTTTAATTGACAGTATTCTTGTGTACTGCAGACATCTAGAATTTCCAATATTACCCCAAGATTTACTGAATTTTTGTATACCGCACTTATAAGATGACTCTGCATGAATACAATTTTCAGTAAAAATGTTGACAAATAAGTGAGCATATATAGTACCTTCTCTTTCCATATATGAAACAGGAAAATGCTGCTTGTACAAAGTTTCATATTCTTCCTCGCCAATGCTTCCACTGTCAATTCTTCTATTGGAGTTCTCCATACCACGGCTTCTCCTTTTCTGCATGGAGGCAAGAAGCATGGTAATATCAGGGACTTGGGACTCATGCATGGGGAATATGCTGGTCTCATTTTCAATGCGCATCAGGAAGGCTGTGTTACCACTAGGGGCTCTAATGTATAGCTCGGCCCAATTGGTACACCAACAGTTGCAAAGGTTCATTACCGGACTGCTATGATCTGACCCTTTGAGACCTGTAATATATATCATATTTATGTATTTGAGACTAAATACAGTAAATTCTGCCTTAAAGGAATCAGATTTTTAAAGAACCTATGTACATGAATGACACTTTAAGAAAACAACTTTTAAACAAGGGACACCTGTCTAATATGGATTGGGTCATCTGTAGTTTGATCAACATGATTTGTACATTTAATCTTTCATTGGTATAATTATTATGTCCACATAAAAAATAGGTATAAAAGAATGTGTACAGATCATTTACAATACATGCAATACAATACTTAGTTTTCCAATGGATCAAGTGCATATAAAAATTTCACAGAAAGGTTTGATGGACAGGTCAGATGCAAAGCCTATTTTTTTATTTAAAATTTCTACTTTCACTCGCAAAGGAACCTGTACATGATCAAAAATGGCAGCTGAGAACTTCAAAAACCTGTCACTATCAAGTTTCAAGATACATCTACCATTTAACTTTGCTGAACAAATTATCTTCTAAACAAACCTGGCAATTTTTTCAGGCCTAAACACAAAACAATAGCACTTCCTTCCTTTGAAATTAAATGGCTACTTCATATGCATTAATAATGTGGCAAGATACCAATTTTTTGAGTCAAAAATGTTTTTAAATGAAAAAAATACCTACCTGAATGAATAGTGAAATTTTGTGCAGGTTTGAGAATAGTTTGAATGCAAAGCCAATGGGAATGTAATTAGTCAATCTGTATGAAAACTGAACACCAGGACTAGCAGTCTGCTATATATGCCATAAAGATTTAACAGCTTTACATTAGCTGTTAATGTGCTAAATACAAGGAATTTAACCACGATGATTTTGAAGTTATACAGCTCCAAACTGATTAACTTCCTGTTTTACGGAGTGACAACATATAGATCACTGGTGGGGAATTGTTGAAATTGTTGGCAAATACCCGTGTCTTAGCCCATAAGTAAAATCATCCTTTAATATCGTGAGTGGTATTATTGTGTTTATTATCAAAATATTCTAGTTATGTTTGAATTCAAAGTAAAATAAAAGTAATTATATCATGATAAACAATTGTCATGATTACTTTAGAACAAGGACAAGTGATCACAACAGTGTCATAGTTTGTACAAAATCCAAAGTCAAGTCTACAGTACAACTCCCATATCTCGTGGATGTCATACATTTATAACAGCTGTATAATTTTGTTTCATATACATTGAAATATTACCCTGGTTAATCAAGTCCTGTTTAATTCATATCCATTAATTGTTTGAAATCTTTTTGAATCGTCTTAGAAAAATTACTGAAACTTCTGCAAAGTACTATATAATGGTCAAAACGGGAGTGAAATCTCACCAACATTTTAGCAAAATTTCTGTGAAAGTTTTGTCCAGAACTTTTGTGAAATCTCAAATATTTCTGTGAAAGTTTAGTGAGATCTCTCCAAAATTTCAGGGAAAGTTTTTGGTGAAATGTTTCTGAAATCTCACCAAAATCTCACTGAAATGAAAAAGACTTAAATGATGCTATCATGGATCAGATTTTGTGCAAGAAAGAAAATGATTAGAAAAACCAAAATATTATTCGATAATGTCTGTAACATAAAATGTTATGATCCATTAAAATTCTTATCATTAGTATTTATCATTGATTCCCATAATGTCCAAGCATCATTACTCAAGTATTGACAGCCACAAAGATGGCATCTAATTAAGAAAATATTTTGCCCTGCAGTGGATTTTAGACAGATGTATGCTTTTATATGTCAGTGTGTTTGAGATTAGGTTGATGAAAGAAAAGACAACTTATTCTTTTTTTTAGGACATCAATTTTGTTTAATCACTTTCATCAATCCCCGTTATGACCTCAAAGAGTCTCCCCAATACTGTCTAGAAATAAGGCAGGTATGTCAGTAACTGGGAAGGTAGAATGTGCTTTTATTATTGTTGGGTAAGTATTTTTCAAAGAAACATATCGTACTATAGAAATTGTTGTTTTCCTTCAAATACATGATCTGATCAATTTATACTGGGAGAATGGGTAACACAAAGAGTTATATCCCCTTTCCCTCAATTTGGACAATTATCTGGCACCTTATTGTATACGAGGAATTTCGAGTTTGATACAGTAGTTACAGGCAAGGGATAGCACACACTTTACAATGACCACACTTTAGTGAATACAATTTCAGTGATTCATAACAAGCTTAAGTAGATGACCTGTGCTACACAAAGCTGCTGTACTAAAGAAAATATTTTGTGGTGCCACCATGTCAAACTAAACTTTTCAGTTTGAAAGACTAATGCAGTAAGAGCCTAAAATTGATATATATATTGACTTCAATTCCATGGCTTGAATGATGTCAGATGTGGAACAGCCACATTCAAATGTTATGACAGCTGCTACCATCTTGAACTGATATGCATCATAAATATAACTGGACTTTGGTAAGTTCCTGAGCAGATAACTCATCTTTTCCAGGAACATAGAGGCTGAATATTTCCTTCTTTGAGTGAAAAACAGGACCAACTTCTGACTGGTTCAGTTCACTTCAGTTTCCACTTTGGAAACCTGACAGGGTCCTGTAAATGCCCCTTGTATAAAAGGTCCAAAGATGACAACGATGTTAAAGGTCTACTAGCGTCAAAAACACATTATACATCAAAATATTCCTTTTTCGCTGAATATTTCCGAAATGTACATTTTAGATGTAGCTTTTAACTCACAAAGGAGAAAAAAAGGATTGTTTGAGCATAAATTGATGTTGTACGGAAAACGCTCCGGAAATATTTGTAAACTTCCGGTGAAAAATCGGATTTCCGGAAGTGACGTACATAGGGGAAGTCATTCAAGTTTAGTGTATGTGATGCTTGCGTTCTCTTGGATCAATTCAGTATCCTGTCAGTCTGACATTCAACGGCAATCTGTATGATGATATCTCTAATCCCTGAAACAAAAACAATACATGAAAAATATATGTCAAGTTGTAGTAAATAACTGCATCAGATTAATCGGTACAGCTGTAGTGGTCATATTTTAAGTTTTATGCATGTTGAATAATGACAAATGCATCATACCTCTTTAATTACTTGGAGAAACTATGACTGGTCATAATGTTTGACATATAACCAACACATTGCATAGCTTTCCAACATTAAATAATATCATATCTTTATTGATTTATTAGTAAACTATCATATATGAGGCCATATGAAATCATATTAAACTATACCAACCATTTGAACACTGGAAATGCATGGAAAGTTCTCTGTGACATCAATATGAACATCAGGATATGTCACACCATCTACTGTTGAGTGTGTGATTGTTGCAGTTTGGGTTTTCTCTTGAACATTGTCTTCTGGATGCTGGTTTTGAAACATCTCTTTCAACATCTAGCAAAATAGATACAGGTAAATCAAGCAGTATTGGAAGTTTACATCACAAACAATATTAAAGGCTAAATTCCTTTTTTACCTTGTATGATTCTGTACACAATCTGAATAATAATAATAACAATAATAATAATAATAATAATAATATACTTATCACATCGAACAAACATTGATATTACATCGGCAATCACTGGGTTGTGGGCGTTAATCAGACCTAAATCAAGATCCACTGACATAATAATGTATACTATACAAGGAAGGTAATTAACTCTCAGATCATCAGAACTAATTAGTCATTACAATTAAAACAATAAATACACAAACTGTTCACACCATTTAAGTATGAGAATTACACTTATAACATTATTATTATTGTTGAAAACAGCAACATGCAGGAAAGAGGCTACAGCATCCACATTATTATTTTTTTCTTTCTGGCTGAGGTCCTATCAATGCAGGGGGAGATACATAGGTGTAGCTGGGGGTGGGGGCAGGGGTACATATGCCTCTGGGCGTATATATATAGTAATCTCTCGAAAACTAGGTACATTTGTGGCAAGAGTGTAGGGTTGACAACAAATAATATAGCACGATAAAATCAATTAACATTTAGTTACCCTTGCTCGCTCTCGCTTTTGAAAAGCTCCTGTCTGGCTACATGTTGTTAGACCTGCCGTAACCCTCGATTTCTGTTGATCTGGTGTGCATGCAACCTGGGTTGTATGGCGAGAAAACACACACGGAACTGCATTTGGTAGAAGTCGTCTACTGCTCGTAATCCCAAATGACTGTTTCAGTTTAAAGGTGGGATCGAAATCGTCTTCTTTGAAGTGGTCACTACAGACAACTTGACTCTCGTCTGTCACTCGTCGGTTCAGTCCAATCTTTTCTTGTCGTTCGTATCTGCTTAATCCATTTTTTCCTTGAAACAGGGTTAGTAGGAAATGAGTGCAAGCTCACTCTTTCTCGTTTTATATTTCTACAACTTCCAACAATACACCTTTTTACCATTTTTCACGCACGGATACATTCGTTGAAATCAAAACAAGTCAAAATTAGAAAGCCGGGTTCCCCTAACTACGTCACATCCGCTTTAACGTACGGAAATTACCGAGCGCAAAATCAGCTAGGAGCGTTTTGTCAGCAACGATAAAAAAGCAATGGTATGTGGTCATTATTTTCGTTACTGATGAGGTATATGACATATCACCTATGAAACTCGCATCCTGAAGTTAAAATTTATAATATAAACGAAGGTTGTAAAAGTGCACTAGTAGACCTTTAAGGCACAGAGATGATCCTCATAAGAGCATCCTGCTCTCTGCAATGAAAGCAGAGACCATCATCAAAGAATCAAATCACTGTGGTGAACTGCAGATAGTTCTGGTCTACCAAAAAGATCTGATTTTGACTCCTGCAGCTAAAGTGATAAGAAGCATGCCTTGCACAAAAATCATAAGGCTTTGAAATGCTTTAATCAACCTTAAAGGAGATTCCATTCAAAGGACCAAGTCTTCAGATGATACAAGTCAAGATATGGAAGAGATGACTTCAACCATGCCTGTATTCTCCCTTCCATGTTAATCAAATGTATAAGAACTTGTGCAATGATAACCCTTGATTATAATTCTTAATTGAGGAGTTAGATGATCCATCATGTTTCCTGCTTAATCTGAGTCATCAGACTTATTAGTTGGCACTTAAGATTCTCTCCCTGCTGAAAGATTTGGGTTTTCCAAAATTGGTAAAAGAGCATCATAAACCTAGTTTTTAAAATGAATTTTACAACTGGTGAGTTAAGTGTCATTCCCTTTCAATGTGTTACAAGAAATACAGCTTTGACCAAAAGGTTAAAGGAACATGCAGAAAAAGTCTGCTGATTCCTTCTGGATTATGAGTCCTCTAGGAACCTGAACATACCTGGGATGTGGCAGATATGCATGTGGATATGTCAATGGGACTGGGTTCTCTATTGCCTTCATAAGTAATAGACAATAGAATGACAACATAAGATTTAGACAACATCTCCTTCCCTTATGAAAGGTAATTCACTATAGTCTTCAACTCCAGTGTAAAATATGAATAAAACACAAGTGAAAGATCTAAATCTTGCTAAATTGCAAAGCAGAGAATGAAGTGGGCATAGCAGTTGGTCAGGCTTGCATCCAAGCAGACTGTGATGTCCTGGAGTTGGTGCTTCAGCGAGAAATCTGCTGTCAATTCTGATATGTGTGCTCATTAACCAAGATGAAAACTTTGGTCAATGGGTCTGATGGGGAAAGACTCAGTTGTCACTGAAGATAGAATATAGAGTCATAATCAGCAGGGTCTCATGAACCAGTGGTACAGTTCAGGAAGGTTCATGGCTGCAATTAGAAGACACAAGGGATGTAGAAATTCCCAAGCTAGGATATGACTCTTCAAGTGGATGTTTGATTTTGTAGGCTTAACACTGCTTTTCAGCAAGTGATTGGCTAGATATTTGGTAGAAGCAGACCCAGGAAGAATCTCTGACCATCAAGAAGCTACTGACTTGCTTTCTCACAAACCTATGTTGGTCAAGCTGTGATCTGAACCAACATGGACTAAGGTGAGATGTCAGCAGTCTGTGATGGTAAGCACTTTTTAATATTTGACCACCAGGGGTCACTTTTTCAAGTGCAGGTGGGGTGATATGTGGTGGTAACAACATGTGACCCTAAAGCAGTGGTTCCTAACCATAAAGTTGTTACCCAAATCAGGGTTGTGAGGAAGTTTTGGACGGTCACAGAGGGTCATCAAGGTCAAGATTTTTATTCGAAAGTGGCAAAACTTTCAAAATTTGAAAGCAAGGTTATGAGGCACAGAAAACTATTTAGGGTGGTGGCAAAAATGGATGGGAACCACTGCCTAAGGGACAATGTTTTGGCTTACAAAATCAAAACTAAAGGTGGTTTTGTACCCTATGTCCAATGCCCAGATGATTTAAGTTATGGTACTGAATGAGATAGGATTTATCCCTGATGACAAGGAATCCATGATAAAGCTACAAACAAAACAAAGGATTTCATACCTTACTAAATGAGTGGCTTTAGGAAAATCTCAGCATCATGAGGTGTACCATGTGACCAAGATCACATGTCTGAAATTTGATTGGTGGGTTATAAAAAAATTAATGACCAATCAAAACAAGGTATGTAAAGTTTAAGCTGGAAAATGCTTTTCTAAGTTCAGTACTTTTCAACAAGTCATGCCTTCTTGATGGTATTATTGTGCAATTTAAACAAAAAAAAGCTACATTAGGAATTAAGTTTTGCAATAACAATGGATATTTTATTCTACAAATAGTCCATAGAACTAAATATTTGGCATCAGGTTGTCACAAGCACACAGTAATATTGCAAATGCACACCCTAGTTGCAATACAAAATATGCAGTGCATCATCTATGAATTTCACTACCAAATAACCTCACTGTATATGACTTTCATAAAACTTTAGAAATACATGAAATCATCACCACTGCCATCAGTGGTGATTTTAAAAGGTGATACTTATGCTCCTCCATCTGCAAAATGCAGATCTGACCAGAAACTGGTTGAATTACTTTCTTCGAACATACAGGAATAATTCCAACCTAGAAGCATAGACTCCAGTGGCTGAGTCTCGAGTGAGCTTCCTGTCTGTACGCCTACATCCTGACCATCTGTGTTGATTCCAACACTTATGTCATCCATTGAACACCGTGGCTGGACAGCAAAATCATCTTGACTTGATGGGTGGGTAGATGATATAACACTGGAACTTCGGCTGAGGATCACTGCTGATTTATGGCGGCGACGACTCCCAGATTGGGTTGATGACACTTTGTCTTTTGACTCCCCACCATGATACTGTGTCATGCACTTCTCACATAGGTTTGCACCCTTTGTTACAGCTCCCCCACTTGTTGTAATGGTGATCAATTTGTTGCCTAGCAACCATGTTTGCTTCTGACCACCAGCCATCAGGAAATCAGAAATGGGAGATCTGTCAAATAATAAAAATTACACATTTTTACAAAACTGTTGTAATAAGTACTAAGACTGCAAAAAATCATATCATGTGATGCAGACAATTGTAAATTATTAGTTCACAATACCTGAAAGGAACCACTTCTGTGTTTATGTGCCCTAGTTGTGTGTTTTGATCTTGTTTGTAAACAACAGTAAAAAAAAAGTTTTGTAATTTAATACCAGAGTGATGAAAATTTACAGAACTGAAATTAATATTTATGAATCTGTGAAGGCCTGAAGCTTTGAAAATGAATGACACACTATTTACACACAATACAAGGATGGTGTAATTGATTTTCAAGCTTTGAAAATGAATGACACTATTTACACACAATACATAGATGGTGTTAATGATTTTCAAGCTTTGAAAATGAATGACACACTATTTAAACACAATACATGGATGGTGTTATTGATTTTCAAGCTTTGAAAATGAATGACACACTATTTAAACATAATACATGGATGGTGTTATTGATTTTCAAGCTTTGAAAATGAATGACACACTATTTACACACAATACAAGGATGGTGTAATTGATTTTCAAGCTTTGAAAATGAATGACACACTATTTACACACAATAAATGGATGGTGTTATTCATTATAAAGCTTTGAAAATGAATGACACACTATTTACACACAATACAAGGATGGTGTAATTAATTTTCAAGCTTTGAAAATTAATGACACACTATTTACACACAATACACGGATGGTGTAATTGATTTGCAAGCTTTGAAAATGAATGACACACTTTTTAAACATAATACATGGATGGTGTTATTGATTTTCAAGCTTTGAAAATGAATGACACACTATTTACACACAATACATGGATGGTGTTATTGATTTTCAAGCTTTGAAAATGAATGACACACTATTTAAACACAATACATGGATAGTGTAATTGATTTTCAAGCTTTGAAAATGAATTACACACTATTTACACACAATACACGGATGGTGTAATTGATTTGCAAGCTTTTGGCTTCATTAATAAATTAAAATATTAAGTTCAATTCTTAAATGTTACTAGTAAAATCTAAATTTAATGAAAAATGTAACAGAAACTTTTTCAAAAATAAAAGATAATAATCATGCTGGAAATAGGTGTAATTCTTGTGGTGACATTTTGACTGTCAAATTAATAAAAATTAATCTTGACCTGGTTTTTGTAGTGACCCTTTGATTGACAAATTGGTTAAATTATTTTTGGACAAATATCTATGGTGAGCTTTTGATAAACATTGTTTAGAATTATTATTGACCTAACTTTTGTAGTGACCCTTTGACCTACAAACTGCTTTGCAGTAGTGTTGTCATAATTATAGTGGTGACCTTTTGACTTACAAATTGTTAGAACTATTCTTATCTAAAAATAAGTTTGTTTACAAAGAAAGCTGATAAATATGGCAGATGAAAATAGAAACCAAATGATTATTATGTATTATTCGTACAACATCAATAAAGGGGGAGGATCCACCAGAGTGTATTTCTTGCAATGGACCCTTTACTGTAATAGATTGTTAGATTCTTTCAATTTAAAACCTATACACAATCATTATTATAATGTTCAACATATAAATGAGCTTTACTACTGTAAATGTGCCTTGTATTTTACATTTCTTGACAGAATTTAGCATTTATTCTAAAATATAGCATGTATGCAAACCATTTCCCTTGAGTATTTTTAGCCAACAAGTGTACTGTCAATCACCCTAAATATATTTAATTATCTAATTTTCCTTTATACATATACCATTTACATTACCCTTATTATCCTCAACATCTCAGGGTTTTATTTACCACTTTTTGTATAAAAATTATTTATCACATAATTTTTTATTGATGCAGCATAACCTTAACTTTTCTAGCTGCCTGAAAGTCTGACGAAATAAACACATGATGACATTATCTTGTTAACCGCTCCGGTGGCCTAGTGGTTAGAGCGTCCGCCCCGGAAGCGGGAGGTCGTCGGTTCGATCCCCGGCCGAGTCATACCAAAGACTTACAAAAAATGGTACTAACAGCTGCCTCGCTTGACGCTCAGCATTAAGAGGTTAGTGTTAGGACTGGTCGGCCTGGTGTCAGGATAATGTGACTGGGTGAGACATCATGCTACATGTCTGCGGCATGATATCTCAGTGCTAGACATCACTATAAACTGCCTCACTGCAGACATCGTAGCGATATGACTGAAAAATTGTTAAAGCTACGTTAAAAATCCTAATCAAACAAACAAACAAACATTATCTTGTTACGCAGAATTATTATTTTGTGATAGTGGACAATGCTTCACAATGTGGACAATGCTTCACAAAATATGTCTAATGAAGGAATGGATCTGATTTCTGGAGTGTTAGTGCACCCTATAAAGTTGATATTTTTGCTCATAAAACAGGTAACAAAGCGATTCAACATAAAAAATTAACCAATTTGGATTAATACAGATTTTTAGGATTAATCCATAGAACAAACAAACATGAGCACTGGTTTGCCAGCACACTATATTTGCTTATAAGATGCGTTCAACTGCAAAGGCCCAGATCTGCTGTTGCATAATGTACCACGTCAGGAGTAATTAGTAGAACAAACACTATAGACACTGGTCTGCAGGTGCATTATGCTATGGCAGATCAAGATCTTTGTTGTTTGCAGTCTGATTTGACTAACAAGCAAGCGGATACATTGTTCAAGTTTACATGCAATGTGACAATATGCATTAACTGTCCTTGCACATATCAACATTTCAAAAGTGGTTTTAGCCGACTGATAACAGCTGATACTTTACTTTTTATCAGTATTGGATTCTGTGTTCAAAAGAGGATTTTGGGAGTCTTTTAACACAAGGGAATATTGCAGGTTGACATGATGACATAATGATAGAAATGTCATCAACAATTATAGTGGTTTTGTACATGTTCTTTGGAATTGGGAGATACACAATGAACTCATGTAAAAAGCTATTTTAATTGGCTATCTATTCGGGGCCAGTAATATAGAATCATATTTAGTCTACATAACTGACAGTTTTCTTCTTTCTAATCTTCATGTTTTGATTTCTGATTGGAGAACGTTCTAGGACATGACAATAAAATAAGAGTTATCTTATCAAGAAAATAATTTTGACTTTAGATTGAGAAAGTATTGTTTGATTTAGCTGTTCACCAAACGCATTGACAGGCCAATGCTTCATAAAATAGACATTTGTGCAAAAGGGAGTTGAGTGCCAATCTCCATGGTTTAATGTTTTTAGAAGGTAGTCAATATCATTGCATAGAACGATGAATCCCATAAATAGAGATACTTGAGGATCAGATGCCAATCTTATGCTAGATTTGTAGGGACAAGGAAATACACCACCAATGGATGTTAATATTTTGGTGAGTGATGGAGCCTTTTTAAATGACAACATTATCAATGAACTTCATGTTCTTTTGTTTAACGCAAGTATAAATAGAATCACAGGCCTGTTGTTGTGGCCATACTGGCAGACAGTAAAAACCACATATATACATGATGCACAGTCATTTCCATGTGTACAGATTGTCCATTCAAATCTTTGAAAACGGATACAAGAACGTGATGACATTAATTTAGCCCCACACATCCCTTTACTACTTCCAAAGACCACAACATCCCTAACCTGAATACTTCTCTAACTCTACAACAATATAAACAAGCACATGGCATTCATAAAAGCCCAATGTGTAAGATACATTCCCACGAGAGCTTGACATACATGAACCAGATGTCAACTGAGATGGCATTCATAAAATCCCATTGTGTAGGACACATGCCCACAAGAACTTGACATACATAAACCAGATATTATTGACATGGCTTCAAAGACAGTGGCAAAGGGTTTATTAGCTTTATAATATGTTTTCTGAACAGGCTTTATCAGGTGTGACAATGTCAATGTCGACTGATCTGTGAGGAGCAATACTTCGCTTTGCTCTTTAAGAACTAATTATCATACAGTTGCTTGTACCATCTGCAAACAGCATGTTTCATCTTTCCTCCATATTGACTATTTAACGTACAGTTGTCTGTGCCATCTATATGAGTCTTTTTTTTGTCCTCTTTACCTTTTGTCTACCTTGGAAGTCAATAACAAACCCTCTGGTTCTCCCAGAAAATCGATTAAGCACAGACTTTCTTAATTGGGCTAGAGTACAAAAATAACTGGTAGGAACATTCGGATGTAAATGCTTGCATATTTGCTTTACTTGTAAAGGTGAGAACTCTGAAATTTCAGGAAATACATACAAAAATTTCCAAACTACCAAATATAAAATAATCAAAACAGATAACAGGTAAGATCTAGGATCTCCCATTTAAAAACAGAGCTGATGAATCAGCATCATAAATAAATTTCCACTTATTCTTAGCATGATTTTGACATGGTTTTGCCATAGGTATTAATATATGTTACAAAGAAACCTGATGTAACCTGGCAGCTATTTCAATCTGAACTCAAAAAAGTTTAAGTGGTTGAAAAGAATACAGAATCTGTCATTAGGCATGAACTATGGCAAATGTTCCATCAAGAAATTTCTAATTATTGTCCTGTCTGTTCCTCATGACAACATGGAACAGCCAAGTATGACTGAACTCATAGGCAAGGATAAACTTTTCCCAACATGTAACCATAGACCATGCTATTAGGTGATTTTTATGCAATGAGTTCGATGAAAACATCGTTTTCAAAAATGTTTTTAGTTTACTTTTACGAATAAATCTCTGTCTGTCTGTCTCTCTCTCTCTATACACACACACACACACACACACACACACACCTTCTTTAACTGGTATCATTATATAGCAATATTACGATGTAAATCTATTAATACTCAATTACTGATATTTAACCATCAAAAAATATCTTTAGAGTTTTTAAAAGCCCTGGCTCTTACACATGTCAAAAACAATCTTTTTGGGAGTCCAGAGTTTTCAAAAGCCTTGGTTTTTACACATGTTCATCTCTCACCTTTGTAGACTGGCCGAGTAATTGCTGAAGGTGTATCGAGCCATCACATCTGTGCAGGTCTCAGTCAGTTCTTTGTGAAACTGTGCCATCTTTTCATCCACAGGTAGAGTATCTCGTCTGGATACAGATGATCCAGACATCACTTTGTTCCTGCTGAAATCACATGAATTGAGAAGCAATTTACTCAATTTTAATTTTAACTTCTTATTCTTTAAAATTGAAAACTGAATTTTTTTAAAAACCTGAGTAATTTGGCCAGTTTTATGCTAAACATACCAATAAAACATTCACCTATTCACCTACCAACCGACCAGCTTAATGTGATGGGGAATGCAAGACATAAAACAATTAATTTAAATGGATATTCTTTTCTATGATATCAAGGTAGAGGAATCATCATAATGAGTTCATAAAATGACCAGAGATTCAGTGTTCATTGTATTCTTTTTTTAAATCATTGTTCTTATAATGTGCTAAAGAAACTGTAAACAGCAATTATTTATGGATGAAACACAATGGTTGATGAACCCAGAATGAGAGATTGTACCACAGTCTGACTTGGTTTAATTGCCAGGTGCGTTAACTTTTGAATGTTTGGTTCTGTAATTGAATCTAAGTTATTTTATGTCTGAAATGTTCCAATACTACTACTACCAATAATATTACTACAAATGATGATGATGATGATGACGATGATGATGATAATGACATTAATAATAACCAGAGGTCCATGAGGACCTTAGTTCAAGCATCAGTAGCTGACATCTACTTAATGGCCAAATGCAAGACTTTATCCCACCCACACTGTAATATCAATAGTCATCCATTATCACCTATCAGCCAAGTTTTTCAAAGACCTTTACACAAATTTTAGTTCAAACATGATTTTACATACCGTAATATTGCTGTTCCTTTAAAAATCATTCATTTTATCTTTTGAAATTGAAGTTAATTGAATCCATCAAGGGCACATGATGTATGTGTGCTTTGTTTGATGGTATTAATGGAATGGACCCAAACTCACAAGATATCCAAACTTAATGTGGCATCAGCCATACTTTAAAAAAAATGCAGAATAAAACAAGTAAGCAGGTCATGGTGACCCAACTTTAGTATGGATCACACATTCATCATTATAATATACCCTATATTAGGCAAAAGACAGTAATGGTTTTAGAACTTTGACACTATACATTTTAGTAATTCTGAATAAAGCCTAAAATGTCATAGTAATCCTGTTTATATATCCATTTAAAGATGCACCCATCTTACAACTTTGATCTCAAACAGTATATGAAGATAGTCTGTATATAGTACCATATATACTCACTATATGAGTCCAACTGCAAACTGTACAGACCCAATATATAAAGACAGTATGTATAGCTAATAAAGTACTCACTTACAAGATGAGCCCAACTGCAAACTGTACAGACCCAATATATAAAGACAGTATGTATAACTAATCAGGTACTCACTTACAAGATGAGTCCAACTGCAAACTGCACAGACCAAAGATATAAAGATAGTATTTATAACTAATCAGGTACTCACAAGATGAGTCCAACTGCAAACTGTACAGACCCAGAATGTAAAGATAGTACGTTTAACTAATAAAGTACTCACTTACAAGATGAGTCCAACTGCAAACTGCAAGAACCCAAGATGTAAAGATAGTATTTATAACTAATAAAGTACTCATTTACAAGATGAGTCCAACTGCAAACTGTACAGACCCAAGATATAAAGATAGTATTTATAACCAATAAAGTACTCACAAGATGAGTCCAACTGCAAACTGTACACACCCAGGATGTAAAGATAGTACGTATAACTAATAAAGTACTCACTTACAAGATGAGTCCAACTGCAAACTGTACAGATCCAGGATGTAAAGATAGTACGTATAACTAATAAAGTACTCACTTACAAGATGAGTCTAACTGCAAACTGTACAGACCCAGGATGTAAAGATAGTACGTATAACTAATAAAGTACTCACTTACAAGATGAGTCCAACTGCAAACTGTACAGATCCAGGATGTAAAGATAGTACGTATAACTAATAAAGTACTCACTTACAAGATGAGTCCAACTGCAAACTGTACAGACCCAGGATGTAAAGATAGTACGTATAACTAATAAAGTACTCACTTACAAGATGAGTCCAACTGCAAACTGCACAGACCCAAGATATAAAGATAGTATTTATAACTAATCAGGTACTCACTTACAAGATGTGTCCAACTGAAAACTACACAGACCCAAGATATAAAGATAGTATGTATAACTAATAAGGTACTGACTTACAAGATGAGTCCAACTGAAAACTACACAGACCCAAGATATAAAGATAGTATTTATAACTAATCAGGTACTCACTTACAAGATGAGTCCAACTGCAAACTACACAGACCCAGGATATAAAGACAGTATGCATATCATAGCTTTATGAGTCAAATTTAATGTTACTAATGACCTGAAATAGTCTATTTCAATCTTACTCATGACCTGTATGAGTCAATTTCAATCTTACTCATGACCTGTATGAGTCAATTTCAATCTTACTCATGACCTATATGAGTATGAAGATATAAGGAATGGTTTAGACTAGAAGGATGGACAAAACAAATTTTATAGACCACCAACATGTTTTATTTTTCACTGGATACTAACCTTAGTGGGCACTGTGGTTGCTAATGACCATGTTTATAGGGATGTAATGAACAAAGACCCATCTAAAGAAACAAAAGAACTTCTTCCATAAATATGAAAACACAATGAACAATGATCTCTCTATAGAAAAAATAGGACATCTATAATCTATGAATATACATACACAATGAACAATGATCTCTCTAAAGAAAAAATAGGACATCTTCCATAATATATGACTATAAAGACACAATGAACAATGACCTGTCTGCAGAAACATTAGGACTCCTACCATAATCATAATCAATGAATTTAAGTAATGATGAACATTTCATTTTTTGCAGAACAATGAAAACTGATGCCCACAAAAATATATGAATTCACAGTACCTGCGGAGAGCTGCTTCACTGCAACTGCCAGATCGACTTCTGTTTGCAGAATCCTGGTTTTGTAAATTTAACAAGGCATTCTCTTCAAACTGCCGTAGAACATTAGCTTTTAAGCCCTGTTAAACAAATGAATTCAATTTCTCAACTTAGAAATTCTCAAGGATTAAGATGTAAAATTATATATAGTGTGACCCTGCTATAGAATGTTCAGTTATAAAACAATTTGAATATAATACGGTTATGGCATGGCTCCCCAAATTTCATATATATGTATGTTTCTTGTAAGCAAAAATATATTTTCTTCCTCAAAATATGAAGAAGAAAAAAATGTGTAAAGAGTTTACTTTCATTTTGAGGAAGAGATAATTAATGACTTCTAATATAAACTGATTGTGTCACGGCTATTGAAATTATGAATGCATCTCATACACACAAAAATATTTTTTCTCCTTAAAAGTATGAAAAATTATGTGTAAAACAGTTGAATCAGGGATTGCACATGGCTTTTCCAATGTTGCAAATTGCATTTTTTCTTATTGGCAACAACATGTACATTTTGGTGACTTTATTTTGTGACAACATTGTTAGCTGCAAACAATTTTGGCTTTGAAGTGGAGAAATTCAAATTCACCATGAGAGGTAGCTTCATACTTGGATGTAAAATGTACTGGAATCTATCTGTTGCTACATACACCACTTTCTCAATACTTACACCCTGATAACTTGCAAACCTGCTTATAATGCATGGTCAGGCATAGATCTCATTTTTTAAACCATAATATACCCCAAAAATTGACCTCTATTTGATGAAGTTGAAGAAAATCGCAATCAAAATTGATAACAGAAACTTCCACAATGTTCGAGATTTCAGACATTTAGCCCTTTAGAGATAAATTAATTTTATAAAAAGAATCAAACTTTTTAATGTTTGCAATCACTTTGAAGGAATGTATAGTTCTCAGAAAGTGTGTGTCAAAAAATTCGTCTGATCTCTTTTAGTTTTATTTTGGTATGATTCACAAGTTTTTTGAAGTAATTTTCCCCCACCTATTTCTTACATTCTGAATTGTTTGGAAATGAAACCAACAGTCAAACCTCTTGGATAATTTACAGATTATCACACTTACAATTAGGCCACCAGTCAAACCTCTTGGATAATTTACAGATCATCACACTCACAATTAGGCCACCAGTCAAACCTCATGGATAATTTACAGATTATCACACTCACAATTAGGCCACCAGTCAAACCTCTTGGATAATTTACAGATTATCACACTCACAATTAGGCCACGAGTCAAACCTTTTGGATAATTTACAGATTATCAGATTCACAATTAGGCCACCAGTCAAACCTCTTGGATAATTTACAGATTATCACACTCACAATTATTCCACCAGTCAAACCTCTTGGATAATGTACAGATTATCACACTCACAATTAGGCCATAGCAACACTTTCATGTTCCACTTAAGTGTCTTTGACAGTAACTCTTAATATACAACTTAGCTAGAAAAGTATATTTCTAATAGTGGTAATTATTACAATATGACTTCTATTTTTAAAAATAAATAAATAATTATAATGGATATATTTTCTCAACGATATTGTACTGAACTGAATATAACAAAGGCATTTTCATTTCAGAACAGGTCTATATGACAACTGTCTTCATATCATTTAGAACAATTTAAAGCTTGTCTTAAAGTGTTTTATTTCACAACAAATCAGTCTAGATAAGTAAAATATATTAAATATGTTTTAACATTTTTATTGTGGTGTAAAAAGTATTTCTAATGTGTTTCACTAATGTCACAAAAAATTTCTGTCACTTGATAATGTATTCATCAAAGAATAGCCATTTCTGATTTAAGTATGACCTACCTTCTGAATAAATTTAACAAATCCTTTCCTAAATGGCAGACGACACTTGATGAACCAAATGGCAATCACATGATGTGCTAAGGATACTGTATAGTGACTGAACCTAGAAAATAAACAACTTATGAGTGAACTTTTTCAGTACAATATAATTAATGAGATCAAATCAGTTTTCTAAAACAGAAAGGATGCATGGATTATTTATGGCAGGTCATCATATGCTGAGTATTTTCCACTCATTGACTTTATATTTTTAAAAATACAAGACTGTTATTGCTATCATTCAAATAATTAAAGCATTTTTTTAATCATTAAATAAGAGAGAAATGTCGCAAACAAATCATGTTTTGTACAATCTCTTCTGGAATTCACAGTGTTATCATCATGAAGATGCAAAAATGCAATGATTACATCAACCTGTGCAGTAAGTCTTGATTGTACTAAAGTGGACATTCTTAATCATTAATAAATTATCACAGCTAGAAACCATAGCAACTACCTCTTAGTGTATCTCTCAGTCAAACCCTTTCTAAGGGATTGTAACACTCAAAAGCATTTATATAGCATCTTTTGCTGAGTGCATATATACAACATTGTAAAACAAATACATTTCTGTATCACTGTAGTTTTGGTGTTCAAATAATCCAGCTATAAAAATGAAATGAAAATTATATATATACCAAAAAGTACATTATACAGTTTCATCAGTATTCATATAACAACTTTATCATACCACATCAAAGCTATGTAAGGTAAATAATTCAAAGTAAGATACTCTGCATCAAAACTGTATTTAGTATTGATGAGACTATCATGGAACTATAAAGTGGGACTATAAAGAATAACAATGATGGAACTATAATGATGGTACTATAAAGAGGGACTATCAAAAGCAGACTATAAAGAATAACAATAATGAGGGAACTATAATGATCGTACTATAAAGAGGACTATCAAAAGGGGACTATAGCAAGAGAACTACAAAGATAAAACTATAAAGAGGGACTATCAAAAGGGAACTTTAACAAGGAAACTACAAAGATAAAACTATAAGACGGACTATCAAAAGGGGACTTATAACGAGAACTTCAAAGATAAAACTATAAAGTACTATCAAGATGACTATAAAATGGAACTACAAAGATAGATGGAACTATAAAGAGGGAACTATAAAGTTGGAAATATAGATGAGACTATAATGAGGAAACTGTAAGGGAACTATACAGATGGAACTATAATAAAGGACTGTAAAAATGGGAATAATAAGGATGGAACTATAAAGAAGGGACTAATGATATGGAATTACCAATAGGGGACTATAATGAGGGACTGTAAAGATGGTAATAATACGGATGGAACTATAAAGAAGGGACTAATGATATAGAAATATCAAGATGGGACTAATGATATGGAACTATAAAGAAGAGACTAATGATAAAGAACTATCAAGAAGGGACTAATGATATGGAACTATCAAGAGGGGACTAATGATATGGAACTATACAGATGGAACTATAATGAGGGACTGTAAAAATGGGAATAATAAGGATGGAACTATAAAGAAGGGATTAATGATATGGAACTATCAAGTAGGGCTATACAGATGAAACTATAAAGAGGGGACTAATGATATGGAATTACCAATAGGTGACTATGATGAGGGACTGTAAAGATGGTAATAATACGGATGGAACTATAAAGAAGGGACTAATGATATAGAAATATCAAGATGGGACTAATGATATGGAACTATAAAGAAGAGACTAATGATAAGGAACTATCAAGAAGGGACTAATGATATGGAACTATCAAGAGGGGACTAATGATATGGAACTATAAAGAAGGGACTAATGATAAGGAACTATCAAGAGGGGACTAATGATATGGAACTATACAGATGGAACTATAATGAGGGACTGTAAAAATGGGAATAATAAGGATGGAACTATAAAGAAGGGATTAATGATATGGAACTATAAAGAGGGGACTAATGATATGTAACTATAATGAGGGGACTAATGATATGGAACTATAAAGAGGTGACTATACAGATGGAACTATAAAGAGGGGACTAATGATATGGAACTATCAAGAGGGGACTAATGATATGTAACTATAATGAGGGGACTAATGATATGGAACTATAAAGAGGTGACTATACAGATGGAACTATAAAGAGGGGACTAATGATATGGAACTATAAAGAGGTGACTATACAGATATAACTATAAAGAGGGGACTAATGACATGAACTATAAAGAGGGTACTAATGATATGGAACTATCAAGAGGGGACTAATGATATGGAACTATAAAGAGGTGACTATACAGATGGAACTATAAAGAAGGGACTAATGATATGGAACTATAAAGAGGTGACTATACAGATGGAACTATAAAGAGGGGACTATACAGATGGAACTATAAAGAGGGGACCATAAAGATGGGTCTATAACAATGGAACTATAATAGTTTCCACTATATAGCAAGATATCAGTAAAACTTACTTGAATGGATTTGTGTATGGCATCGCTATGGCAAACACACTCATGTATTCATCTTCAACAAAATTGGCATACATCTTTGGCAATCTTACTATACCTGTGGAAATCAAATTACTAGGTGAATTAAATCTAAATAATAGAATTGTAATTACAATGTCAACTTGTTTATGTTATTATTCAAAGTATTAGTATTACCTGAGTCTTCTGATGTCATTTTGAAGTTCATGTTTATAATTGCCTGCTACATAACTAGTATTACCTGAGTCTTCTGATGTCATTTTGAAGTTCATGTTTATAATTGCCTGTTACATAACTAGTATTACCCGAGTCTCCTGATGTCATTTTGAAGTTCATGTTTATAATTGCCTGTTACATAACTAGTATTACCTGAGTCTTCTGATGTCATTTTGAAGATCATGTTTATAATTGCCTGTTACATAACTAGTATTACCTGAGTCTTCTGATGTCATTTTGAAGTTCATGTTTATAATTGCCTGTTACATAACTAGTATTACCCAAGTCTTCGTCATTTTGAAGTTCATGTTTGATGATCTTTAAATGCTAAGTTTAGGCTTGCTAACACATATATTTAAATGTTTAAATGCTAGTTGTAAACTTGCTAACACATACATTAAGTGTTTAAATGCTATTTGTAGACTTGCTAATATGCACATTTAAATGTTTAAATGCTACTACTGGGATGGCTAACACATCGATTTAAGTTTAAATGCTAGCTCTGAACTGGCTAACACATACATTTAAGATTGTTTTTATTTTATACTGTTGAACTACATGTACTCTATCAACAGGTGTTTATCCTATATTCCTCTATTTTTCAAACTATTTATAATGTGGTAAAAGAAAGAAATGATGGTATTGTTGGACTCAGATTCATTACTTCTCTGAATGTGCCTGACTGTTTACATCATATCCAGTGACGAAGTAGACAACACAATTCCAAAATTATCTGTGCATGTGATAGGCATGTGATAGAACCACTAATATGTAGCATTACTTGTGCAAAGTGACATCAATTAAAGAGTTGTGCAGTGTGGCAGTTTATAGTGATGTCGGACACTTGGGAATTATGCCGCAGACATGTAGCATGATGTCCTACCTAGTCATATTATTATGACACCAGGCCAACCAGTCCTAACACTAACCTCTTAATGCTGAGCACCTAGTGAGGCAGCTGTTAGTACCATTTTTATAAGTCTTTAGCATGACTCAACTAGGGTTCGAAATCTGCTACCTCCCGCATCCAAGGTGGATGCTCTAACCACTAGGCCATCAGAGCAGTCAGCAAGAGAGTTGTTTGAAGCTTGAGTAAAAGAAACTGCATCATGAGCCTTGATATTTACATGTATCCCAAAATTAATTCATTTTTTATAGTAGATTATCCCATGTTGTGAATATCGACTGTATCTTTCTTTTCTGTGCATCATGCTATCATGTAAATCTGCACCATGCTGTCATGCAAATCCACTGTATCTGTCTGGTCTATGCACTGCACTGTTGTGTCAATCTCTTGCACTTATTTTAACACAAAACTTAGATACAGAATCTTAATGCTGACACTGTGAATGCACATACTGGAAATGGGATACCAATATCTGGCTATCGCTAATGTGAGAGAGAAAATATTATGAAGTCAATCAACTTACTTGACAGAAAAGCCAAGACAGGTATCGCCATCGAGGTTGCAGCTGAGATTTTGGACAGCTGGAGAAGAACTGATGGCAACTGTCTCATCATGACTTCCTGCATCTCTAGGGTACATAGTCGCAGTGAGTTGACACACATCTTGGCACATTTAGACACCATCCCAAACTCCAGGCACTTAATCAGCTCTCTCTTAAATTTGCAGTTGTAAAAAAAGTGATATATGGCATGCCTGTGCATTTTATATGAAAATAAATTTGAAAGAAATCTGAGGATCAACATGCCCAGAATAATCTAATTTTCAAACCAAAAGAAAACTTTATTTTATTGAAAAAGAAGATGCTTTTGGCAAAGTAATTAAATCTCATACATATCTGTTCCCTCTAAAACCTAGCAAACATAAACATTATGCAAAGTTAGCAGAAAATGGGTAGCTGCTTTTACATTCTACTTCAAGAAGTAATCTCAAACCCAGCTGGAATCATTAAACTTAAACTTGGCTATCACAGTTTACATGACAAAAACAATGGTTCTTAGTCTGAGTTTTAAAGGTATTCATTTTTTTATATTTTATAAACAATGCTTGGATACTGGACATCTGAAACATGAAACAAAGGAATGTGTGCAAAGCCACAAGGATGCAGATGTGAAATTAGGCAACAGTCAAATTAAGACTGATTATGAAATTATTTTTATTCATGGACTGCCATAATGACTATGTCATCTGCATTCAGAATCTTCACAAAACTGTGTATTTATTGAGCCAGTTTAAATGAGTTTTCCACTGGCTTTTGGCAGCAGGAATGTCTGGAGTTGAAACACAAAGAGATTGGCCTGCTAACTATCTCCATTACTCCCATTTGGGTAAACAAAAAGATTTCCTTCTGTAATTGCTTGCTTTTGAGGTCTTTTTGGATTCGGTTGCTAGAGAGACTGTATACCAGCTTTACAGGTGGATGGGTAAAAATAAAGGTGAAATCTTACAGGTATGTTATTTGTATATTCTATAGGGTATACCGATTGGACAGAAACTTTGTCTGTCTTTTTGGCAGGGTTGGATTTAAGAGTTTAGTTTCCTAATTTTAATTTGATTGCAAAATGTATTCAAGCAGTTAAGTCACATATTCCCTAATCATATGAAAAAAATGTGCTGAATTTTTGTAGGTTATATTAGTGGTTAAAATGCTTCAAAATAATATTTCAATAGCTGTTCTTTGGTAAATTTCTTAAATATTTCTCAAAAAAGTAGTGTTTTGAAAAATAGCATTAAATACTGAAGATTGTAAATATATTTACTAGGCTTGTATGAAAGAGTTTACTGGCCTTCGTACATAAATGGTGGATATAAAATTAAAAAATAAACATGCTCTGTGGGAATATGCATGTCTGTATAAGCATCTACATGTAGTTATTATTATTATTATTATTATTATTATTATTATTATTATTATTATTATATAAGCATCTACATGTAGTTATTATTATTATTATTATTAATATTATTATTATTATTATTATTATTATTATTATTATTATTATTATTATTATTATATTAGTCAAGTCTACTCACCTGTCTCATCCGATCCAGGTATCTATGGTAAGACACCATGGAAGCCAGAACTGGAAAGACATACTCATGAAAATCAGAGCGAGTGAATTTTGGTGGAACACCCTGAAGTTTCTCTGGAAAGCCCAACTGACGATCATGCACCTAAGAAAATATATGCAGATAATGAAGAAACAAAACTAATGCTTGCATACAAGCCAAAATAATGGAAATGTGCATGATGACATGGTTAGTTATATCAGAGTGACAATGCTGTCAGATAATGTATGGAACTTGTCTTACAATTTTATCACATAAATGAAAGTACTCTTGGCAGATGAAGGAACAGATTTCTGAGATTAATTTTAAGGTAAGATGTGAAAAGGTTTATATAATTCTGATATATTATCATGATGCCAAAGGAATTAATATTTTTATATAAAGTAAAAATATTCATTTCAAGATTATAGTACCTCTAAAGCAAGGGCATCCAACCTTATTTGGCTTTGGGCCCAAACTGATAAGATGCTTAATGTTGCAGTTCGATTGTGCAAGAGTACCTCCTTATAATTAATAATGCATATTGCTTAAAATGCAATTTGTTTTAAATTACCACCTACATGACCATGGGTCACACAATGTCAAAGACTGGGTCACATGTGGGCCATGAGTTGGACACACTTGCTCTAAAGCTAACATTTTCATAACTGCATAATTAAGTGTTAAATACAAGGTTAAGAGCCTTGAATATTGTAATATTTTGGAAAAGACTTTATCACCTTTAATGGTCAGTAGTTTCTTATGACTGGTCAATTATTTTCTCTATGTACATCAGTTTCATACATTCAAGACCATTATGCACTGTCATTTGAGCTTAAAATGGTCAAACAAGGATAAGTAATGTTTGATTAGACTCAAGTTAAAATGCAAGATTAACGATTAAAGATTAACGATTAACGATTAATTCAATTCTTTATTTAAACTATTACATGTTCCAATGAAGATGTTCAGAATGTATTTTACAGGAATTGACAGGGTATGTAAAGATATACTATGGAGATATACAATTATTGCAACCTATCAACAAATATTACTTTAAAGTTGAAGTACAATCCATTATATTCAATAAAAAGTTTTTAAAAAAACACTGAGATATTAACCTTATATAGATGAATCTTTCAAAAATGACTTTTTAAATGATACTGACCCTAAAATGAGTTATTTTACTACATCTGCTTTTCATCTTAGTTTCAATTGCATTTGAAATATATTAAGAATTCATTTAATTTGCATTCCCATCTATTTGTATTCCATTCTATTTGCATTCCATGTTGTCATTTCCATTTTACAGAAATGTATCTAATGTTAATCCTTCACTTTTTCTTTGTTCTTTAAAAAACAATGGAAATGTATCTACTGAATCTGAATTTCTGAGAGTGTTGAAGGTAAAGAAGCATTAGTCAAATATAATTTGTATGGATCCAACCACAAGCATCATCACATCAATGTGGGTTATTATGTCTGCTACAACAAGAACAATGCCAGGACTAATAAGGAGTAAAAAAAATCTGTCAGCATAAAATTTTTATTACTTTGTAAAAAGCTTTACAATGTGAAGTTTGGCCACATTTTAAAAATAACATATTCTCAAATACATTCATGAAATGCACTCATATTCATCATATCATTTTCATTTTTCATTTATCAGTCTGCATTTTGTTTGCATTCATTCTGCATGTCATCTGCACTTATTCTGTATTCAATTTTCATGTCTCCAGAAAAATTAAGTTTTAAGAGCCTGTACATTTGTCATCAGGGTATAAATTCATAGCATTATCATACCAGGATATTAATATGGACATTACATGCATCTCTCAGTAAATAAAGCAGTCTAGAACAATGAAATATCTGACTTGCCATAGCACAAAGTCTGTGGCACAGTGAATCAACCAAGCCCCATCTAGTGGACATCACCAAAGTTTTGTTCTGCAGCAACAAGGGGAGATTACTCAACACACAACACAGCACTTCCCAGTCCTTTTCCTGAAAGAATGTGAAAAAAATACTACAAAATACATTACATCTCTGAATGTAACTTAAATGGTGATATGCTTACCCTGATTAAATCTTGGAAATATCTGATAATTTCAACATGCTGCTATTCCAATACATTATTTTATTCTTTAAATAAGTGACACTGCATTAACTACTTGAAACCATACATCAGGTTAGTAAAATGTATATGGTGAACAACACATTCTATGCATCTCCATAATCTGGGGACTGTCTAACAAATAGTTTGAATGACCTTTGGCTATGAAATGTTGTCATTACTGTGCAGAAGCAATGATATTTTTAGACTTATGCTGACCAATGACATTTGACACACAAATAAATAGCTTTTATTTCCCAAAGTGCAAACAATTCATAACAATTTATGACAAAGAACTGACTGGATCTTTTCGTGGCAAAGAAGCAGGGGGCATCATCAGTGAAATCCTCCCCCCACTAGCAGTCAGAATTTGTTGGCAATCTAACTCCCTCACTTTTTGCAAACAATGAGAATCAGAACAGTTGGGGGAAAAGTGCATGCCACATGACTACTTCAGTTCAGAGAACCAGTTTTAATTACCATGACATCTGGATCTGTGACAGATGAAACAAAATCAAGAGCATGTGTTACACTTAATCACAAAAAGTTCTATGAGATTTTCACTCTAATGGGTGTAGATATTATGTAAGCATGAGTGGAGCAAGAATAAATCAGATGCACCCAACTGGACAAGTTTGGGATGTGGCAGACCTAATTGTGCATGTGTTGATGACAACAATACATGAAAAAGCCAGGGATTGTCAGAATGAGAATGTCCTTTGTGGACAGCAGATGCTCTGGCCATGATTGAAAGGCATGAAAGATGGCCTTCATCTGTAGAATGTAATGTGTAATGACCACTCCTGAAAGGGACTGATTCCAATCATTTTTAGGAAGGAGGACAGGTATTGGGCACCTCAGCCTGCATGTCATTCTGATGTTTTAGCAGATTATGATTTCCAGTGGTTGCTTCCACAGCAGAATACCTGATATAAGCCCAAAAAAGTAATTCCATATTCTGAGATAAGGCTTCTGAGAGCCCAAAACCTGATTGATGAAATAGATGGAAATGGTTGACAACAACTGGGGTAGTAAGACCATCTATTGCTGGGGTCGCATAAACAAGCACTCCATATTGAAGGGATCTATTGTCAAAATGAAAGGACACAAAAAGCAGAGAAATATCTGGGCTTGAAATCTGATTCTTTGTATGATGATTTCATGACCATTCCTGCAGACTTGGTTCACTAGAGTTAAAACTTTATGACTCAGTAACTGAAATGCTGTGATGGTATAAAGTTAGATTTCCCCTTGGTATCCATGGTAAAGTAGCAGTCTTGGCTCACCTGGTGCTTTTGCAGAATTTTCAACTGGATAGTATGATCTCATGGAGGTGGTTTAGAAGTGCGACACAACTCTCTCCTTATTTCTCATGAAGTTTCAGTGACTGATATTCAGACTGGAAGGGTCTCTTCCTTTAAAACTGCTATCGTAAAGTCTCTGTTGATGAAACTAACACTTGACCATAACGATTTAAAGAACTACCACCCAGTTTCTAATCTTTAGTTCATATAATAAAATCTTAGAAATTTTTTTGTTGTTCTAACCCAACTTGTATCTAATCTTCCGTTCATATAAAAAAATCTTTGAATTTTTTTTGTTCGAACCCAACTTGTATCTCAGTTGAATTCAAACAGTCTTTTTAGCAATGTACAGTTTGCATATCGCCCTTGCCACAGTACTGAAACTACTTTTATGAAAGTATTTAATGACATTCTCTCTGATTTGGATAGCAGAAAAATTATAGTCCTCATCCTCCTTGATTTGTCTGCAGCATTTGACACAGTAGACCATTATATATTACTTCACCATCTCCAGCATATATTTGACATTCAGAATACAGCCTTACAGTGAGTCAAGTCCTACCTAGTCAACAGGACACAAATTGTATCTGCAAATGGAATACACTCCACCCTAGTTGATCTATGTTGTGGTGTTTCACAGGGGTCTGTTCTTGGAGCTGTTCTCTTTATTCTATATTCTAAGCCGCTCGGAAGTGTCATAGATCATCACCCAGTGTCTCACCAATTGTACGCTGATGAAACTCAAATATACAAGTTTAGCCACCCACCTGAAGTTGATGCTACCATCCAAGGAGCAGAAAGGTGCATTTCTGATGTGAAATCATAGATGATATGTAACAAGCTGCAGATGAATGATGATAAAACTGAGGCCATTCTGATCACAATACAAAGACATTCACATCCTTTACCTCAAACAATAAATATCAGCAATGCCAACATTAAATTCACACAGTCCATATGAAACCTAGGTGTTACTCTAGACAATACTCTCATATTGCACCAACATGTCATGAACATATGCAAGGCTGCATATCTTGAGGTGAGACACATCAGCTCTGTTTGCAAATATCTTTCAGTTGATGCCACTAAAACACTTGTGTTCATTAGTACTTTCAACACTGGACTATCATAACTCAATTCTGTCTGGTTTGTCTCAATATCTACTTCAGAAACTTCAAAAAGTTCAAAATAACAGCTGCTCAGATCATCTTTAGAGTACCACGATCAGAGCACACCTCCCCACTCTTCTGTATCCTATATTGGCTATCCATTTGATCCAGAATCAATCACAAAATTTGTTCTCTGTGCTACGTTTCATTGATGGACTCCAGTCCAACATCCCTATCTGGCCTCACCCATGTGTACACACCATCAAGATATTTACTCTCCTCTTCTGACAATTGTATACTCATTGTTCCAACTATGAAAACGAAGCCATATGGACAATGTTCTTTGGCATACCAGGGCCCAGCAATGTGGAACGAATTGCCCACTGAAATTCGACACAAAAACAAAGCGATCCCTTGCACGAGTGCTCTTCAAACTCACTTTTTTAACTGCAAGAACAAACATAAAGACCATGTTTTGTACCTTAAATATTTTCAGCATGTTTTGTTTTCCAATTTCAAGGTTTTTGGTTTTTGTTTGTCTGTAGTCATATCATTATGGATGTTGTAAAGCACTCAGAGCTTCTAAAGATTAGGCGCTATACAAAGTTCTCATTATCATTATTATTATTGTTGCTGCAGAACAAAACTAGAAGATGATGTCCCTGTTGTTGTTATTGTTGTTGGGTTTAAAGCCATTTTTCAGCACACGATATGCTATACATGGTGGCCAGTATTAATGGTGGAGGAAGAACCCTGGAAAACCCCTGGAAAGAACCACCAACCCATGAGAAGCAACTGGTAAGCTTTCTCACATACATACAGTGGACGAATCTGAGACTTGAACCCAAGCAGACGGAGGTGAGATGGCAGCGATCCATAACAGAGAGCGCTTTAAACCACTTGGCCACTCGATGGCCCTGTACATAAACCTTATAAATTCCAGAAAGATCTGTTACTGGGTATGAGAAGGTATCTCTGAGGTCTAGGCTAATTGTGAGAATGCCTTCTTGAACTGCAATGAGATTCAATATTGGTGTATCCTTCACAATGCCAGAATGAAGTGGATGAGAGCTTAAATGCATGACAAGATGAAACTTGCCATTGACTTTAATGATCAAGAAAAAGGTCTAGAGTGAAATCCCCGTGCATTTGCCATGCCAACAATCTCCATCGCCCTTTCTGTATAAAAGAGAATGTAAATTATTGGTGAAAAAAGTTCCACAAAGTGTAGAGGTATCTTGGAAGTATGCAGTTCAGGAAGCATATTATAATATGGAATGAGAACTGCATGTGGCCTCCATAAACAACTTGTAACATTCACGAGTCAGCAGTCAGTGTCTCTGCCATGACATGGAAGATTGTTGCAATCATTCCTAATAGGATGTTAGGAAATGTTAGTATCTTGGTATGCCTTATGGAGTCCTTTATTGTATCTGATCTCTCCAAGTAACTGCACAGAATTTTCGGCGTTTGTGTTGTTTTTTTAATTAAAAAAAATCACAATTAAGCAATTAACAACAGAACCTGGGGCTGCTGAGCCTGTGAGGTTGGACTCTTCAGTAACATTTTTTACCTTAAAAATAAAGACTTTGTGATGTTTTTTCTAGGACAGCAGACATGGAGAATAAGGCATTTCTTTCCAGCCAAGATACTTGGAAAGAAAGTGTTCATTGTTTTCTTTTCAATATGTGAACCATATGAAACACTTTCAGCTAACCAAAAGGCTTTAGGCTATGTTCCAATCATTGCAAAATCATGGAAACCATTGGATCCTATTGCTGTAGCATTTCAAAGCAGAAATACCCTATGCTTATACTGTTTCTTATGCTTGTATCTTCAAATATTATATTTCTAACAATCTTTTCTTAAAACTTGTATTCCTTACAGAAATAAAAAAATAAGCTCAAATAATATCTCTTGTTATTATAATTATTTCACTACTCATGTATCAACAATAATTTACAATCATCTGATCTAACCTTTGTGTCTTTCTAAATTATTAAAAATGCTCACTTATAGAAAAGAAAAGAAATAAACCTCCCATTTTGTCACTGATTCTTTGAGTACCATGGCTAATACATAATCCAACCAGCCTGTGTTGAATAGATCTATAACTAGACACTTGTAGGGTATGGTTGTCTGCAGATTACTAACCAACAGGTCTCAATAACCTTGCCTTTGGTCTATGTATGAAGTCTGTAACTTAACTTACTGTGCAGAAATCATTATTTTCTCATTCGACTTTTGGTAACCTTGACCATTCCAAATTCAACAGATTTCTTACAATAAGTGCTGCCAACCACAAATGTTCAGTTGAGAAACTTGCTCTAGAACAGTAGTCATTGTACAAAACTATTCAACTTTGAGTCACAACTGCATTCAATTTTGACTTTCTGACACCAAATTGCTCTTTCTTACCTTAAGCGCATGCCCTCCAAACCCTTTGGTCAAGGTATAGGTATAGTGCAAGCAATCCTCAGAATATGCTCTGGATCTCAAAGACGGTTTCTGCACAACAACACTGGTTCTACATCAAATGTAGAACCAGTGTTGTTGTGCAGAAACCGTCTTTCATTCATGATGACTTGACCTTGGATGTTTCTATACCTTAATCAATAGGCTTCCTCCTAAGTGCAAACCATCCCCGAAGATTGGCAGATGGTGTCAAACTAAAGTTATTATGCAGAAATTTAAAAGGTGACAGAAGGAAGGATATACAGATGGACAGAAGTAATGATATATGGTTTGTATTTTTATCACATGTATAAAATATTACTTGTCTTGGTATGGTAATCTATACTCAAGTGACTTACATTTTCCAGTGCCTGAATGAAAAGACTGAAAGACTTTGTATAGTCAAGGATTGCTGTGGAAAACAAATGTGGAAGCTGGTGCAATGGTGAGGCTGGACTAGATGGGGGACTGGATTCTTGGAATTCGCTGAAAAGACAATAATTGATGCTCACAGAATGAAAAATGTAAAAGAAAATGGACAGAAAAATCTTCCAAGTTTGCTTGTAAAACCTGAAAAATGATGAACACGTTTTGCATGGATAATTATGTCTTACCTCTACAATGTACTATGAAGTATATAGTATTTAGAATCTTATTAAAAGTACAACATAAAATCTAATGTGTATTACTCTGCTGCCGTTACAGTCATACAAGTGACAACTTAATCTGCTTGAAAATAATAAGGTACAGATGACTATGAAGTGCTTCAACAAAACCAAAAGAAAAAACAAAACAAATTATTTTAAGCATCAGATGTCATAACAGAATGATTTAAACATAACATGCATGGAATGGAGATTACCACCCAAACAAGAAGGCTTGTCACCAGAAAGTGTTCATGCACATGATGATGACCAATGTGCTTAAGAATTCTTTTCCAATAAAATAATCAAAGGTACTTACCTTAATACTTTTTCATCTTAGCACTCACGCTAATGTAACTTAGTTTACACACTTTGAAAAAAAGTGATCATGGTCTTATCATAAAGAAGGGAGGTGGAATGGTTGGAGAAAAAAAAAAGTGTGAGGGGTATGTAGTCTAGATAATTGATATTGTCATTATAAATTAACCATTATCTAAAAGATAATGTTATATGGCTCTAGGAAACTCTTTTTGGCAGCAATTTTAAATGGATGGAAGACAATAAATGATTAATAAACTGCAATAAAGCTGTTCTTGCCAATACAGATGATAAAAGGTGCGACAACAAGCAATAACTCCATGAATGCTAATATACTTTGTTTTTATTTAATCGTGTTCACTGTGATTGTTACTTTATTTTACTTGATTAATAATGCCAATGTATCTCATATTTCTTATTCATTGTACTAAAAGTAACAGTTGTCAGTTCTATATATCTCACATCTCTTCTTGTATCCATGGTAACAAAAAATGAGCCTCATTTCTAGTTCCCAAGTACAGATTATGTAATTTTTGGTAATCTTCAATTCAAACTGTGTTATGAACTATATAATACACAGTTGCAATTAAAAAAAACCACCCTGTTAATGTTAATTACTTGATAACTTTTCTGATGGTATTAACAAGTAATTACCAAATTACCAAATCAGATATTCTTTACAAAACCCCAATATTTTAGTAGTGTTCGATAAAGTTAAACCTGCTTCCAACCACCCGAGCTGCTCTGTCATATATAAATATTGAGTTTTCATGTAAGAGTCACATAAGTTTACTGAATCTAAATAAATTTAAAACCAAAATACAGTAAAATCCATTTAGTAATTTTGCAGTTCACTACAATCTAAATATTTTATAAATATTTTAAAATCGGGACTCTGAATAGGCAAACATTGAAGGGCACTATAAATGTGTATTGTTGTTATAGAATATTTATTAATTTGTGTGGAAATGACAGGCTTACTACAGTTGTCCATTCTAAATACTTTTGGGTGCAAATATTTCAATCTATAACTGAAATTGTTCCAACACAATAAATGTTACACATCCACAAATCATTGAAATAAACGACAAAAATTGCAGGGTCCAATCTTATCCAACTTTCTACTATATGAAAATCTGACATTTTTACATCAACCTTCGATTCATCAATAAATATGAACATTGTAATGAAACTTGCCTCAATTTCTCCTGTTGATTTCTTGTAGTTGTTCTTTTACCTAACATAACTATAATAAACTCATTGGATTGACTTTATTAAAACACATTCAGCCCAAAACAGTTTTAAATCCTAACAATTTTCAACAAAGTTATCATTCTGGTTAGTTTTAAACTCCAAATTAATGCTTCAAATAATACCTTGCTCCTGCAGGTTTTCCCAATTTTCCTTTTCTTTTTTTAAATCATCCAATTAAATGGCAAACTATAAACTTGGGAATATCTGATTTTCAAACTGTAGACTGATACAAGGAAATCATATTTTTGAACTCACTGCTCAATTCCTTTCATGACTGTACCATGTTGCTTACCTCTTCACTAGAAAGAAAGCAGCTGATACTGTTCCAAATATATTCTACCACGTGACAGTCACATGATAGAACAATGGATTGATGTGCATCAATACTTACAGTACTATACTTACACTGACATCTGTGCCAAAAAGTTGTACAAAGATCATGTTAGGCTGAACTGCATACCTTTTAGGTAATTTATCCATTAAATCAATAATTGGCATCCCTTTTGAGTTACCTTTTATGCAATTATAATTTTCTTGCTGGTTGGAAATCTGTTGTCGACTCAGGTTGGGCACTGATATAGCAACCACATTCTGCCATGAATGTGTTAAAATCATGACAAAACTACATATTTTTCAGTATTCATTTATACTGAGCTTTCTACCTTTTTGTCAAATAGTCATGCTTTGAGTTTTTCCAAGGTGTGATTGTGATTGAAAAAATCAATGTTTTATCATTATGTGGCTAAGCTCATCCATGTTCGAACTAAAGTAGGCATAATAGGTGTTTTGTTTACAGTGAAGGTTGAACTCATAAAGTCAATAAAGTCTGGCCTGTAAAAGTTGTGCAAAGATCAAGTTAAACAATTTTTTCCTCATGTCCAAGGGTTTGTATATGTACCAGGCTGCAGCTCTACAAAACTGGATATTAAGGATGTGATCTTGTTGATAACTGAACCAGCACTATAACATAACTCAATACATCAGTGTGCACTATATTGTAACTCAACACATCAGTGTGCCATATAGCATAACTCAACACATCAGTGTGCACTATAACATAACTCAACACATCAGTGTGCCATATAGCATAATTCAACACATCAGTGTGCACTATAACATAACTCAACACAACTGTGCACTATATCATAACTCAACACATCAGTCTGCACTATACCATATCTCAACACATCAGTGTGTACTATATTATAACTTAACACATCAGTGTGTACTATAGCATTACTCAACACATCAATGTGCACTATAGCATAACTCAACACATCAGTGTGCACTATAGAATAACTCAATACATCAGTGTGCACCATAGCATAACTCAACACATCAGTGTGCACTATAGAATAACTCAATACATCAGTGTGCACTATAGAATAACTCAATACATCAGTGTGCACCATAGCATAACTCAACACATCAGTGTGCACCATAGCATAACTCAATACATCAGTGTGCACCATAGCATAACTCAACACATCAGTGTCCACCATAGCATAACTCAACACATCAGTGTGTACTATAGAATAACAGAACACATCAGCGTGTACTATAGCATAACTTAACACATCAGTGTATAATATAGCATAACTCAACAAATCTGTGTGTACTGTATCATAACATACCACATCAGTGTGTACTATACAAAATTCAACACATCAGTGCATAATATATCAATATTCATCACATCATGTGTACTATATCATAACACATCAGTGAACTATAGCACAACTCATTACATCAGTGTTTACTATATCACAACACACCACATCAGTTTTTACTATATCACAACACACCACATCAGTGTTTACTATATCACAACACACCACATCAGTGTTTACTATATGATAGCTCAACACATCAGTCTTTACTAAAGCATAACTCTTGACATAAGTGTGTACTATAACATAACTCATCACAACATTGTGTACTATAGGCCATATCAATCATGCCATTGACAGAAATTTTGATGCATTATTTTAAACAAGAGACCCATGTAGGCATGAGATCTATCATTAAGCATGCATTTACATGTTTTCATTAACAGACATCACTGATCAAATTCCATATGACGAACAAAGTAGAACTTTTAGAATTATTGTGTACAAAAGTATAATTCTAAACAGTAATTATTTATAATTTTGTTATTAATTTTTAATTTATTTCCATCGAAGGCAGCATTAACATAAGCCAAATAAACTCAATAAGGATAAGATTTTATACTGAATACACTAGCATATTATGTGCAAATTTCCGTGTATACATATTATCGAGCAGCTTTAAAATAGATTTTTTATTATTTACCGAGATAAAACACTTTGATCATTACTATATGAATTTGAACTACAAATATAATTATTGTCTCCTGCGGTATAATTTATGCAACTTTGAAATTTTACATTTTTAAAATAACAGAAATCATTTTCAAGCTTCTTGTGGGTTGGTGTTTCTTTCTGGGTTTTTTCCAGCTTCTTCCTCCACCAATAATAATGGCCACCATGTATAGCCTATCATGTGCTGAAAAATGGCGTTAAACCCTACAACAACAACAACATATCACCTAAGTTTAGATATATTCTTGGCCAAATACTGCATGTTTGTCAGAGGTTAGTCGGCCTTCGTGTCACATGATTTGCTAGGCGAAGCGATCTATTATTTTGCGTAAGGTCAACTGCCACATAAGTACAGGAAGAGTAAATGAACTTTTAAAATATAATCTTAATATTTAGGAATGGAGAGGTCATTATACTTGCAAAGAAAATTAGCATGTGTAATGGTCATTCTTGGAATTTAACCAAAATGGAATCTATATGGATATAACTATTGTGAATATTTAAACCCTCAGTGTTCCAGATCACTGCCATCTCACCTCTGTCTGCGTGGGTTCAGGCTCGGCTAACATTGGTATGTGGGAAAGCTTGCCAGTAGCTTCTTGTGGGTTAGTGGTTCTTCCCTGGGATTTCCTGGGTTCTTCCTCCACCAGTTATATTAGCCGTCATGAATAGCCTATCTTGTGCTGAAAAATGGTGTTAAACCCTATAACAACAACAACAAAAACACTGAAGGAGTATGGTATGTATTTTCATAGTTTACATTTACTATTTAAATTAATAATGTTTTCGATCTTTGACAAAAGCTTCTGCTAAACAGGGAAAATAAAGTTTAAAAAACCTCCAAAACATGATGCGCTCAAATCTCTTTCTCATATATATATATATATGGTCATATTTTATTTTGATCATGAGGTGCAAGACAATAATTGTGATGGGATGCATATGCATCTTTCTCTGTATTTCTCTTGCCCTGAAAAATGTGTAAAAGCATTTTAGCATTAATGATGCAATTTCCCTTTTGCTGGTAATCTAAAATAGCATACAGTGATATCTGTAATATTTATGAAGCCAAAAGTTAATAGAATTTAATTCCACATAGCATCACAAATTTTATCCCATCTGTAACTCAAAAAATTTTCAGGTCAGCATCATTATATGTAGCTATAAGTACAAAATACATTTAACCACTCTGGTGGCCTAGTGGTTAGAGCTCTGGTGGCCTATTGGTTAGAGTATTTGATGGCAGATCAGTGTATTTTGTATAAAAATGAAAGCCCATGATGCTCCTGTCAAATTTGGGCAAAATTATGTTTAGCAGTTTTTCAAAAGAAATTGCATTCTCTATGTTTAGTAATGGTGGCCATATCAGAATACAGTTCAGAACCATTTTTATTAAAATGAAAACCCTTAATATCCTAGCCCTTTATAATGGGATACTTTCTATCATATTTGGTCAAATTCTGCTCAGCAATTTTTCTGAGCAAGTTGTTTAAAGGTTTTTCTATTTTTAGTACCAGTGGCCATATTTGATGTAAGATTGGCATCCTTTTCACAAATCTAAAAGGTCATCAGGCCAAAATGCTGTCTCCTGGTTTGATTGTTAAGGACAATGCACAATGGATGCTGGGCCATAACACAAGCTCACATGGCCTTATGGCAGGGTGAGTTTATAAATAAAAGTATCAAAATATGAAAACAAACCTTTGCTTGCAAATAATATAAGGACTAAATGCAAGTTGTCCATTTTGAGCATGGTCCACAAATCCAAGTCTATGAAGACTGTCTGAACGAAACTGAAGCAGGCATTCCAAAATCTGTATAAAAAAGAAGAAAAAGAACAATGCATTGAATAGAGCACTTATTTTTGGTTCATGTCTATTCACATTTATGAAGGTGCTAGCAATAGCCAAGTCAATAAATGTGACACACAAACAAAGATGGCAATTTTTTTTATTTCAAAACAACATATCCTAGAATCTGAGTTGCAATGTAAAGGCTTTAAAGACATATTAGTGTAATGTATTTTTGAGGCTAAAGACAAACCAATGAAGATAATCATTTCCTTTAGCTTGAAGTATAATTAATGACAAAAGAGTCTAAATGTATGCACATACATAATTTGTCATTAAATCAAAATAATTTGGAAAAATAGTGGAAATTATTATATACAAAATGCTGGTGAATGAAGATGCTACAATACTGCTACATACATACAACCATGTGAATGAAGATGCTGTAATACTGCTATATATATATATATATATATATATATATATATATATATACACACACACACACACAACCATGTGAATGAAGATTCTGTATCACAGCTACATATATGTACAAACATGTGAATGAAGATGCTGTAATACAGCTACATACAACCATGTGAATGAAGATGCTGTAATACAGCTACATACAACCATGTGAATGAAGATGCTGTAATACAGCTACATACAACCATGTGAATGAAGATGCTGTAATACAGCTACATACAACCATGTGAATGAAGATGTTATAATACTGTTACATACCTACAACTATGTGAATGAAGATTCTATAATAATGCTACATACAACCATGTGAATGATGATGCTGTAATATAGCTACATACAACCATGTGAATGATGATGCTGTAATACTGCTACATACAACCATGTGAATGAAGATGCTGTAATACAGCTACATACAACCATGTGAATGAAGATGTTATAATACTGTTACATACCTACAACCATGTGAGTGATGATGCTGTAATACAGCTACATACAACCATGTGAATGAAGATGCTGTAATACTGATATATATATATATATATATATATATATATATATATATATATATATATATATATATATATATATATATATATATATATATATATATATACATACATACATACATACATACATACATACATACATACATATACAGTGGGACCCCGCTATAACCCGCCCCGCTATAACCCAAATTCGGATATAACCCGGTTGTGGCATGGCTCCCGAAATTTCGGGTAATTTATTACAGGTATTTTTCTCAAAGACCCCCCCCCCAAAAAATTAAGTATGAAAAAAAAATTAAGAGTTTAATTATCATTCTCATATTCGTCTAAACAGTGCGAAAAAGAACGTGTAGAAAATGTATTATCAAATTTCTTCTAGTTTTGTGAAAAAATAAACGTCGGAAATACGAACCAATTGCTGGGCCTACTGAGAACTTTGATCTTTATTTATTGTTTACAGCTCATAAGTGTCAATATTATAATTACTGATTCCTGAGTAATGAAGCCATCGTGTCTACTTTGTGTTTGTCTTGAATGCATTCTGAATACAATCGTTGCTCAAAATAATCTCCGATATATGTTCTCTTAATTTCATACACAACTAAGCAACAGCCAATGCGGCGGTTGATAAAAGATTCTCACCAGAATGTATAAATCAATTAATTTAAGTACATTGTTTATCATCAAAGTGAACTGCTGAGCTAAACAGTGACATAATTCAGTGGTTAAGCCAGTTCTGCCGGCTGTATTTATTAGAGTACATCAAAAGAACATGACGCAATAACTGGGCGGGAAGTTCAAAGGACTTTGACTAGCAGCTTAATGTGCTGAAATTTACAATGACTGAATTCAGAGACAGAGAGATCCTGAGATGTACATGTAGTTATTATAAGAATACACTTTAGCTTCCATTATTTAATCTATGGACATGTACTATTTCATCATTCATTACGTACACCATTTACGTAATTTTTTTTTTTTCTTTTCATTGAATTCAGTCACATAATGATCTGTGACAAAATTATTGAATATTTTACATCCGTGTGTGGATATTTTCGATGGAAATATTTGTATTATGGATTCAATGTATGTTACAAGATTCGCTGGTGAGTACACGGTGTTGATACTCTTTTCATGCAATAGATTATACATGTATACATAAATTAGACACGTGTATGTATCAATGCATGGTTCTCTGAATAAAGTAATATATTATATCTGCAATTTCTGTTACCACAGCAAATGTTTTTCTCATTTAATATATATTGATCAAAAATGGTAATTGTGCCATGCATTTTCGCATCCGTCTTTATGTAATCCCCCCCCCCCCAATTAAATCTAAAAATGTGTTGGTATTGTACATGGTTGCTTATAACACGGTTCGGTTCATAGCCCGGTCGGATTCTATGGCTCCCAACTACCGTGTTATAGCGGGGTCCCACTGTATATATATATATATATATATATATATATATATATATACACACACACACACACACACAACCATGTTAATGAAGATTCTGTATCATAGCTACATACAACCATGTGAATGAAGATGCTGTTATACTGCTACATACCTACAACCATGTGAATGAAGATGCTGTAATACAGCTACATAAAACTATGTGAATGAAGATGTTATAATACTGTTACATACCTACAACCATGTCAATGAAGATTCTATAATAAAGCTACATACAACCATGTGAGTGATGATGCTGTAATACAGCTACATACAACCATGTGAATGAAGATGCTGTAATACTGCTACATACCTACAACCATGTGAATGAAGATTCTGTAATAAAACTGCTACATACTTTCAAACTAAGTGAACAAAGATGTTGTAATACTGCTGCACACCTACAGCCATGTGATTGAAAGTCCACACACATCAAACTCCTTGATTCTATTCACAATTTTTCAAGTCAAACAGTCAGTTTGCCAATTCACCCTCAAACATGGTCACATTTTAGTCTGGATTCTTAATAGATCTGATGATAATATTTTAAACTCTTCAGTGGTGTCCGATTAACATGTATCAGTTCACCTCTGCATCATATGCCAACTCGCCAAATCAGTCAATTACACTCCACCTCCCTTTGCTCCTAAGAGAAACCTTCATATGATGATAAACAGGACCCAACTAATGTATGACATCCAAATAAACTTAACAGCTTCATTTGTTTTATTAATTTCATGGAGTTTTTGGAATCTTGTCATTGATTATGTTTATATGTGTTATCTAATACTTTAAAGAACTTCGAGGTCCAGAGATTAGGCATTGTACAAAGTCCAAATTGTTATTAATAAAGATGCTGTAATGTTGATACATACCTACAACCATGTGAATAAAGATGCATACTTACAGCCTTTCGAATATTAGATGCTGTAATACTTCTGAAGTCCTTGGGGTTGCTGTACTGGGTGGTGATGTTTGTGATCAGTATCTCATACACTTTCAGGCAATGCTCAGGAGGTGCAGTGTACAACTTCATCTAAAATAAACAATTACAAAGTTGCAATAAATAATCCACAAGGTATTCAATGATATCCACACTTATGCATTGTAAACAGACATGTTTGTGCTTCTTTCTAACTTGAACTTTGCCTATATTGATTGAGAAGGGAAGATCAGATGTTGCATGATGTTCCTATAGCTGGCAATGAATTTCAAATTCTGCACGCAGATCAAGGTGGGAGTGTGTCTCAAAGTTCAAAATGACAAAATTTGCAAAAGTGTACACATTTGAGATGGCTCCCATCTCCAATTGTCCTCATGCTAATATTGATACCTTTTTATACCTGGCAAATTACTGCTAGTGACTTTAAGCACAGGTATGTACCTAAGTTCTGAGTGACAAATTTCTTCCACTCTGTTAACTTAAGACTCAAAGGATCCTTGGCTAGCATGGATCCAACAGTTTATTTACCCATATGATGTCTAATCCTTTTCTACAATATTTATCCTACATTAATTAATATCTGATGAATAAAACTAATACTGTCTTCTTGCATGCCTTAATGCCTGTGTTAGGAAGGAAGTAAATGCTTACTTTCAGCAGATCTACTAATCCCAGTATTGCAGTCTTGGCATCAATAAGGTGGGACTCATCCACATTGTTGATGATATCTGGTTTATCCGGCAATGGGTATGGAGATACCAACTTATAGTTAAGTGGTCGATTCACTAGCTAAAAATAAACAAAAACTTTTTAAACAAAGAAGCTTGGAATGAAATCTTGCAAATATCTTTTCAGAAATTCGTAGTCATTACAGAAAATGGCTGTATCCACTAAAGCAGCCTTTGTAAAATATACACTTAAGAATATAAAAATATAATTTTCGACTTTTTGATTGTACATTTTTAGGTCTGAATTCTCTACACACCAGTTAAATCAATTTGCCTGTATGCTGCTTTCTCAACAGTCAAAAATACTCTTGTATAGTACACATTTAACATTTATTTACCTGCTAAGAGTGTTTTGTTGCAGAATGTTTTTCATCCTGAATTTCATTTGCAAAGGAATTGGTAGATTACATTCACATATGTCTAAGCAAATCTCTAACTCGAATTGTTTTGTTGTTTTTGTTTATCTGTTTCTTTCCATGTTGCCTATTGGTGTTTGTTTATCACAGCCTTTCCAGTAATGAATGGCTAGAAAAACTAGTTTGATTTCGATGATGAAATTTACTGATCCTAATAAAAGACTTGAAGCAAAAGTAGATGCTAACTTGTAATTTCAAAAACCTTGACAACTAGAGTGTTATCATCAATTACATAGTTCACCTCTATGAAGTTTATTTGTAGTCTCCAGTAATCATTGCAAATATTAATTATCAACAGCAAATAAGTTCAGAATAAAGTGATTTAACAATGAAATGGCTCCAGTTTAATTAAAGTTTATTCACAACATTTGGTCTTTATATAGTTTAACTTTTAATCTATTTAACATTTTAAATTTTAAATAGCACTAAAAAGCCAGTTCTTGCAAAGCCTACCAACCTCACCTAACTGTTTGCTGTGACAGGCATAAAAACACAAAAAAATTATAAAAAAACCAATATTATTTCACATCAAAGTAGTGATGATTTAATGAACTGATACAAACCAGATATTATTGTTGTCTGTTTATTGCAGTGTTACCCAGCATCACGTAACCATCAAGATACAAATGAGTACAACAAGTGGGCATACAGGTAATGTGTACGTTCTCTGTTAAAAGAATGTGTCAGAGTGGCATAAAGGTAACGCAAACCTTCTCAGTTAAATCATTGAGTCAAAGTTGACATACAGGTAATGTGTACCTTCTCTGTTAAATAAATGTGTCAAAGTGGTTATACAGGTAATGTGTACCTTCTCTGTTAATTGAATGAGTCAAAGTAGGCATACAGGTAATGTGTACCTTCTCTGTTAAATGTATGTGTCAAAGTTGTTATACAGGTAATGTGTCCCTTCTCTGTTAAATAAATGTGTCAAAGCGGACATACAGGTAATGTGTACCTTCTCATTTAAATCAATGAGTAAAGTTGGCATACAGGTAATGTGTCCCTTCTCTATTAAATGAATGTGTCAAAGTGGGCATACAGGTAATGTGTCCCTTCTCTGTTAAATAAATTTTTCAAACTGGACATACATGTAATATGTACCATCTCATTTAAATCACTGAGTCAAAGTTGGCATACAGGTAATGTGTCCCTTCTCTGTTAATTGAATGAGTCAAAGTAGGCATACAGGTAATGTGTACCTTCTCTGTTAAATGAATGTGTCAGAGTTGCATAAAAGTAATGTGTACCTTCTCTGTTAAATGAGTTGAGTTGAATTTGGCATACAGGTAATGTGTACCTTCTCTATTAAATGAATGTGTACAAGTGATCATACAGGTAATGTGTACCTTCTCTGTTAAATGAATCTGTTCGAGTTGCATAAAAGTAATGTGTACCTTCACTATTAAATGACTGAGTCAAAGTGGGCATACAGGAAAAGTGTACCTTCTTTGTTAAATCAGTGAGTTGAATTGGGCATACTTAAATGATTGTGTCAAAGTGGAAATACAGGTAACATGTACCTTCTCTATTAAATGAACGAGATCCATGAAACAATGGATACTACATCCTTGGGCAAGACAGAGTAAAATGTCTGTAGCCACCTTCCTGACTCTTGGCTCTGGGTCATTCTCTATGTGATATAAGTGTGGAAGTACCACCCTGTTTATCAGATCATCCTGGAGGAAAAAAGAGATCAGGCATAAATAACAAGTTTAGAGGTTACTAATAAAAATTCTCCAAAGAATGCTTGTTTGGGTGGAGTATGTCTCATGGAAAATAATGCACAAATATCCATGGATGAAAGCACTAGTGGAGCAGTGTGGTATAGCTTAATTTGTACATATTTATGTCATTTAGGTTGGTGACGATTGATAATGATGAGATACCACATGTCTTGTGACATGATATTCTGACACTGTAATAATTGTAGAATGTGATATAATATCTTTGGCAACTTAATAATTAAACAATATGGTCCTATATCCCCAGACAATTTTTAAATTCACTAACAGTGTGCTCAATGATGTTCAAACTTTTCAGAAAAGAGTTGAGTGCATCATAAATTAATTTAAAATGTTTTACAAAAATAAAAAATATAAGCTACATTCTGCAAGAAAAATCTTTCAGTGCAATTGTGGCTTGTATCTAAGAAAAGCATATCAATAATCATTTACTGATGTAAATCTATAATCTAACTCTTAAATCTTATTCATATGTTGCTAAGTTTTCCTATAGTAAGAATTATGTTTTTACGAAGGTTTAATCAATCACAATGAACAAATTTGTTAAACACATGCTTCTCCATCAGAAAATGTAAAAGAATCTAGGCAAGAAATTTTCATTATAAATGTAATCAATTTGGTGAGAGAACTTCAAAGATATTCAAATGAAAGTGTCTTTGACAAATGTTAATTATTGCAACAAGGTCTATTTTCAAAACGTAAAATATACTGACCTCATAGATATACTTGTTGATACTTAGTACAAAAGAAAGGACATCCAGAGCTTTGGTTCTGATCTGCAGTCTTTTCTCCAACCTGGATATGTTAAATATATTTGCATTGAGAATATTCTGACAGAAAAAGGGTTCAGCAGAAAGCTGTCTCTACAATTAAAGTTACCCATTCATAACGCATTAGGAGTACATCTACTATATCACAAATCCAGCAATCATACTAAAACAGATGTTCATCATATCTTCTAGAGACCACTCCAGTGGCCTAGTGGTTAGAGTGTCTGCCTCAGATGTGGAAGATTGTAGGTTTGATCCCCGGCTGAGTCATACCAAAGACTTATAAAAATGGTACTAACAGCTGCCTCACTTGGCTCTCACCATTAAGAGTTTAGTGTTAGGACTGGTTGGCCTGGTATCAGGATAACATGACTGGGTGGGGCATCATCCTAAATGTGCAGCATGAATTCCCAGTGCTAGACATCACTATAAACTGCCACACTGCAGACATCGTAGCATTATGACTGATTTTTTTATATAGCTATGTTAAAAATCCAAATCACACACAGACACACTTGTCTTTTAGCTCGATTTACTAACAATAGTACTAACAAGTCATCTGCTTGTGGAGGTATAGGTCAGACTAGAGTGGTCTCCTCTTGAATAAATGGTTTGGTGCCAAATTCCATAAATAAGCAATCAATGGAGCAGATGCATTGCTCTTTCAGGGATGAAACTGAAGGGAGGGCTTGGGAGAGTGTGAAGTCATGATTATGTATGTATTAATTAAAAAAGTATTTTACTCTAAAAATTTGTTCTTCTCCAAATACATTACCAAATTATAAAAAACTAGCATAATAGGTGAGAGAATGAGTTACTTCCCATATCCCCAGAGATGGATTATGTCTCTAGTGTCCTAGCATATTTGAAGTTTTGAGTTTCATGTGAGATGCAGGCTAAGGGTAGCATGATTTATGCATATATATGATTAAAATAAATATAAATAAAAACCTTTTACAAAATTCAGCAAAGTATATACTTGGGTGTTTTACAAGTAGGTCATTTTGGTGCTAAAGTAAATGGAGTAAAGTTGCTTACGAAAAGACAATTCCAGGTTGATCCAATGGTAGAGTTCAGACCCAAACCTTTTTAGTCACAGGCCTAGCATTCTAATAACTGAGCCACCATCGTTCCTGCCTCTATTAATAACCCTTTATGATATACAAGAGTGCAAACTGGGCCTATACTACCTCCCTGAGTAGCCATTACCATCAGAACCTGCCAAATGACATGGAAAGTAGCCTGTTGTGCCTGTGGAACAGATCCCACCAAGTCAAACTGTTGTGCCTGTGGAACAGATCCCACCAAGTCAAACTGTTGTGCCTGTGGAACAGATCCCACCAAGTCAAACTGGGCCCTTGAGATAAATATCCTTTGAGGTTTGATCTTAAGAGTGCAATCTCTCATCTCCATACCATGACTTGGCATTGTGTCAGTCTGGAAGCATTTAAGATTGAATGCTATGTTAATGGCAACCATCCTAACCTCTTGAACCAATATGCATAAGAAATTTAAATGGAAAGGCTTTTCTCCTTGTAAGACAAGTGGATAACTCATAATATCTAGGATAAAAGCAGAAGTATTATTCTATGAGTGGTAAAAACAGGGCCCTCATGAAAAAACCCTGAACTGTAAATAGTTTGGACTGACAAGGTCTGTATCTTCACTGACTGTAGATAAGTGATTAAAAGCAACTACTGTTATTGTTTAAGAGTCATAAAGTCATAAAGTAAACATGCTTTAAATGATGCCCTAACCATCCATGCCAGAACTATCAGAAAATTCAATTTCATATTAATGGACCAAAGCCTTAGCTGATTCAAGTCAAATTTTACAAGATCTCTTTTCTAGCCAATATCTTCATTTTAATAATTATAACAAGCATGATGAACGCTATCTGACTTTTGATGGCCATACAAACTACAGTGCAAATTCTGACCAAAAAAAACCAAACTAAAATTGGTGATGTCAAAGGTGAAAGCATAAATGCTTGGGAGATAATACTATGTCTGGTGGTACAAATAAAATTAATCATAGCCCACACCCTATCATATGATGGATATAAGACTACAGTAAAACAAATGAATTGCATTTTTCTTTTGAAAAGTGTCAGCACAATAACTGATTAACAAACATAACTTGAAAAGATGACCAAAAAATATGCAATAGATTTCGCACCAAAAACTACATGAGTGGTTGCATGACATAAAGAGTATTAACATGAACAGAAATTGCAAAAGCATAGTTATTTTTCAATCAAGTTAAAAATTATGAACCAGTGAATGTAATATGTTTTGTGGTTTTTTTTTAAAAACTGTTCCTCATGTTTTTTGTTGTTAAAATGGTGAGGGTGGCTCTACAAATTGCCAAGGGGGGTAGGCAGAAACTACAGTTGTTCTAAGTATTCTGTCATACTCTACATCCAGCTTCAAGTCAAAAAAGAATACTATGTGGAACCAAATTCATAGAAGCACAGTGATCTGTGATCTACAGATGATAAATACAATATGCAAAGAGATCCATCAGAAACTCTGGGACTAGTTATGTTCACATGATTTGGTCATACACTGGATTCAGCTCCGAGATGAATAGGGCAATAGCTTGAAGAAAAAAAGCAAATGGGGGAGGACAGTAATTTCTTGATATAAGCAGCTCTGAATGATGGTCATACCAAGTACAAAGCTTCATGAACATCCACTGAAAACATTTTGACTATTTATATTCACAACATTTTACGATATACTACATCAGGCTCCAAGCCAAAATGGGAAATAACTAACACAATTGTAGATGGTGAACAAAATATTTTCCAAATTTCATGTAATCCACCATATTCTGTCATACACCATATTCACCTGTAAGTCTAGAAGAGCAATAACTCTTGTATCAATTTATGGAGCATAGCAATTTATCGATATGATCATTATCAGGTGATGACCATAATATTTACAAAATTTCATGGCAATCTATAAAAAACTACAGGATTAATGGAAACAATGAGAACGTGCTACAAGACAAAAAAGGACAGAACTCGAGTAAATATCATAGAACAAAGTTATGTGTCAATATGTGCATTTTTGATGATAACCGAAACATGAACCAAAGTTTCATGGAAATTTATTAAAAATGGGAAACCAGATGCATTCACAATATTTTGTCATACACTGCATTCAGGTCCAGGTAAAAAAGGGCAATAACTCTTTTAAAACCATGGGATCAAAGTGATTTGTTGATATACAGTTTCATGTGATGACCAAAATATTTACTAAGTTGCAAGAAAAGTTCATCATACACCAGGGATTAACTGTTCTAACAAGATTGTGTCATACATACACTGAATTCAGCTACATCAAAATGAGCATTTTGTCCATGCCACATTCAAAAGAGCCCTGCTTTAAGTGATGCATTCCTAGCCCCAAGCATCATAATCCTCGACTCTTTTGCCCCAATCATTTAGGAGGCATAAAATCTAAGCAAGCATTATGAATATTACTGCATGATTCTCAATCACACATCAAAGATCTAGTTTTGTAAATGTACAAGAATCACATTACTTAAAGTCTCTGTTACAAGTATATTTACATATAATTCAAACAGTCACAACTTCTTTGAAAGTTATGATGATAAAAGTAAACTTGCAATATAAACATTGTAAGATACATTAAAGTAAGCTAAATAATCTAACGTGTGTGTGTGTGTGTGTATATATATATATATATATATATATATATATATATATATATATATATATATGCATTTTAAATATCAAAAACAAGAAACACATGTCAGTACTGATCATTTATACTCAAAAAAATTCAATGAATTGGAATAGTATCAAGCTATAAGTACAGCAGAATAAATACTCTACTTGTTGATGGAAAAGAATTGTGATATAAAAGCATTAAAACTAATGCTAAAAGAAAAGCAAACTTTGAAGTCAATTGTGTTTCTCCAAGAATACTTTTAAAATCAAATTATGTTAGGAATATTGGCCTGCAATCTTGTGAATCCAGCCCTACTAAAATATGACAAAATTATGACTTTTTCTCATATAGACAAATGGCAAAATCTCTTCACAGTATCTCCCTATGCCACTACCAAATGTCACTAGTGTTTAGCTGACAATATACTAATGAGGATGCTCACATGGCAGGGTGGTTGAAAGGGTTTTTAAGTAATGTGATTGAATAGTTAGTTATTTTTGGAGAAACTTAATTTCCTTTAAAATTTGCTTTCTCCTTCAAATATGTTCCCCAATCATATCAAGGAGAACAGGTAATAGGAGGAGGGATTGCTGAAAATCCAATCTCTACCTTTGGTATCCTAATAGAAAATGATAGCTGGTTTCTCCATAATTACCCATTCTCCTATTACATGAGCAACAGTGCTTCGGGTCACTTGATCTGTGACCCCTACATATGGTTAAGATAATAATTACTGAAAAGCTGGTAGGCTGTATTGATTGTTTTAACTGGGTCTGGACCAATCAGATTCAAGGTTTGCCTCTGTGTTGCTAAATCTACGAGATATAAAATTGAGAGAGTGTTGACTCTGCAGGCCAGCCAACAGCCTCTACTATATCTTGAATCAAAATGTTATGTCTGAACACAAGGCTTGCAGAGACTGTGATGATCTCATTAGCAGTAATAATGTGACTCTGATCTTGTGAAACTCCTGAGCATGTTGTACTGATGCTAGTGACATCTGGCAGTGGCAAGGGGAGGTAATGAACAAGAATTATTGCCCTAGACTACACGAGATAAGGTAGCTAGCTAATATTCTTAATGTAATGTGATTGGGGAACATATCTGAAGAAGAAATGTTAGGGTCAGATTGAATGCAGTACTTCTCGCTATGTGGCACTTTATTATAACATGGTCATATATCTGACTGTATCAAGTACTAATAAAAATATGATCTACTTCATTATAATGTAGCTTCGAAATAGGGTGGTATATGCCATGGCTACCACGAACAGGATTAAAAAGAGGGAGTGCTGTTAAAAATGTTACTCTACTCAATACAAAACCAGTAATCGAAAAGGATTAACAAAGAAATAATTTACTTTTGTTATAACGAGAAAGATTATGGCATAAACGTGTCTTATTGAAAGAGATCTAATGAATTCAGAACAAGGTAGCAATTTATTCTATTGCTTAAAATCAAATGTTAATAAATATCTGACATTAATCCAAACATAGCTTACTAATAAGCTTTGACTTTACAAGGCATCTTCATAAAAAACCTTCACAAAATATTTTGAGTAATAAATGTTAATACAGACAGGAAACTCTTACTCGACAGGTATAAATACAGCCTTCTCATTAGTCAGAATATTTTCAAGTTATATTTGGAGTCTAATAATGGAGTATATTTCAGAAATGAACCAAAGTTTCCTCAACTGAAATCGATAAGTTGTGTATTTATTCTTTGTATACTTTCACAAGTTAAAATGGATTTATAATGCAAGTAGAATGTTTCTATAATGTTAAAACAACAATTTTTACTGACAGCTAGCCCTGACTCATGCAACTGTTGCATTCTCAAGAGTGATCACATAATTCAATAATCTTGTTTCAACATATGCAAGAATGCTGCCAGTATCTTCCTGTGGGTCAGTGGTTCTTACTGGGGTTTTCCCAGGTAATTCCTCCACCAATTATACTGGAAGCCATATATAGTCTATCTTGCACTGAGAAATAGCAGTAGACCCCAAAACAACAACAACAATAACAACCTATTTAGTTTGGGGGATTGGCTTTTATGTGAAAAGACTTATATGCAAATATATATGGTAATTCAATTAACTACAATCCCATTTATTTTAGCACTTACAAATTCTAATGTTTTTGTTTCCGACAAATAATTTATTGTTTTAATCATCATTTAAAAATTAAATTAAAACAAATCATAGAAAAAATTGCATTAACATGAAATTTGTGCAATTCAAAATTGCTCAAGTCAGGGGATACATGTATTTGTCATTTACAGAGCTAAATCTTTCAGGTATACCAAGATTGCTAAGTTCATAAGACTAATTAACTTTACCTGAAATACTTATCCAACAACTGATAGAGGGCAGAGATCCAACTTTCCTTCCCAGGATGAATTGACTGAGCATGATGGGATATTAGCAGGGTAACTGAGCTCTCCTGATTGTAAATAAGTAAAGCATTACTGTTGTAAAAGACTGATGGAAAACATATAATGCATAAAAAATCAACATATATTTTGACTATTTTGACTATTAGTTCTCAATATCAAAAACAGATCAACATGACTGAATCATTTTTGTAATCCTGTTTTCAGTTCTTCATAAACCAATATGATTAATCCAATGTAAGTGCAAGTACCGTATTTTTGCGTATATAACGTGCGCATTATACGCAATTTTACAATCAGTGCAACCCCCCGGCGCGGTATATGTGTAAGCACGTTACCCCTATTTTTTTTAACAGCCAAAAGTGCATCGATGAATTTTGAGCAACTACCCTAATAAACCTGTGACAATTACTAAAAGATTTCTTTCAAACACATACAGTATAAATGAGGTTTATTCAAATCTTTAAGTAGAAAATAAACAATTCGAAATTGACACCGTATTGTGCCGCTTGCACGTCTGTACGTTATAATATGTAATGAATGTCTTTTCTTCGCACGAGGCATACACTAATTTGCATTATAAGAATATATTTCTTGTAATTTCTATATAGGACAAAAAATGATAATCAGTTTAAAATCAGATTTCTACAAACGATAATCAGTTTTGGAAAAAAAAACAATATTAACTTCCCTATACCGGCATGCGTGCATTCCAGCTGGAAATTAATGGAAACCAGTAAATACACATAGTTTGATATTTTGCCTCTGTTTATGCGAAAAATATCATGATGTGGCATTTACGACTGTAATGTAATACCGGTATTTATTACGAGCAGAAAGGGATAAAGGCGCCGGCGTTAAATCGCTGGATGGTGAGTGTGAGACGATAAACAACCTCATAACGCGTATCTGATGAGGCACCTCTGTCAGTCCTGTGTTCCGGCAGGCCTGTGTTAGTTACTGTGCGGAATATGCATGGGTGTGCAGTCCAAGATATTTTTTACACAAAGACAGAATTTCCACGCGTTATCTGTGTGTGCGCGTTATACACATTGACACATTATATGTGCAAAAATACAGTAGTGTTCTTAAGCATCATATGCAAGTTACATAAATAAATCATTACAAACATTTAATAAAATACAGGTAATAAAGGTAAAAAACCTTAAAAGGTACATAAATAAAATCAACAATTATAAACATTAAATAAAATTCATGAAATAAACCTTAAAAGGTACATATTAAATAAAATCAAGCATTACAAACACTAAATAAAATACAGGTAATAAACCTTAAAATATATTCTTCATTCATTTTTATTATCTTATTTTCTTAATGATTGATGAAATATTGAATCTATAATAAATTAAATTTTATGTGTGACAATTTTAACAGCTTAAATGCCTAAGTCTGTAGAATATCAAATTTTTAAAAGACATTTTGTAGGAAATTAAAAGTTTTGCTGTAATCTTGCAAAGGAGAAAAGTACAAATGTCAATCAAATATACAGATGTAAATCATCTACCTCCTGGTCAGTGACTATAAAAAATGCTCTTACTGGACGTTTGCTGGCACAAATCTCTATGATTTTGAAGAATTTGGAGACTGAACCTCCAAACTGGCCATGTTCATGCAGTGTTTCGATTTCCGTCAGTATGTCATGCAAGTCAGCATGCATCCGTGGATCTACTGGTGGGCTTGATGAGGAAACAACCTGAATGAAATAAAGCAAAAAATATACTGTAAAATCCAATTATATCAAAATGTTAAAGATCAGTAACATCCTAAGCTGAATTTTGTCCCTATCATTAATGCAAACGTTATAGCTCAGACTTAAATTACACGACCACACCTAAAAAGGACTATATTGAATAATGGCCATTTTCTGCTCCATCTTGAATTTTCTACATATTATGTATTTTACATGTATGATATCATGTTATTCATTTCTGACACAAGTTTATGTGCTCATGTATTGGCTGCCATCAAAATGGCATGTTAAAAGAGATTAAGACATCAACTTTTCTCTTCATGTATTGGCTGCCATCAAAATGGCATGTTAAAAGAGATAAAGACATCAACTTTTCTCTTCAATGAATTTTCCAACAACTCGACATATCCTTTAAACAAATTCACTTACAGTATATATTTGCTTATAAACTTACTCAACTATAAGTTGACCCCACCACCAATTTGTAGAGCTCCAAAAGGCATTATCTTTTTAACCTTCTTATAAGTGTGTTTGTGTGTGTGTGTGTGTGTGTGTGAGAGAGAGAGAGAGAGAGAGAGAGAGAGAGAGAGAGAGAGAGAGAGAGAGAGAGAGAGAGAGATCCCGGACAAAACCAATATTAAAAATACACTTATATTAATGAGTTGAATGTTTTTATTCTCTATATCATTAATTCTCCCCACACCCATCATACAAGTATATCCTCATCAGCCCAAATCTCTAACCACTGGGACAGATAACATTTTTAAAACCACTGTGCACATTTACAGACCATTATTAACAATATCATGAAGTTTTAAGATGCTATCTTAAATAACATAAAATGAGTTGCATAACATTGGTTGTGCATGCATCCCTACTTGAATAGGAAGGATAACACAATCCCCATCGGACACATCCACATTTGGACAGGACATATAACATATTTCTCATTAGACACATCCATATTTTGACTTGCTAAATAACACAATTCCCACTGGACACATCCACACTTGGACAACCTGGATAGCACAATCACAAATACATACATCCATAACAAAACAGGCTGGATAACACAATTCCCATTGCACACATCCACAACCAGACTGGCTGGATAACACAATCCCCATTGCACACACCCACAACCAGACAGGCTGGACAGCACAATCCCCATTGCACACATCCACAACCAGACTGGCTGGATAGCACAATCCCCATTGCACACGCTGGATAGCACAATCCCCATTGCACACATCCACAACCAGACAGGCTGGATAGCACAATACCCATTGCACACATCCACAACCAGACAGGCACAATCACCACTGCACACATCCACAACCAGACAGGCTTGATAACACAATCCCAAACCTTTTCCTTGAAAAGTTTGATAGTCAGAATGTAAGTAACTGCTAATGTCTACCAACCTCCAACTGCTTGATGATGGCTTCTATGATATCCAGCACAATGTCCCAAGTGACCAATGTCAGATCCTTGCCATACTTTCTGACCAGTCGTTGGATGGACAACACAACCTCATTCAAGACATTTGGATTTCCACAGGAACATACCTGAATTGGAAAGAATAAGTATCTATCACAAATATTCATCATATTAGCATAACTGTTCATAAATGGGAACAATACAGCCACTGCTGAAGTCTGAACTCTAGACCTTCTGCTCTTAAATCTGGTACCTACACCAAAGAATTAAATGTTCAATGCCAATTAGGCTGGTCAGTAAGGTGCCTTGCACACTATTTGATACGCACACCCATGATGATGAATTTATAGTGCTGTATTGCCCACTAGGGGCATGTAGCACTGTTTTAAGTTTCCAGCAAAGCTGGATATTTAATTTCTCCTTGGGGTGCCGCTTCCCCCAGGCACTTATGTACTCAAGGAGTACTATTTAATTTGGTCGTCAGGTTGGGGTTGCTATTAAGTAACCATTGACATGAATGGAGGACCCTGGGTGAGTGGGAATAGACCCAACACACACTCAACCCTAATAGCTAATTATGTGTGTTAATGGTTTACAATGGCACAAGAAGAGGTATTGGAAATTAGTTTCACATCTCCACCCATACACATTACAGAACAGAGTGGTCAGCTTTGGACAGATCAGGATATTTGCATATTTTGGTAAGGAATTTAGGATTTTTATCAACTTGACATTTAGCATGCAAAAAAATGGACAAAAATTACAACTACCTATCAAATTTACTTTATTATACATTTTAAAATATGCAAATCATCATCTTACTTGGTTTAGGTTTCCTCTGGAATAAGAATGAATTTTCCTCAGAAAGGACAGTGTTGTTTCAGTGCTTGCATTGGATTTTTTTTTCATTGTTAATTACTGATCACTATTAATTACTGATCATTGTTCATACATACTTATGGGATGATATATTATTATTGGATCCAGATTTCAGTTGGAGTCAGTCTGAATTTTCCTCAGAATGTAAAATATATTTTCAGTGTTTCCACTGGAATTTGGCATTGGTAATAGAACTCAACAGTGTCCATCAAAACATTTAAGTGGTTTCGTGTTAGTGGGTACATTTAAGTGGTTTTGTGTTAGTGGATACATTTATGTGGTTTCATGTTAGTGGGTACATTTAAGTGGTTTCGTGTTAGTGGGTACATTTAGGCTGCTGCTTGCCTGCCAGAATTGGTCCTATCTGGGTTGAAATTCTGAAATTCCTCTTTGATAGTCATTTTGTAGTAAAAACCCACTATAGGATGATGACTGGGGTCCACAGAATACCCTCATGCAATGTACTATATCTCTCATCAGCACAATCATATAGAAAAAGACAAATTTCAGTAATGTTTGCAAAAATAAATAAAAAAAATTTGTGTAAAAATCAAGAGAGACACAGACATTTTTTGACCACCACTATATATGCCCTAGCACATGGATGGGTAATATATGGCCCATGACCTGGTTTTATCTCTTAATTTACATCATTGGGCAAAGCTTTAAAAATACTTATCTGGACAGCATCCTGGAGGAGGTTGCCCATGCCTTGCATAGCATGTAGTCTGTATAACAGTAAATAGTCCTGCTTACAGCCCATGTAAAACTATCCTCAAGGCAGTTTATACAACAAATCATAAAAAAACAATTAAAAATAAGGCAGTCAGAGAGAGGCAACCACCATTTCACAGATTAGTTAAATGGCTCAGAACAGCTAAGGTCATGCTATGTTAAATCCTTTGAAGACTGTTATGGGTGAGCCCACTAGACTAATTTGCATTGGTAAAGTATAAAAAATGGAACAACTCAACTGATTTTTATGTTATGTAAGTGTAATTCATTTTTAAAGTCAAAATGTTGAAATGTGACTGCAAGTCAGGGAAGGAAAAACAGCTGCAAAGCACAGTAAACTAAAGTTTAGAACTCTTTGAAAGGAGTCTGACACTAAAGTTTAGAACTCCTTGAAAGGAGTCTAACACTAAAGTTTAGAACTCCTTGAAAGGAGTCCAACACTAAAGTTTAGAACTCCTTGAAAGGAGTCTAACACTAAAGTTTAGAACTCTTTGAAAGGAGTCTAACACTAAAGTTTAGAACTCTTTGAAAGGAGTCTAACACTAAAGTTTAGAACTCCTTGAAAGGAGTCTGACACTAAAGTTTAGAACTCCTTGAAAGGAGTCTGACACTAAAGTTTAGAACTTCGTGAAAGGAGTCTAACACTAAAGTTCAGAACTCCTTGAAAGGAGTCTAACACTAAAGTTTAGAACTCTTTGAAAGGAGTCTAACACTAAAGTTTAGAACTCTTTGAAAGGAGTCTAACACTAAAGTTTAGAACTCTTTGAAAGGAGTCTAATACTAAAGTTTAGAACTCCTTGAAAGGATTCTGACTTGTGAACTGCTGAAGCAAGAGGAGCATTTCACCCAATCAATAGTATTCATTCAACAACACTGCTAAGCACATATGAAAAACCCTCACAACAATGCAAATAGCAATAAGGTAAAGTATCTAATGAGTACAAAGATGAACACAAATGACATTTGTATCACCTTCAATCTCCCAACTGAACCTGTGAGAGCAGCAAAGACTGCATCAAATTATGAAAATATTCCATTGTTGAAAAAGAATTTTAAAGAAAAAAACTTGGAAAACTTGTTTTTTTATTTAATGTTTTTTATTTAATGTCTGTGTGGTTGTGATTATATAAGTGTGGGCAATTGTATATATGTATGAGGTGATGCTATTAGATAATGCTATGTCTGCCCACTATTTTCTTTTTGTAACTGTATAAAACAAATGCTTCAAATAAAACATGTTATTTCTTTTGGCTATTAAATCTGAATTTCCAGTACATTCCTATACGCTGAAGTAAAACTTTCAATTGGACTATGTTGCTTTTGGGGTCTTTACCACACTGCAACCCCAATGTCTTTGGATCTAAAAACTTTTAAAGTCCTCAAAAGCGATCAACACTGTCTGCAATATGACAAGTATGTATTAAGATTAATGCACACGAGAAATTTCATGACTGATGTGCAATATATGCTAAAACTCAACTTTGACATCATCAGTACTTGAAAAGACTGTGTTTCACTGATGAGACCAAATATCTTCATTGAATTTCAAGAAAACAAGCGGTCAAAGTGGGTCTAAGACTGCTCACCCTGATGACATCTGCCATACTTAACAATCCAAATGCAAGGGCAATTTGCCAAGAAATCTGTGTTAGCATAATGTTTTCTCACAGACTTTAAATATTTTGGTGATGGCAGCTATATTGGATGGTGGTTCAGCATAATTTCTGCAAACCTGAAAAGACTTATGCCAGATGCTTTCTGTGAAATCTGGTCGAATTCTGTTGACCTTTTCTTGTAATGAAGTCATCTGAAGACTCTCTTTAGTTTAGTAAAAATGGCTAAGCAGATCAGTACTGATTAGGAAACTGGAGTAAAGTGTCTTACTCAAAAACAGATATATGTTTCAGAAGAAAAAGATATTTAGGTAATACTTTTACTAAAGGCTAAAAAAATAATTTTCTGCTGAATAACAATGACATAAAATAATAAACAAATGCACACGATAATATAAATAGAAAGTGTTTCAGGCAATACCTCAAAATAATTTAGTTTTCACGAAATAGAAAACTTGCTTCAAAATATTTAGGAATTGTTTTATGTGGCAAGAATTCTTTATGGAGGAAAATCAGTACTAAAAAGACTTGCACACAAATATCTATCAGACAGCTTAAGAAAATTCTAATTGTTCTCATTTCCAAAACAAGGAAATGAATTAACACATACTAACTAAACAGCCAATACATGATGCAACACAATAATGTAGACGAAAATAGACAAGCACACAGATCATAAAAAAACAGCACAAAAATGAAAGAGTAGCATCAAGCCAATTAAGCGACAGTGTCCATCTTTCCAGAAGTAACACGCAATGCCAATCAAATTTAAGATAACCTAATTTATATCATTTATATGTACCTTGTAATTTATCAAACTTGTCAAAAGTCTTGACAATATTTAGTATATATATATCGAGTTGATCAAAACTGAATCAAAAACATGGCATCCACAGTGTTAACAAGCAAACACTAATGGAATGACAACAGTCACATGGTCATACCATATGCACACTAAGCCTTAAGACCATGATGCGAGCTAAAAAACAAAAAGAACCCAAAGAATGTTAAATATGCTAAAAAAAGTGTTTAAGTATTTAGTATAATTCATGCTGGATTAAAATATTTAATTTCGTTTGTGCACAAATGTTCCTTGCTGACCTGTTGAAATGAAGGCAGTACAGCTGTTGGAGTGTGCTTGAGAGAGGTCACTTTCTTTGAACCCCATAATGCCATACCGATGTAGAACACTGCTCCTCGCAACATCTTGTAATCAGCTGATTGTTGTCTGTCAAAATTTGAAAAAGAGACAAGACACCTGTAACTGCACCACATATCAATACAGAATTAAAGTCACTTTACAATAAAATACTGTATTTGTGCACAAGTCAGATCCAAATGCCATTGATCCAGATCAACCATTGCATAACGCACAACTAGATCTGGGTCTAAAACATTTGTTAGAAATAATAAGCAGACCCTGCTCTGCTGACATATTATGCAATGGAAGATAAAGAGTCTATGCTGTTTGCAGTTTGACATGACTTGTATGCAAGGAAAGATGCTACCTATTACCTAAAGACCTATTTTTAAGTTAGTGAATATTAAGTGGAATAAATTTTGAGAAACTTTAACTTCCATAAAAAACAAGAGATTCCCCTTTTTGTGAAGTCTGCCTAATGCTTAGCTAGAAAATCTGAAACTGTAACATTGAGCTTAATCTAAGAAATTTCAACACTGACCTTAATCTATGGTAAGGGTCTAAAGCACTCGCCCTTACAGATCACTGACCTTTCACCTGTATCCCCACGGGTTTGAGTTTCAGCTCAGCTAATGTGGACATATGAGAAAGCTTGCTAGTAGCTTCCCACTGGTCAGTATTCTTAACAGAGTCTGCCTGGGATCTTCCTCCACCAAATATACAGGCAGCTATATAGTCAATCGTGTGCAAAAAAATGGCTTTAAACCCACAAAACCAAACCAAACATAATCTACAATATGTATGGACAGGCTTTGAAGATGTATTTGTAGGTGACATGATCTTGAAAAGCATAATTTTTTACATTTTTTTAATTTTTTCAAGTCAGCTCACAATTTTAACATTAGTAACGATGTTTCCATTAAGAAAACATTAATCATGATTGCTTTTAGTATTATAACAGATTTCTTTGTACTGAAATCCAAGATAAAAATGTGATGATACTAACATTAACAGACCTTACAAAATTACTGTAAAAAAATTAATGAAAGTCAGGAAAGTTTGAAATATGGGTCAGTGACCAACTTTTGTTATCACGGGTGTAGTACTCATCATGATGTAGTTTTAGGTATAAAACTCTTGTCTGACTTCCACCTTGGTAGGCTGACAACTCTTTTAGTATCTTTCTTGCTACATACAAGCTTAATATTTGAAACATACACCTTGGTAGGCTGACAACTCTTTTAGTATCTTTCTAGCTACATACAAGCTTAGGAGGGTAGATTAAGCTAAGTAGTGTTTATAATTTTAATGTATTTGATCACATAAGATATCCTGCATGTCTGTGACTGTTGTCTGTGATTTGCAAAACATAAACTTACTTGTCTTGAAGAATGCAGCACATAGTGAAGATACAGCTATGTCCCAGGTGGGTTCCAAGAAGTTTCCTCATCAACTGTAAACAGATTATAAAACCATATTTCTCCTCTTTTTATAGTCTACTTGCCAACAAAAGGAGAAGGACTTTGTTAAAGTATTTGTTACTGAAGCAGCATTTGTTGATGATAAAAATATGCAATGTATTTTTATTTATTGGGCATATTTCCTTCTTCATTGATTTAAAATGCACATAGAATCAGTTTCTTGACCAACTTTATGAGATGAAATTCCTCAAAATACAAAAAGCAGACTGAACTATTCAAAGTTGCTTTTGTTTCTTAACAATATTATACTTTTATAATATCACTTGAATTAGGTACAAATATATGAGAAATCAGAATGTTTCAAATATTATACAAATATTTTTTTAACCTAAATTGGTGAAGGCACGAAAATGATGAAAATTTTAACTTGAGTAATGAATACCTCATATTGGTTTATATACAGTGGTCAGAAGATAAAACAAAAAAAATCAATGTTACAAACCTCCCAGCTTGCTCCACAGTATTTTGGCATGTTCACCATTATACACAGTGCACCAATAAAGTGTTGAAGACATTCAGATGGGAGGAAACTGTAACACACTACAGTATCTAGTACATCCAGACATTTCTAGCCAGACCAAACAAAATCATAAATCAATTTAAGTATTCACAAACTATCACATCCAACATCTTAATATTTATTGAAAGCAAAAGAGATTATGTGGATCACTATGCCATCAACATTGATAGGGTTATGATATGAATGACTTTAAAACTATTAAAAACAAATCTTTATTTTGTTAGTGCCACTTAAATATGAGAACCTAAATCTTACTCTCTGCTAAGGGAGGCAAAAACAAAATATAATGGATGGTTGAAACTTTAACAGTTTCACAGCAGGAACTGAAAATAACTGTCTTCTGAAATGAAAGCCTCTTAAAATCAAATTACAAAACATTTACTCACATACATTTTACAAAATTAAAAACCTTCTTGAGCACACTTGTTTTTTGCAAGTATAACAATTTAATCTGTGAAAATCATATACATGATATTATTAATATGCATATATTTTCAACATGCATATTTCCCATAAATGAATTCGAAAGATAATTAGGTTGCAAGCGTGTAAAATTGTCTGAGTCAATGAAAAACTAATGGGACTAACATCTGGTCTGTACTACCTTAATATCATCATCGGATCTGGATTTATTTGGAATCAAACAAGTCTGCCTGAAAAGAAATTGAAAATGTAGATTTTTCGGGTAAATCAAGTAGCTTATCCAAATGTGAAATTTAAATCCATTAAAAAATATCTAGAATCAGTGTTTACCATGGCCTATGTATTGCCTAGATGCAAGGGACAAATCAGAGCAGTCAGAATCTAGGAATTCAGTGAATATCCTCCTCAATAAACATGGATGCAAAGAAATAATAAGAGCTGTTATAAAAAAATTACTCTATAAGTGTAAAGAGTAAAAAATGGAAAAACAAGACGAACAAATAGAGTAAATGTAGATAACAGCAAAATGGGAAATGTTTTGGAAAATTTATACTCAGCTGGAGATAATAGGATTACAAGCAATTCGATTACATGTTAACAAAAATATACATGTACAGAGTTCTGCTCAATTGTGAATTGTCATTTAAAAAACATGACATCTTCATTTTGTAGCCTTAAATATCTAAAAACAAACAGGTTACTTCTTTAAAGTCAAAATGATGATAAGTTATCTCTAATATCCAATGTAGCCAAAGCAACAGCTTCTAGGCTTGTAAAAAATCTCAAACAAAATCCAAGTTCATTCCATGAAGTCCTTCAAAAGTTACTGAGCAGAAACATATTGAAAAGCCAAGTCTTAACTCATATAGGGATCATTACTCCATCAAATTTTGCCAGATTAGAATTGGACTTGACCTAGGTGTTCTTCATACAAAACCTCATACCATTTCATTTCAAGTTACTGAAAAGCTAATGAACAAAAACTGAATCATTATGGAAGAGCAAAGTTCAAAGTGAACAGGGGCAATAACTCAAGATTTTTTGGCAAACTATAGTTAAAATGAACTTGATCAAGGTCTTCTTAATGTAAAGTCTCACACCAAATTTTATTTTAATCTATGAAGTCCGTCAGAACTTATTCTGCAGAAGACAAATTTTCCCAGGCCATGATATAAGATAAATGTGATGCGACATGACAGGAAACAGACATGGTCATGACTACATGCCTTTTTAAAAATATGTCAGGGGCATACAAAATTTAATAACTATTTAATAACCATAATAAAGTGTGTAAAATGGATTGGTTCTCAGATTAATAGCTTTTTGTGTGATCATAATGAAATTTATCAATGAGCAGAAGCAAAACAATATGCCTCCTGCTACTGTATTGGGTGCATAAAATTGCATCATATCATCAAGAAAGAATATATACATGTTTATCTCTTGTCAATGAAAACTGCTAGGGTTCATAAACTATTCGAGAACTAAATGTACACACAGGAATTATTGTGAATAGTCAGTACAGTTAAAACCAAAAAGAAGCATAACTCTACAAAAATGCATTAAACATAATGACAGAAAGATATGAACATGTTGATCTCACATCAATTAAGCTGAACAATTTTTGCCATTTAATTCTGAACAAAAAGAGTTACAAAATCACTCCAATTATGTCTGGTACCCCGATCTCACAATACATCATGGACTTTCTGTAGTCAATCATAGCACTCTGAACCTTTGGCCTGATAATAATAGTTAAATGGGATTTAAGTTTTGGAATAAGCAATACTTACAGAGAAGGAGGCGAATTTATCAAATGATAAACTGACTCTATACTGTATGAGAGGTTCTACTTTAAACCTACTCCACAGCTTGTACATTCCAATCGGAAGAGCAATGAAACTCAGCATTGTAAACTATTTCATGTATTCTTTAAAATATTAATGAATGCCTTTGTCCAGAAGAGACCTCCCTCAGACAAATGAAGGCATTAGGTCAAGATTAAAAACTTCTTCTACTAATGCTGTATATTGTATGTTGTCAGAGCATTATGAGACCGATTACTGATTCATTTATATATTATTGTAAGCTCTCTGAACACTTAGAGACTGATTACTGATTCATTTATATATTATTGTAAGCTCTCTAAACACTTAGAGACTGATTACTGATTCATTTATATATTATTGTAAGCTCTCTGAACACTTAGAGACTGATTACTGATTCATTTATATATTATTGTAAGCTCTCTAAACACTTAGAGACTGATTACTGATTCATTTATATATTATTGTAAGCTCTCTGAACACTTAGAGACTGATTACTGATTCATTTATATATTATTGTAAGCTCTATAAACACTTAGAGACTGATTACTGATTCATTTATATATTATTGTAAGCTCTATAAACACTTAGAGACTGACTACTGATTCATTTATATATTATTGTAAGCACTCTAAACACTTGGAGACTGATTACTGATTCATTTATAAATTATTGTAAGCTCTATAAACACTTAGAGACTGATGACTAATTCATTTATATATTATTGTAAGCTCTATAAACACTTAGACTGACTACTGATTCATTTATATATTATTTTAAGCTCTCTGAACACTTAGAGACTGATTACTGATTCATTTATATATTATTGTAAGCTCTATAAACACTTAGAGACTGATGACTAATTCATTTATATATTATTGTAAGCTCTATAAACACTTAGAGACTGACTACTGATTCATTTATATATTATTGTAAGCACTCTAAACACTTGGAGACTGATTACTGATTCATTTATAAATTATTGTAAGCTCTATAAACACTTAGAGACTGATGACTAATTCATTTATATATTATTGTAAGCTCTATAAACACTTAGACTGACTACTGATTCATTTATATATTATTTTAAGCTCTCTGAACACTTAGAGACTGATTACTGATTCATTTATATATTATTGTAAGCTCTATAAACACTTAGAGACTGATGACTAATTCATTTATATATTATTGTAAGCTCTATAAACACTTAGAGACTGACTACTGATTCATTTATATATTATTGTAAGCTCTCTAAACACTTAGAGACTGATTACTGATTCATTTGTATATTATTGTAAGCTCTCTCAACACTTAGAGACTGATTACTAATTCATTTATATATTATTGTAAGCTCTATAAACACTTAGAGACTGACTACTGATTCATTTATATATTATTGTAAGCTCTCTAAACACTTAGAGACTGATTACTGATTCATTTATATATTATTGTAAGCTCTCTAAACACTTAGAGATTGATTACTGATTCATTTATATATTATTGTAAGCTCTCTAAACACTTAGAGACTGATTACTGATTCATTTATATATTATTGTAAGCTCTCTAAACACTTAGAGACTGATTACTAATTCATTTATATATTATTGTAAGCTCTCTGAATACTGAGACTGATTACTGATTCATTTATATTATTGTAAGCTCTCTAAACACTTAGAGACTGACTACTGATTCATTTATATATTATTGTAAGCTCTCTAAACACTTAGAGACTGATTACTAATTCATTTATATATTATTTTAAGCTCTCTAAACACTTAGAGACTGATTACTGATTCATTTATATATTATTGTAAGCTCTCTGAACACTTAGAGACTGATTAATAATTCATTTATATATTATTGTAAGCTCTCTAAACACTCAGAGACTGATTACTGATTCATTTATATATTATTGTAAGCTCTCTAAACACTTAGAGATTGATTACTGATTCATTTACATTTGACTGTATTCTGTCTAATCACAGAGAACAATGATTAATTTACATGTTGTTTGTTGTCTGAACACTGAGAGACTGAAGTCTGTTTGTTTGTTTTAGGGTTTAACACCATTTTTCAGCACATGATAGTCTATACATGGTGGCCAGTATTATTGGTGGAGGAAGAACCCAGGAAAACCCCCGGAAAGAACCACCGACCCACGAGAAGCTACTGGCAAGCTTTCTCACATAACTACATTAGCCAAATCTTAGACTCGAACCCATGCAGACAGAGGTAAGACGGCAGTGATCCATAATGGAAAGTGCGTTAGACCACTTGGCCACTAGGGGCCCAAACTGATGCCTGATTAACTGACATTTTATTGTATGTTGTCTACACACTGAGAATCATAACTGATCCATTTATATATTATTGTAAGCTCTCTGAACACAGAGACTGTTTCATTTACATTTTATTGTATATTTGAGCATTGAGAGATTGGTGACTGATTCATCCAAAAAAAATTATATGTTGTGGAATGGATATAATACAACAAAGGCTTGAATATAACATTAAAATTAAAAAAAACATACAAGAGTGATACTTACTGAACAATACCAGATATAATATCATCATCCAGGTATGCAGCATTGTACTTGATGACACTAACAAGTAGAGTCAGGAATTCGGATATATGTCCTGTAGCCAACACATCTGGCATCCATTGCAGAAGAAATAATCCTGATTAAAGGAGGAAAATTAGAGATATTTTTATGGAACACCAACTCATTTTGATTTTTGGAAATGTGGCATCTAACATAATGCACATGGCACATTAAGTTTCAATGTAATGTGAAAGAAAAATAGTTACCATGAGTACTGTGAATAACACTTTATACACCTGTCCCTTCTTAGCTACAAGTTTAAACCACATTTTTATTTCAGTCACAGTAATCATAATATTTGACCTTTGATCCCAAAATGAAGAAGTTTCATCTAAACACCAAATTGTTTGGGACAGGCCAGTGGTGTGCAACTAATGTTCTTGAGTAGAACCCATTTTTAACCTTCATATCCCAAAATTAAGATGTTTCTTCCTTACCCCAAAGACTGGTTTCTTCCTTACCCTAAAGACTGGTTTAGGTCTGTGATGTTTTGTGGTTTTGTGAGGCTAACAAACTTGTTCAGCACATGGTAGGCTATACATGGTGGCCAGTATATCTGGTTAAGTAAGAACCCAGAAAGAACCACCAATCCATGGGAAAGTAATGCAAGTTTTCTCACATAGCCATTCGGTTGAGTAAATGCAGACAGTGGTGATCTGTAAATGACAGCACTTCAGAGCACACTTGGCCACCTGTGGTATATGTCTATAACACAGAACTAATGTTATTGGGAGAAACCATTTTCATCTTTTAGCCAGAGTGATCTTGTTCTCTGACCTCTTTGCTTCAAGATCAACAGTCTTCTTCCATATCCCAAGTGGAAGCAATCCAATACATTTGGTCTGGGTCTGTGATATAAAACTAATGTTACTTGTATGAAAACCAGTTTTATTTTTGTTGCATTGACCTTGACATTTAGCTTTTTTACTCATATAGAATAGGTTCTTCCTAACCCAAAGTGCAAGTCATCTACAAAGTCTGGTATCTCACATATACAGGGATCTATCTTATTCCATACACAAATTTTCACAAAGTCTGGTATCTCACATATACAGGGTTCTATCTCCCAAGTGCAAATATTCTCAAAGTGTGGTATCTCACATAAACAGGGTTCTATCTTATCCCAAGTGCAAATATTCACAAAGTCTGGTATCTCACATAAACAGGGTTCTATCTTATCCCAAGTGCAAATATTCACAAAGTCTGGTATCTCACATAAACAGGGTTCTATCTTATCCCAAGTGCAAATATTCACAAAGTCTGGTATCCCATATAGCAGCTGTAGCTGGTGGAAAACTCAAGCCATTGTGCAGAGAAAAAAACCTGGTAAAAGACAGATGGGCTATATTATACCATAATGATGAAAGCTAATAAACACAATTAAAAAGTTTGTGACATCAAAACCTTTCATATGGAGTTGCCTCTGCATACTAACAGAACAGCAGCAGAGAGGGTGAATCGGACAACTTTTAGCCAAAAAACGATTTTAACCGTCAAAACGGCAAATACAGCCTTCCTACGAAATTTCATGTTTTAACCACAAAAAAAATAAGTCTCCATTTGCCAAACAGAGACTTAGTGAGTTTTGTCTGAAAACACGATCTTGCAGGGGGCTTCGAAATGAGTAAAAACTCACCCCGTTGATTTCAACCGAATATTTTATCAAGTCCGACACGATATCGCGTCCGAGGGTCTGCTCAATTTATCGTCACAAATCCGTGTGGTATTGACTGAGCATGACTAAAGAAATTTCTAAATCGATTATGATCCATATCACCGCTGCACCAGGTCTGATGAATATTTCGTAGTGTATGAGTATCAACGCCGTTAAATACACACAATAAATTGCAATTATCGCGAATCACTTTTGGTATTTGTGTGTATCGTTGAGTGACATATATCACATCAGTGCTTTTATGCCCGCCTCTGGAAAAAATCATTGCAGGATTCTTTTGATTGTCTAACATGATATCATCATATACGACTAAATTGTTAATACTTCCATCAATAGCATCAATGCTCGGTGCTTCCTCTATATCGGTTATAAACTCAATAATATCATCATCGATTTGAAATTCTTTTGCTTTCTCGTTAAAATCCTTTAGCACTTCATAGCATCGCTGATCGTCTACACTCAGGGCTATTAAATACAATTTGTTCCATTTCATCCATCTCGTTATCAAATTAAGTAGCAGTTGTGTCTTGCCGCTTCCAGATGGTCCGATTATAATCATTCTAATTGAATTTGGCAACATTTCATGGTGTTTAATAGGTTCCCGTCATCGGGTAGCTGAATAATCAATTATATTCATGCTGTTATATATAAATTATGGATCTATATTGTGTGAAGTGTAAAAAACGTACTGGCACAGATGACTTGATGACGATTACAACTAAAAATAACCAATCAGTGCTTTCTGGTAAATGCGTACAATGTAGTACAAAGAAATTTAGATTTGTTTCCAAGTATTTAAAAAAAAACGAGGGGGTGATATCGCAGCCAAGCTAACTAAACTCCCTGGAACCCCATGGGCAAAGTATCCAGGAGAAAAACACCTTCCAGGGTATAGTTATTGTGGTCCGGGAACCAGACTTGATATCAGACTCAATAATCATAACCAACCCAAACCCGGTGAAGAACCAATAAACGCCATTGATAAGGCGTGTCACGCTCATGATGTTGCATATAAGAGCAGCAATTTGCAGCATAGACATCTAGCAGATGTGAAATTAATTCATGCGTTAAATGCTATTCCTGATAAATCTTTCAAAGAAAAATTGGCTTCATTTTTGATAAAATCGGCTATGAAAGGTAAATTGATGTTAGGTGCTGGTAATTAATTTGCAACATGGAATCTATTTATTATTCTCCAAAAGGATACTGGAGGGGTAACGCTGCAATCAATAAACTCGCCAACGCCGCAAAAGTGAAAAGGGCAACTGCGGCTCATTGGTTATCTAAACAGGCACTATGGCAGATTTATCTACCACCGCCTAAACAAATTCACTACTCGCATTTTGATGTCAGCGTCCCTAATGAAGTTCATCAGGCTGATATATTATTTCTGCCACATGACGGTGGTTACAAATACGCATTAACCATAGTTGATATTGCAAGTCAATACAAAGAAGCAGAACCGTTAAAAACAAAATTATCACCTGAAGTTGCTTCTGCATTTGAAAGGATTTATTGACGAGGCCCTCTACACTGGCCAAATCTATTACAAGTTGATCCTGGCAAGGAATTTCAGGGTGCAGTGTTATTAACAATGAAGCATCATAATGTCACTATCAGACGGGGGCATACTGCGCTACGTCATGATCAGGCAATTGTAGAACGGTTTAATAAAACCCTTGCTGAGCGGTTATTTGGATATCAATACGCAAAAGAATTCATCCAAGAAAAAAGATCCCGTGAATGGGTCAAAAGGTTACCAGGGGTAGTTGCAGCGCTAAATAATGAGATTACTAGAACAATCAACATGAAACCTATCAACGCTATTAAAAAGAAGTCTATACCCGTACAACCACAAAAAAGATTTCAAAGAACCAATTCTTGGTAGTAATTAGGTATTTATACGAACCAGGAGAGCTTGAAGGTGGCAGAAAAAGGGCTACTGATCCTATTTGGAGTGTTACTGCACACAAGATATCTAGTATAACACGATCTAGCGTTTCTAGACCAGCAATCTATAAACTGGATTCAACTGCCCCTCAACGAGGATTTACTCGACAACAATTACAAGTGATACCCGAGGATACTCAATTACCACCGCGGGGTCTTAACTAGCATCTAAAACAATTCTTCGAAGCTGATTTATTTTTCGTACTCTGGATACTACAAGATAGACTAAATTTGACCATTCGATGCGATTATCTACTATCCAAACAATTGTATCCGATATAGTCAATCCCTGTGAAGAATGTATCGTCGCTGCGTATCCTAGCGTCCATGGGGATTTATTAGAACGCAATGCATCTTCAACGACATTGATATCAACCAGCACAATATCATTTAATACAAGAATTTGTTTTCTTGACTCTGTCAAGCCTGGAATATCAACTTCGATATTTTGTTTTCGTGTATCCGATGGCCTATAACATAACGGTACCGGAAGTGTTGCAAAATTTTTTTTATGCGTTTCAAATAACTTCATCTGAAGTGTGTCTCTGACTATTTTTCTACTTGCAATTATCAAATCATTTGGTCTCCATGTTTCCCAGAAATCATTCATTGGAGTTTCTGAAATTATTTCACGCGCTATTTCACATTGGATTCTATCCGGTTGTAATCTAATTAGCGCTTTGAATTCTCGTAATTGTTCATCAAGTGATCTATAATCAGTACTAATTTCTTCATAATAGTCTACAAAACCCTTTAGCCATTCATGTGGGGATGCACCGACAAATGGTGGGGGTTGGCCGTGATCACCACACATGACGACTTTTGTAGTTTTCAATAACAACCACTCAAGAAATATTTGTAATACATCTAATGATACTGTGCATATTTCATCCCAAATGATGATTTCAGGAATAAATTTTTCGCCCATACGCTCAGGAGTCCACTTATCTCCTTTCCATCGAAAGAAACTGTGATAAGTACAGGCATTTACCCCTCGCTGTATCATCTCTCTTGCAAGTCTGTGAGTTGGTGTTAGCACAATCATGTTTGGATTGGAAACGCGGAATAATTCAATTGCCCGGGTTGTTTTTCCTGACCCACCACAGCCGTTGAAATAAACTGTTTTATATCGACATATTGGATCAGAACACGGTGGTGCATTAGAAAATTCTGATTGAATCTCAAAGAGATTCTGATAATTATTTTCAATTGTTACATCTGCTGATTGAATATAATCATGAAGCATTTCCCGCTTAATTCTCCATGACCCCCAATTCTCGTTGCCAGTAGCCTTGCTACTGCTTATGAATTCAGCCACATCTCTGTTTATGTAAAATGAATCAGTGGCGACTCTAACTGCGGTGTTAGGAAATTTATTTATCATTGAAAATAAATTTATAGAAGCATAACCGAGCATAGAAGCTCTCAAATGTGTATACTGCGGATTGTATCCATCGTTGTAGGTAACAATTGTACCCAATTTGGTTCCATCGGACAGAAATGCGTCTTTACGATTGACATATATACCCTTATTCGTTAGATCCGCGATTACAAAATCGTATTCAGCATTGTCTATAATCAATTGTGAAGAATATCTTGTGTTGTTATATTTGCCACCCTGGGTGAATTTACCGATTATTCTTCGTCCAAGATCTTTTGCTTCGTTGTTTCTGATTTAAAATAGCTGTTTAGACCAATCCATGATTTGTTGTTCATTAAAATCAGAAAACAGTTTTCGCTGTTCGCTAATTATTTTTTCTAGATCAGGTTGTGGTAACCAGACTGATTTCTGTGCTCGATCTGACAACTGATAAAAACTCACTTCGGGTTGGTTTCCACGCGTATTTCTTCCTAGCAAAATGTGCTGCAACTGATGGAAGTGTAAAACAGTTTGTTAATAATTGATTTTCAATTTCCCCTCCAGAACTCTGGGGAGAAAACTCACTAGCTAGTTTTTTCATTTGATTATGTAGCTCTTCAGTACGGTACAATTCTCCGTTGGGTCTTACAAACTGATCAAATCTACATTCATCGTCTGCAGCACTATGAAATAGCCACATCGACACAGGATCGTTTTTACTCAAATTGTAAATAGCATCAAATAATTTCTGCTCGGAAAAAAACTCTTCAGGTCCCAACAGGGTTGAGGGGATATATTTTACGGTTCTATCCCGTGGGAATATTGTTACTGCTGTTACGTGCTTAGGCTCGAATAAGCAGCAACACAGAAAAAGTGAGAACTAACAAGCTTGTAAAACTTTAACAATGATTTTATTAAGTACAATTATTTTCATAAAATAAATAAACTTACAGTTTTAGAGAATCAAATCCAACATTAATCCAATATAGAATTCACAAAAATAATCCACTAATGGAATTGCAAGTCCTAATAAATAAATGTTCTAATAGTTCCAGGTTCGAATCCTGACGATGTAATCCAAAATGGCTGACAATGTCACATGGTACAGTTCTTGTTTTTAATCATCCAAATGAATATCATAAACATATGTATTTTTTCCAGATAATTCTTCTTTAACAACGAATTGACACAAAGTCCAAAATAATTAAACTGAAACAGATAATACACAACCAATAACTTACAATAAGCCCAAAATCTACTAAAGTTAGCTTCTAAAAAACAGCTATATATATTGTAATTCCCTCGTAAACAAGAGGAATCATGTGAGTCTGGAAGGTCATGGAAAAAGTACATTCTTCAAGTCACGTAATAATGGAATATTCTAGAAGGAAATCATTCACTTCCCACCCTCAATAAAAGTGTTGTCCTTGAAATTGACCAATAATTTTAGAGGCTTGTTGGCAATGTCTAAAGCAAGGTCAGGATTTAGGTCAAACAAGCCAAGGTCAAAACTTGTTTACAATCTAAGTCAGCCTATTTACAGTTAAAGTGATTAAGCTGAACTTTCTAGAACAATTTCCCAATTAATGAATATTAAACCCTAAATAATAAATTTGGATTTAACAATTAAAAAATAAATAAATTAAATCCAATAGCCGTAACACCTTACCCCATAAAATAAAAAGAAAGGTTTATATGATAAAACTTTCTTTTTATCAGAAACCAATTTACATCTGAAATTAAAAATTACACAATATAATGAATTATACACGGGAAAGAGTGTCTACAATTATTTTATCAAGAAATAGCCTCAACCTTTTAACTTATCCATGTCCCACAAAATGTCCTAGGAAAGGCACACAATCACAACAGAACTCACTTTTAGACAAATTAATTGTCAAACATACATTAGTGAGTCTGTTAAAGAATTATCAAATTGTTGCTAGATGTTCTTTCCAGGTGTCGTTGTAGATGATGACGTCACAAATCTCTAGACCAGAGATGAACATTTTTATGAGACGCTGAAATTGACTTTTTTTATATTGGTAGAGTCCTTTTGGAGTCGCAATGTTGAGTTTTCCTTTGCTCTTTCCATAGTGGAATCTGCCAAAATCCTTTCAGAAGGTCAATATTTGGTGACGTACTTGGCATTCCCAATTTTATCAATAGAATAGTCAATTCTTGTTAATGGGAATGAATCTGTTTTTGTCACTCTGTTCACCTTCCTTTAATCAGTGCACATACGGAAAGTTTTATCTGGTTTTGAAACAAGTATGCACGGTGAACTCCAATCACTTTTACTGGGCTTGATAAAATCATTCTCCAGCAAATATTGAATTTCCTTTTTCAAGTATTCCTGTTTGAGTGGACTCGTCCAGCATGGATGCTGTTTGGAATTTTCAATTTCAACGTCATGAAAATCTTATTTGTCCTGGTAAGAATATCTGAACATAAGTGCTCATATAATAATAACTTTCAGTTCATTTCTTCCTTGCACTTTCAACTGTGAATGTTTCTGGTCTAGATTTGTTTATAATTTCTGAATTCCAACAATTCGTCGCTCCAATTTCAGTAGAATCCGACGATATTTCTTCACCGAGTGGAACAGATACAACTAAATTAATTACATATTTAACATGGCTATCTCTTTCAATATACTGGTACTCCTATAATTTATTTAGATCCCAGGAGCACTAATACTATACTTTAACTAATTCATTTTCTTCTTAACTTTGTAAGGGCCGTAATATCTAATTTGAAGTAAAGTAAGAAGAATGAACAAGAGTAAGACAACTCCATTATCAGACTCAAAAGTTCTCTCCCTTTCAGTTCTTTCAAACAATAGTTTCATTTTTAACTTTAATTGATTACTTGACTTGGTCTTGGGTAGGGAATCCACACAATCTACCATAATTCCACTGAATGTTTCATCAAACGTAGGAATAGGTTGCAGATGAGCCTTACATATCTTCTGATTGGGTTTTCCTACCATTTGACAAGCATAACAAGATCTACAGTATTTGACAACATCACTTTTGATTTCTGGCCAATAGAAGTGAGTCAAGATCTTGTGATACATTTTATTAATCCCTAAATGACCAGCCAAAGGAGTTTCATGGGCCAGATTAAGTATTTCCTGTCTGTAAGGTTTTGGAACTACTATTTGATAGTTCACTGACCATTTATCACCAGCAGGTACCTCGGGAGGTCTCCATTTTCTCATAAGAATTCCATTTTTAATGAAATAACAGACAGGAACTTCAATAACTTCAGTCTCATTTATGACCCTTTGAAACAAACAGGAGATCTCAGGATCTTTTTCCTGTTCAACGACAAGTGACTGTCGTTTATCACCCTGATTAAGAGAATGAGTTATTAAAAGAGGATCACTATGATCAATACCTTCTGATTGATCTAAACCAAGAGTAAAAGTGATCTCATCAAAAACCTGACCTATACAAGTGCCAGTTGAAGGAATGCTGCCTTCTGTAACATCACTCTCAAAATCATCACCCTGATTAAAATAAAGAGAATGAGTTGTCAAAAGAGGATCACTATGATCAATACCTTCTGATTGATCTAAACCAAGAGTAAAAGTGACCTCATCAAAAACCTGACCTTTACAAGCGTCAATTGAAGGAATACTGGCTTTTTCAACATAAGCCTGACCCACGCAGATATCAGATAAGGGAATACTGCCCTCAACAACATAAGCCTGACCCATGCATGTGTCAACGAAGGGAATACTGCCCTTTTCAACTTCATTCTCAAGAGCTTTCTTTACCATAGCTCTAGTAACTGTACAAGCTTGAAATATATCAGGGATTTCTTTTTTAATTGAATCAACTTTCTGATCCAAATTAGGCTTGTCAGTTACAAGTGGATTAACCACAACCTTGTCCCCAGCTAAGTCGTTGCCTAGTAATAAATCTATTCCCTCAACAGGTAAAACCGAGACTGTTCCGATTGTCACAGGTCCTGACACTAAGTCTGATGACAAATTTACACAATGGAGAGGAACATTAACAAAGCAGCACTCTAACCCCTGAATAAGAACACTTTCATTAGAAGAAGACTTCTCAGATAAAGGCAAAGTACCTGATAATAAAAGACTCTGAGAGGCTCCTGTGTCCCTTAAAATTTTAATAGGGGTGGGATTGGCTGAATCACCCAAAAGTGATACAGAACCCTTCGATATGAATGGTTCATAATTCTCCATATCAAAATCAGACTGGGATTTATTAGACCCAACAAATGTATTGCTTTCAATACATGACTGTGACCTTGACCTCTTGTAAATAAGAGCATTTGGAACTGGTCTATCTTGATTCTGTTGCCTATTTTTCAATTTGTAGCAATCAGAAATAACGTGTCCTTTTTTCTTGCAAAAGTTACACATCGGAAGAGACAAGGATCTAGAATCAAACTTCTCTGAAATCTGATTTTTGAAAGTTGTGTTAGTTTGAGTTTTAGAAGGGCTTGAATTATGCGGAAATTCTTTTCTGCCAGAAAATTGTTGAGTAGAAGTCTTGTTAACAAAAGGAACTTTATGTGTCAAAGAATATTCGTCAGCAGCTCGAGCAGCATTTTCCAAGGTTTCAATCTGATGCTCATCAAGATAAGTTTTAACATCATTATGGACACAGTTTTTGAACTCTTCAATTAATATAATTTGCTTGAGATTTTGATAATCTTGTTTGACTTTCTTGGCTAAACACCATCTATCAAACATCTGCTCCTTTTCTCTAGCAAATTCGACATAAGTTTGTCCAGCTTCTTTTCTGGAATTTCTAAATTTTTGCCTATAAGCTTCAGGAACTAATTCATAACCCCGTAAAATGTATTCTTTAACCATATCATAATCACCACTTTGCTGAACGGACAGTGAACAGTAAATATCACTAGCCCTACCAGTAAGTACACATTGTAATAACATGGTCCAATATTCTCTTGGCCACTATAAATTTTCAGCAACTTTCTCAAAACGAATGAAGTATTTGTCTACTTCTTCTTCTCTGAAAGGGGGCACTAATTTAATATTCCTTGTTATATCAAAATTTAAATTAGAATTTGAAGTATGACGGAGTTTTTCACTTGCCAGCTCTAATTCTTTCATTTTAATTTCATGTTGTAATTGTTTTTCTTTCTCCCTTTCCTGAAATTCCAGCCTCTTCAACTCTAATTCTCTCTCTCTCTCCTCTTTTTGTAATTGTCTTTCTTTCTCCCTTTCTTGTCTCTCTCTTTCTTCTTTTTGTAATTCAATTTGCCTTTCTTTCTCCTTTCTCTCTCTATCAATCCGCATTTGCTCTTTTTGTAATTCAATCTGCCTTTCTTTCTCCCTTTCCTGAAATTCCAGCTTCCTTAACTCTAATTCCATCTGGAATTTTAATTCTAATTCCTTCAGTTTAATGTCAGAGTCTGGTGTAGACTTACTGACTGGAATCAAAGCAATTTGTTCCAAAACATCCTGTTCTACCAAATACTGGACCAAAATCTTTTTGATATCTTGTTTCGTTAAAGAAGCCTTCACTTCGGAAAGATCGTATTTCCAGGCAAGTTGAACCAACTCGTCTTTTTTGAAAAGATCTAATTGCTCCAGGGTAGGATTAGAAAGAAATATTTCTACCTTAGATGTCATTTTGATACAAGCGTGTCAGTCTCACTAAAGATTTAAAATTCTCAAAAACTAGGGGAAATTCAAATTTAAATTCAAATTTATCTCAAATCTCAATCTCAATCCCGGACGAGCCCCCAATTCTATGTTACGTGCTTAGGCTCAAATAAGCAGCAACACAGAAAGAGTGAAAACTAACAAGCTTGTAAAACTTTAACAATGATTTTATTAAGTACAATTATTTTCATAAAATAAATAAACTTACAGTTTTAGAGAATCAAATCCAACATTATTCCAATATAGAATTCACAAAAACAATCCACTAATGGAATTGCAAGTCCTAATAAATAAATGTTCTAATAGTTCCAGGTTCGAATCCTGACGATGTAATCCAAAATGGCTGACAATGTCACGTGGTACAGTTCTTGTTTTTAATCATCCAAATGAATATCATAAACATATGTCCTTTTTCCAGATAATTCTTCTTTTCCAACGAATTGACACAAAGTCCAAAATAATTAAACTCAAACAGATAATACACAACCAATAACTTACAATAAGCCCAAAATCTACTAAAGTTAGCTTCTAAAAAACAGCTATATATATATATATTGTAATTCCCTCGTAAACAAGAGGAATCATGTGAGTCTGGAAGGTCATGGAAAAAGTACCTTCTTCAAGTCACGTAATAATGGAATATTCTAGAAGGAAATCATTCACTTCCCACCCTCAATAAAAGTGTTGTCCTTGAAATTGACCAATAATTTTAGAGGCTTGTTGAAAATGTCTAAAGCAAGGTCAGGATTTAGGTCAAACAAGCCAAGGTCAAAACTTGTTTACAATCTAAGTCAGCCTATTTACAGTTAAAGTGATTAAGCTGAACTTTATAGAACAATTTCCCAATTAATGAATATTAAACCCTAAATAATAAATTTGGATTTAACAATTAAAAAATAAATAAATTAAATCCAATAGCCGTAACACTGCGGATGACCACGCATGTTCGTTATGATCAATAATTTGTGTTGGAGTTCCTTTTGATTTATATTTCGATTCATATAATACTTCACCGGTTATTGTCGTTACTGATATTGGAAATCTCAATGATTTTTCTAATTTGATTATATCCTGAATTGTTGCCCCATGCTGTTTCACCGTTAATTCCCATTCGGTTATTTTTTTTCATCTCAGATCAGTTAATTTATTTCCCCGGGACGCATTTGTGAAGTGTTCTATTATTCGTGTTGCTACACAATTAAGTGGCAAAGACGAATATTTCATTGGTGCTAGTTTTGCAATATCGAGTTTTTCATTTAACGGATATATCCCGAAAACAACTGCTGTTACAGGATAAGATCATTCGTAGTATGGTTTGTCAATTCCAGTCAAAATTCCTGGTTTGGATTTGTTTGTTTAGGATTTTTAACGTAGCTTTAACAATTTTTCAGTCATATCGCTACGATGTCTGCAGTGAGGCAGTTTATAGTGATGTCTAGCACTGGGGCATCATGCCGCAGACATGTAGCATGATGTCCCACCCAGTCACATTATCCTGACACCAGGCCGACCAGTCCTAACACTAACCTCTTAATGCTGAACGTCAAGCGAGGCAGCTGTTAGTACCATTTTTGTAAGTCTTTGGTATGACTCGGCCGGGGATCGAACCCACGACCTCCCGCTTCCGCGGCGGACGCTCTAACCACTAGTGACAGTTTTCTTGTCCTTGAGAATGGGTTCGTATTTATCACGAATAATCCAATCTCCAGTGTCGTCATGGATAAGGAATTTTATTCTAAAAAAATGCCTTTCTTGCCCAAGATTTGAGATTATCCCTGCTGCTTTTTCATCATTCATGGTAGCGTCAACACTACCATGTATTCGAAATGTTGACCAACAGTGAGATGCCCCATCACGCTTAAATTCATTAAAGCAGTCTCTGATTTTACTAATCATGGTTCTATCAGGAATTTCATTCTTGGGTGTATCAGAAACTCTATCGAGATTGGATTAAACACTTTTCAAGGGCGTTATTTTCGATAATCTCTTGAACTCCTTCATACTATAATTAAAACAAGCATTTAAATGAAAGATTTATGTATAATGAATCATTGCAAATGGCTCATGATTGGATCAGTGACTCCTTGTAACAAATCATGCAGAAAGGAGTTCTGTGGGTATCATATGCAAAGTTTTCGACGTGGAAGCCTTGGTCCATTACCCTGTATTTGTTGTGGGGTTGGGGTCAGGGGAAAATCACAATTGTGTCTAAATTGTGGTGGTAAGCGATACAGAGAGTTGAAGTGTTATTATGATAAAAGAATAAAAAATGGAAAATCATATGAATTTTTAATCAAAAATTCTGACACTGACTGTGTCCTTGACAAGGATAAAATCATAAGAACCCCTCAAGACTACATCGAAAGATTCATTATTAAACCAAACAACGAATTAGACAAACAATAGTATAGTATATAAATGAACCAATAATTCAGACCACATCCCTTGATTACAAATTATGAAGCATCCAGTTATGGTGTTGTAAGAAACCGTAGGCTGAAGAAACCGGTCGGTTTTGTGAGTAATCAAGGGTATTTGAAGTTTGGCGCTGGAAAGAAAATTTATTACTGCCATCGTTTCGTGTATGAATGTTTTTATGGATTGATGGAGGATGATTTTGTTATCGATCACAAGGATTCTAATCCAAAGAATAACAAATTGGATAATCTGCAAGCTGCTACACAGAGTGAGAATTTTAAACGGAGGAAGACTGGAAAATGCAAAATGGTTGGGAAGAGACCCGTAAAATCATTTAATACGGCAACTAACAAGGAAATAGTATTTCAATCAATGAATGAAGCCGGTACGCATTTCGATATTTGTCCACCTTCAGTATGATTCGTTGCAGAGGGGATTTATCGATTGGCGATTTCAAAAGAGACAGGACAAAAAATTCAATTCAGTTATGTCTAATGCGTCATATTTTTCATTTAGAAGTATATCATTGTTATAGAATATGAATTCTGGAAATATGAATAGCATTATAGCTGAAATTTTAAAATTGAAAAGTCAGGATATCAAACTATCAGATGGGTTAAATCCTGATCAAATTGTGTCAGATTTTCAGGATATAGAATACGGAGTTAACAACAACAAGTATATGCTGCCAAAGAAATATGCGCTAATCAAAAGAATTCAGAATTCTATTCGGGACTCTCTTGCATTTTCAAGTGAAGTAAGTGTGTTCGTCCCGTTATATACTATCGTAGAGGAAACACGAAAAGAATCGGGTAACAAATACGAATTGAAAAAGGAAGTTAATTCTAAAATTAGAAACCTACGAGCGTTAATTCAAGAAATCGAACGATTTTGACCGTGACCGACCCTCAAAAGAGATTTTGTCATTTTTTTATTGTGACCGACCCTCAAAGAGATTTTGTCATTTTTTGATTGTGACCGACCCTCAAAGAGATTTTCATTTTTTTAGCATTTTTTGATTGAAATTGTCAAAATCAGTGAAAATATTCCACACTGAATACAAATAAAAATATTTCACACACTGAATGAATCCTAATAGCTTTTTTCTACGGAAAATCCAATGCAAAATCGACTACTTGACCTTACTGGTTTTTTAAATCAAAAATCGATGAAAAATGACCAAAAATCGATGAAAACAGACAAAAATTGATGGAAAATGGCTAAAAATCATCAAAAATGAATCCTAACAGCTTTTCCCTACGGAAAATCCAATGCAAAATTGACTACTTGACCGTAAAATCCCAAAGAGATTACCACCAAAATGGCACAAAATCAGTGAAAAAACCACCAAAACTGTCAAAAATCAGTGAAAACAGGCAAAATCAGTGAATAAAAAATATTTCACACTGAATAAAAAATAAAAATATTTCACACTGAATAAAAAAAAAATATTTCACACTGAATAAAAAATAAAAATATTTCACAGCAATAAAAAATATTTCACACACTGAATAAAAAATAAAATGAAATCCTAAAAGCTTTTCTCTACGAAAAATCACATGCAAAATCGACTACTTGACCCTACTGGGTTTTTTTCTTATATCAAAAATCGATGAAAACTGGCTAAAAATCGATAAAAACAGGCAAAAATTGATGAAAAATGGCTAAAAATCATCAAAAATGAGTTCTAACAGCTTTTCTCTACGGAAAATCACATGCAAAATCGACCACTTGACCCGACTGAAAACCATCAAAATGACACAAAAATGATACAAAATGGCACAAAAAACCACCAAAACTGTCAAAAAATCAGTGAAAAACAGGCAAAATCAGTGAATAAAAAATATTTCAAACTGAATAAAAAATAAAAAATTTTCACACTGAATAAAAAATAAAAATATTTCACACTGAATAAAAAATAAAAATATTTCACAGCAATAAAAAATATTTCACACACTGAATAAAAAATAAAAATATTTCACAGCAATAAAAAATATTTCACACACTGAATAAAAAATTGATAATTTCACACTGAATAAATATTTCACACTGAATAAAAAATATTTTACACTGAATAAATATTTCACAGCAATAAAAAATATTTCACATTTCATAGTGAATAAAAAATATTTCACACAGCAAATGAAAACTATTTCACATGGAATAAAAAATCGATAATTTCACACACTGAATAAAAAATATAAATATTTCACACTGAATAAAAATAAAAATATTTCACACTGAATAAAAAAATCGATAATTTCACACATAGCGAGTGAAAACTATTCACACACACTGGATAAAAACTATTTCACAGCAAATAAAAAATTGATAATTTCACACACACTGGATAAAAACTATTTCACAGCGAATAAAAAATTGATAATTTCACACATAGCGAGTGAAAACTATTTCACACATAGCGAGTGAAAACTATTTCACATACACTGAATAAAAATATTTCACACTGAATAAAAAATATTTCACACAATAAAAAATAAAAATATTTCACAGCAATAAAAAATAAAAATATTTCACACTAAATAAAAAATATTTCACACTGAATAAAAAATAAAAATATTTCACAGCAATAAAAAAAAAATATTTCACTGAATAAAAAATATTTCACACTGAATAAAAAATTGATGGACCATTAATGGATGGTTCCGATTAGTTAATCATCAATGGGGAAAATTGTTTTACAATTGAAAAATTGTTTTACAATTGAAATCTACGATTTTTAAAAATGGTCAATGAAGCATTCACGACAAGATTGGCTCATGAACGACTAGATGCAATTAAGAGATTTATACCAATTCGCGACTCTGTAAGGAATAAACTGCAACAACGACAGAGTCTTCAGACTGATTTTGCTGCGGGATCTGAAGAATTGTTTAAACCAGTAACCACAGCAACGAAACAGATAGTGTCAACAATCTCTGAACAAGGAAAAAAACAAGAAGAGACTTTTCTCCCTGTGTTAGAAAAAATAGCAAAAAGAACTAAACAAACAAAAAAATCATTAAAAACACTTCCTCAGGATATATCAGAACGACAATTTGAAGAACAACAATGACTAGTTAGTGGACTACCTAAATCAAGGAAATTATTGCATCTATTTACCGATAAAGCTAAACAACTAATTCTCAATGTGAAGGAGGGCAATTTAAGTGAATTTGCTGCTAACAGCTATGATTCACAAGAGAAGTTTTTCACGGACAATTATACGGATTATAGAATGTCACATAATGAATGGGCTGATATAGTGTATGAAATAAATACCGGGAGTATAGATAGAAGGTAGACGAAATATCGAGAATTCAAGAGAAATTTTGATTATCATTTACAAGAAGAAAGAAAACGCCAAACAAAACAAGAAGAACTTGATGATGATAAACTGGATGAAGCAACTGGTTATAGCGGGAAGGGATTAAGAGATTCCAGTGGGACCCCAAGTGGGGTATGTCCTGATAGTGTTATCAATGATATATCACGATTAGATGTTCTAATCGGAGGGTTCCGAGCTGGAAATAATTCATCGGAAATAATTAATGAAGCAGCTGATATCTGTAGACGGTTATTTCAAGGTGGTATCATGGATATCAAAACATATTGTGGTTTCATTTACGATTTAGTGGAAAATGGGTATCATAGTGACTGAAATCACTAGTGATTTATAATTGAAAAATTGTTTTACAATTGAAAAATTGCTAGCAATTTCAAATAATGATCATACACTACAATCATGATAAACCAACTAGCGTCTATGTAGTTAATTCACGATTTCCGGTTTATAGAGCATATTACGGAGATGGTTTCAGTGATACCATTGTGGGGTTATTTACAAGAATGGCCCCAAAAGTGATGCCGTTAACTAAACAATTAGGAATGAAAGCCATTGATGTTATTCGTGATAAGGGTATTAGTACTGTTGGAGATCTTGCCGGAAAAGCGTTTTCAGCCGCGAAGAATAAAATAACATCATTAGTTAGACGGAGAAAGAAACAGGTACCATTGCCATCTACAGTGGAAATGCCTGCAAGTGTTAGTAAAATAATAAATAACGCAGTAGATGAAAAATTAGCATCGCTGGTGACTCCGAGTGACCAAAATAACATGATAGCAAACATGATAGCGGGAAGTGGCTTTAAAAAAACATGACGATGAAAAATCTTTTACGATGAAAATCCTACGGATTTCACGATTTAGACTCTGATAAATAGAATAAAATGTTCAAAAGGTCACCTGATCCAGCATTTGATATGGATGCCCCAGTGCTCAAGAATGATTCTGTACGCGATTTTCAATTTTATTCTTATCACGCAGTACAACCAGATCTCCGATCGCGAACTGAACTTCAAGTTCATGATACCAGTAAATATTTTCTACCGTGTGAGGCATTTATTGAAGTACAAGGAGAACTTGTAACAAATGTTGCTGCTAATACACCATATGACAATAACCCAACTATCAAAGTTGGTTTTGTTAATAACGGTATCATGGCGTTATTTGAAAGTGCAAGATATCTCATTGATGGAAAAGAAATTGAATCCATTGACCGTGAAGTTGATGTTGCCACAACAATAATAGGGTTAGCGAGATATTCTGATGATTATACAAGATCAGCTGGTCCATCTATGATGTTTTCTAAGGATATTACTGATCACCCTGAACACGTCCAGTATTCTAGAGTAAAGGCAACACATGCTTCTTCAGTTAATCCAGCACCAGCCGGATATACAAGACCAGCTGGTGATTTTGATGTCATAAATAATATTACTAACTACAACCTAGGGTTTGCAACAAGCGTAGCAACGTTGTGGGGACAGCGTCGACAATTTTCATGTGCGATTCCACTGCATCACATATTTGGATTCTGTAGAAATGTCCGAAAAGTTATTTATGGAGCGAAGCATACAATAGCGCTTGTACGAAAGGGTACTGATAATGATGCAATCTGGCGTGATGCTGGTGTTGCTGATGGTAAAGTCATTTTAACAAAACTAGCATTATGGATGCCAGTGTTAACTCCATCAATCACCACAGAAGAAAAATTGCTATCATTTATGGACCAAGGAGGAAAGTCGTTGTTGAGTTGGTTATCAGTGACCACTGATATTAAACAGGATAATGTTGATGATACATTCACATGGCATCTGGCATCAAAATAAGGTGTTTCAGCTCCACGTCATATATTTATTGCGTTACAGAATAATGAGCGAGTTGGTTATCAAGAATGAAGCCATATGATATTTGATCAGTTAGGTGTTAGAGAAGTCTCGCTGAGAATAAATGGCCAACAGGAACCATCTGAGGATATACAACTTGATTACACTCACAACCATATTGCACGTGTATATCATAACCTGTTGTCATATATGGCACGTGATCAAAATGTTGATACTGGTTTGCAAATATCACAACTTGATTTTAAAAGCCTCTATCTGATTTATTACTTTTCACTTGAACATCTTGATTTAACAAGACAATCTGTCGTTGATATACACTTCAGAGCCCGTGTAACCCGTCCTGGTGGTATTATTAATTACAGAGCGGTTGCTGTCATTCTCAGTGATAAATCAATGCTACTTGAAGGTGTCGGTGGAAGAATGAGAATTACTGATGCACCAGTGGAAAATCTATGATTGAAATTGTAAACGATTTAGAATCAATCTATTATGTATAATGTCATACAGTGTTATTAGTGTTGCGTTAACCCCCGGTCAAATCAAAAAATTGCAATCAGAGTCGGCTAAAAAATGTGGAACCACTATCACGCTGAAACCCAATCAAATGACTGGCGGGGCGAATAAATTATCGCTGACAACTCGTCAAGTAAAACACTTCAATGATGCACTTGTAGCAAAAAAAGGTGTTCAGATTACTATTTCTGCGGCTGCTATCAAAAATATGATTAAAACCGGAGGTATATTCCCGTTATTTGCTGCGTTACCAGGATTAATTGCAGCGGCTGCACCAGCAGTTGCAAAAGCTGTCGCACTGGGGGCAGCTGGAGGCTTGGGAGCAAAAGCGATACAAGGCATTACTGAATCATATGAACCGAAGAAAGGACGAGGGTATAAAAAAAAAGGGAAAGGGTCTAAGACTACAGGGAAATCCGTATTCATGGTACAGCGGAAAGGGTCTAAGACTAGGACCGGTTTACTAGTTGAGGAATCTTTGGTTCCAATGTCCAATTTTGATTTAATTGATGCCACTAAAAAATTAGCGATTAAAAATTTCAGAGGTGTCTTTATGAAAGATCAGTTACCGGCAAAACCAAACAGCACTGAAACCGGTATTATTAATTTAGATAACAGCGCCGGACCTGGAACTCACTGGGTTGCATACGCTATTGATCCACGTGCAATCGTCTATTTTGATTCATATGGATTAGCCCCGCCAAAAGAGTTTATGCGTTATATAAACCGCTTAAGGACTTTTCCAATGAAGACTTGGTATTCTACGCTACCAACACAACAAATGAATGACCCACCAATATGTGGCAGCGAAGTATTAAATGTCCTCGACGCTATTTCTAACTCCTTGGGTAACCCAAGGGGAAAACCACCACATGTTGTCGTAAATGAATACACTAGTAGTCACTGGAAATCGAAACGATTTTAAAGAGAGATGTATAAAATATGATTGATATTTGGGGGAGATCGTTATCAGCAATGAAGAAACCAACCACAGAAATATCTGCAACCGGTGATATAAAAAAAATAATCGAAGATGAAATAGCTGTGACGTTGAACTTAACAAGTGTTGATCCCGGGGAAATAGTTGTATTTCAAGATCGTCAGGGTAAATTGAAAACTAGTAATGTGTCGTTGGATGATATTTTAGTTAAACAACGAAACGCAATCAAGGATACTATCGCGTTATTTTCCGATCAGGGTAAACTCAAACCGGGTGTACTTTTTTCGATGATTACAGATAGATCAAAAACTCTCAACGATGAGTTAAAAAATTCTATGTTGGACCTAGCAACACTTCAATCTAAAAATGAAGAACAAGGAAAACAGTTTTCAAATTTTCGTAGAAACATTGTGGATAAATTTATTGGAACCCCGTTAGTTAAAATTGAAATAAAACTCCCTGATATTAAAAATTCCATCGATGAGACGAAAAACTTCATCGAAGCAATCAAAAATGATTTTTCGAGGATGATAACAATCATTGAAAAAACAAAAATTCCTCATGAGAAAACCAACAACGTAGTATACACAATCCAACACGGATCATTTGTGTGGACACCTACAAACAACAAATTAGATATCACTGCAACCGTCAAAGGCATTTATCGATTAACACTAGTGACAATGACTCAATTTAATATTTCATCGTCGAGTTCATCTGGGGTCAATAATACGATTTCAACGATCATCGACAAGGATACAACTTTAAAGTTCACGATAACATCTACTGATAAAAATTTGGTTAGGGTTTCAACAATGTGGTATTTGGAATTCGTAGCGGATTTAAGTAAATAACAGTTTCAATTGAAATCGTAAACTGATTTAGAAATAAAATGATTTCGTCATCGCAATATCGCTATGATCAGGTCAGAGAATTTCAAAATAGACTCAAAACCCTCAATGAAGAGTATCAAATAAAAAAAAAAAATACCAACAAAGAATTACCGCAATTGATGTTACCGTGTACTCGGTCAATGGTGTAATCACCGGAGCTGGTATTATACTATTCTCGGTAACAATGATGGCCCCGATAGCTGTTCCAATTTGCATTTCTGAGGCAACAACAATCGCGGGAATAATTTCAATTATAACAAAAAAAATATCATCATGCAGCCAACGCAAACTACAAGACTACATAATTCAATTTCATGTTGTATCCACTGCATACTCGCAATTATCTTCGATGATATCGTCATCGCTTGATGATACAATTATATCAGATAGTGAGTTCTCAGCAATGATCAGAATTTATGATTCCGCGATGTCAAAATTAGAGCGACAACAACAGTATAATAACGATGACAACAACGCAGGAATTACTTCAACGAATAGTGGAGAACACAAACCCAGTACAAACAAGCATGATCTCAATAACATCAACGAATCCAGAATTCAGTGTGAATTTCCCTACCCCAGTCCCCGTTAAGGAAATCGCATTAGCAAAATTACGAGTGTATCACAGTTGGCCTAATATCAGATCAAAATCATTTGGTGGTCAACAACCGAATAATTCACTGGTGTTCTCATATAAGAATAAAGACGATGATAAGAATAAAAATGACGATAAGAATAAAGACGACGATAAGAATAAAAACGACGATAAGAATAAAGACGACGGTACCCCAGACTGGAACGTTGTTTCCATACCAACCGGATCATACCAAATTGAACAAATCAATGCTGAATTGCAACGTAGAATAAAATCGATTACTGGAAAAGAATCAAAAATAGCTATAACGGTTCATAAGCCGACGCTATCATCTGCCATTGAGATAAGCACTGATGGTTACGTCGTAGATATCTATCAGAGTTCTATTAGAACCGTACTAGGATGACCTGAATTACCACACCGGGGAGAAACCGTTAAATTACCACCTGAACCACAAAAATCTGATTATGTCACAGACAGGATAAAATCTGATAATCCAGTAAAAAGCTATAAAGATCATAGAATTACTAGAGATTTTTTTAGTATCGGATACGAACTAACTAGGAGAAAAGGGGAGGAGGACCTAGAAGAACATCATTTTGTTAAGGAACCTAAAATTATTGAAAATTTCACAGCAATGAATAATGATTTTTCACTGTTGTTAATATCCCTTAAATCCGGCTCTCTCACCCGGGATGAATTTATCAGCGTCGTAGAAACATGCAATAAAATTATCGACAATATGGAAACATTTAATTTGAAAATTATTCAAGTGATATTAGATGACGATAGTTCCACATCGAGAACATTTGCAACACACTATAAAATCCCTGTCAAAGATATTCCAGTATTTAAACTACCAGGATATAACGTACCAGAACTAAAAAAACTTCTCAGTGACACCATCGATGTTGGTTTTAAAATAATTCATGATACGTGGAAAAAAACATCATCACCGGAAATAAAAATCCTCAAACATAATAATGACCCAAATGGTGGTGGCAGGCATATTGCTCCTCAAAATGTGAATATTTCATCGGTGATAGCGCTCAATTTAGTATGTGATGTTATCGAAGGAAGCTATCAAATAAATCTAGAATGATCAAATCAAGCTCAGCAGGGATATATTCTGTATTCATTTGCACCAACAGCTCCTCCAGGATTTCTAATTATTGAGTCTCCGGTTAATCCAGTCTATATGCGGTGTCATAATGATTCATTAACCAGAATCAATTTTAAACTCACTGACCAGTCTAATAATCTGATTGTTTTACAAGGCGAAGTTTTACAAATTAGTCTGTTTGTGAAATCCTAAGACCCTCGGACGCGATATCGTGTCGGACTTGATAAAATATTTGGTTGAAATCAACGGGGTGAGTTTTTACTCATTTTGAAGCCTTCTGCAAGATCGTGTTTTCAGACAAAAATCACTAAGTCTCTGTTTGGCAAATGGAGACATTTTTTTGTGTGGTTAAAACATGAAATTTCGTAGGAAGGCTCTATTTGCCGTTTTGACGGTTAAAATCGTTTTTTGGCTAAAAGTTGTCCGATTCACCCTCTCTGCTGCTAGAACCAACATGGCTTCCAAAATGACAAAGTAGAATGTAGTTTACTCTGCATACATTTTACTAAATTTGTCCTTTTTTCTATCAATGGAGAATTAACTTGTTTATATTAGGTATAAAACATAACCATATCATTGTAAAAAAAATTTTTAACATACAAGTATGTGAAAATTACAACTGTGGGGAAAGTGGAGGGTGTTTATACAGAGAAAAAACATTCAGTGGTACAGAGTTATCAGATTTACTTGCTGCATAACACAGCTACTGAATAATTCACTGATCTACTTTTTGGTCATCAACAGCAGTGTCATATAAAGCTTATTAGAAATCACTGTATCAAGGCCAGCATCTACATAATATGCAGGTTATCAATCCATGCTAAAGCAAGTTTTCCTGGCATGCCAAAAAAAGTTATCAAGTTATACTAAAACAAAAGCAGTATATTATCCTTTGTGCAGGGTTCCACTGTGAACTTATTCAATTCTTTTATACATACAGGGCAAGTAAAACCATGTAACTTCCTTCCAGTCTGTTTGATATTTTGATGAAAGTGCTTGCAAAAGTAAATTTTCTTTTATGTTCATGGCATGTAATACAAAATCCTCCTTGGCCAGTAAAATGTACATGTCCCTGGTTGATATACAAGAAATATTTACCCTTCTTGATCAGTTCAAACCAAGTAGCAATGATTTTTTTTATCAATGTTTTAAAATATTCTATAGTTTATTTATAGTTTGCCTGCCATGAGCTTGAAAATTAATATCAAGAGCTTTATTTAAAAGCTGGTATCCATGTTTGAAAAACTCCTCATGGGATACTATTAATGACAGGGCAAGTGACACTCTTGATTGGCTCCATTATGGCACTCACTAATTACAAGACTGTCCATGTGAGCCATTGTCTATCACCTTATAGCGAGACTGCCTTTTGAACATAAAATAAATAATTCTATTACATAATAATGAAAGGAGGTGAGCTAAAGTCCTCAGAATATTTTTCATGTACAAAATTGGCTAATTAGATAGTAATAGTCATAGCTGCCAACCCCCGAGTACAAAAATATTGATTATTGTGAAAAAAATACTGATTTTGAGGAATAAAAACTGATTTTTAAAATTTCAATGCATATGTAACTATTTACAACATATGGGTTGTTTATATTTAAATTTCAACCATCTTTGTTATTCTTTCATAAAAAAATAGATCGATCAATAAACAAATGCATAAACAACTGGATACACAACCAAGTAGAAACATGTAATGATTTTCAATTTTCACGGGCTTAAGTCAATAATTTGGACCTTGTTCAAGTTAAAAAGCTAATTATTAATATATAATTTCATATTTCTAAAAGCATTTCATAAATACATCATTTTAACATTTGACACAAAGTCATGTTCCGTTAGACACGTGTTTTGTTTGAGTACACTAAAGATGACACTTCTCTGACCGGTTATCGCTTTCATTTAGTATAAGCCTACATCCACCATCTCCTCAAATACAATATTTGACCATAACTAATTAAAATGGTTTATCAAATATTCTTTGGCACAAACACATGTTGTCGCAAAATGTATTTGTACATAAAAGTTCTAGTGTAAAATACATGCTATGAAATTTTAATTCGTGACAGATATTGTATCCAGAAAATCATTATCTGGAAATACTCTTTCAAGATGACAAGCTCAGGGATATGATACGAATAACTTTTTAAAAATTTCAATATTGTCTGTTTGTAAAACAAAAATAAGTGCATTTCTGTCAGATATCAATATACACGATTATGGTTCAACTTTACTATTCTGTCTTTCGATATAAGCAAGGGAACTTCCAGCTTTATTCGTTTTTTGGTTCTATAGGGCACATAATTTCAAGTATAATCTATGTATCATGTCGAAGAAGTAAATATCCTTATCAAGAGTTAATCAGACTATTATCTTGAATATACATGATGACTAATGTTGATAACATTTTGTTAGAGACTCAAAATGGCAGCAGAAGGTGCGCACACATTGCATTGTGGGAGTATGTGTACTTAATCGTGATGTCTGTGAAAACAACCCATACAACCATCAGTAAAGTAGGACAGTACCTTACATAATTATTTAATATCAGATGCACGTGTTGTACACTTGTACCTTCTGGAGTTGCACGATGTTCCATTCTGGTGCCCATTCAGAAAGCGCAAGAATGCAACACACTTAAACACAAGCTGTTTATAGGAGCTCTTTCGACACCTTATTTCTTTTTCAATCATCGATTCCCATGTACCAACTCTCATTGATTATCTCAATTCTGAGATTTTCTTATTGAAATGTTTTCGTTCAAGCAAAAGAGTTATACTTTGCAATTTTAATGTCTGGAAAATGTGTGCAAAATAAATTGCCAGCAACGCTAGTAACTGAAAAAGGAAGGTTTATTTCTAAAAGAAATTTAATAAATCAAATTTCATTCGATGTACATTAAGGTTCTCTCTGGCATTTATCTATGTCGTAAGTTCAGGCTGAGCAGTGTATGATGAAGCAGGAAGCTGAGGTTTATTAGCTTTTTCGTGCTCTTGCATTTCATGGGTGCCTCCATACTCAAAAGTGAAATCACGTTACATAATTTGCAAAACGTCAAGTTTTTTTCCTTTACTTTATGGTTTCACAAATCTATACAAGATGGCACAACTGTCCTTCCAGTTTTTTTCTTCTATTTTTCCTGGAGAAAATTCTGAATATTATGCTTTCCTATTTAACATGATTAGAAGCTGAATATTACGAAGACGAGATACAGCAACAGCGATAACTACTGCAAAATCCAATATGGCGGATAATGAGAGGCATTATAGCCTCGATTTAGAATGCACCAATCGTATTGTAGAACTGTATTCGTATATACATGTGACACATTCTATCAAAATAGAAGCAAGTGCCCATTCTAAACTGACAATTCCAAAAGAAATGTTATTATTTTTTTTATAAAGAAACCTATTGTTTGCCAAAATATCATACACCCGTATTCAGGTCAAAAATATGGGACAAATATGAAAAATATTGGACGGTTGGCAGCTATGGATAGTTACAGTTTGCACCAAATGGCCCAATTAAAATAGAATGGATGCTAATGGATTGACAAACAAGTGATTTTACATCACCATTTCGACCTTTCATTAATATATTCCTCTTGATTTATTAGAGATTTTGCTATAAGAAAAGAGACTCCGTTATTTGCCAAACAATCTTATTATCCAGAAAAATCTGCACTGGGTTGAACTCTGACCTAAGAATTACCGTTCAGAAGCAAGATCACAGGAAGGTTCCACCAAGACTATACACTAAGAACATGATATCAGCAAAATGAGGATGTGTTTATGTCTCTTCCTAAAAAAGGCATCCAAATGAAATCAACAATGGTTTTTAATTCTTTACAGGCTAGGTTGTATCTATTCATAATAAAAAGTTATCCCACCTGTTTCTTCTTCCATATTCTGTAAATTCCTGCCATTCTCACTCAAGATATTAAACAGGGTCAGCCTATAATGCAAAACAATAGTTTCTGTGTATTTAAATACTATACTTAGAGTAACTTAGTGTACCGTATTTTCCGGCCTATAAGTCGAGACTTTTTGATTTGAAAGTTCGGTCTTCGTCTTATACTCCGAATCGACTTATATATGGATTTTGTCATTGAAATTGCATCGACTTATATATGGATTACAGTATCCGGTATTTTATTGATATTGCTCTATAATCGGCATAATCGAAAACAGGTCACATAGAAGTACAAATTCATGTTAAATTACTATGTCAATAAATTATCATAAAAATAATATGACTGCATTTATATTTGTAAGTTTTGTCATTATTTATTTTGCATTCTGCGTATTTTTTCTTATTTCTCAAACATAAAACAAAAGAAAACAATTACCGGTAAAAACTTCACCGGGCCGTATAGCACACTTACGGTCTATACTCTATAGTTTACTGTACTAATTCAAAGCATATTGTTTGTTCCTTAAAAAAAAAAAGACATGAAATAACTGGTCCATTAATATTTGATATTCCAGTATAATGTTGGACACACGTGAGCAATTACCGGCATAGCTTTTTTTATTGATCCAATTGATCCTACAAAGGGATGTAATCCATATTAACTCGAGTGTTCTATGATTATTTATAAAATAATGTATATCATGCATTCTACTAAATCCCCCAAATCATATGTTTCTAATTGTATTTGACAAAGTTTCTCAAATAAATTACCGTAGGTTTAAACTACACTAAAATCAGATATATGGATGGACTACCAGTACTCATAGATCATCAGTGATCCATGATTTTTAGTTTTGCAATTCATTTTAAAGCAAATTGTAATGTCAACACTTCACCTATATTCATTTTTAACCAGCTGACGTTTCGGTGTCTCTCTTTGATTATATCGGTTGTTGATAAATTTGTATTTGGTTTCCAACAACAATCAAAGCCAGTTGCCTCAATTGTTTCGATCTTGATATTGGCTTTAGCTACCGATACTAGTTACCATATTGCCGGTACCCCATTGTTCTTTATCATAAATCCGCATCAATTACGCTACTCGTGTTTAATATCAATGGGATTAAGTACAACAGGAAATGATGCCCACTCCCTTCTCTCGATGTAAATAATGAATTTAGCCATGGGCATTGTTTTCATTGCCTTAGCACGGGCACATTTTAATGAGTTCGGTATATTTTGATCAATCTTTTCAGTCATAATCATTCATATAAATATCCCCTTACAAATCATACAACTTCTCTCACAATGCCTCCCGTAAAATCATGCAAGTCTTACACGGCGGCTTTTAAGCTGGAAGTTGTAAAGTTCGCTGAAGAGAATGGTGGGAATATGGCTGCTCACAGGAAATATGGTGTAAGTGAAAAATGTGTCCGGGATTGGCGTAAAGCTAAGGTTGCATTATGCGCTACAAAAAAAAAAACAAAGAAAACAAATCGTGGCTGCAAAGCAAGATGGAGTAATATTGAGGATAAATTAGAAGACTATGGTTTGACACAACGTGCTGCGTATTAGAGTACATCAAAAGAACATGACGCAATAGCTGGGCGGCAAGTTCAAAGAACTTTGACTAGCAGCTTGTGTGGGAAAATGTGCTTTAGCTTCCATTTTTTAATCTACGAACATGTACTATTTCATCATTCATTACGTACACCCGTTACGTAATTGTTGTTATTTTCTTTTCATTGAATTCAGTCACATAATGATCTGTGACAAAATTATTGAATATTTTACATCCGTGTGTGGATATTTTCGATGGAAATATTTGTATTATGGATTCAATGTATGTTACAAGATTCGCTGGTGAGTACACGGTGTTGATACTCTTTTCATGCAATAGATTATACATGTATATATAAATTAGACACGTGTATGTACCAATGCATGGTTCTCTGAATAAAGTAACGTAATTGTATTTGACAAAATTTCTCAAATAAATTACCGTAGGTTTAAACTTTCAACTGGAAGGAATGATCATAGCTCGTTGCAATGGATATTGCCGGTAATATGGAATATTATATGACGATACCATCAATATTCATGCAACCGGAAGTTACTACCGGTAGTATAAAATACATAGCCAAGTTATTGACCTGGCCTCGTCTTATACTCCGAATCGACTTATATATGGACGAAGGATGGAAAATTTACAAAATTCGTCAATTCGACTTATACTCCGCATCGACCTATAGGCCGGAAAATACGGTAACTTGGAAAAAGCACTCATTTCATTCATTGGTAACTGGAAAATAATGGTGACACTTGTGATTGTAATGTGATTGGGTATATATTTTCTAAAATAACAATTACTATAAAAATTGCCTTCTACTTTGAATACATTCCTCAACCACATTAACATTACAATAATAGGTGATATGTCTAATGGTTTGCATTTCTCTCAAAAGACCCATATCAAGACACAGGAATGGGACACCATTGAGATAGCAAAGTCATTTGTAATGGGTGCATATAAAGGCAGCCCAGCAGGGTCAGACCCACCATCATAATTAGTAACCAAAGGTATTCAAAAAACATTCTCACTGAAATTTAAATCTGGCTGGAAATGGCCTCTGTAAGTTTGACAATCCATAGGATGTAAAGATAAGCGAGACTTGCAGGACTGAGATTGGTTATAAACTCCAAACCCTGGTAAAAAAAGCACTGGGATGGATGAAGACTTCCCAAGTTCACTAGAAAACCAAGATGATTTAAAGTGGACAGAGGATTATTTCTGCCCTTGAAAAGAATAGCACTTACCAATCAGCCAGACATGCCACAGAGGATGTTGACTGGAACTGGTTGTCAATGTAAGCCATAATTCTGGTAAAGAACCTAGAACTGATATTTAGACAGAAGGGAAGGATTCAAAAATTGGTAAATGTTTGTCATGGTAAACGTTTGTCATGGTAAGCGAACCAAATAAACTTTTCCAATACCAGGTGGATAGGGACATGACGATTAAGACTTACTGTAAACTTGTCCCATCAGATGGCAAGTTAGATAGACTTGACATCTCCATCTTGCACTTCAGCCAAAGAATAAATTTGTTGATGTGACTCATGTCAATGATACCACAATTTGCTGTTGGCATTTGGTAAAAAACCGCTGTGAATAGAACCCTGGAAACTTTTTCTTTCATACAATCTTCACTGCTCATTTTTCAATGAGAGACTAACTCCAGCTGAAGAAGATGGCCCTTCTCCCCATCTGATAGTATATCCATTAGAAGGGGAAAGAAGGAAAGATGAGAATTTGGATAACGAAATAAGAAGTTCCTCCAAGATGACATGGCATCTACTGGTAATCTGTCTACAGGCTATTGCGGTGTTATGTCAGCATCATGCAGCATTTGTAAGATTGCCACCTACACTGATTCAGCTGTTGTTGGCTGGCATAAGGTTGAGTTCTGAACAACACTCAGGGTATGAAAGATCCCACTGTCTTTACTCACCAGTTGTTCCTCCATTTGTGGCTAGAATGATGGAATCCAAAGCAAGGATACAGGTGGAGTGTCTAATTGATGGGGTAGTTTCTTGGTTGCCTGCCACCAAATGTCCACAATTTCGCCCCCAAACAACAATGGCGAGATAAAAGAAGTCAACCTTAAAACCAGGGCATGATGTGGTGCAAAACAGCATCACAATGTATCAAGTCATGATGGGAATTGGCAATCAATGCCTTAGCCACTGTTGTGTGAGCTCCTGTCAATGACCCGAACAATTCATGCTGTCCCAGACACACAGCTTGGCTGATTTTCCCACCTGTCAAAAAACTGCCACTGAGACCAAATCGAGCATCAAAGATTTAGAAACAATGTTTCAAACTAGTTTTGAGAAACGTATTTTTATCCCACGTATAAAATGGTGGAGCAGACATGTTAACCACAGTTACAGTCTCATAAAACACTGGGAGTTCAGTATGGTAGGTGATGAAATATCAGCATGATGAAAATGGTACCTGGCTTTCCATATAGAAAGTTTTAGCATTCACCAGGTAATAGATAACCACCTATCTTTAACCTTCTTGAGTTATACTGACAGGGGGAGCAGATGGAAAGATGGAGACAATTCTTCAACGTTAATATTGATCAACACTTTGACTTTGTGGCCAAGCACGGTGGCAGTGGCTGGAAGGCCAGCAACATCTAGTATATCTCCTCAATAGCAGCCTTGAAACTAAACTCTGTGCTCTCCATGGTTGAATATGACTAGGGCTATTGCCCATTGTCTATATGATATAGAGAGAAAAGATGAGCACTGTGCTCTTCATGGTTGAATATGACTAGGGCTATTGCCCATTGTCTATATGATATAGAGAGAAAAGATGAGCACTGTGCTCTTCATGGTTGAATATGACTAGGGCTATTGCCCATTGTCTATATGATATAGAGTGAAAAGATGAGCACTGTGCTCTTCATGGTTGAATATGACTAGGGCTGTTGCCCGTTGTCTATATGATATAGAGAGAAAAGATGAGCTGTTGTCTTTTATTAGGGCTGGATTCAATAGGCAGCAGACGTATTATTAATGTTAATATGACTGGGGAATTAATTCAAAGAAGAAATGTGAATATTAATGTTTTTATTCAAATTAGAATTTTGAGTCATTTCTACAGGCTAATATGAGCTGACAACTTATTCTCAATTGTACAATGCCACTTTTTGGGGTCACACACACTAATCTCCCCCATTTTCGTGATCTTAAAACACACCTTATTGTAGACTTAAAAGGTTCTCAAAATAAGTGTGGGTTCCTGTTTATCTTCTAATACAGCCAAACCTTTCTTAAGAGACCAACTCCTTACTCAACTGACAACAAAACAACAAGTGGCATGACATCGAAGGCTATAAAATTATAAAACAGTCTGGCTTGACTCTGATGTTATTAAGTATATGGATGAAGGAATTCATCCTGAATAAATTCTGGCACACTGATTGTAAAAGAGACCCATTTTTCATCAAGTCCGCCTTTTCATTTAGCTACAAAACAACAACTTTAACATGAACCAAAATCTAAATAAACATTAAATGAGACCCTAATTTTAGGTGTGAATAGATGGACAGATGAAAAAACACATGGATGGCAAACTAATTGATGTGTGAATGTTTCTACTATCATTGCTGCCTTGCCAAATATAAGAAAGAACAAACCACATTCAAGATGAACAAATATAAACATAATCATCAAAACATTACCTCTCATTTAAGTCTTCTGGCTGAGAGATATTTCTAATTACATCAAAAAAGTGTCCTCGCAAAATTCCCAAATGATTCAGCTAGAAGATAAAAAAATAAACACTCACATGAATAAATTTCCATTCTGAAATACAGTTTAAGCAGATATGTTTCATATGAAAATTCAGTATTATTAACAATTGTCATTGATTTTGTGTTACAAATAATAATTCTGATGATTCAATGAATAACAATTATTTCAAGGAACAAGATAATCCCTTTCTCAATCCACCGATTTAAGTCCTGATTAAAATGCTAATTTTTTTCCCCATTAAAAATACAATAACTGATACCTACAAAAATATGTAGCCCAACTGGGAATTGGTCTGCAGACTTGAGAATATAAATGTATATTCCAAGTTTTATCAAAACTGGGTCAGTGTATAGCCCCTTCAGCCAAGCAAATGCAAGAGCACCTCACTGATATGTGCAGATCTTGCTCACTATAAAACTTATCTGATATGTTTAGGATATAAGATCACATATTAAATTTACTCAGTGGGAACATGTCTGAGAAATATATAGTTTGATCAAATCAGGGGAAAAAATATATGATCTGCAGAGTTGTAACAAGTTTAGCCATAAATGTGCAAGAGTACATCATTAGCATGTGCAGATTTTGCATACTCTAAAACTCAGCCATGATTTTGATGATAAAAGGCCATATTCAAAATAATGATCACAATCAGATTTGAAATTTGGTCTCTTGAGTGGCAACAAGCTAAGGCAATCAGATCTGAAATATGGTCTCTTGAGTGACAATAAGCTAAGGCAATCAGATTTGAAATATGGTCTCTTGAGTGGCAATAAGCTAAGGCAATCAGATTTGAAATATGGTCTCTTGAGTGGCAACAAGCTAAGGCAATCAGATTTGAAATAAGGTCTCTAGAATGGCAACAAGCTAAGGCAATCAGATTTGAAATATGGTCTCTAGAATGGCAAGAAGCAAAGGCAATCAGATTTGAAATATGGTCTCTAGAATGGCAAGAAGCAAAGGCAATCAGATTTGAAATATGGTCTCTAGAATGGCAAGAAGCCAAGGCAATCAGATTTGAAATATGGTCTTTAGAATGGCAATAAGCTAAGGCAATCAGATTTGAAATATGGTCTCTTGAGTGGCAACAAGCTAAGGCAATCAGATTTTAAATATGGTCTCTAGAATGGCAAGAAGCTAAGGCAATCTGATTTGAAATCTGGTCTTTAGGACAGCAACAAGCTAAGGCAATCAGATGCAAAATCACTTTATTTTTTAAGTTTGTTCATGAATTCATCAAGATCCTGATGATATTAGGTCATTTTGCAAGTTCAATCAAAACTGAATCAGAAATATGGTGTTCAGAGTAGTAACCAGCTCAATAAATCAGATCACATAAAAAGACAATAAAGTTGTTATGTGTAATGTATCATATCATAGACTGTATCTCTTGAATTGGTTCAATACATGGCAAAGGAGCATCATTTTATCCCTATTATTTATGCATTTCATACAGGTCCAGATACAGGATCACAATCTCTTCTTTTTATTTTTATCTACCATAATAACTGTATAACCACTATAACAACATTTTATCTTTAGCTGCCGTAATAACTGGCTATAATTGTATAACCAATGTAACAACATTTTATCTTTAGCTGAAATAATAGCTGTCTATAACCATATATGGGGTCATTAGAAGCACTGAAATACACTTCAAAACTGAAATACACACTGAAATACACAGAGATTTACTATAATACTCAAGAAGATAAACATATATGCATCGTCTTTTACAGCCACCAGCCTGCCATATGTTAAGATAATTTGCTGTATCAATTATGTATTTCATTTTTGCGTATGAATTATATCAATGCAACAAATTACAAATGATGATGATAACTTAGTGTATTTCCAAGTCATGTTATTTACAACTGATGATGAAAGCTTAGTGTATTTACAAGTTATGTTATTTACAAATGCATGCTGAAGAAAACATTTTCAACAAGTAACTTGGTAGAAAGCTTGGTCTGCATAACAAAGATAAATGTATCAATACTTTTAATTTTGTTTCAATTTCATTTTATTGATCTTGCTGTTTTAAAAATGAGCCAGTAGCTTTCTTCAGAATAAATGTCCTTATTTACATAATTTAAATATCTTACATCAAATGCAGATATCATTTTTATCATAGAAATAAATGTTTGTGAAATTATATGATTATGAAGTGTAAAAACATGCAGGTTACTATGCCACTATTTCTCATGCACTTTACTATGCCACTATTTCTCATGCAGGTTACTATGCCACTATTTCTCATGCAGTTTACTATGCCACTACTTCTCATGCAGTTTACTATGCCACTATTTCTCATGCAGTTGACTATGCCACTATTTCTCATGCAGATTACTATGCTACTATTTCTCATGCAGTTTACTATGCCACTATTTCTCATGCAGTTTACTATGCCACTATTTCTCATGCACTTTACTATGCCACTATTTCTCATGCAGGTTACTATGCCACTATTTCTCATGCAGTTTACTATGCCACTATTTCTCATGCAGTTTACTATGCCACTATTTCTCATGCAGTTTACTATGCCACTATTTCTCATGCAGATTACTATGCCACTATTTCTCATGCAGTTTTTACATGCTCACAGTGAAGTCAAACTCTTTTCGTTTCTAATGCTAGGAATATTGTTGACTGATACAACATGGCTCTGATTCACTAGGTTGATACCACATGGCTCTGATTGAATAAGATGATACCACATGGCTCTGATTCAATAGGCTGATACCACATGACTGATTCAATGTGTTGATACCACATGGCTCTGATTCATTAGGTTGATACCACATGACTCTGATTCATTAATTTGATACCACATGGCTCTGATTCATTAGGTTGATACAACATAACTCTGATTCAATAGGCTGATACCACATGACTGAGTCAATAAGTTGATACCACATGCCTCTGATTCATTAGGTTGATACCACATGACTCTGATTCCATAGGTTGATACAACATGACTGATTCATTGTGTTGATACCACATGACTCTGATTCATTAATTTGATACCACATGACTGATTCATTAGGTTGATACAACATAACTCTGATTCATTAGGCTGATACCACATGGCTCGGATTCAATAGGCTGATACCACATGACTGAGTCAATAAGTTGATACCACATGCCTCTGATTCATTAGGTTGATACCACATGACTCTGATTCCATAGGTTGATACAACATGACTCTGATTCATTAGGTTGATACCACATGGCTCTGGCTGAATAAGTTGATACCACATGGCTCTGATTCAATAGGTTGATACCACATGACTGATTTAATAAGTTGATACCACATGGCTCTGATTCATTAGGTTGATACCACCGACTCTGATTCATTAGGTTGATACCACATGACTCTGATTCAATAGGTTGATATCACATGGCTCTGATTCATTAGGCTGATACCACATGGTTCTGATTCATTAGGCTGATACCACATGGCTCAGATTCAATAGGCTGATTCCATACAACTCTGATTCATTAGGTTGATACCACATGACTGATTCATTAGGTTGATACCACATGATTCTGATTCAATAGGTTGATACCACATGGCTCTGGTTCATTAGGCTGATACCATACAACTCCGATTCATTAGGTTGATACGACATGATTCCGATTCATTAGGTTGATACATGATTCTGAATCATTAGGTTGATACCACATGGCTCTGATTCATTAGGCTGATATCACATGACTCTAATTCATTAGGTTGATACGACATGATTCTGAGTCAATTAGGTTGATACGGCATGATTCTGATTCATTAGGTTGATACCACATGGCTCTGATTCATTAGGCTGATATCACATGACACTAATTCATTAGATTGATATGACAGGATTCTGATTCGTTAGGTTGATATGACATGATTCTGATTCATTAGGTTGATACCACATGGCTCTGATTCATTAGGGAAATGCCAAGTCATATGTATATGTTGGCTAACACTGGCTACAACTACACTAGAAGGCTAGTGAGCAAGTTACAATATTGCTTTCACTGAAATTACTGATGACAATGACCCATATGACAATGAGTTAGCTTGACTGAGAGTGTATGTCAGTTCAAAGTTTAAGTAAGTGTAGCACATTTCTACACAAAACAACTTCCTACCTTAAATGTATGATAATTACATTGTCTGAGTACTTCTTGCCACTTGTATAAACTGTTTTGTATCATTCGCCATGTTGTACATTTTTGCTATTAAAGCTATAGACCATTAATCCCACAGTTCCTATTTATATTGCCCAAGCTGACATTAATGTATATCAACCTCTAGTAGGTCCTGAGTCAGTTGGGTTTGAGATTAAGTTCTATGTCACTCTTGTTTTAGCTCTAACTAGGCATAGTCTAGGTCTGTTCAAAGTCTAGGTTTCTATGGATATTTTCATATATTTGATATGAATTCTGCAGGCTATGGTAGTAAATGTCTTAGTAGCTGTTGAGTAGTCATTTTCATTGATGTATACAGCCATGTTAATATACAGTACTCAAGCATAGCAAAGAACATTTTATTAGCTTATTTTCTCTTTCACAATGATTAAGTACTGTCATATTTGAACTAAAATAGTAGTATGGTTATAGCTTTTTGCTATGCAATTCATATTAGCATCTCAGATGTGTGCTTAGATGAATTGGAAACCCAGATGCTTACATAGCTGGTAAGCAGACACTTCCAGCCAACGCCTTTAACTAACTAGTTCTGCTAGTTGAACAAACCAACCAATCCTATGGAACCTCACAGCCGAGTACAAGTGCCCCAAAACTTCTGTCATGAAAAAAGATACTGCACTGAAATACTCCAAAGCATGGAGTGCATTACAAAATATTTATAAAATAATTTAAGGTGTCCTAATACACATTCAAGGTAGTAGCTGGTAATCAAACCTCATGAATGGTACCCCTGTATTTAAAGAACTTATATAAGTCTGGATACCGGTTCCTGGTCTGTAGTACTGAAATAAATACAACAGGCCTCAAACTGAGCTAATAGTAACAAGCTCTGTTAATCATTTTATCATAAGCATTAAAATATATTAATGATAAAATACCTCATAGCATAACATAATATCCTGCACAGTAACATTACAACATCACTGAAAAACGTACAGCATTTAAGGTTATGTGATAAAAGTGTACATTTTTCAGAAACCATTTTTCTTATCAGTCTTGGTGACCATGACCTTTGACCTATTGAACCCAACATAAATAGGTGTCTTTCTTGTCTTAAATCAAGTTTGGTCAGGTGATGTAGCATAGGATTTACTTACTCTGTAGAAACTCTTTTCACTTTTGGAGTGCCTCTGACTTTGACCTTTGATCCTCTAAAAATCAGTAATTCTCTTCCTTGTCTTAAATGCCACCCATCAATAGAGATTAGTAAAAGCAGGTGGTAAGGAATTCATGAGCATGCAGAAGCCATTTTCATTCTTAGATTCACTGTGATGGATGTTTTGACCCCAAAATAAGCAATTTAGAAAAGTTTGGACAAAGAAGTTTACATACACGTTAATTTATAGTCAGGAAATAGCCTGAAATTAATAGCTTCTTACTGGTCCCAAATCAAAACTATGTGAAAGGTTTGATAATGATAGATGGCTGAGAATTTAGTTACTGTGTAGAAATGAGATAAGAAACGGATAATACTGGACAAATGTATGAATAGCAGCACAATATATGTTCATCTAAAAGCCTGTCTTCATTTGATTCAAAATTTGCACAACACATAAAACTACTAAACTCAAATATTACAGGTTAAATGGACACTAATGTAAGATCTATATAAAACTACTAAATTCAAAAATTACAGGTTAAATGGTCACTAATGTAAGATCTATATTACTTGTCCTTCCAGAAGACACTGCAGAAAGTGAAGGGCTGCCTTTCTGTTTTCCGTGGAAGCTACAGGCAAAAGCATATCCTGTATGCTTTTCCATACTGCTTCAATTGCATTCTGGGAATGAGAAGAGGAATTTTTGGTAGATATTTGCGAGCATTAATTCTTACAAAAGCTTAAATAGGGTGGTTATTTTAAACATGAGAGTCAAATTTTTAAACTTTGTACCAGAACAGATTCTGGTTTAGGATCGGATTCCTCGGATTTGAGAAGAAGTGTGTCCCAGAACATTCATTTGTAGAAAATTACTGACAGCTCTGATATTACTAAGTTAATGCAAGGGCTTCAAAAGAAAAAATAATAAAAAATATCGATAGATGGATGAACAAAGTAATTACATATACTAGCATCACCTAAATTTTCTTCAGGAAGCAGGGAAAAAAATCAACTTATGTGGTATCCATCCTAATTTATTGATGTTCCCTTCAATGATATCCTTTATCAGGAAGTCTGATAAAAAATCCATAATCTAAATGTTGTATATAAAAAATCATCGTTGTTATAAAATATATTATCACAAATAATTCTCCCCTTAATTTAATCAGTCCTGATAACTGTTTACTTCTTAAAATGTACATAAAATTTTAGGAAATAAGCCATACTAGCAAACTTTTACTGGAGATTTAATTTAGAAGACTTCCTTTGCCACAATACCTCCTCTAGCTTCTTCTTGGATACTTCATCAGCAAGCTCTTTGATGGTCTTTAGTCTGTTGTTTGGAGGACTCTCAGGTCCAATGTCCTAATGAGATAAATACAAACAGATCTGTATATTTTCAATGTCCAAATGAGATAAATACAAACAGATCTGTATATTTTCAATGTCCTAATGAGATAAATACAAACAGATCTGCATATTTTCAATGTCCTAATGAGATAAATACAAACAGATCTGTATATTTTCATGCAACTTATATAAATAATAATAATTAAAAAATTTCTGAAAGATTTTTAAATCACTCAAGTACACAGGTCAGGGAAATATTATAAGAAATCAGGGTGGTTCTTGTCATTAAATGGTGGTGATAGTGGTGGTGGAACCAGTATTTGGGACTTCATTAGGTGGGAGAGGATAGTTTTGTAAACTGACCCATCAAATTACTTGGCTTATGGCTATGATGCGACTTTTTCAGATATTATTGTTTAAGAATTAAAGAGTTTTACATGTATTTGTGAATTAGGTGTTTCATGCTTGTTTTGTCCTTGAATTGATCTTAAGTATGTACTAAAGTTATCCAAATTTTATAAAATTTCTGCCATGTACCTCTCGATCTCAATATAAGGGAAATTTAATTAAAAATGTACAAAGCCATACTTAAGTCTGCAATTTTTAAAGTTCACATATACATGTATATCAATACCTAATGTCATCTGTTACCATTGTCTATAAATTGTCATGGTCAAGGCATCATAAATGACTTCTTTCCTTGGCCTCGCTGTCATAGGCTGATACTTATTTAGAAGCTGAGTTTCAGATTTGGAGTAAACACTTTGTAACAATTTGTGAAATCTATTACAGGATGCAACTTGAACACATCAGTTGTGCTGCAGGATCAAATAACCACCCTGTTACTTGCCACTGAACCACACTTGCAGCACCATCAAAGGGTTGTCATGTGGAAAAATAAGCTATGGAAGGTCAGTTGTTTACTGGCTCAGTCTAAGGGATTGTCAACTTGAAAACAGTGAGTGATGCCTTAAGAAGCACTGGCTTAACAAGCACAAGAACTCTCCTATAGTTACTTCACTGTGTCCAGTCAGTGGAATACCAATAGTTGGTTAAGAATTGTGCATAAAATATGTTCCTTGCACATTTAATCAACAATAAAACATCAGTCCACTTTTATAGTGGGTGCAGAACCTAAACTTCACAAACCCAAGAGTTTGGCAGAGTTTCAAACCAAGCAAAGGGGTTGTCTGTACACATTAATCTTTGTGCAAACACAATGAGTTCAAACCCTAGCTTGAAATCACTGATTCCAAGCAAAGTAAACCTATTCCACTGCAAACAACCACTGGTTTTAAAGTTTTGATTGCTTCCACCCACCCATCATCTGCATCCAGGATCACTGTCATCTACCTCATTGTGATCAACATAACATAATCATTCCTAATATGATCACCCTCTCATTGTGATCAACATAACATAATCATTCCAAATATGATCACCCTCTCATTGTGATCAACAGAACATAATCATTCCAAATATGATCACCCTCTCATTGTGATCAACATAACATAATCATTCCAAATATGATCACCCTCTCATTGTGATCAACATAACATAATCATTCCAAATATGATCACCCTCTCTCAGAGATGATCTGTTCTGGGATATTTTGCCTGAAACATTTAATTCCAATTTAATATGGACTGAATGCTCTGTCACATCTGTAAGTATGCTTCATCCCTCCCCAAAGAGCCAGGTGTACTGAATCCCTGATATATAATTGCTATATCTATAATGCAAATTATTCAAACTTTCATTTTTTTGGGTGGACACTTTCTACAAATCAACCATGTGTTTTTATTCATAATAAGCATGTTTTTCTTAAGAAAAATAGGTGGGAATAATGTCTCAAAAGCATTCAGTTTTGTAGTAAACGTGTTCATAGAGTGCTGTACAAGGTACCTGTTCAAATATCAAAAAAAAGAAGAAAAAAATTTCTTCTTACTCTTTTATATTCAATTTAACTTACAAGTTACATTTGATGATAAATTTATCACAATATAATCTGCAACAGATGCTGCGTGGAACAAAGTGACTACATAATTGTCAACTGTTCTAAATTATATGCAGCCTATTTGTCAACTGTAGACACAAATGTAACTTGCATGACATGTTCATATTTCTCTCTGCCATTTCAAAATATAATGCACCGAGTTACGACTTATTAATCATCATCCAGTAATTGCTTGTGTGGCAACTAGTGCTTATCATCAAGATATGAATCCAACCCAAAATAAAATTTATTAGTTATCAGCATAACACAGTTAATCAAAATTTGAGTAAATACATCAACAGGTGGAGGATTGAATGAAAAGTAAATATGTTCAGATTAAACTCTCCTGTCGATAATAATAAACTTCAACAAATGATCTTCACAGTGTAACACGAGTCAGGAAACATTTTCAGATATGAACAAAAAATAAAGAAGTAGGATGAAAAATGTATTATTCAGAAATTTCCTGCTTTCTGTTCTGTATTTTGCTTATACAATGAGAGAGAGAGAGAGAGAGAGAGAGAGAGAGAGAGAGAGAGAGAGAGAGAGAGAGAGAGAGAGAGAGAGTCACTAAAATGGAATTTCAAGACACAATAACAACAAGGAAAAAAAAACAACACTTAGATAAGAAGAGACCTTTCTCCAAATGCTTTAACCTACTTCAGCACAGCATGTAGACTGTGTTCAGCATACATGAGACTGTTCAGCATACATATAGACTGTTCTGCATACATGTAGATTGTACTCTGCATAAATGCAGACTGTTCAGCATACATGTAGAATGTGTTCAGCATACATGTAGACCATTCTGCATACATGAAGACTATGTTTGGCATATTTGTAGTCTGTTGAGCATACATGTAGACCGTGTTCAGCATCAGATGAGAGAAAGTATTTTAGCTGACCCAATCTATCAACATTAAGATACTTAACATTATTATATACACAAAGTACATATTCTACATCTGATGGGGACCAAAAAATATCTTTTATTACGAGTCCAGTCATTTAATTTTAAGTTTTTTTCCTTCCCACTGAGAACTCTGATGTTTACGCTCCAATGTCTTTTGTTTAAATTCTGCACTCTATATGGCAGACCAGATTCTCCTTACTACTGTGGCTACCATCCTATACCAAGATGTCACTCTTTCCCATAATGACAGTGTCACTATTGTCCACCCTGGTTTAAAAGTCTTTCCACCTATGGCAGAGGATGTACAAAAGGAAGGAAGACCTGGAAAAGCATTTTAAATAATGCCATCATAACCCAATGGATGCATCAGCCAACAGTGAAAAAACTTCCAAATAGACCCCAAGGTCAAGTCAATGGGTATTCTGAAACTCTATACACCTTTGCTGTGGGCATCAGTTAGTCTCAAGAGACAATGGAAGTGCACCGATGAGAGATGTCCCAGTTGGTGGGTGTACAGTGTCTGTAGTGGCTATGTAGCCAAATTTGGGAGTGGCAGTCCTTGCTGAACTTAAAAGTTTAGTATGGTGTATGATGGAGCTGCTTCTTCTTCCTCTGAGATTGCTTGTCATCTGCTAGCATGCCAAGCTTGTCCTTGACGGCTTTCAACTCAGTGATCTGAGCATGTCTGCAGCCTGTCTAGGGCAAGCTCTTTCAGATGTTGACAACAATGTCAAGGGCTTTCATGTCGTGCTTGCAGACATCCTTGAAGTATTGATGTAGCCATCCGAGCGACCTTTTGTCAGAGGCAAGTTACAAATAAACAAGGTCTTTGGGGATCTGTCCATCATCCATTAGACATACATGGCCCAGCCATCTCATGCGACATTGGCAGAGGAGTGTGAACATGCTGGAATCTTGGTACATTCAAGCACCTTGTTGTTTGTTACTCAATCACTGCAGGTGATTCCGAGTATACATCGGAGACATTGCTTGTAAACGGCACTCAGTCTTTTCTCTTGTGAGGCATACAGAATCCAGATTTCACTGGGATACACGAGAGTGCTTAACATGCAGGCACAGTACACATGTATTATTCCAACAATAAAATTGTGCCCCCCCCCCACTATAGCTTTAAACATTTTATTGTGAAATGAGTATTTTGGTGGAATTTTAAACACATAAGCTAATAGTTTCTAATCTCATGCCCCTCATCATTTGTAATTTTTGAGGCAATTTATTTCCTGATGTACATTTACAGAAAATTAAAAAATGTATACCTATTATAAAGGTTTAATGGCTTACAAAGTTACAATGTTTCATTTATCACTAGTCAAATTTTACTGATGATATCATATGTAATTTTCGAAAATGTAAATTATCAGACAATGCCCTGTTCACTCTAAATTAATTGCATAATCTCCGAGATCAAATGTTACACTAGAGGTTTAGAATAAATGAGGATGTTGCAAATCGTATTTGAAAACCAAGCTATATAAATCTTTACTGGTCTTGGATTTATAAAGTAAAATTCATATCAAAGATTGTTAGTGTGAGTTTCAGCTGACCTTTCCTACTCTACTTTAGCTATTTTGATATTTATGTTGATGTGTTATGCAAAACTGAATAATACCTAATGAAAACTTGGAATTAACCAAAACCATATTGTCAATGGGAAGCAAGTAGATACAGGCAAATTAGCAATGACCTTCCATGAGCCCTACCAGTATGAAATCAACTGCAGTCAATTTCTGGTGTTACATATATTTGATTTAAGTTATTTATTTTTGTTTTAATTGTTTGTTTGTCAGATTCAAATTTGACATTTTAAGTTTAAGATTCATTCATTGGGAGATATTTTTTTTTAAAAAGTGGGACGATCTCTACTTTACAAATAAACACCAGATGTTGACCTCAATTCTGACCTAGCTTCAGAGTTGTAAACATGCTTTTAAAATGATTGGTTGATTCCATGGACATTATGGAGCTTTATTATAAACATCTTTCTATTTTTAGTTGGGTCATACGGTGTGCACGAGATTTTTTGAACGTAAATTTGTTCTAAAGATTCTAGAAGATCATGTGACCCCTTCCTTTTTATGTAAAAACAGGTATATAAATTATGTTTTGGAGCAAACTATTTAGTAGAAGTTGGGCTTTTAGCATATTAAGTTGTATTGTTTTGAGTTATTTTAAATTACCTTGTATTGGAAATTATTTCAATTCGTTTGGATCCAGGGGATTTATTTTGTTATTTATCTGGAAAATAATTGTGCTCATTGAATTTCATAAGACCAGAACTGACTTCATCACGTGACATCGTCTTCCATCTTGGATGCTTCACTAAGATTTGAACTGGGAATTACAGTGGGTACTGCTATAACACGCCCCGTTATAACACGAATTTGGATATAACACGGTCGTGGCATGGCTCCCGAAATTTCAGGTAATTTATTACAGGTATTTTTCTCAAAGACCAAAAAAAAATCTTTTAAGTATGAAAAATAAAATACATCAAGAGTTTAATCATCATTCTCATACTTGTCTAAAAAGTGCGAGAAAAAAAACGTGTAGAAAATGTATTATCATTTTGGGGAGGAAATCACACACAAAATCAAATATAAAATAATCATTGTATGGCTCCTTAAATTTAAAAAATTAACAAATTTCTTCTAGTTTTGTGCCAGAATAAACATCGGAAATACGAACCAATTGCTGGGCCTCCTGAGAACTTTGATCTTTGTTTATTGTTGAAAAATGACAGCTCATAAGTGTCAATATTATTATTACTGATCCCTGAGCAATGAAGCCATCGTGTCTACTTTGTGTTTGTTTTGAATGCATTCCGAATACAATCGTTGCTCTAATAATCTCCGATATATGTTCTCTTCATTTCATACACAACTACGCAACAGCCAATGCGGGGGTTGGTAAAATATTCTCACCAGAATGTATAAATTAATTAATTTAAGTACATTATTTATCATCAAAGTGAACTGCCGAGCTAAACTTGTTCAAATCAGGTGGAAACGATTTATACAGCATCAAAGAAACAAAAGCCGCCAACATGTGTGCATGGCTTGGTAGTGTTGTTTTATGCAATCTGTTGACTAGTAAATTCAAATTCTGCAACTGAGAACTATAATTGACTTTGCCAAGAGAAAACCTGACATTAGCAGAAATCAGCTAAATGACAGATGAGAAATGTAATGGTATAAAATGTATACAACACAGAGGTCTCAGAAATGCTTAAATATGCGTATTTGAATACAAATATTTGATCTGGGACACATAAATCACTCCATGCAGGAGTCCAAATAGATGGGAGACAAAGTTAGTGTTGATTACTTTATCATTTTAGCTGTGCTGATATTTACAGTGACATAATTCAGTGGTTAAAATACAGCCAGTTCTGCCTGCTGTATTTATTAGAGTACATCAAAAGAACATGATGCAATAGCTAGGCGGCAAGTTCAAAGGACTTTGACTAGCAACTTGGGTGAAAAATGTGCTGAAATTTACAATGACTGAATTCAGAGACAGAAAAATCCTGAGATGTACATGTGGTTATTATAAGAATACACTTTAGCTTCCATATTTAATCTACGGACATGTAATATTTCATCATTCATTATGTACACCCGTTATGTAAATCTTGTTATTTTCTTTTCATTGAATTCAGTCACATAATGATCTGTGACAAAATTATTGAATATTTTACATCTGTGTGTGGATATTTTCGATGGAAATATTTGTATTATGGATTCAATGTACGTTACAAGATTCGCTGGTGAGTACACGGTGTTGATACTCTTTTCATGCAATAGATTATACATGTATATATAAATTAGACACATGTATGTACCAATGCATGGTTCTCTGAATAAAGTAATATATTATATCTGCAATTTCTGTTACCACAGCAAATGTTTTTCTCATTTAATATATATTGATCAAAAATGGTAATTGTGCCATGCATTTTCGCACCCGTCTTTATGTCCCCCCACCCATTTAATTCCAAAAATGTGTTGGTATTGTACATGGCTGCTTATAACACGGTTCGGTTCGGTTCATAACACGGTCGGATTTTATGGCTCCCAACTACCGTGTTATAGCGGGGTCCCACTGTATTCGGACATTTTATTACCAGGACTTTTGCAATTTTTCTAGTGGATTATATTTTGAATTATTTTTTGGATTCTATTTGGAATTGATTCTTAAAACCATAAGTTTGTTTTTCTTTTCAGGAAAATATTTGTTCTCAATAAATTAAATATTAAGTTTTTACAAGCTTGTTATTTTCACTCTTTCTATGTTACTCTTTATTCGAGCCTAAGCACGTAACACTGGAAAAACAGTCATTGTGTTTTTTGGGAACTTGTAGTTGATATTTTCAAGTAACTGGTGGCTGTCTAAAGCAAGATTGATATTTCTGAATTATGATTCTTAATTGAGGAAAAAAAAGGGTTGTTAATGAGGATAAATGTCTTACATTGTTTTATGAGAAGGACTAGCAAAGATTCAGTAGGACTAGTATATTTTTTTAATCTACTAGTCCTTCTAGCTACTGAGGAAATTTTTGTTTATTTCTAGACCTGTAAATACACAAAAGATTTATTTATTTCATCATGTAACTTAAAATAAATTTGGGCAGCATAATAATAATTTTTTTAGTTACTTGCAGGTGTGCACAAAAGTGCACAAAGATCTTATAAATTAAAGTTCTGTTTTGTTTTAATGGATTGGTATATTTTAAGCATTTTTACCAAGTCAACAAAGTTGAATACTGAACTGTATCAAATACTATTTCAATAAAACATAAAACAAAATGTCATACAAACATATGATGTGGATCATTACAACTGGAGTAAAGGAAAAAGTCATTTTGCATTTCATACAAGACCACATTATTCCAAGCATAAACAATTCACAAGTGAAAGAACAGGACACAAACACACAAATCACAGGCCATGTGGTACATTAACACAATTAAAAGCACAATAAAAATGCATTGATCATTACCAGTATGAGCTGTCAACTATTCAAAACATCTTCATTTCATGACATTACCCAAACCCTACTGGACATGGTAATAATAATCAAAGCAAACACTGACTTGTGACAGTGTCAATTTCCCATCTTCAATAGCCAAGGTCCCGATATGATATTCCAATCTACAGATAGTTCTGTGCTTTTGGTTTGTGAATATCATTAGATGCAGCAGAAAGATACCGCATCTAATCATAAAGTTGTTAACATTTGAACACTGTTCTTATATGATCGACAGAAGTGGAGCTCAAAACTTGAATGAACTGATAAAAAAGCAAGTGTCCACTGCCGGTCTGTGTGTACAAATACTTTTCATTCAAATACACCTGTAATGGCTTTATTCTGGTACATCGATACTTTCAATTTAAACTTACAACAAAATATCCTTTTAAAGACAATTGCCTACACCATATCTGGCAGATGTACAAAGCACTGCTGTTACAAACTATTGGTTAGTTGGCATTACATACTAAGGGAGGCAACTCATGAAATTCAATAGATGTTGCTAGGACAAAGTAGTCAATATCTGTTTGATCCACCAAGGTGTAGATAGGGTTATCATATCAGAACCTTGGCTAATGAATATGCAATGTTTCCTTCAAAGAGAAAGATAGAAAGAAAAGTTGCATGCACTGAAGTCAATTCTGGCGTTTTATCTGATGATCAGTTACAATAAGAGACTGATATTAAAACAGGAATGAATTATTTGTTTATCCAGTCCCCTTATGAATAACACACACACACACACACACACACCCAAATGATCTATGATGTAATAGATTGATCTCAAAAACAAAAGTTTTAATGTAAAATTCAACTAGCTCATGAAATCAACCTCTAGTAAACATATTGTTTACCACTTAAAGAACTAAATTGTTTACCAATCTCTATATATAAAAATACCAAATACTGACTTGACCTATCACACAACAGTTTTGGGAACCAAATTTTCTAATGGAACATTCCACTAACTATTGAATGTGACATCTTGTTTACCACTAATCATGACAAAAGTTCGGTATGTAAAACTTCATTTACAAAACACAATCATGACAAAGGTCAGGTACATAATGCAAATTAAATAGTTTTTTTTTTCTCCTTTAAACATTATCTATATTTAATGTGATTTTTTTTATTTTACCATGAGGGAAAAAAGTACAAAGGTTGGCAGTGAGAAACAGAGATAGTTGGCCCACTGGAAACTCACATATTTTTGGGGTTTGTCATTAGGTTTGATACTCTTGTATGGCCAATGAACCTATAATTCCCAACATGATTTAATCATTAATTTAAAAAAAAAATTGTACTAAAACTTAATCAAAATATTGTTTTCAGTTAAATTCCTTATTTGGTACAATTCCTCCACAGTAATTATTTTACGATATCATCACACCGTATATATGTACATGTAAATGCTATCTTTGAATGTAATGTACTGTATATTCAATAATGGTTGAAATAAATTAATGAAAACATCTATTAATTTGTGGGTTTTTTCCACATTATTATAAAATGTGCTTGTACCTACATATATAGTAAATATACGTTTAGACAATTAACACATCGAACACATCACACTATGTACCTCCCAAATGAAGCCCATATACTGTCCACAGCTTAAATCTGTCAACTGTGTATGTACAGCCATCAGTAAACTGTGTATGTAACACACAATTGGTAAACAACAAAGAGGCTTAATGACACTTTTAATTTATTTACCATATGTTATGTCTTAAAAGCATGGATGATCCCAATGTGTTTATTATCATTATTAACACACCCGTAGGCGACTAGCTAAAACAGACATTGTTTATACAATCGCTGGTTACAATAAGGTCATGCTACTTAAATACAGATAGTGGCCATAGATATTAAAGGGCTTTATTATTGTTTTATGTATTATTCTACTGCCCGTATTTTCATATACGATTTTGTCGAGTTTTTTTTTTTTTGGACAGATTATTTCCGGATTATTGAGACAAGTTTTAATGTAATTTTACACTTTGGTTCCCGATTTTGATTTCCGGATCTGGAACATGGATTTCTTGATTAACAGAGCAAATTAATGTTTAGGAATTCTGTTCCCATTGAATTATGTCCGGATAGCGAGATTTCCAGACTAACGAAGCTCAACTGCAAATATATATATTGTAATAAATTTGGAGTATGAATATTTGACAGCATCCCGTTTTTAAGCAATTCTTAGATTTATTTGTGTGAGTATTTAGTCTTCGGTGCCATGGAAGTATTACTAGCCCAAAATAGTTAGCCAATTAGTAGGAGCAAACATCACAGAGCCGAGTGTTAGTGAATTTGAACCATGCTGGGATCGTTAGTAGTGAATTTAAGTACAAGCCGAATGACTGTCCCTGGTGTAACATAGTCCATATTAAAATTCAGCAGTGTATAAAAGTATCGTGGTTGAAATAACAGCATTTATGGTAGGAAACCAGTAAATTATATAAGTGAATCAATAAGTTGGAACTTGGTAGGTAACGTTTATGTGCCCGTAGTGGAAAATGGGCGTATGTATATGAGCGTGATAGCCGGAAATTATGTGGATTGACTGGCCTAGGGTCGCGCAGTTAAATGTTTCCCAGTTAGTAAGGGAATACGATTGTAATTTCTATGGCATGACAAGCTGTCGGTATGGAAATCAGATGATAATGAAGAAAAACCATGCAAAGGTGTGGTTAATGGACTTTTGGGCAAGTTGTCTCATCTGGGTCGCCAATTGATTAGAGCAAAGGTTATTAAATATAGCAGACACATCTATCTTTCCATATTACAACTCAAGTTGTATGGAAGTCTTTGGAAATTTGGTGAAAACATGACTTCCAGTGTGACTCGCACCAGGGTTTTGACACCGCTCGGTCACGTGAATACCCCTGTGCGTGTAACAATATGTATGTATAGGCAATACAAAGTTGTACACCTGACTAATAATTATCAGCAAAATCTAAATAATAACCATAATAAATAATAACCATTGAATGGATCATCATCAGTAAACCTCTATTAGAAAAAAGTTTAAAGTTCAAACACATCTGAAAACATCAGTATTAAATCTTTAAAAGAAATTGACCAGAGAAAAGAAATGTCCCCGCAAAATACCAAAAATATTAAATGATTCTTTTAGATATCAACTCTGGGTCATCTTGAATTTTTGATAAACATTGTGATAGCATCTCAATCAGTTAAATAAAAATTCAAATTGTCATGTGATATCATTATCTGATAACTGACAGTCACTGGATGTAATGACATCATCCTTGTTTTATTTCCTTCTAGTTCACTGTTGTCTGGATAATCTACTGTATTATTTAAGGCACAATAATGCTCCATTTTGGTAACTTTTGACACTGTAAGGGTGATTACATTCAGGTTTAAATCTAAACTCAAATAAGATTTAAAATAGGTTATGTTTTAACTAAAGGCTATGTTTTATCTTTTATTAATACATTAGAATAGCAATTATTTCCCAAATACAAATGTATCTGTCATACAACTAGCAATACAAGCAGTTACAACATTATTTATTTCCCAATGCATTATGTAATTAAGTACATGTACATATACATATAAAATATTTATTAACCATTCGGGTGCACAGTAGTAACTTTGTTCCAGTAACTGTTGTAAACTTTTAGCTTAGCAAAGTAGCGATAAAGAGTTAATATATCTGGGACTGGGTTGCGGATCAACTGAAACATATGTTTCCTTTTTTCTACAATCTTTTTCAGGCAAATGGGACCATTTTAAAAAAAAAAATGCTTTTTAACTTCTTGTTCTTAGTTCATTTTAACACAGAACTTTGAAATGAATTAATACATTTCTCTAGTAGTAAATGTATAATGTGCTTGTTTTCATATGTTATTGGTGTCTATTTCAGTGCATATGGGTATATTTGGGCAGGATTTGGGTAGTATTTAGGTGTACTGGGGGCAAATAGTAGCCCCCGTAATTTGTATAATGTAGACAATCAAATTAATTAGACATATAAAAAGAACAATTCGAAGATGATGGTTGTTCTGCTTCAATGCTTGGATGCGGACATGTGCTAGTTCTACAATGTAAGATGTATCACATTTTATTTGTTTTGGTGCAAAAATATACCCTCTAAATATCATGTGATACATCTTACCTTACAAGAGTAGGGTCTGTGCCATCTTTTAACGGCCTTACCTTCAAAATTTCCAATGTAAAAACAAACTCCTTTGAAGTTGCTCTTTGGTATGTGACTGGCGCACTTTTGTCTTTTGGCCTAAAGAAACCAAAAATTTTATCTTTTAGGTTTTCTTCTGTCTTATTTGGTTTTGACATGTTGAAATCACATGACTAAACTACTCGAAATTAGGTTCGCTTTCTGCAAGGTCGCTACTGACATGTAAAATGAAATTGCTTACAACATTAAAAAGTCTATTTCTTGCAAAGGAAGTGATGGTGGGAGGGTAATATAAATTATAAGTGTGTGTGTGTGTGTGTGTGTGTGTGTGTGTGTGTGTGTGATTTGGATTTTTAATGTAGCTTTAACACTTTTTCAGTAATATTGCTACGATGTGTGGCAGTTTACAGTGATGTCTAGCACTGGGGCATCATGCTGCAGACGTAGCACAATGACAATGTCTGGCCTAGTCACATTATCCTGACACCAGGCCGACCAGTCCTAACACTAACCTCTTAATGCTGAGCGCCAAGCAATGCAGCTGTTAGTACCATTTTCTTAAGTCTTTATTGTTATGATTTGGCCGGTTAGTACCATTTTTGTAAGTTTTTGGTATGACCCAGCCAGGGATTAAACTCTCGATATCCCACATCCGAGGCGGACGCTCTAACCACTTGGCCACCGGAGCGGTAATAGAAGAAAAGCATGATTCATTTCTATGAAAAATAATATCTGTATTTTTTCATTTTGATTGTTTTTTAATGTTTTCACATTATCCTGACACCATGCCGACCAGTCCTAACACTAACCTCTTAATGCTGAGCGCCAAGGGAGGCAGCTGTTAGTACCATTTTTGTAAGTTTTTGGTATGAATGACCCAGACAGGGATTAAACTCACGATATCCCACATGCGAGGCGGACGCTCTAACCACTTGGCCACCGGAGCGGTAATAGAAGAAAATCATGATTAATTTCTATGAAAAATAATATTTGTATTTTTTCATTTTTATTATTTTTTAATGTTTCAAATACAATTTGCAATATTGGGAACAGTTGTCTTGGGCCCATATATTGTAGTGGCGAGTCTTCACTGAAGGAAAAATAATACCAAATCGTGGACACAAAATTCTGAACGGTAAAACTTGTATTAAGTATCCATACGTTGCTTCTTTTTTTATTTACAACAGTTTTCTTGTCTTATAAATTTTCGTATGTACTACATTTCTTTCCAACCCACTACATTTTCCCTTTCCACTGCGTTTATTAGTTAACTGATTTTAAAACTTTTTACACTTTCTTGCACGCAAATTCTCGTAAGATCGACAATTTTACATTGTACTTTTACATTGTGGCCCAGGGTCTTCGAGTGGTCTATGCGTGTATGTGAGAAAGATTGTCATTAGCTTCTCGTGGGTTTGTGGTTCACCCAGGCTCACAACGTTGTCTGCAGTGTGACAGTTTATAGTCACGTCTAACACTAGGGCAACTTTCCGCAGATATTTAGTATGATGTTCAACCTACTCACACATTCCTGTCACCAGGCGGACCAGTCTTAGCACTAATCTCGTAATTCTAAGCACCAAGTGAGGCAGCTTCTAGTAGTTTGTTTTTTTTTTAAATTTATTTTAAAATTAAATAAAGTCTTTGCTATGACTCGGCCGAGGATCAAATCTGCGATATCCCGCATCCGCATTTACGCTAGCCAGGGTTTCGATATGTTATCCGAGCTACAGATTGAGGATCGAGCAAATATTTTAGTAGATTGGTTCCCTGCTTAGTATGCTCTTTGCGTTGCACTCCGCTATACTAAGTAAGGCGAACGCCGACATAATATTGTCACGTGAATTAAAACATATTATCTCACATGGAGATATCTACATGTAGTTAATCTAACCGTGGTACAGTTATTCTATGATATATTCTCTTTCTAAGTGACACAGTATGAACTTTACTAATACTTTTAATTTTAACTATTGCTGTCGCAATATCGTGTTTACGTTTAACCACCAATTCGTAATATAATTAGTTTTACAAATAATTGTACTAGTGGGCGAAGGGTTCACACAACGGTATTTTGATAAGATTTCACATTTAACGCAGCGTCATCTCAGGGATTCTTTTCCAGTCGACTCCCTGATACATTTTACGTTGAAAATGATATAAGGTGATGGACGACACCCTAGATATAGTCAAAGATTAAGACAAGTATAATCAGTCCTCTTTTACGTTGGGGTGAGAGTACCAACTGCTTTGCAAATATTGCACACTTCACACCGTGTCATCTAATATATTCTAGTTGCAATAAGCTCTTTGATAATTCAACATTGATATGGCTATCTCGTTGTGCATGACACCTCAGACTTTGCCAAATATTGGGATCGAAAATAGCAACCCTATTCCACGCGATGGTGAAGTAGTATAGAAAAATGGGAATTCTGGCTCACACACTTCATCAACCTTTAGTTCTGTCAAATAAATGCTTAAAATCATGGTCTTTTACAAAAGTCGTCACACACAAAAAATATTTAAGCAAAATCTTAATATATATTTCGAGTATAGGATAATGGGGATTCTGGATCAGTAGCTCTTACTAGCCTCAGTTTTGTTAACAACAACACCACCCCCTCCACACACACACACACACACACACACACACAACAACAACAACAACAAAAACAAAAACAACAAACAAAACAAATAGCAACGCTTGTCTTTTATCAAGGCTGTCAAATAAAATTTCAGGATAGAGAAAAAATTACGAGTATAGAATTTAGAGGATTCTAGCTCAGTATCCTGTACAGGTCCTGTTTTGTGAGGAAAAAAGAGGGAAGAATTTCTAAGATTTTTAATAATGGTTGGTGAAATTATATTATATAATTGATTGTTTCTTTTAATTACGTTTTTTCAAAAATACTCAATCTATGGAGAATTTTCGCGTAACATTCTTTTGTTTGTTTCTGTTTCGGTAATATGTTAAAAGACAACGATAGCTGCTTCCACCACAATCACCACAAATTTAAATTTTGCCTCGAATTCCATTTCCACATCCAAGACACGCAAATGTTCCTGCAGTAGGGTTATTTCGCAACAGGAAGGCGTGTACATCACAATGATCTCTTACACATCTTTGATCGCAAATATAGGTACTACCTTGTAACAACCACGGATATTTATTTATATTGTACGTGATATTATACTTAATATTTAATTCCTTTTAAATTAATTTGTCTTTAAGATATGGTAACAATTCATTAGAGAAACAATAAAGTATATAATGTTGCCACAACAGTGGGCACAACCTGGGTTGGTAATGTTATCAACCACAACTGTTAGAATCCCCAATCGATAAAAGGTTGCTTTGCTATTAAGAAGATTTCACGATGAAATTTTTCATGAGCGTACAAAATGGCCTTGGTCAAATATTGATTTGATTAATCTAGCTACTAAGATAGCTAATTCTGATTATGACTCGCTATAGCTGAGTTAGGAAGTATTTGGGCAAGGGATGCCAAAGGATTTATCGTTGTAAGATCGGATTAATAAATTATTAAATCGTTCCACTAATCAAATAGAATTCCAAATCAGCCAAAAGTTGCTAAATCTCTTTCAGAGAACTATAACAAATTAGCCGGAGCTAAACCAGAATGGCCTAGATCAAATAGACAATTAGAAGAGCTAGCCGAGCGAATTATAAACGTTAAAGACCGTTTTATGTTAACAAGATCGGTTTTTCAGGAACTAAAAGACCGCGGTAGTAGTTTTGAACCAATTATTGTTTTTAATGAGGCGTTTAACGGTCTTGATAAAAAAATTAAATTCATTCCATGATCAAGATGAAAATACGATCGATTTACACTTCATGATCAAACAAAAATTATTAATCAAATTATTCCTTGAGTATTGACTGATCAACCATCACTAAAAGTCAGCGTGATTTATGACGATGATATGTTTAAAGCAACTGATCATCAAGTTGTACGAAGCCGTGATTTTAGATCATCACCAAAATTGTTTATACTGACACACGGAAAATATAACGGTTTTTACTCACGCTTTTACGATGAACGCTGGAGGATCTTATATCGCGCTTCCACCATCGATCTCAAGGACAAAATCATGCGTTACTGTTAACAATCAAGACAACAAATGCGTAGTATGGGCGTTATTGTCAGCGTTATTTCCAACTAACGACAATGCTGATCGTGTAACAAAATATGTACCGTATCAAGACATAATAAACATGACTGGAATTGAGTTTCCAACACCGGTTAAACAGATTATGAAAATAGAACAATACAACCTTAATGTGTTCCCTGGCGGTATTAAAGTGCTTTCGTTGGACTCGTCAAACAAGCCATTTCCACTCAGAATATAATCCAAAGCAAAACAAACCACTGATGATAGTACGATAAATTTACTTCTACATAATAATCACTATGTGTGGATCAAAATTTTCAGTGTCTTTATCAGAAACTTGATAACAAAACACAAATAATTTTTTTTCTTGTTATTCATGCTTAAGTGGATTTACAACGAAAGATAAACTTATCGATCATAATAAATACTGTAATGAGATGCAAAAAGATAACGTTGAAATATTTGTTTGAGGAACAAGGGCGAATACAACGGCTGTTTCATTTAGTCAGCGATGATGGTTTATTAAAACAATTTACAAAATTATTAATCTATGAGAAAGCTGTAAAGTGTATATTTTGTAAGAAAGATGCTTCAACCAATGATCCAACAAAAGTGCCATTTTACAACGCTTTCACAAATGAATATATTGGACCTGCACATAAACAAGGTCGTGATGCCCCAACGCAGAAATTCATCCCTGTGTTTTCATAATCTTCGAGGGTACGATGGTCATTTCATTATTCGTGCGCTTGGTCACTGTGACGTTTTGCCCGTCCCAAAATTAAATTAGAAACAGGTGTAATCAAAGTATTTCGTACAAGCCACTGTTTGATATTAAACATGACCGCAGGCTAACACCATCCCTTACGTAAGTTTGCCGTGGCTAGGATGGGAAGCCCGACCAAGACCGTCAGAAGTGCAACTATCACCTTGGGTCTGGAAGAAGCTTGTGTAGATCAAAGAAGTTGCAAGAAGGAGTGGACGTGCCTTATCTTCTTGATACGCAGACTGACAGCCAGGTTGAATTAGTCGATTGGACAGAGCCCCAGCGCTACCCAATCAGAATCGAGATAGGGGCGGGACCCTGATTTGGGCTAAGTATGATAGCCTTAGACCTGCCAGCAAGATTTAGTTCGCTATAGTTCTTTAGAGGGAGAGTTTGCCAGAAGATAGGAACTCCGGTCAGCCATACGTTATTGGCGGGAAAAAACCTTAGACCAATATTCTAAGTGTAGCTTCTAAAAGGTCAGTGAGCTAGTTGTTCGATCTTTGCTGAATGCGACTGCATTTAATTGTAGATCGTAGATATACTTATTATTATTACTAGAATCGTAGTAGGAATAATTATTTTGTGAGGTTAATATGTTTGTATATTTTGAAGAATGAGTTCATATTCGTAAAGAATCATATTGCTTGCTAGCCGTCGTAAGAGTTAATATTATTATAATTCGCTATGCGGTTATTTTATAGTCGACTAGCACATTTGTCCATGCAATTATAGACTTTGCAATTGCTGAATTGAATGATATCTTTGAAATGGTTACATTGTGAGAAATTAGTAATATAAATATTTGAATATTTGTGTACGCTTGTTGGAGGGTAGTGTACAGATATGCGTCTGGTTGTTGTAATATTGTAAGTACAATGAGATTAAATATATATTTGGATATACTGATGTGACTCAATGTATTGATGCATGTATGATACCGTGTTATTACACCATTGTTTCCCTGTAAGAGTATGTGGGAATTTCGATGTGTATGTATGCGTGACCTAAAAAGTAATAGCCTTATCTGATGGTTAATTGATGATTTAGTGTGAGGTGAGGTTCGATAAACCATATGTTAACGCCTTGTGGTTTTCACAAGAAACTTCCAGGGACAGACTAGTGATAGTGGTCCTAGTGTCTCCGATAGAGACGGAAGAAAGAGAAGGAAGGAGAGGAGTCGGGAGAGGGAACTTTGAGGGACAGACCAGTGAAAGTTGTCCCAATAGTCTCAGATAGAGAGACGGGATAAGGAGAGGGAAGGAGATAAGTCGGGAGAGGGGAAATCCAGGAGGAGTGAGAGGAACGAAATAAAGAGATGAGTAGAACCAAAGGCCAGGGGGAAAATCGAACTCACACTGAAATCACGAGATGAAGTAAGCTATCACTTGGAGGACGAGTGATTGAGTTCTCATTTAAATTTATAGAATTTATTAAATTGTTATTGTTTTGAATTTCATCTTCGTGTTCTATATAGTCTAACCGTTGGCAGTGCTGACTGGGGGCTCAGAGCTGTACATTTATTTCGACATTAATTTAACTTTATAAATTCACGAGCCAGATGGAACTTCCATAATATTTTAATTAATATATTGGAAGTACCCCACCCCAACCTTTTCAAACGCTACAGTCACCCTGAAATTGCTGAATCTTGCATCAATAACTGAATAACTGCATCAGACTCAGAGGTATACCAAATAACGCTGAAGCAATTATGTCTATCACGATTGGTAAACTGAGATTCATCAATAGTTTCCAATTTATGAAATCGTCCTTGGAAGAATTAGCGAAAAATTGTTCAAGTTTAAAGTTTCAAAATATTAAAATAACGATCAGGTTAAATACTTAACCCGTAAAGGAATTTTTCCATACGAGTATTTTAACAGTTATGAAAAGTTTACTGAAATATTATTACCGAGCAAGGATAAATATTACTCAACGTTGAACGATACAAATATAATCGGCGCTGAGTATAAAAAAAACTAAAGAGGTTAGGAGCGCATTCAGCTGTAAATATTTAGGTGACTATCACGATTTTTATTTACGCGTCGACGTGTTATTGCTTTCTGATACTTTCGAACATTTTTGTAAGACCACGCAGATTCAATATAGTTTGGATTCTGCTCATTATTTCGCAGCGCCAGGTCTCTCGTGGGATGCTTTATTGAAGTTAACATCGGTAAAACTCGAGTTGTTAACTGATCCTGGCATGTTTCTGTTTATCGAGCGAGGAATTCGTGGTAGTATCAGCGTGATTGTAAAAAAAAAATTCCACCGCGAATAGCAAGTATAAGTCATCGTACGATCCAACTAAACCAATTAATTTTATCACATAACAAATATAAACAATCTGTATGGTGGAGCGATGTGTATGCGGCTGCCGTAAGGTGGATTTAAATGGAGCACCACAGAGGAGTTTCTCGCTGAAACTGATAATCTATTCGCGGAAATGCATTTTTTTATACAGTTATATGTTTTGTTGAGGCTGATATTGATTATACAGAACCACTTCACGATTTACACAACGATTATCCATACCTGGCTGAACGAATAATAATCACTGATATGATTTCACCAGAGCAACTAACGCTACGTACAGCCGGCCTGTCAAAAGTGAGTAAACTACTACCAAATGTGTTTGATAAAAATATTATATGTCATTATGCGTTATGAAACTGGCTGTAGATCCTGGACTGATCGTGATGAAAATTCATAAGGTTTTACGTTTTAATCAGACGTGGATGAAAGAATATATTCATGCCAACACAACTCGAAGATCAGCATCAAAATAAGATTTTGACAAAGATTTTCTCAAGCTCATGAATAATTCACTATTCGGTAAAACCATGGAAAATATTCGAAAGCGAGTCGATATTGAAAATTGTCAATAATATTAAACGACGTAACAAGCTAGTTAAATCGAACTGTTTCGGTGGTGAGAAAATAATTAATAATAATCTTATGTTGATTTTAAAGAAAAAGACTACTGTAATCTGTTTCTTAACAAACCTGTCTATGTAGGTGCGTTTGTGTTGGATTTATCAAAGTGGATGATGTTCAGTTGTCAATACGGGTTTGCAAAGAAAAATTGGTCCAACGCACGATTATTGTTTACTGACATGGAATTTGTTGGACTTTGAAGCATAATGAATGCACTAATAAATGATCAAGGTGCTGATAAAGCGAAAAAGTGTAAAGGCATCAATAACAATCACGTTAAGAACAAAATTAAATTTAACGATTATTTTGGATTCATTACACCGCAAACCAGGAGACAGTTTGTCAACCACAACCACAAATGGATTTAGATCTGACAAACATGAAGTAGTTACTGACAAAATTACCAAAACAGGATTGTGTAATTACGATGGTAAGCGATATTGTCGTGATGGTATTAAAACAACTGCGTTGGGGCATTATTCTTTATAATCGACAGACCTTATACAGACGATAAAAAAGTAATTTATTTGTCTCAACGTTATAAAACACTATACAAATAATTTATTTGTCTTAACGTTATAAAGCATTATAAAGTATTATTATTATTATTATTATTATTATTATTATTATTATTATTATTATTATTATTATTAATAGTTGGTGAAGCATTAACCACTCGGTTGGTACGAGAGCGACATGAAGCAATTAAGAAATTTATACCACTTCGTGATTTTGTACGACAAGAATTACAAGAACATCAAGCACAACAGGAGGGTTTTACTGAATCCACTGAATTATTATTTACTCCTATTACAACAAAATTACAGACGAAAAAAACTGCGTCAACCAATTATCACAGGCTGTTGTAAGATCAGCTCAAGCTACAATGTTGCCGCTGAAGGCGCAGAGTACTCTGTTGCTGAAGAAACCCTGCTGAAAACGATGAAGAATTTGAGGACCCAGCGGAAACCCTTCCATCATATAAGGAAACTAAACCACCTGAATATAAGCGTGGTGCTGCTAAATTACAAAATGAAATAGCAAATCATATTACATTGAACAATTAGGATAAAGCCGTTTAACTTGCGTATGATTATACCAACAAATATATCGTTTTGGAGCAATTGGTATTTACAACGCACAAGGGTATTAAACGAGTAACACCGAAAAATGAAAAAGAGTTTCAAGATTTCAAAAAGGATGTTTAACAGCTAGCTATGCTAGCTACTGTTATAACCCCGGACCCTATATCAAAAATACCCAAATTACCGTCAAAGACACAAGATGAAGAAAAAACAGAGAGAAATGGAAGCAATATTTTCCAGCTCGCCATCAAAGACACATAAATCAGGGCTGTAATCAGAGGTATATAATAATAATAATAATAATAATAATAATAATAATAATAATAATAATAATAATAATAATAATAATGAGGACTTTGTATTGCGCATACTCTTTAGAAGCTCTCAGCGCTTTACAACATCTATAATGATTTCCTTACACTACAGAAAAACAAAAAAAAACCAGAAACCATGAAATTGGAAAACATAAAAATAATGCTGAAAACATATAAGGTACAAAATATTATTAGGCCTCTAATGTTGAAATAGCAAAGTGGATTAGAGAGATTCTAGCTGAGACAAAGAAAGGAAATTGTGACATGAAAATGATTGTAGAATGATCTAGCCTATCTGCTGAACTATTTTCTCATGGAAGCATAAATATACATTTCTACAGGGAAACTATCGATGAAATATTGGACGAGTGGTAATCATGGTTAAGTAAAAAAATAAAAAAAGTGAAAGATAAAATTAAAAGTGAAAGGTAAAACAGGAATATAAAAAAGAAAAATGAAATAAAATAAACATTGATTCATCCATTGACCGCTACAATAATTCTTTGTGTAATAGAACACTTATTTTGTGAAAATAACATTAGTAAGATAATAATTAAGTTAACTAAAGCCTAAACATGAATAACATACTATTACTAAATATTTTACCTAATATTTTTAATCAGTATGTTTACTTAATTTTAATTATTTTGTTTTATTTTTCTTCTCTATGTTACTTAACTATAAGTACCAATCAACATGCCTAAGAAAGCAAAATAGTTATCAATCGCTGATGAGATCAAAATCGTCAATTTATGTGGTAAAGAGCCACCATTGGTAATCGCTCAAAAATACGGAAACGGACTTAAAAGATTATATAACATATGGAGAAGCTGTAGCAAAAAACCGAGATTCCCAGCAGGATTAGCATGTACAACGACTGAAAGGATCTTACTGAGAGCATTAAAAACTTGAAGAAGCCAAGAAACAGGCACGTGATAAGTACCACATTGAAAAACAGTGATATGTGGACGCTAATTTGGAACTTATAAAAGTGTTGGAATTATATAAGAGACAAAATGCAATCTATTATAATACACTATCAGAACTTAATGTTCTAAATTCTCAGTTGGACGAAATGGATGAACAAAAGATTGCTTTGCTGAAAAAAAAATTAAAAGGTCAAAAGAAAGAAATTAATGAAATTAATTAAAAATATATAATCAATGAAATTCGTTCAATCATTCGTTCTTCCATATTAAGCTTCATAATTTTTCCCCTCACAAAACTGGTTCTGTACTGAGCTAGAATCCTCAAAATCCTATACTCAACATATTTTCTCGATCCTGTAACTTTATTTGACAGCCTTGAATAAAGACTGTGATTTGAAACGTTCTTTTTCTTTTACAAAACGGAAGCATGTACGAGCTACGGAGCCAGAATCCCCTTTATCCTATACTCGAAATATATACTAACTTTCTTCTCGATTAGATTTTGTTTGGTGACGACTTTTGTAAAAGACCATGATTTTGTAAAAGACCATGATTATAAGCATTTATTTGACAAAACTGAAGCTTGTACTATCTAGTGAGCCAGACTCCCCAATGTCCTATAATAATGGTGAATGTGGCGATATTTGGTCCTATATTGTGGATTCCAACTTCGTCAATTAATTTGTTAAAGATTTCATTTGCAATGATTCCCTTGATATCTTTTACATCAAAATTGATTTAAGGCGACATATGCCAGCGTTAGCTTGCTACAGATTAAGACCACACTACTTTCTCTCCTATTAAGGCCGGTGGTTGGGGGGAAGGAGTCTGGAGTGGGTTGTCTGGGCAACACAGTAATGATTAACACGCCAACATCTGGAATCAAATTTTCATGATGTTAAGTTGAAATAATTAGATATTCACTGATACATGAGAACTTTAATATTATTGCATGTTTAATTAATTCAATTAATATTTTATTAAATAAAAAGCATAGCAGCATAATACAATTTGTATGTTTAGGAATGTAACGTGCCTTTCCTAGTAACATACAATGAATATAAAATAAAACATAAGTATATGTTTGATGGTAATTTTAGCTCCAACTCCCAATTTTATGGGTTGATTGGGCGGCTGCTAAGCCACTTTGTTTAAGAAATCACATGCAACGGAATTTTTTAGGTGACAGTCAGAAATATTGTACAACAAATTATCATCCTCACCTTCTCATAGAAGATGGCTGTGTGTGTGTGTGTATGTGTGTGTGTGTATGTCTGTGTATGTCTGTGCTGTGTGTGTAACGCTTTTAAAGTCATATAGCTATGATGTCTGCAGTGGAGCAGTTTATAGTGACGTTAAGCATTGGGGCATCATGCCACAGACATATAGCATGATGTCTTACCCAGCCACATTATAATGACACCAGGCCGACCAGTCCTAACACTAACCTCTAAATGGTGAGTGCATATCGAGGAAGCTGTTGGTATAAATGTTTTAAGAATTTATTATGAAGATGGCTGGTGTTGTGTTTAATGTTTGTCAGAATTTGGATTGTCATGAACGATACATCAGTATAAATGTACACTTGATCAAGGAATCAATTACAGCGCGACCTTTCAGATGATGTAATCTAAAAAAAACATTTCATAAAATATCGTCACCCCGCCCCTCTGTTATGTACATACGAGATGGTATTTTGGTCTTATATCTTCGGCAAATGGAGGTTGTTTTCTGTAGCATTACGTTAATTCCGAAGGGAAAAGTTTCAAGGGGTTAATTGCATTTTATATTTCTTACAGGATACAGTCGAAATGTTCAATATTGGACCAATTATTCTCATATTCACCCCCTCGCGGAATAGGGTTCAACCAGACAACGATATAGGGTACCCACAAAACCCATTCCAGGCCCCTTCCCCCTAACGTCATAAATGAGATAGCATTTTGTCTTTATATTTGGCAAACAAAAGTTGTCATTTGTCGCCTTAAATCAATTCTGATCTAAAATTGTATCAAAGAATTGATTGCAAATGGAATCTTCTACAAACTTCATGATGCAATACGAATGCACAATATTGAACTAAATATCACCACATTCACCCCCTTGTAGAATAGGGTTGCTATTTCAATCCGAATATTTGATAAAGTCTGAGGTGTCATGAAAAGCGAGATATCAATATCGATGTAAAATTGATTAAATAATTTATAGCAGCCAGAATACATTAGCTTAGTGTGAAGTGTGCAATATTTGCAAAATGGTCGTTACTCTCACCCCCTCGTGAAAGAGGGGTGATTTTTGTATATTAATCTTTGGCAATATTTAGGCTGTTGTAATCACCTCATATCGTGTTCGATGTAAGATTTATCTAGGAATCGATTGAGAAAAGAATTTGTGAGATCACGCTAAAATGTCCATTATTAATACAATATTGATGTGAATTCGCTTTTTCGTCATCTTCGTCTACTAGTAAAATATTAGTAAAAAATATTTTTCGTCTTGGAAATATGGCACGTGCTGCTGTGAAATTTGTTTTAATGATTAGTGTTTTTACTGATAAATTATTCCATCTGGATGTTAAGTGCATTTTTTTTGTAAATAAATATTGCAGGTTTATTTTTGGTTCAACTGGGGCACAGTGGAGATGCTTAGCACACTTAGAATAAAGCATGTTTCACCTAACACATTTATGGCTGTTACTAAGTTTTCCGTGGTTTTTAAGAGAGTTGGGAGGCTATTAAGTGTACAAGTCTATAGTCTATCTGCTTGAATCAGTGTTTTCTGTCATAGTTCACTTCACACAGCATTGAGAATTTTATCCTATCAGTAGTACAGTCAACTTTAAGGTCAGCTTCATTAAATGTAGGTAACAGTATATAATTTATTTCACACAAACTATTTTTAACTAGTTTGGTCGCTATAACCACATTTAATGACGCTGGCTTTTGAATGTACTGAGCTAGGACTGCATACAGGATTAAATTGGCCATGCTGTGTGGAACGAACTATCATAATGCCATAGAAAGCTGGACATGTAAGACAACAGCAAGAAGAGGCAATAAGAAGTAAATGACAAGAAGAAGAAACAGAGAAGAAGTAACAAAGTCTAGGAGAGAAGGACAGTGAAAGTCAAAAAGTGATGGTACTCATCGACATTATGTCAAAATTAAGGAGTCTGTTTGAAACAAATGTATCTGACTTCTTTAATACGGCTTAAAGGAAAAAAAAAACATTACGTGACGAACAGTCCATCCGCGTTACTTCGGCTGAGATACCACCCCTAAAGATTTCTACAAAATTATGAACTGGAACCAGTCCAAAAGTAAACCTTGCCCGTGGCAAAGAGTTAAAGCTGATTTCATCCCGTTCCAGAGTTGTTTTATATCTCTCAAAAACAGTGGCGTAGCGAGGATATTTGGCGCCCAGGGCAAAACACCAAAATTTGCGGCGCCCAGGGCAAAACACCCAAATTTGCGCCCGGCTGCCCCTGTTGCGCGGTTATGTTGATACTTTGGACCGATTTGGTGCCCCTTAGCCACCGGCGCCCGAGGCCAATGCCGCACCTGTCCCTCCCGGTCGCTACGCCCCTGCTCGAAAAGAATAGTGTTCATTTTGTCAAAAATCAATTTAAACTCAAAATCCCTTTTTTACTCTACGATGTACGCGTGTGAGTGCTTGAGTATAGGTCTTTATTCTAAACAATTAAAAACCAAGAGACACTTACGTCGTTTTGCCTGGGGTCTATTCTGGTAGATATATTATAATTCAATCCACAACACAACATTTTGAAAAGTTCATAGATTTTGTCTGTGCTTTTGTTTATTTATTTTTTAAATTTCACTGTCGCAGGTTTTTCGTTCTCTTGTTCCTCACTTTCGCCTCGACCTCTTTCCTTGCTTTTCTGGACGGGCCAGGGTTATTCCTTCGTTTATAGCAGCAGGGAGAGCGAACCCACTTCAATTTATAATAAGGCTCCATTTGCTAAACTAAAGCTTCTTACATAAACAAAACAATTACGCCAATAACGCCAAACCAAAGCTTCTAACTAACCGAGAGTCTTACTCAAAGAGTCTCTCTTGAGGGGTTAGTTAATTTTCTTACTGTTTCTTCTCCCGTCGTTTATATAAAAAATTTTACGCGCGCGAGTTTAGTCGACATGACACTTATTCGTGGTCACGCCCTCTACGCTGCTGTGAATTAGATCAATTTTATATCAAATAATTGCTCAAAGTTGGAATCTTACACCGCAAGATTAGCTCGAGAGCGACTAGAAGCAAGTAAAAAATGTCTACCAGTCCGTGATTATGTAAGGCGAAAGTTACAAGAACGTTAGGAATCTCATGTGGATTTTGCAGAGAGTTCTCAACAATTAATCAAACCTGTTACTGAAACAACTAAACCCCTTTTTCCTCAACTTGTAAAAATAGCTGATAAAGACAGAAGGCACATCAAAACTTTTACAAGATCTTCCTGGTCGAGTGCCTTAACCAGCAAAACCTATTACTAAAGAGAGAAAAACTGATGAAGAAATAATTGAAGAATTACTTAATGCATTTACTGAAGCTGCTTTAAAATTAGTCTATACTGATCCAAATGAATTCTCAGCTTTGTTGTTACTCATTATGAAAAAAGAAAAATATTATTGAGACCAATATATGGGACATACATTTCCAGTCTACATCACTACGCTTATGTGTTTTATAAAATTAACACTAACATAAGTCGAATCGACACAACAAATGTATCACATATAGAATAAATCAGTGCGGTAAACTGGGTATTTGATCAATAGGAAGAACGAAAACGGCCAACAATAGAAGAACAAAAACAACGAAAGAAAGAACAATAACAGCAGAAAACACAAGAGAGATTACTTCTTCCATCTGTTTAATCCTTAGTTGAAAAATTTAGACCCGGAACTTATGAAAAATTAAAAATATGGATGAGGATCAATTAGCTGACTACACTGCCAATACATCTAATTGATTTTATAAGTGGCAAGAACATAAAAAGTTGACGGATGATACATATATAAAGTAATCTATAAAATTCGCCATAATAAGGGTAGTGTTATAAAAAAAGATACAGGATTTGATAGCTTTAAGAAAAATGTGGACGAATGGGAAATAATATTTTGTAAAGAGCAAGAACAAGTAGAATATTACGATCCGGATGATCCTCCTGGCGCTACTTGAATCAGTTTTGGTTCAGCTACTAAACTAAGAGGTCTTATTTAATGTCCTAATGGTATTCTCGATGACGTAAAACGACAAGAAATTCTGATTGGAGGAAAAAGAGCTGGAAGTAACAACCGGAAATAATTAATGAAGCAGCTGATATTTGTCAACGATTATTTACAGCTGGTATAGTGGACATTAACGTTTATCGATCTTTTATCGATGAAATCGTTGATGGTTATTACAGTGACATAATAGATAAATAATAAATAAGATGATCATACAGAATGCTCAACGTGAACCTGTACTGGTCAGGGTGATACATTCACAATTACCTGTCTATAAAGCAACTTATAGAGATGGACTCTGTGATATTGTTTAGGGTTTATTTAGAAGGATTGCCCCTAAAGCAATACCGATTGCAAAACAGTTATCAATAAAACTGTTGACGTTTCTCGTGCAAAAAGCTACTGGTGCTATTGGTAATATTGCCGGTATAGCCTATAGAAGCAGACAAATATAAATAAGTAAATATTTATTACCCGCCGAAGCAATTATTGAAGTAGAAGGTGAATTTTTAAAAAAAAAAACATACGATACTGACTGAATATAACGCCGCTGACAAAATAAGTTTTGTTAATAACGCAATTATGGCGTTATTTGACAGTGCTACATATATGATTCATGGAAGAAATATTGAAAACGTTGACAAGGACGTTGATGTTGCTGCAACAACATTATGTTTAGCAAGATATTTTGATGATTATACAAGATCCGCTGGTCCAACAATGATGTTTTCTAAAGACACTTCTTACTTACAACACATCGAATAATGTTAAGCAATATTCGTAAAAGATTTTCATGACTACAACACATGCTGATGAACAAAAATTACTCTGTTTTATGGATCAAGGCGTTTACAATTATTATCATGGCTGACAATAACTACATATAATGTAATATAAATGGTTTATTTGCATGGCAGATAGTATCACATCAGGGTGTTTCCGCATTGCGACATATATTTATTGCGCTACAAAATGTTGAACAAGTAAACTCGAAAGAAGAAAGTCATATGATATTTGACAAACATGGAGTTAGTGAAGTTTCTTTAAGAATAAACGGACATCAAGAACCATCTGAAAATATATTGTTAAATTTTGAATTAAATCATGTAGCACATTCATATCATCGTTTAATGACATTTATGAGACTTGATCAAACTATAGATACGGGGATACAAATATCACATTTAGTTTTTACAAATTTATATTCGATTTATTATTTTTCGCTGGAAGATCTGGATGTATCTAGACAATCTGTCATTGAAGTTTAATTTCAGCTGGCGCAAATATAGACTCTGGAGCTGTCCCTAGTTACACAGCAATTGCTGTTATATTCAGCGATAAAACAATGCAACTTGAAGGTGCTTGCGGAAGAATGAGAGTCATTGACGTAACAGTGGAAAATACGTAATATTTTCTGAATATTGAGCACATTTATATCATTGCAGATATTATAAATGTCATTTCATCATGCAAATGTTACTCGGACTCCGTGTCAGATTAAAAATAAACTACAAACCGCCTCAGTGAAAAAATCCAGAACTACAATAACGCTAAAAACTGACAAATTACAGGTGGTCAAAATAATCTGTCAATGACAGAATGCCAGCGCAAAAGATTTAATGATGTTAAAGAAGACAAGACCTAGTCGCGGATGCTATTTCCGATGTAACTAAATCAGGTGGTATGTTTCCACTCCCTGCAGCTAAACCAGCTTTAATAGCCGCTGACATCCCATCTATCGAAAAGCTGCAGTGTCGGAACAGCGGCGGAAATGGCCCTAAAGAACGCAAAAAGAAAAGGAATTTTAATCTCAGAAAACTTGAAAAAGAAGCACGCCAACAGACACGAGGAAGACGTATAAGATTACCGGTTTCACAATGCGGAAAGGATCTGTGATTTCCGGGTTTGGTTTAATAAAGCGCGATAGTTTTTCACAGATGTCAAATTTTGATTTACTTGATGCTGCCTTAAATTTAAATTAAAAAGAAACTTAAGAGGTGTTTTTATGCAAGACCAATTACCAACCCAGAACACTGAAATTGAAGCCGGTATCATTAACCTCGACAATAGTACTGATGTAGGTACTCATTGGGCTGCATACTCGATTATTCCACTTGGAATTGTTTATTTTGATTTGTACGGTTTAGTACCGCCAAAAGAGTTTATCAGATACGTAAGCTCAGCAAATACTCAAATCTGGTATTTAACATTACCAACACAAACAATAATGACCCACTAATATACAGACGTGAAGTAATTGATGTACTTGACGCTGTATCAAAATCAACCAAATCAGCTCCTGAAGTTGTACTCGTGTCACAGAATTGTATAAACGTTTTTAAATTTATGTATTAGTTTCGTTTGTGGCGTAGAACGATACCCGAGGGTGATTAATGTATATTGTGTCGTATTTCAAAATAGTGACTTCGGTCCATCCTATGCCGTACATTCGATGTGCTTTCGATGGGAAGAACCAACTACCTTCAGTGCACAGAGAATATCTGTGTCTAAATACCTCAACGCATGCAAAGCTCTTTACATTACGGATTTTATTGTCAGTCATCGGTCTACTATAAATGACTTCAGATCTCCAGTTGTAGAGCTGTCCTGTATCTAGAGTGTCCAGCATCAGGATTGTCCAGTGTTGTCCGGTGCCGTCCAGAGTCTAGTGTCCGGAGCATTTGGAAAGCGTACAACCGTCTGGTGTGTTCAGGGTGGCTAGACATACCCGAGCGTTCCAAGTTATCAAAGTGATCGATATATTCTTGGTGCAAGCTGTAAAGCCAACCACAGGAATTAGCAAAACTTTAGCTGCCGTGGAGCCGATGTAAAGTGTTTTGACGACGAAGTTTATCACTATGCATATAATCTTGTAGCCGTGGGCTAATTTTGGGGTTCGAAAATCCATTGTATCTATCGGGACAGGAAAGATAAGTTGTACGTCTGTCCAATTTTGTTTGCATAATTTCACTATGAGTGAATTAATTTTACTACATGATTAAAATTCTACATTGTTTGCTAGCTGAGTAAACTGTATACATCTTTGTATTGTTTAGTCACAATGAATAATTAACCCATTTTGTTTGTATATATAGTGCAATTTGTTTGTATTTTTCTTTATTAAATTTGTACGTTCGAATGTTAATTAATCCAAGTTTTGGATCCATAATTTAATTGCTCATTTAAGTCTTTCATTATTAAGCATAGCATTCATACCATCGTCAAAAGAGTGCTGTTGTGAATCCGGAAATCCCACCCAGTTATATTTTTGCTACACGAATACACCAGTAATAGCTATCGTTGAATCGATCTTATAATATAATGGTTGATATTTACGGAAGATTATCCTCGCAATTGTAGGAATATCGCACGAAAATGTAAATTAAATCATTAACGATGAATTATCCGAATTACTAAATTTTACCAATATGGTTGCATTTGAGGATAATCAAGGAAACTTTTAAACGAATAATCTTTGTTTGCATGATATTATCATTAGAATTAATGGAGTAACCGAAAACAGCATATCCATGTTTGACAATAACGGAAAAATCAAATCAGGCGTTCTTATTTCAATGATATCGGATAATATTCGAGCGCGAGTACGAAATTCCGGTGATACAATGACTGGTCCTCTCAGTATGACTAATAACAAAATTGTTGTTTTTGGAGAAGCGGAATGAAACGATGACGACGCAACGAATAAATATGTTGATGATGAAAACATCCCAATTCCGGACTCGTCAACAACAATCAATACTGGAATGACCTTATTTAAAACTGATTTTTTCTAATCATATAAAACGTTCTTGAGATTTCTTAGAAGCATATAAATAGCTATTAATCGATGTTTCGGAAGTTCAGCAGTCGTTGATATTAAACTCGTTGATATGAAAAGATCACTTACAACGTAGCATATCCGGTAGCGCCTGGACAAGTATTATATTCACCGCCTAATAAATTTATTAAACATCGCGCTGAGGTTACCGGGTTATACATGTTGTCAGTGATCGGTATTACAACAATAACAATATCCACCACCATATCTCAGCGTTAAACACTAACAAAAGTTTCTGGATCTATGTTAGTACTACTAGATCAGAATAAAGTAATAACATTTGAAGTGAAACCTGAGAATAAAAGATTTGGCTTGATTTACAATCGGGGTTTTGAATTAATCGATAACATACAACCTCATTAAATAATGAATTCCCCAATCAACGTGCATCATTATAGTTACAATCAGGTACGTGAATTGCAAATCAAAAGAAAAATATCGTTGACGAGTAAACAGTGAATGTTAAAAAAAGCATCGCAGACGTGTACTCTTCGTTGAAATAATTGTGTTTTCGGTGTCAGCTATTATCGTTGGAACCGGCATATTACTATCAACAATGAAAAATTTGGTACCTGCGGTTATAACAATTTGTGTTTCAGCTGCAAAAACAATTTCTTTTGTTCTAAATATTGTTGGAAAAATGTATTCACGTGAAGTCAGAATAAACTAAACGAGTACATAATAAAATTAGACACAGCGCCGTTAGCATATTCCAAGTTATCCTCGTTGATATCATCGCGTCTTAACGTCGGAATAATATCAGATAGCGAGTTCATAGAAAGGATTAAGATTTACGACGAGGCAACGACTACGTCTGATTTATAAAATACTACTACTACTACTACTACTACTACTACTACTACTACTACTACTACTACTAATAATAATAATAATGTCGTCGTCGCAAGAGCTACTGCAACATATCGTCGTTATAACCCTGTGTAACACAACAATGCTATCAATAATTTCCACTAACCCTGAATTTAGGGTACACTTTTCAATTGCTATTCCAGTAAAAAAAAATCTTGCTCAATTACGAATGTACTACAGTTGGCCAAATCTTCGGTCAAGATCATTCAGGGATCTTCAGTCAAAAAATTCGCTAGTATTTGCAAATTAGAAACCCCAGATGGAACATCCGATTTAATAGTTGTTGAATACCAACTGGCAGTTATCGGATCGAACAGATCAATGACGAATTTCAAAGTAGAATTAAATCTACTGCAGGAAAAGAATCAAAAATAGCTTTCACGGTCCACGAACCAACTTTGGCAGTCGCGACAGAAAGATCATCACTGGATTACGTCATTGATATCTATTAGACATTAATCAGATAAGTGTTAGGCAGGCCTGAAATTTCACCTGAATATAATGGACCTTAAAAACCAACCCGGGATGATTTGTCTAATAACGAAATTTCTTTTAAATAAAAAAAAAGAGTACAGGAAAGATACGGGAAAGGGAATTTTTCATACATTTGGTAGCGAAAAATAACAAAGAGAAAGCTTTGTTATTATTTTACGATTTCAGGTTTTAGATTATTTGTAAATGAAGAATATGTTAATAATTTTTCAACTGCAATTACCCCCGAATTTGCGCGTATGTTTGGTAAATTTAAACATTTGTTTGCTAGTATAACACAATATTATTCTGATGAATCAAAACTTCAAATTATCGAAACAATACAGCATCTATATTAGATTATAGACGATATCGAGTACATTAGTCAATAAATTCTTAATAATGTATTAGATTTTAAAGAATATCATGCTTATGGACAATCCGAATTCGTTTCAGATAAGGTTTTTCTTGATCACAAACATTTGTAATACGATCCGATGTAACTGAGAGGAACTATAGAAAACACCCAGTGATCTTATCAACAAAAACGTTTCTAAAATACTCAAGTCATGGAGAAAAGAAAACACCCTCCAGCAGGTATGTACTTATCACAGTTTATTTCAATGAAAAGTTGATAAATGGACTCCTGAAAAAATGCATATTCTGAATAATAAATTGAGGTGAAATATGCACCGTTTAATTAGATGTGTAGAAAATGTTTCTTGATTGGTTATTTTAAAATAATACCGTGGTGATAATGTGTGGTGATCACGGTCAACCACCACCCTTTGTTGGATTGTCTGCGCATGAAATGGCTAAAACAATTTGTAGATTATTATGAGGAGACAACTGATCATCATAGACCGCTTGATTCAAAATTAAGAGAGTTTAATAAATTAAGTAGGTTACAGTCGAATACAATTTAGTGCGAAATAATGCGTTAAATAATTTTAGGAATTTCTATAAATGTTCTTTGTGACATATGGAGACCAAACGATTTTATAGTGGCACGTAGAACACAACAGTGTTGTGGCGATACTAGAGTTCATAACAATTTACCGTAGATAGAAAAGATATTAGATTTGGTCAAACACAAGAAAATGTGATGCTGACCAGTTTTAAGTGTAATTGACGTAGGGGTGATAGTTAAGAGATCGCGGTGGTAATTGTGCATCCGTAGGAATTATTTTTAATTGTTCAAGTGTAATCCTCGCTGAGGATCAGTTGAATCTAATCTGCAGAATGCGGGTCTAGCCGTTGATGTAACTACTCTGGAAATGTTAGGTGTCGTAATATTCCAGATTGGATCAGTCGCTCTTACTTTACCACCTTCAAGTTCATATAAATATCGTACAGTAACACTAATACTGGTTGTGTTGAAAAATCACGTGGTTATACAGGTATATATTGTTTGAGTGATTGCATTGGTAGTTTTAATAGAAATTGTTCGAGTAATAAAATTATTTAACGAAGCTATCACACTTGGTAGTATTGCAACTCATTCACGAGATGTAATATTTTTGTAAATTATTTTCTTTGCATACTGATATCCAAATGACCGCTCAGGATGAGTTCGATTAAATCGTTCAAAGATTGCGTGATCACAGTGTATTGCAGAGTGTTATCGTCGGATTTTGATGTTTTGTGTTTACTCAGCGAGGATACTGCATCCTAAAATTATTTGCCAGGGTCAACCTGTGGTAGTTTTGGCCAATGTTAATTACAATGTTGATAAATTCATTCAAACGCAGAATCTACTTCTGTTGAAACTTAATGGTTCTGCCTCTTTTTACCTACTTGCAACGTAAACTACAGTCAGCGCATATTTGTATGTCTATCGATGTCTACCAATTTTAATAGCATCATGTAGTAAAGATAATAAATCCGCCAGATGAATTTCATTTGGAACACAGAAATCAAAATGTGCATATACGATTCGTTTATGCGGTGGTAGGTAAATTTGCCATATTGCAGCAGCACGTGTAATATTTGCCGCAACAGCGAGTTTAATAATCGCTGCTCTGCCTTTCTAATATCATCTTGAGTTATAATAAATCAATTCCATAATATTAATGACCACCTCCTAATACTAGTTTACTTTTCATCGCGGATTTTACTAACCAATTAGCTATTGATTTTCTAAAAGATTTATTTTTATTTATAGAATTTAGCGTATGAATCAACTTCACATCTGCGATATGCCGTTCTTGTAATCCTTTACTCGATAAGCTATATCATGAATATGACACGCAATATTAATTTTTTTTTATTGGATACTCTCCGGGTCAGGGTTGATCTTGGTCACCAAGTCGGATATCAAATCGAGTACCAGGACCACAATAATTATATCCTGTTGTCACATAAATAGGAAAGAAATAACTTGGGTATGCCTTGGATATTTTGACTGTTTTCTCTGTACATGCGTACAACGTTATCTAGGTGAATAAATTGAATAAATGTTTTTCCAGGTAAGCGACAGAACTAACATGTATCTCGCAGGAAATTACTTGCGACAAGGGACATTATAATCACGATGTGCACGGGTATTTTACCTGGAATATTACTCACTCTCCTATGGATTTATGGAAGATCAATTTATAACCGACACACGGGTCGTTTTGGATCTCGTGAGTGAACGATCTCCATTGTGTTCTCCAGCCATGGGGGTGAGTGTTAAATTTTTATTTCATTTGATATGCGAAGCTTATTTAGTTTGTAATGTTTTATCGTGTGATGATTAATTTATTACAACGCAGATTTGAAACGTTGTGAACTTTGAATTACAAGTTGCAATGAGAGTGTAATGTATTAGCATATATCTAGATATTTTTCAGAACCCATTATTATTATTACAAGTTTGGTTTTAATGCAGCTGACGAGTAGAGCTGACAAGAGATGGCTAGAGCTATCTAGAACTGTCTATATGTATATAAGTATGTCTGTACATGTGGTGGAGCAACGAATGTAGACTTAGCTAATTCAAGGGTGCTGTATGCTATCTGTACGTGTGTATACGTATGACTGTATATATGGTGGATCCGTGAAGGATGCGAGCGGCCAATACAAGTGTGTGCAAACCTAAGGACTTGGTGAAAATGTGCGGTTTATCAATTTATAAATCGTACGACTGTACAAGGGTCAAGAAGCACATGTTTGTTCCAATTGTTATTTCAATTGGGTACATTTTCATTTACATGAGATTATTTTGAATCTTTGTTGTATTCCAGGAGATTTGTGACTCTCACTTACAGTGCAGAACATTATTTGAAACATGTATGAATACCTTGCGATTATTTGAATCTTAATCGTTGTTCATACGTGAGATTATGTGAATATCTTACAGTTGATAATATTATTTGAAACGTATATGAAATCCATGAGGTTTCTTGAATCTGTATTTCAGATTGATATCATATTTTCGGTTTGTTTTCAATGTGTGAATGTTTGTTTAAAGTGATTGAATCATTTGGATGTTGACAGCGTGTGAGAATCATTATATTTATAATCCATATATTTTTCCTTGTTAAAATTCATTTCGTAAATTTCTATCTTTTACACATTGTGTTTGTGCTTTTCATTTATTAAAAAACCCACTCGATTTCTATTCTGCAACACCTGGGAAATGTTTTTCGCCTGGGTATTTGCTCCATGGGGTTCCTCGTAATGGTGTTAACGAAGTAGCTATGTCACCGCCTGTTTTCGTTGAGATACATTTATATTGCTTTGTACCACATCGTACACTTACACGGGCCAGTCAAGCATCATCCAGCGTTACCTAATTCTATCCGAATTATAATAATAGGTCCATCTCGAAGTGGTAAGACACAACTACTGCTAAATTTGATAATGATATGTCTCAAGAGGGATAATTTGTATTTGCTAGATCCGTCATTTAATGATTCAGAGATGCTACAAAGTGCTTAAGGATTTTAATGCCATCGCGTGTTATGGCACAATATTATGAAATGAAGAAGAAAGCAATGATGTTTTCTAGTTTTTTACTGATATTGATGAAGCGCCGAACGTAGATGACGTAGATGGATTCATTAATAATTTAGTTGTGTACGATGATGTAATGCTGGATAAACACTCAAATGCAACTATCCTAGTGTTTGGAGGTAGACATAAAAACTACTGATGTGATTGATGTTACTTAGCGATATAGCCAAATACCAAAAGTAATCAAAGACAACTATAATATTCTTGCTGTTCATGAGAGAGTTGGTGTAGCGGTGACATGGCTATAATTAAGTTCAAAAACTTCTCGCGTATACAAACTACACCCCACAGATTTATAACGATACGTTTACATGATCCACGAAATAAGCAGCGAGGGCGCAACCACGAATAAGTGGCGTGTGGGGTAAATTTGCGCGCGTACTCTGTTAAAAATGAGCGACGACAAATAAAAAACAGTAACAAAATTACCTAGCCCTCAAGAGAGAGTCTTGGAGAGAGACTCTCGGTTAGTTATAAGCTTCGGTTTGGCGTTGTTTAGCTTTATTCGAACGGTCTGGACATTCTGAAGAACAATCCTCTTTCTTCTGCAGATATGGCAAGTATCTTGACTTTTACCTCGAAAGATGGGTGAGTAGTCCGTATGCTTGTCTGCAGAAATTTTTCGTATGACACCTCGCAAAGCTCTAATCAGAAAGTTCGACCGTTGTGGGTTCTTCCATTGTTCTGGTCACTTTGAGAGTGAAATGTGTTCAAGATAACCGGGTGGGATTTCAGATTTACAACACAACGCAATTGATGGTGTTGCAGACACAATGTTGAATGAATAATGATTTGAATGAGAAATTAATTATGATTAATATGTGTGTATATGATCCAAATATTGGATCAATTAACATAAAACGTTTCAAGCTAAGAATATATTATATCCGAAAGCAAAGAGGTATGTGGTATAGGTCTGACATTTTACAGATTTAGAATAAATTCACAAACATTCAACTTACTAAATCGTTTCATCACATAAAACGAGTAGCAAGAAGAATGGAGTTTTACACATTCACATATATCTTTATCTGAAGATAATTTCTGTAAAGTGGACAGTTCCCTGTTCAGACTCTTATACATCGGAATCCAATTTTAAAAACGAAATTGCATTATTAGTAATCTAGACGAAGTCAATACCATACCTAGATAAAACGTGATAAACATGACAACCACTCATGGCATCTTGTGCGTGCTTTTGTAAGTGAACAGAATCCGCCAGTTAGAAAGCGTCAAGACTAAATTTTACACCATCACTGATGCTGTACATTTACGTTCAAATATAATGCAAAGTCTATTTTCATACACCCAGAGATGATGTTTTGTATGTGTGTGGATGATACATTAATGCTCAAGTCCCATATACCAGAGAAAATGTAAAGTTACGATAATTTTTAAATTAACTAATGAAATGTAGCAGTTGATTAAAACAAGCTTGACGTAGATGAGACAATGTCTTAATGTTCGCGGCTGCCACGGCCTCTGTAAATTAATATTCACTTCTCGGTATAATTGGAATTGGCGAAACATGAAAATGATTCACGAAGCACTGGGGATCGATCCCGCTAATGTCTTTTACTGTATTTATTGTTTATTACAAGTGGGATACGTGTTGCAAACATAGAAAATATATGTGAAAACCGAGGCAAGCAAACTAAAAAAAATATAAACGCCGGTTTTAAAAACCGTGCAGCCAATCATCGTATTTTGATGACGTACTTATCTGATATTTTTCATCATATTGGACATTCGAAAGGAAACCCATATATCTACTTGATAAAGATAATTAAAATAGAATAACAGAAAAAACTACAATAGAAATGTCGCAACTATCTATTACATTGGATCATTTATGAAAATTAATAAATAATCACAGAAACTGTTTTTACAACTGTGATCATGATATTTTGTACAAATATCAGCAAAGATGGTCTACGTCGTATAAATATGAACTTAAATTTAAACGGTAAGATTTGATATAAAATGAGAAAATAATAGACAGAAGCTTGGCATAACATAGCCCCTGAAACTAAGGAAAAGAAAAAAAGTGAAAACCGACAAAGCTTGTAACATTCCACCAAAAATTTATTTCCCTTGAATACTAAGTGAAAAATTAAAATATAACATAGGAGTGTGAATTAAATCTCAATTAGCTATAAATGTTATATCACAAGTCCAGAAGTAAAGAGTATTCCAAATGAGTTCCAGTTGAGTTCCCAAAAAATGTCCAGCATGTCGTGTTGGTTTACCAATATCCTTGAATAATGTTAATATGCTATGTTAACAGTCTTGGTATATCACAATGATATAATCCAAAACGCCTTTAAATGAATTCAAACAATTCCGAAATAGTTACTTAGTCTTAAAGTTTACGAGTACCTTGTAATTCCAAATACTACTTAAAATAAATAAATCCTTCAAATTATAACTGAACAGAAGAATACCATCCTGTTTATAATAATGTTTAAGAGAGGAATACATAATTCTGTTAAATACTGCCTTATATAAATATGAAACATAATTTGTGAGTCAGGCTGAGTGTTATATGTTTATTTGCAAATCATTCCAACTTGTCATTAAGGTCACGCTCTTTAGCAATCAATCAGTCTGGGTGTCCAAAGGGGAAACTATTGACCTGAAATCACAACCAATTAAATTCTGTCGACAAGACCTAAAATTCACGTAAATAAGTTTATACAACAAAATTACCTTGTATTACCGTACAAGCCCCACAATGGACACAATTAACAATTGAACAGTTAGCAGTTTAACTAAACGACCCTTACACTCTATCATTACAAAATTAGCACGCAGTATGAATATATATACTAGTTGACAAACACTTGTAAACAAGCTAGTGGGTGTCTCGATCCACTTTGTGTTCACATGTGACATCAGATACATAATCAATAAAAGCTTCAATTTTATATATGTGTTGCAACCGGTAAGAATCCTTGGTGCAACAGCGCACATGCCGGGTCGAAGAGGCTGAACGATTGACCTGAGACGAATTTATATGGAAGTCATTATCTGTAATAGATTCTACTTAAAAATCAACAAGCAAACAAACAATAACACGATTAATATAATATACTTTTATACAAGTCGACTTTAAAACCGCAGTACCAAACGAAACATAGAAACATAATATTTATACTTCTGATCGCTCGTTAAAATGGGTGTAAACATATACAGGTGAACTTCAGAGACTGTTGCATCACTGAATATACATTTGTAATATACACTTGTAATACCACTAGCTATCTTCTTACACCAAATTTAATCAAGAAGCTCTACGACAACGAGCCAACCGACAAATATACAAATAGACAAATAGACAAATAGACCTAAGATGCATCAAATAAATGATTAACTTTAAGATAGGTAAATCCTGAGAATTTTCCGTCTAACGCTTTCTTCGAGTCTATGCCAGAAACTGCAGGAATTTGTGAACTAGAAACGTGTGAAGTTCATGGCATCTGAAATGGATTACTTGTAAAGATTCAACGAGGGAGAGATTAAGAATCGTGTGCATGATTTGCCCGAGCAGTACCACTGCATTGTTATAGGTCTCTAATACCAGTGTAACTATACAGAAAGCCGTTCGAGAGATCTAAGATGTTGGGGATAGAATTAAAAGATCTGGATATAATAGTGCAAGTAGGCACAAAACATGCCCAACAGGAATGAACGATATTACCACTGACATAAAATAAAAGTCGATAGTGTTACTGAACATTTTGTTAGAAATAAACATGAAGTCATTGTGCATCAGGGCTAAATTGTGATACTCGTCCTCTTCGGATTATTAACTGTATATTAAAGAATACTTTATTTCGCAGCGGACGAAATTTGATTTACATTGACTTTACAAGATGTTCTGAGAAAATCCCTTTTAGCCTTATTTATCGTGAACTAGTTCTCTAGTATGCTAAGTTGATTGAAAGAAAATAGCTTTTAAGTGCAATAAACCAGTAATAATCTTGAATATGTGTCATTTTGAGATGTTCGATACTGTCCTAGCAACTTTAGATGTCTTTTCTTTTCTCAGGTTTTACCGTTAGATATTACTTGAAACCATTCAAATGTCATCGAATTGAAAATAATTGAAATAGATTGCCATGCAAACAGTATCAAGTAATAAATCCTTGTCGCAAAAACCAGTGAAAATTTCATTACTTTAAATCTAGGAAGAACTATGTTTCTATTTGGAAGGTCCAAAAAAGAGGAGTAATGCTCTATTAGGTCATGTAGGATTTTCCAAGCAAGAGAAAGAAAATAACCACGGTAATTGGTTTTTAGATGTTTTCATAAATCATGCCATCTAGGTTCGTAAAATAAAACGGAAACGTGCGCAAAACAGTGGTTTATTGACGATGATCAATAAATAAACTTTGTTATTTTTAGATTATGATGTGCATATGTAAATTTCACCAGCTTTCAGGAATCCTTGTATTTAAGATTTGAAGACATTTTTCTTTTGTACAGTAGATGAAAGGTTCGTTTCTGAAATGTTTGTTACAATCAAGCATTACATTACAATGCATGATACGTTTTTATCGCAGGCACTTAACATCTCCATATTTGCAAAATGAGACGACTAAGTTTCTGTGCAGTTTTGATGTACATTTATGAGATTTTCTGAAATACCTATGTACTTATAATCAATGTGTGCTTTGTTGTATCTCATTTATATATTGAACTGAATGGGTTTACGTGGTTCTGTTGTTTCCGCGTGCAGATGCACTGGGATTGAGGTTCTGTAATTTATTATGGTGATATTATTGTGGGCAATCGAGTTCTAAGATGACCGTGACATCACTAACTGGTTTGGTTTCTATGAGTTGTGTTATAAACTGTCAATGACAAAACTGATTCTAGATGCATATTGTTGTTGTTGTTTGATCAATATATGTCTTGCTGTAGTTCTGAGATGTACGATGCTTTTGTTTAAGCACCGTCTTCTCAATGCTCATCAGTTAAAAGTTCGTAGCCCATCATGAACAGGATTGCGTTAGATGGAGCATCTTGAGCTAGACGTTTTCAATACTGGGCGTCAAGGTTGAAGTGTTTCAATGATGATTTAGATAAATCTTTGAAGTGTTTCTTTTGACTACCCTGAGATCGCTTTCAATCGTAACCTGCCTATCTTATCTGTGATTACATCATTAGAGTGTGGATGCTTGAGAACCTCATTTTCTGGGACCCTGTCCTGTTAAATTACCTCAGTCAGTCCATATGAAAATTGTTCCGCATTTTGGCATGGCGCCGGTGCACCGCATGCATACAGCAGGCTCTGCAACATATCTTTAATTTTGTTTGCATACTAATGCATATGCCAATTTATATTTCCAACAGTTTCTGGAGGGTAACAATCACTCAATTAGTCATTAAGCAAACACTGAAAGGGATCAATGGTGAATAAACATGACTTAAATGTAGAGACCATATCATGTATCGTAACTAACCAATTACGATTTTATAGCGAGATAAAATTAATTCCAAATCGTTTATTCTGATTGTTGTTTCAAAATATAATTAAAAACTGATGTTTTCATATGCCGAAGACAGTCAGGGAAATCACCATTTGACGTTTGTAATGGACATGTCATACTTCAGATTTTCACAGTGATGGGCACATCATGTTAGTTGTGTATTATTTATTGTTCATGGTTAATTATAGAGCTTAAAGTAAAGATGCTCATAAAAAAAACAACTTTAACATCAGTTTGCAAGTTTGTCAAGAGCTTGAATTGATTCCTGTAAATGTATGTTCATTAAAGACATTTATTTCTTATGAAATTTATTATGTACTCTCTGATTTAAAGATAAATATATTATTCGTATGACCGAAAGACGATATTATTTTAATTCAATATCAATAGCATATTTAATAACCGCGACGACTGTTAGACTGTTTTATTCAATCGTAGTAATATGATATTGGAATGTTAATACGTGTGCTCTAGATATTTTATTCTGGTCAGATTCAAAGATGGAATGACAAAGGACATATAAATGTAAGATATATTTCATGATTAATGATACATTGGGATGGCATCAGCCAATAAATAACTACTCCGAAAACAGTTTAGTAGTGAGAAAATCGTTTCGACTGTTAAACGTTGATGAACACAACTCATTCTAGTATAAAAAAATAAACTGTGTTGAGAATGTTCATTTTTTAAAACTGCCCGTCCCCTTTATTGTAAACAGTTTTGAGGAAATATTTGAAGTTATGAGAGTATGATAAATGCCGAATGAAGTTTAAGATTTATTGAGTAGTCATATAAAAATGTGCATTGTATTTGACTATTAAAGTGTATATAGTGTCTAGGATTTGCTGTGTCATCCATGGTAAATGTAACTTGTATTTTACTTCATCTTTATTGTATATTTCATGACTCAAAAACAGGTTTTAAGTGTGCTGAAGGAATAAGTGATAGGGTCACTTGATCAGCTCACAATCACCTGTGTTTTGAATGGGTAATATTCTTTGGTTATAAAAAAGGAAAAAATATTTCACTATACTTTCGCTATACGGTTTCGAAACTAAGGAAAAAAAACAACCTGCTATATTTGAAGCAATTAGTCATTTGAATGTGAGCGTTGAACGTTTAAAATCAGGAGTTGAAAATGGATTTTGATTATGTCGACGATGCATAATAGACAATATTTCCAATTTTCTCGAGATGACATGATACTTTGTGAAGAAGGGTTTACTTGTCTTATGAAATCTCCCAAACATCTAACATCAGGATATGTATTATCTGGCAAAAATTTATTCTACTTCACAGAGCAGGATCACCGCACAATGTGTTTTGCTCACAATGTAAAGCTTGTCATTTGAATCGATGTCAAGATTTATTGCCAAGGGATCAAGGGTAGACGTTGATGAGGAATTGTATATATCTGAACATGATTGGTCATGGATAATTGAAAAGTAACGAAAATCCAGACTTGGAAATGACGATAACTGACAACGTGTGTCAGAGCAGCTTAATTTCTGGATCTAACATTAACTGTCAATGTGGAAATTTCTCTTTTGAATTGTACCAATGAAAAGTACCAACTCCATTGTTGATGACAACATAATTTACCTAGTTACAATTTCAATTTATCAGTCATGGCTTTGGCATAAAGAATGTTCATTTAATATGCCAATGCGTGATTAATTTTATCTATCATGGCTTAGCATAATGTTCAATTGAACTAAAAGAGGCAAAGTTTAACTAAATTGGATTAAACGCGTAGGTTCATTTTTTAAAAAAATTTCACAACGGCTAATTATAATGGATGTACGTTCAGCGATTTTAACCTTTAGCAACATTAATGCAAAACTTTATCCGCTAGGTGGAATCAATGCTATTAGATTATCGAAGTAGGCCGAAACCACCAGAGCCCATCATGCGCTGATGAAGAGCCTTGGTCCGTACCATGATGGTTTATATAGTATTCTATTCAAACAGTTTTGCATTAAGAAGTGGAGATGTGCCAGTCCGCGCAGAGCATGCATATAATCAGTTTCTGAAGTTTATAAAGTTTTTATGTGAAAAGAACAAGTAACCAATTAGCAATTATTTCTAATTAGTTTCCTTATTTTAAAGACTTTTACTTAAATCAAGCAAGGCTTGGGGAAAAGAACATGGAAACTAGTTCATCAAAGTATAATATTTAATGGATGATAAAATTACTCATGTATTGGCGGATGAATTGAACATGATGCTAAGTCATGATAGATAAAAGTGATTAGAGACGGATCCGAAATCATAATCTTTTCCTACGTTCAATTATTGCAAGAAAATAGGACGCGCTATTTTGGATTGCTTTAACTTAAGAACACAAGCGACATAATCAAGACGAAGCTGTTACACATTTTCTTGTTTTTCATTGATCAAAGTCAAATTCGTGTATTGGAAACAATATATTTGTTGGGTTAAATAAAGCCATATCTGATTATATTATGGAGACATATGAACCATGTAGAAAGATTCTACATCAATGTTTGTTAATTCAGCAAATCTTTGAAAATATTAAGTAGCAAAGGAGCTTTTTAGAGTCTTTATTAACATGTACTTTGCCATTGTCTGAGAAAACTTCTTCTTGGCTAAGTGTTCTTGTTCATGGAATAGAGTGGGGTTTCATTCAAATTCCTGTCCATAATGTTAATATAATAGCATAGTTAGTTTCTGGTCCAGTGAATCGGTGCTGTAAATTCTTTGCCACTTGAGAATGTTGAGTATGGTAAAGCTGTAACTTAGCTGGAGAAGAATGTTGTTTGGACCAAGAGGTTCAGGTCACATTGCCATTGGCTAACACGTGTAATGGTCAGGATTTGATGAGGTTACTGTAACTGATCTGTGAAAAGGTGTTGATAATCTCTTATTTCTAATCAGAGAATCACTCGTAGAACGTGAATAAGACACCGAGATCTTCTGTTTGCTTAAGAGGCTGAATCTGATACGTTATTAACTATAGACCACCTAAAGTACAGGCTAGTGATGAAAGGTCAGTGAGCTCTCAAAATCGTTACTTCTAAATGCTATATCCATTGAAACTCATTTGGATGGTCATTTGGGAGTCAAATGAGATTCGTCACAATATATTGAATCAGTTTTATTGGCTAGAAATTAAAAGTTATGTTTCCATTTATCGTAGATCTTGTTTTATTTGTCAATAGGGCAGTTTTCAATTTTAGTTCTTTTGAATTATCTTTAAGACATGTTATCCATATAACATTGAAATTATTATATAAAAAAAACAACTTTTAACATAGCCTGGTTCTCTGCTTAGTATGCTCTCAGCGTTGCACTCCGCTATACTAATTTAGGCGAATGCCGACGCCATATTGTCTCGATCTTATGGATAGAACTAGTTAATCTAACAGCGGCACATTTATTTCGTTGAAATTCTCATTCTTAGTGACACAATGTGAACTATCTTAGTGCTGTAGATTTGAAGTATATCAGAGAGTATTTTGTGTTCAAGGTTAACTACCAATTAGGTCATATAATAAGTTTTATAAATATTTTTACTAGTTTGAGAAGATGAAGGAAAAGCGTACTCATAATGGTATTTCGTTAATATTGCACATTTTACACATCATCATCTCAAAAAGTATTCTTCCAATTGATTCCTTGATACATTTTATATCGAAATTGATATGAAATGATGTACGACGGCCTAGATAGAGCCAACAATTAATATGAAAATATCACGCCTCTTTCTCGAAGGGGTGAAGGTAACAATTGTTTTGCAAATATTTCACACTTTTTATTTCCCTGGAAAGAGATTGAAACAACATATAATTTTAAAAATAATCCAAGAAAAGTCCACGGTTTAAATTAAAAAGTCCTAGCGATTAAATGTAATATTAGATTCAAGTTCGAATCCAAGATGGAAGACGATGACAAATGCTGAAGTCTGGATTGTGTTTATCTATAGTTCCTTGTTGAAAACAATATTTAACACTCCGGTGTTAGAAATCCGAATAAAAGTTCGATAAACTGTCTTTGTCCAAGTATTCTATATGATCACATCATATGATTATAAAGATAAGAACTAATCCTTTCAAATGCAAATGGTCTGCAGAAAAGTTAACACGGATTCAAAACTTGGCTACAGCAAAAGAAAATGACTTAACGTCATTTGTAAGTCTATAACATAGACTTTTTCACTAAAGATCACAACGTATTCTAATACGCAGTTTCGAAATCAATCAAAATGAGAATAATCACGCGATTATCTATATTACGTACTCCTAACATAACCCTGAGGAGGAAAAAAAATCATTTTTACTTTAAGAATATAAAGTGGTTTACATCTTAATTCATTAATGCTATCTTGATCTTGACAACAACTAATTATTTTAAAATAAAATAATCCCTGTTTACGTGGTTTCCACTAACCTTGAATCAAGGCCAGGATTTAGTTCAACATTATTTTCTATACCAAAGATAAGTTCAAGCTAACCACTTTTCTGATTTGTTTTGTATCTCTAGTAAATAAATTTACATTGCAATAGCATTTAATGAAAACTAAAGAATTTAAAACTGTCAAACAACTATATATATATATATATATATATATATATATATATATATATATATATATATATATATATATATATATATATATATATATATATATATATATATATGGAATCAGTTATACGTAACAATATTAAGAGGGCAAAATTACATAATATTAATAAATTGATACTTACGCATGTGTTGACAATTAAAAATAATAGTTTTACTAATAAACTTAATGATGACTTCGGTTTATATCCTTATAGCCTGATGGGGTAAAAGTTAAACGTAGAATAAATCCGGAAGTCGTCTACGGTAAACCCAAACCATTGAAAAGCACCAATGCTAAACAAACATTTACTGGAGACGAGTGTCTACTGCATCGTATTGCAAGTCTCGCCATATCTCTTCACTGGTAAAAGTTTTTTTCAATTGCAGACACATAGTCTGATTGTGATAGGATTTGTAAAGACAAAGAAAGTTTCCAAAGATAAAGTAATACAATAATTATAAATTCATCTTCTTAAATTTACCAAACAACTGCAATGCTTACAGAGAATCCGAGGAATATATTAAATTCAATAAAGAGCAGGATATCATAACAGAATAGAAACGTCCCATCTACTGTGTTATGTTTACTACGATTACACTTTGAAGCTATATATTGAAGGTGACAAAACATTTCGCAGAAGGGAACTCGTTGGATTGCATTTTATTTGGAACGGGCAGGACAGGTTGAGTTAAATGTCCTAGATTCTATAACAAACACTTTTCAGAGGATTTGAAGACATTTCTATTCTTATCCAAATAAGAAACAGTTACAAATTGTAAGACATTCCAACTCTTCACTGAATTATATAAAGATGTTTAGTTCTATGCGGCATTAAAATGACGTGTTATGTATAAAGTTCACGAGTATTATATATCCAAAATGTTTTAAAGATGATTGCAAATACAATCAATCATGTACTTCTTTGGTGTAATAAAAACTAAATGAAATAATTTTGATCACTTTTGTGTTTGTTATGGTAACATTGTTTTGTATTATCAAACACACTCATAAAACAATGTTAGTCAGTTTATAGTGCAAATATTTCTAAAAGTCTGTAATGAATCACCAGAATGATATGTAGTTCATCTGGATAAGCTACCTTACGTGCCACAATAATCGCATATACCATCTGACTAATCTGAATCCTTAATTAGGTTTGAAAGCCCTTCGACTTGTTTAATTGCTGGGCCCACTTGATCCCGAAGACTACATTACTTTATAAAATCTTAAAGTGCAATATTTAGTTTATACAGAAACACCAATTTGTGATCTGAACTGTCTGTCGCAAATTCGACAGGAGATGTGACTTAGAATTGTTTGATCAAAAGATTACATGCTACAGTTCTGTCTCTCAAACTCTCCTTAGTTCCAAGCCTATTGCTATAATGTGTATGAGATTGCGCCACACAACCTTAATAATAAATAAATGAAAAGAATTCGTACCTTTACAGCGTGCTTTCTTATCACTATCATGTGTGACAGTTATTACTAATTTGACACCGCGCAATCCGTCCTAATCAAGTCAGTAAGCGCAATTAACCCCCTTAACGGCTGATACCTTCTATGGTATCAGCATTATTTTTCATTTATATTTAATTAAAAATCTACTTTGGGCTTGCACTAGCTGTAGCTATAAACTAGAGTTGAGAATCGGCAATTCGATTCTAAGTGTCAATTAATTTCTTCAGCTTAATGAAACCCTTCAGTTGAAATTTCTGTGAATCTATATTTACAAATTTTAAATAAAGCCTTTTTGCTAAAATAGGTAAGAAAAGATAATGAACAATAGTACTTTAAAAGTGTAATCTCTTATACCATTTATCCAACACATTTATATGCGAATTCATACTTCACCAACCACTCTACTAAAACTAGCACTAGAAAACACTCCAAGTTCACCTCATATCATTCATAGTAATGCAACAACCTAATTGCGAAATTTTTAAACGCCAGATTAATACCTCAAATAAAAGGACGCATATTTTAAAGTGATCTCACAATCATATTACAGGCCGTGTGATGCACTACCTCCCACACTTTATAGTTTAACGACATAGATCGTGTCGTCAGTCATAGAATACCTAAACCGGTGCACAGTCTCCGAGATCATAACGAGACAGACGTTAAGATGCGCATCGGTCATTGTTCATAGGATACCCACACTTATACACAGATGCAGGTCGTGGCCTCTGTTTAAAGAATCAAGCTTGTAAACTATCACGGTAAATATAAGATGAGAGCACGGTGCACTATCGCATCAAAGTAAACGCATCTGTTATCTGCCCATTTACTATCCAATTTAAGCTATTATCACTACGTCAATTTTTATATTCGTGTCTTACTAAGGGCAATCTAATGTATGTCTTGATTGTAATGTAAACTAGGTGAAATTATATGTAATATTTGGAAATATGAATTTTGGCAAACGTTAAATTGCGCTTGCTTACTAAAGTATTTCCGTTGTAAAATCGTTAGTTTCTGAGCTAAGCAGTTTAGCACGTTGCAAAGCTCTTCACTATCAGAGAGAAATAAATCTTGCATTTAGTTCGCAATCACATACCGTCTAAATAGAAGTGATCAGTTTTGAAAAGCGGAGTAATTTATGAAGTTTGACGAAAAAGTTGTATGATGTTGACTGTTTTCTCTGTTTATAGGATATGAGTTAGTGTTACATAAATTTCAGAGGAGTAAAAAGTAACGGTCAAAAGTATTAGTCATCTTGTCCTGTGTAGTAAAACAAACTGTTATGCGAGTGTTTTCTTTGTTATGCGAGTGTTTTCTTTGTTATTTTTCTTTGTTATGCGAGTGTTTTCTTTGTTATGCGAGTGTTTTCTTTGTTATGCGTGTGTTTTCTTTGTCACTTCTTTGCAACAAATGCAAGTTATAATATCCAGTTGAGTTTGAGTCATGGCAGATAAAATAAAGACGAAGTAAAATACAAGATACATATACTAGAGGTGGCAAGTCATGACAATCGCTTGTCTACACAAACTTTGATTGGCAGATAACACATCTTATATATTACCACTGTCTTAATCCACTCATGCTTGCACTTGGGCAGTAGAGGAATGTGGCGAAATTCTCTCAACGCAGAGCAATACAGCAATATAGGTGTGGGGTGGGGTGAATGGCGCCATTCCCCTAGAAATTACGTAAAAGCTGATGTACTCATTCAATATGACGGCGAGGATAACTATTTGTTCATAACAGTGACAATTTAATCTTGTCTTTCCGTATCCCTTTTGCCTTATTCCATCTCCAGCTGCAACTAGTGCATTTGGGCAAATATATAAGAGAAAGAGGAAACATTTTCAATTAGTAGTATCCAAAATCGCTTCATAACTAAAATATAATAAACTTAACAGATATTTATACCGAATCGTACAGGATTTAGCTAAATCATTTTACTGCTACGAATCTGTACCTTTAAATGAGTAACAGGAAAGAGCTAAAGCCAATAAGTTGTCTAAAAATAAACAAATAATTTATTTCACTAGAAAATGTAAAAAGAACTTAAATTATTGTGATATAATTCCAAAAGTTTTATCCCAAGTCCAAATGTATTGGGTTCCAAATAAATTCCAGTGTTGTTTCAAATGCATTTTAATATTGAACGTGCTGATGAACCGATAGTCGCGAATGTGCCAAAATGTTTCGCTGTATCATTATGATATAATATGAACTGTTATGGAATGAATTCGCAAAAATTCCAAAATAGCGATTTAGTTCGAAAATGAAATAGCACTTTGCAATTTCAGCGAATATCTTAAACTAATACATCTTCTCAAATATTAACTGAAAAACATCTTAAATTGATTATTGCTCGATGTCAAGATATCGATTGAGTAATTTTAAAGTAGACAACATTAATGCGATACAATAACAGAACCAAGATGACGGTCGATTTCCTTTCTAGAACATTCTATGTTGTCAGCAAGATCAGCAATTACCAAGTGAACAACTAATGTACTAACCACAGATTACAAATAAACATGTTTACCTACATTAATAATGATCTTAATATTTAAATTATAATCGTGTATACATATTATCTATTTAATATGTTGTTTCTAATACTAACAATATTTTGTAAAGTTAGCCCTACACTCAATTATTAACCAAGGTCAGTTACACATATAAATATACATACAATATAATCACGGATAAAAGGCAATACACAATACAGATTAAGTATAATTAACAATACTGATTACTGAAAGCCTTATACTGCAAAAACAGCTAGCATTTATTCCACAGGAAAAGTTAGTAAAGATCAGTAGCGGATCCATTTGTCCATCTTGCTAACCTCGCTAGGTTACGATGTGCATTATTTAAGGTAAGTTTTTTTTAAAGTTAATAAAATGTTTCAGTTTGATTGATCAGTTTTGAAAACCGGAGTAACTTATGAAGTTTGACGAAAATGTTGTATGATGTTGACTGTTTTCTCTGTTTATAGGATATGAGTTAGTCTGTTTATAGGATATGAGTTAGTGTTACATAAATTTCAGAGGAGTAAAAAGTAACGGTCAAAAGTATTAGTCATCTTGTCCTGGGTAGTAAAACAAACTGTTATGCGAGTGTTTTCTTTGTTATGCGAGTGTTTTCTTTGTCACTTCTTTGCAACAAATGCAAGTTATTATATCCAGTTGTGTTTGAGTCATGGCAGATAAAATAAAGACGAAGTAAAATACAAGATACATATACTAGAGGTGGCAAGTCATGACAATTGTATGTAGTTTAGCAGGAAAACTAAAATTAAAAGTAAGTTAACAGGCTTTTTTAGCATTTGATTAGTGTGATAAAAATTTGTATATGTTGAGTACTTCATAGTCGCATCACAACTTGGACACTGTGATCTATATTTATTTCATGTATGAATGCCTTTGAGGTCTGCATTAAGGTCAGTTTAAAGTAATTGTACTTGTAGGGTTGTGTACCTTTATTTGCATAGTTTTGTAGCATGTATGACGTCATCATTTGTAATATAGGTCAATGTGACCTGTATTTATTGCATCTTTGTCTTCGCTCGTATGTTTATTTGGAATCAATCTCTTGAGCGCTATTTAATCTTATTGCTTATGTTTAGTAATACATCCACAGTAATATAATGCTTTCCTTAAGTTACCCCATTTACCTATTTAGAGAATTTTCTAAAAGTTCAATACAAACCGCAAACATGTACCCCAAAAGAGTTATGTTTTTCTGTGATGACAAACTTTTAATAGGAAAACCAAAAATAAATTTCTAAGCAAGATACGAATTTTCGATATTGGATCTTATAAACACTTGTAAGGCATTAAGGATTAAGTGTTGCCATTTGTGTGCAGGCAAGTTTTACTAACGTAAGACTGTACTGTGTTTTTGATAGCCGTTACTTCCATAAATATTTCATAAAAGAGTAAATCAACATCGGCTAATACGTTTGTTAGTTTTCACACTTTCAATCTCTGCTAGTTACAGATCGCCAATTCATAACTCAAATTAATGAATTTCAACTAGACACTTTCTGACCTCGAGGATGAAAACTCAACAAGGGGTAGCATTTTAGCGATCTGAGATTTCAGTTTCTGATTAGGGTTAACTCCTTTAAAGGCATATTTGCAAAGCTAAAATTCATTGAGCGACAAAACAAAATGTCTGGAGGAGTTGAACTGAGAACCCAAGTCCCACCCGTGACTTTTCCTCAGTTAGCATTATTTTGTTTACAAACGTATACATACGCGATTGTGCAACGCATATCCAAGCATGATGACACAGTTAGATCAATTAAGCCGCTGTGTACTCGCAGACAGATCGAAATATGGTGGCAACTATTTACTCAATTGCTAATGTCTTTAAATGTCTGCAAATTTATTACCTGTTTTATTGTGGTTTCTTATCTGTGCTCGGGAAAGTCAGTAATTTCCATCTCATCTAAAACCGCCATGCTAATCTTTTTATCTTTAATAGCCATCAAGTACAGCCTCAAAACTGTGCTGAGATCACATTATGAAGCCTTGAGAAATTCTGAAGAAAAAACCCAAGTATGGGCGAATGCAACAGTAACGAAATTGTTTTCTTCTGCTACCTGCATACCAGTTTCCTTAGATTTACACCGCAACAATTCTAATGTGGAGGTAGACCCTGTCCAGACTGATTACGTCCGGGTACAAATACTTTTATATACTGATATAGCTGCCATGCAGTCATATAATGTCTCCAGTGATTGTTTGCACGATTCGACGTTTACTTAATATACCATTGATTACACTCATGTTTGGTGTCTTTAAAATCCATCCAAAATCGACAATACTTTAACTACCGTTCCATTACCTCGGTTTCCAACATCACAGAAAGTTCATGAAGACAAGCAACTCCAGGGCACCCATTTTCGTTTCGCAACTGCCAGCCGAGAAGGATCATTTGCAAATAGTGCGACAACAACAGCACCCATGAATTCCTCTTTGAAATTGGCCTGGAATATCCAGAACAGTATCAGAACATCTATAATTAATAACTGATTGACCCAGAAGTGCTGATGATTCCACGCGAATGGCTGTCACCATATCAGTGAGAAATTGAATTCTTACTGGTTTGCAGAATGCGTCGGGGTTGTACCGAAACTGCCCCCGAAGAAACGTTATTATTATATCGATGTGCGTAATATAGTTTGATTTTGCAATTGGTGTTTCAAGTGCAAAATATTCATCGGTTGATGTAGTTTCGTCAGTGCGCATAGATTGATCCGTATATACAAACTAATACGGATAAGCACTTTGAGAAAGACTTTTTCAAACTTATTGATGCTTTTGTGAATTACAAAACTATAGAGAATCTAAAGGAACGTGTCAGAGTTAACCACGTCCGGGATGGCGGACAAGAAAACCCAAAAGACTCAATGCAGACCTAATTTTCATATCCGGGGAGTTCCTCGACCCATTGTTGTCATTATCGAAAATTGAAACTTAATCTGGCCAAATCAGTATGTTGGCGCGTTAGTAGGACTAGTTCTACAGTGACAAGGTAAAGCCTTGGTACGGCGACAACTTCAAGATGCTGTACTTGGACACTGACTCGATGCTGATGACCATTATCACCGATGATATGTAAAATTACACCGGTGATGCGTCTCTCGAAAACGAGTTTGACATCACAGAATACCCAACGGATGCAACTGCTGTTACTAAAGTCAAAAAGATAGTAGCATGGAGTTTCAAAGAGAAGTAGACTTGTACACTCATCAAGCAATAAAATGAACAGTGATCAAAACGTATTTGATCGTGTCGTGGTTGCTGCCAGTGGCAAAAACATCAGGAAAGATAAAGGAGTCCCACGCGTCCTGCGTAAAAGAATCACCTGCATAACATGAATGCGGAGTGCTTACGTGAACGGTAAATTTTATCCGGTCGAATAAACACCATAATGGTGTATACTAAAAAAGGCTTACTTGTACTACCACACGTGTATCCTAAACTCTTGCCATTAATTTTTATTCGCAGGAATGATTTGCAATTCCTTTGGCACAAACGTTCCCTTTTGTGTACACGTTTATATATGGGTTTGTTTTGTTTAATGTCGTTACTGGCGACAAATTGTGCATGTTGATTGGCCGTGAACATCGGTTCGATCTGAGATCGTAAATATATCGATGGACCATTCTGAACACAACGTTCCTTACCTCCTAACTCCCCGGGGAATTTATATTTTGAACAAGACCGTCGTTGAGTAATAAATCTATCTACGGCTGTGGGGGTAAAATACCTCGAATGACCGCGACATTCTTCTGTTCGATTTCATTAGCAGTTTTCAACCCAATCGCAAGTATGAAGACATTGTTAAACTATTACATGACCGATCGAAGCCCAGTCATCCATTTGCTATACGCGCCGCATGATTCATCAGCAATTCTTGCCCATGGCGATACCGAAATAATCATTCCGCAAGTGTATGGTTAAACCGTTCCACAATGACTTGATTACAAACGCATGCTTACATGTCCACGACACCTCCACATATTATTTTTTGCCGTTAATATAGAAATACATTCTTTGCCAATATCCTGCTAAAGTCGTGGCCATGCTAGAAGCAAAAGTGTGTATATATGTTTTAATGCGTCTGTGATACTTGTTGAAACATTGGAGGTGAACAACTAGGCTTCCTTGTATCCGCTGGCTACTAGGCATAAAAAGATCAGACTGATGAACTTCGTTAAACAAATCACCTACAGTAAAATTTTCTTGGTGTGGGGATGCGAATCTGCTACACCGCTTGTTTCTCTAAATGTCACATTTTACTTTCTTTTATTACTTGGAACTTTTCAACAGCTGCTTCATCCCTCGAATAATCGAGCTTTATGGAGTATATCGTGGCCAGTTTTGGGTCCATGGGTATTATAATAATATGCTGTACCTACCATAAGTAACCCGTTACAGACCACCAAATGCAAAATTGGCCTTCATACGACCTTTTAGTTTCCATCTGGTGATTATTTTCTCAGCATGTCGGATCAATTTAACTCAAGTTATAGACATGATCCACGTAAATACGGCGAGGCGCATGTATGATTTAGGTGGTCCTCTGCAGTTCCGTATTTTGTACAGGGTTATAATTTTGAAGAAACAGAATTCCCCGGGTTTCCTCGCTTGCTATGCAGGATATTTAAGAAGGACTTTCTATATCTTAAGGATTCTTTAAAAAACATTTAATTCCTTTTATTTTGGTGTATTATTGATAGATATAATATGTGCTTTAGAGTATACAGCGTGTGCCTTACTCCAGATGTTCGCCTTTCACAAACGTGCTGTCCCCAAATCGTAATTTTCAATACCTGAACTTCAGAGGTAAATTGTAATAAAAGATCCGATAACTTTGTTTTGCATTTATATATATTTGGTATTTTATTCATTGCACTATCAGAAACTGCTATTATCTAGTCTGGCACAATTCATTTTTCCCTATTTTAATAGTTGCTAAGTCTAGTGTACTTACGATTAATTGAGGCTGATTGTTGGAGCACAAGGGAGCAGTCATTTTAGTCAGCAACGTGCTTAGAACATGTACAATTTCTAAAAGTACAATATTCCAAGAAATGTCAGCCACATTACATCGAGGTAGCATAGATGTATGCCAAATATCTCTCCACTTTGCATGTTTAAAATGAAAAATACTTCACCTTACTTATGTATTTATTCAAAACGTACATGCTAATAGGTGAGCGCCTCGTAGTGTTTAATCCGTGGAGTCATTTTGGTACCCTGTAGCATCGATGAGGTTTAACGGGTTCTTCTACGCTCTTCTGAAGGTTATCGTAGTCATATATTCAACCCTGTTCTAGTGAAATGTTTTTCGCCAAGACATTTACTCCATGGTACCCTATATTGTCTTTTTTAACGCATAAGTGACTTATTCTTAGACCTGGACCCGGTATACCTGTTACAGTTTTGCCCAAGATCTTCTGTGTTTAATCCCAAGTCTTGTTTTGTCGTACTAGTTTTCATGTGGCATCGCACACAGTATGAAAGCATGATTGAGTTATACAAAACGTGATATTTTAAATATGGCATTGCCACGAGCAAGATAAACGGTACCGTAATTTACCGTCACTGATTTCCCTGTTTCTGTTAAGCATCGGGTGTCCAAACGGTTACATTTACAAACTCGGTTAGCAGGCTGAGCACTACCTGGGCTGGATCTCGGAAAACTCACATATTGTTGGATTTGATCATCCTATGATTAACTCTGTATCGGTTGTACGTGATTGAACCTTCAGCGCACGATTAGCTGTGTTGTTATGATGTACTCATGGATTTCACGCCATAGCTTAAGATGTGGAAGACGTCTTAGTTGTCCACCATCGATTTGTTTTCCACGAGCGAAAAATCTACCGGGGCTTATGACCTTGATCTGGAGCATAATAACCCAACGAGAATATTTACACTGGGTTGGCACAAAACATACATGTGATATATGTGACCAACGCACACGTAACTACAGTAATCCTGGACGACGCTAACTGATGATTTGTCGTGGAGTTGAAGCGTAGGCGTTGCAAACATTCATTAGACCTGGTGCACGAACGACGTTTCGTGGGAATCGGTGGGATGAGTATCAGAATGTCCGCTGAGGTTATCCGGAATCCTGATAATATATTCACAAATGACTTGATCAGTTCCATCGGTGACAAAGGTATTGCGCTGGCTTGGACGCTTACATACCCAGTAAAGATACTCGCTACGAAACCATGCAGAGCATCGGCATCAAATGAGTTTCATTCGGAAAGCTCTTCGTTTTGCAGAAGAAAGATGTTTCTCAAGGCAAGATACAACACTAGACACGTAGGTGCCACACAGTAACGTCGGCTGAGAACTGTGTATGCCAAACAATGTCGAATTATTTTTATAGTATCACAAATACCTATGCTATTTTTGTTATCAAGAGTTTTGCAAATAGCATTTGAACTTTTCAATCATTTCATGACAATTCAAGTATCCTACGCTAACAAGATCGTTATAGGTACGATGGTGTGATTAGCGATCATTACTCCTTCATTTCATCACTTTTTTATACCCTTTTCTGATTGACTTAAGATTTCTGCTTCAGTTTTTGAAAATAAGATTACATATTAACTTTAGCAGTAGCATCCTTTCCGAAAGCGAAAGTCAATGTTGTGTACATGGATAAGTAAGTAGGTAGGATACTAGATATGTAGGTAGACATTTCAAAAGGCGATTTTGCTGAAGTACCAAAAAGTATCAATAAAGTAAAAAACAAGTTTTCTTTAGTCAACTGAAGATTGAATAAGAAAAGCAACGAGCCTTACATTTGTAATGGATACATTTTTCGTAGGAAGGTGACATGATACTTTTTTTGAACAAAATATCAAATGGTATTTTGGGTCGTCATGTTTGCCGGTTACTGATTAGGCAACACACCTGGGACACCGGATTAACTCCAAGCTGACGTCACATGACACAATACTCGATGCATGCAATAAAACAAAGAATATCTTTTCACGGTCTATTTGGTATTGGCATTAAGACGAATGGTTTAAATCTTTTGGTTGCTGAAAATGAAATCAAAAAGTAATTTTTCTTTCAATGTTTTATGGAAGTGAATGATGGTGTAACATTTCAAAAAGTGACCAGTTTTCATTGGTTAATACTTTTGCCAAACATTGACGTGACTTCCCAACACATACGAAATCAGATATCGCGATGAGAATGTTAAGATGGACACCAGCGCCGTCCGAAATTGATAGAAGAAAATTGATGTTTTTACACAGATTGTGTTTGATGCCTAATAACGTACATATTAAACGTGTGTTTAACGTTGCTTTATTTCACTTCATTTTGAGCGGATGCATGTCCAGCTAAACGTTAATTCCAAATCTATATTATACGTTAAATAAGTTTGATTTGCTCCAGTATCTAACTAATTATTTGCAGCATTTCAAATTCAAGACAAACGAAATTGGAAAGAAATTGTAAAATAAAAAACTGCAGGTCTTGTAAATAGTCTCTGGAGAGATCGTATGACTAATCAAGCAGACTGTGATAGATTCTCTTCGATACACGAATCCTTACGACCTGCTTCAGTGTGGCAGTTGTCTAAAACCAGACAGCACACTATGTTATTTATATATGTAGCTAAAATATGGGCTGATGTTCCTCAAACACAGCACGATATGTGTAATGGATGTGGAAAGGTTTATACAGACTTGATACTTCCTTGATGTATTGCATGTCCTTATATGTCGAATTTCAGAAACTCTTTCCTTACTGATAAATTTCCCCCGAGTTTTCGAAGTACTATATTTAATGCAAAATATGAGACGCAAATGAATATCTTCTAGGTACAAGGTTACCAGCAGGCGTAATCGACAAAGAAAACGTCAAGCTATTCGCCTTGTATGCAGCATGCATTGTCATGTAGTGTGCAGATATATCCTTCAAATAAGGTACTGAAACATGCAACTTATGCAGCTGAGGAACACTTTTATTGATTGATATACTGTAAGTATTTGTATTCTAATATTTATTTTTTCCCCAGGGTTTGTTTGATTTGTATCCATTTCTTTTCTTTGGTACTTATTTATGGATTGTATTCAGAAGATTTATTGTTATATCATCCAATCTTTAACGTTATGACATTAAGATGATGATGAAAGATGATTATTATAACGGAACCAATTATCCGCGTTTTATCATAACGATCGAAAACAGCATATACACGCTTAAAATATTAAGAACAACAAACTCGCATATGACGGTCGAAGTTCGACAGTTTTACATAAAGAAAGTGATGAATTAGGACGAGTAATTTAAATTCTTTTGAGCCATTATTACAGCACAATAAGTTTCTTAAAAATACGAGTCACATTAGATCATTTAGTTTAATACAGTGATAACTGTATTTAACAAGTCGCTATATCCATTCAACATAGTTTAGCTATATTAATTGAATGTCATGTAAATCATTAACATTATTTATTAGTTTATATGATACAAAGTTTGCATGACGTCTTATTATTTGTAAAGCATCATTTGTGTTCCTTTGAAAGCGGTCTCTTATCAAAACGTAACGAATATGCGTCTCTAAAGATGTTGAAGAACATACTACAAACTATTAAATCTATCACGAACAGACACATACATGCACACAAGAATAAGAAATGAATTAATAATCACATTACGGAAGCGTCGATGTAAAATAGCTGATAAACCATACAATGATATTCACATAATTTAATATAAGTAATCTCGAACACCCTCTACGGCTAATTAATGATCTTTTTCAATTTGAAATCAGATGTTCATATATCAGTACATGCAAATACTAATCATGCTTTTTTCCAGTCTAAAAGACCAGCTTCGCTAATGCTAACCACACGACATCTTAGTTCACGCGACTTTGACGTTTGCTTCGATTGTATTGAGTCGCAATAGCTTCACGTATTAGGGAAACGTGGGAAGTTTAACAACTGTTGCGGGACATATATTGACAGCAGCCAATAGTGTTGGCAAGGCATAACCCTAAAATTGAAAAAGATACAGTAAACCATGTAGAAGAATTTGAAAAATACACTTATGTCCGTCAGGCACATGCTATATTCATGTTTTAAACCGCCCCTTACAAACTCTTATAAATGTAATCAACCCCTAATTTAAAAAAAAATCCTTTCGTCCCAGTTATAGTTGCTTTGAAAACGTATTATTGCGCTGCTAATTGTAAATACTTGAAAGAGACAGGCCCAAGCTGACGTTCTAAAAACAGTGACATTACAAAGAATTCTTGATGGCATCATTTCTATGCATGTCAGTTGCAAACTTCAAAGACACTGCAGCATTAAATAAGATTAATATTAGTTCTGGGTGACAAGAAAGTTTCCAGCCAGTGTCATAGTAATTCCCTTTTAAAACCCACATAATATCATATTAGTGAAACTGTGGTTGGAAAACATCAAACGTATTCCCATTGTTTCAATTAATTTTTTAAAGTGCCCAAGTTGCATGCAATATAATCCTTCTATATGCTAATTCTTTTTTGTTTATATAAAACTGAATACAGCAGACATTGCATTTAATGAGTTAGACGACATTTATGCATATTTGAGATTAAATGACAATTAGTTTGTTCTTGACAATGTCGGACGAAGGTTTTGCTGCGATAATGATTCTATATATGTTACCTTTGTTGTTCTTTAAATAGTGATATACGTGGTGAGTTGTGGACTCCTGCGAGCATTCGTTAAACAATTCCATCTTTTGAAAATAATGATCTCTATGCAACATTCCTTGTTCCTTTTGTACTTTGTATCAACTACCAGTTTCGGCTTTATTCCCATTGTTTCAATTAATTTTTTAAAGTGCCCAAGTCGCATGCAATAGAATCTTTCTATATGCTAATTCTTTTTTGTTTATATAAAACTGGATACAGCAGACATTGCATTTAATGAGTTAGACGACATTTATGCATATTTGAGATTAAATGACAATTAGTTTGTTCTTGACAATGTCGGACGAAGGTTTTGCTGCGATAATGATTCCATATATGTTACCTTTGTTGTTCTTTAAATAGTGATATACGTGGTGAGTTGTGGACTCCTGCGAGCATTCGTTAAACAATTCCATCTTTTGAAAATAATGATCTCTATGCAACATTCCTTGTTCCTTTTGTACTTTGTATCAACTACCAGTTTCGGCTTTAGCAGCAGAGGAGGTGAACAGACCAACTTTTTAGTCGTCAACGATGCTTCCTTCTAGTTAATATTTACTAGGAAGTTCTCAATTTGTCAAATAAACCCTTCTAGTTAATATTTACTAGGAAGTCTTAATTTGTCAAATAAACTCTTCTAATAAATATTAAGAGAAGGGTCCATTTGGTAAAAAAAAAAGACGCCATTTAGTTGACGTTCACCTCCTCGGCTGCTATGAAAATCTTCGATTTTTACTAACTAAATATTTGATCAAGTCCTTAAGATTTCACAAACAAACTAATTTGTAAAACCTCACCTCGTAAATCAATCAGATTATTAGATTGGTCAGTGAGTTTGAAATTAATTCTCGTTAACAAATTATTATGACATCGCATATAGACTAGATTAGTTGGGTCTTCAATAATTAGAAATCCTGGAGGAGCCGTTGGTGCAAATGAGTATAAAATATATCCTTGCTGAGCTTGATTTGATTGTTCGAGATTTATTTGATAATTTCCTTCGATAACATCACATACTAAATTGAGCGCAATCACCGTTGAAATATTCACATTGTTCGGAGCAATATGTCTACCGCCGCCTTCTAGATCATTATTATATTTCAGAATATTTGCTGTAGGATTCTTCGATTTTTTCCAATTATCGTGGATTCTTTTGAACCCAATATTAATAGCATCGTCAAGTTGTTTCTTTAGTTTATCCGGGTTATATCCAGGGATTTTAAAATCTTTAATCTCCGTTTTATTAATATTGTATAGATCCGCAAACTTATCATGTAAGATCTCTTCATTTAATACTTCTTGAATAATTTTCGAGTGAAATATTTTCATATCGTCGATGATTTTATTACCCGTTTCTACGACGTTGATAAATTCATCCTTGGTGAGAGAGCCGGATTTAATAGATATTAGCAGTAGTGAAAAATCATTATTCATTGCTGTGAAATTTCCGTTAATGAGAGGAACATAAATTTCTTTATTCAAGAATTTATTAGGAGCATAATCTTGATAACTTTTGACTTCATTGACGGGTTTTATTTTGTTGGTGATATAATCGGATTTCTTAGGTTCGGGTGGAAAATCCTTCGAATTTTCTCGCGAGTTATCCGGTGGTAATTCAGGCCATCCTAACACTGATCTTATAGAACTCTGATAAATATCTACAACGTATCCTTCTGTATTTATCTCGATAGCAGATGATAGTGTTGGTTCATGAACTGTTATAGCGATTTTTGATTCTTTTCCAGTGAGAGATTTTATTCTTCGTTGAAATTCAGCGTTGATCTGTTCGATTTGATATGACCCAGTTGGTATAGAAACAACCTGCCAATCTGGTGTTCCGTCTTCACGATTCTTGTTTGCAAATACCAAGGAATTATTCGGTTGTTGACCACCAAATGCTACCGATCTAATATTAGGCCAGCTATGATACACTCGTAGTTTTGCTAGTGCGATCTCGCTCACGGGAACAGGAATTGGAAAATTAACACTAAATTCGGGACGTGTTGAGGTTATTGATATCGTGCTTGTTTTCACCGGTGTTGTATTTGTTACTATTTGTTGAAGTAGTTCTTGCGACGACATTATTATTATTATTCTGCTCTAATTTCAGCATTGTTGATTTATACAATTGAGCCATAGTTGAAAATTCGCTATCTGATATTGTTGTGTCATCCAACGACGATGATATCAACGAGGATAATTGCGAGTAACCGGCAGATGCAATATGATATTTAATTAAATAATCATGTAGTTTACTCTGGCTACACGATGATAGTTTTTTTGTGATCCCAGTTAATATACCAGCAATTGTAGCCACTGCGGAAATAGCGATTGGAACTACGACCGGAGCAATCATTGTAACCGAAGATAGTATTATTCCAGCAGCAGTGATTACTCCTGACACCGAGTACACGGTGATATCAACTGTGGTTATTCTTCGTTTGTATTTTTTGATTTTTATTTGATATTCTTCACAGAGAGAACTGAGTTTAGTTTGAAACTCTCTGACTTGATCATAGCGATACTGATTCGATGATGGAGTCATTTTATTTTAAAAGCGTTAGCATTTTCAATTACAAATTACTTTGTAATTTTGAATCGTGAAAGAATTTTTAAATTAATTTAATTGTTTACTTAAATCCGCTACGAATTCTACGTACCACGTTACTGAAACCTTGGCTAGATTTTTATCATCATTTGTTATCTTGAATTGTTCAATTGTATCCTTGTCGATTATCGTTGATACCGTATTATTGTTAACTTCAGATGAACTCGACGATGATATATTAAATTTAATCGGTGATATTATTGTTAATCGATAAATACCCTTTACGGTTGCGGTTATGTTTAAAATGTTATCTGTAGGTGTCCACGTATATGATCCGTGTTGAATCATGTATACTACGTTGATGACAGTAGATTTATTATGAGGAATTTTTACTTTTTCAACAACGTTTATCATTCTCATTGCATCATCCCTTATTGCGTTGTTGAATGTTTTAAGTTCATCGATGGATTTTTTAATATCGGGAAGTGTTATTTCAATTTTATCAAATGGGCTCCCAATAAACTTATCCATGAGGTTTTTACGAAACGTCATAAATAGTTTCGTGTGTTTTTCATATTCGGATTGAAGAGTTGCTAGTTCTAACATAGAATCTTTTATTACGGTGAGTTTTGGTGTGGTTACTGGTGGATTTCCAAAAAATTCTAGCAGGGGTTTATCAATTTTGTCAACTATATTTCTTTGTAATGCAGTAAACTGGTCAAATACAATTATATGATCATCATACTTATCATTAAGCGATTTCAATGAATTTACTGTGTTATCATATGTTGCTAATTTATCCGTAATTGTTGAAACAAGTACACCTGGTTTGAGTTTACCCTCATCAGAAAATAACGCGATAGTATCCTCTGCTGCGTCTCGTTGTTTAACCAAAATATCATTAAGAGAGATATTACTACTTTTCAACTTACCCTGACGATCTTGAAAAACAACTATTTCACCAGGATCAACATTTGCTAGGTTTAATATTTCGGATATTTCATCTTCGATTAATTTTTTAATATCCTTGTTATCAACGGTTTCAACTCCACTATCAGGTTTCTTCAGCGATGATAAAGGTCGTCCCCAAATATCAATCATTATTATAGAAATCTTTTTATTATTCAAATCCTATGGATTTTCTACCGCTAGTATACTCATTTACTACTATATGAGGTGGTTTCGAAAATCTTTTGGATATAGCATCAAGTACGTTTAATACTTCATTACCACATATTGGTGGATCAAGCATTGTTTGTGTTGGTAACGTAGAATACCAAGTCTTCATTGGAAGGGTTTTAATATAACGCATAAATTCTTTCGGCGGCGCTAATCCATATGAGTCAAAATAAATAATCCCACGTGGATCAATTGCGTAACAAACCCAGTGAGTTCCAGGTCCGGAGCTGTTATCTAAATTAATAATACCGGTTTCAACATCATTTGGTTGTGCCGGTAACTGATCTCTCATAAAAACCCCTCTGAAATTTTTTATTTTTAATTTTTTAGCGGTATCAATTAAATCAAAATTGGACATAGGAATCGCAGATTCCCGAACTATATCGTTCCTGGAATTCGAAGACCCTTTCCGCTGTACCATGAACTCGGGGTTCCTGGTAGTCTTAGACCCTTTCCTTTTTTTTTATACCCCTTTCCAGTTGCCTTTTTCAACGCCATTCCTGCCGCGGTACCAATAGCTCCTAATGCTGCTGCCTTCGCTACCGCTGGGGCTGCTGCGGCAATCAACCCTGGAATCAACCCTAACAACGGGAATATACCACCAGTCTTTTCCATGTTTTTAATCGCGCTCGTAGAAAGAGTAACCTGAACTCCTTTCTTTTCTTTCAGCGCTTTATTAAAATGATTAGTTTGAGTTTTCGTCAGCGATAGTTTATTTCCTCCGCCATTCATTTGATTAGGTTTCAGCGTTATTGTGGTTCCACATTGCTTAGCTGATTTGGATTGTAATTTTTTTATTTGACCAGGTGTCAATGTGACATTGATATTACTATACGACATTATACAAAACAGGTTGATTCTAAATCGCGAGTCATTTTTAAAGAATTTTGGATTAAGAAAATCTTACAGATTTTCCACTGGTGCATCTACTAGTCTCATTCGTCCACCAACACCTTCGAGTATCATTGATTTATCACTAAGAATAACAGCAACTGCTCTGTAATTAACAACATCACCAGCAACAGCACCAGGAGGAGGAGGAGCAGGGTGAACACCAGGATGTACACGAGCTCGGAAGTGTATATCAACTACGGACTGTTTCATCAAGTCAAGATGTTCTAGGGAAAAGTAATAAATCGGATACAGACCTTTAAAATCCAATTGTGATATTTGTAGACCAGTATCTACATTTTGATCACGTCCCATAAATGATAGCAATCGATGATAAACTCGTGCAATATGATTGGTTTCATAGTTAAGTTGTATATCCTCTGCTGGTTCTTGTTGTCCGTTTATTTTCAGCGAGACTTCACTACACCCAAGTTGATCAAATATCATATGACTTCTTTCTTGATTATCCAATCGCGTTCTATCCTGTAGAGCAACAAATATATGCCGTGGAGCTGAAACACCCTGTCGTGCTGCCAAATGCCATGTAAATATACCATCAATATTAGAATCCATGGTATCTGTGGACGTTGTCAACCAGCTTAATAATCTCTTTCCCCCTTGATCCATAAATGATAGCAACCGCGGTTCTACTGACAATGATGGAGTCAACACTGGCATCCACAGTGATAGTTTTGATAAAATTACTTTACCCGCAGCACCGCCAATGCGCCAGATTGCATTATTATCAGTACCCTTTCTCACTAGTGCTACAGTATGCTTTACTCCATAAATAACTTTTCTGACGTTTCTACAAAATCCAAATATATGATGGAGCGGAATCGCACATGAAAAATGTCGACGATCTCCTTGTAATGTTGCTATTCTTGTTGCAGCTCCTAGATTGAAATTCTCATCATTATTTATAATCATATCCTCGACATCAGCAACAGCAGCACCAGCTTGATCATTTGGTTGTCTTATAACAAATGGATTTTTTCCCGCTGTATTTTTAACATCCTTTGCAAACATCATAGATGGACCGGCCGATCTTGTATAATCGTCAGAGTATCTTGCTAGCCCTAGTATTGTTGTTGCTACATCAACCTCACGTTCAATAGATTCGATTTCTTTTCCATCAATGAGATATCTTGCGCTTTCAAATAATGCCATAATACCATTATTAACAAAACCAACTTGAGTACCTGCTGGATATGCTGTATTTAATGGAACATTTGTTACGAGTTCACCTTCAACTTCAATAAAAGCTTCAGCGGGTAAAAAGTATTTACTGGTATCATGAACCTGGAGTTCAATTCTTCCACGAAGATCAGGTTGTACTGCGTGATAAGCAAAAAATTGATAATCACGTACAGAAGTATCTTTAAGCACTGGGGCTTCCATGTCAAATGCAACATCAGGGTTCTGTTTGAACATTTTTATTATATATCCGATGGTCTAAATCAAAAATTCTGAAGAATTTTGAAATTATTTTAAAATAGTTTCATATGAAAACCCCAGGAATTCATTTAGAGAAAATCGATTTTCATGAAATTTTGTCGACGGATTAGCTAAAAAACAATACAAAATCAATAAAAAAAACATCGAAAATTCGATGACAACAACATATTTTAGCCTCACAGGATAAAAAATCTGATCAAAATCGATTTTCTCTAAATGAATTCCTTGGGTTTTCATCCTCGATTTTCATGAAATTTTGTCGATGAATTGCATAAAAACACTAGAAAAATGAGTAAAAACACTAGAAAAATGGTAAAAAAAAGTAAAAAATCTAACAAAATTAGCAAATTATAAATATTTTATAATATAAAAATTCTAAAGAATTTTGAAAAGAATTTTTAAAATAAATATTTAGTTGGGTGTATTTTAATAATGATGATGAAAATATCTGATAATGAAGATAGCGTTAGTAGAATCACAAGTGATTCTGACATTAATGATTCTGACACAAGTGATTCTGACACAAGTGATTCTGACACAAATATTAGAAACACTAGTGTTTCTACAATAACCATAACAACTGAGCATCCTATTCAAATAAATAGAATCACAAGTGATTCTGACATAAATATTAGAAACACTAGTATTTCTACAATAACTATCATAATTGGAAATCCTGTTCAAATAAATATTTCTAACGTTTCCGGCGAATCTTCTTAAAACCACTTCCCGAAAGCCCACTTCCCGGAAGCCCACTTCCGGCTATCATATTTGCTGTTATATTATCTTGGGCGTTAGTCATTAACGACTGTAGTTTTTTATCCACGGCGTTATTTATTATTTTACTAACCTGTGTAGGCATTACTGCAGTAGATGGTAGTGAAGTCATTCTAGAAACACTAGTGTTAGAAATGCTAGTATTTCTGGGGTTTGTTGAAAATCTTCGTGATTTCACTAACGCTGTTAGTTTATCCCGAGCGGCTGAAAATGCCTTATTAGCAAGATCACCAACAGTGTTAATACCCTTATCTCGGATAACATCAATTGCTTTCATTGCTGCCTGTTTTGCAAATGGAGCCACTTTTGGAGCCATTCTTGAAAATAATCCCATTATAGTATTACCGAGACCATCTCCATAGTATACTCGGTATTTTGGCAATCGTGAGTTTACCACGTAGACACTAGTTGGTTTATCATGGTTGTAGTGTATGATCATTCTTCTATACAAAAACACTAATATTTTTTCAAATGCTAGTGTTTCCAATTATCTAATCGCAGGAAATTTTCGATTTCCCACCTACGGATTTCCAGTGACATTAGTCACTGTGGTAACCGTAGAAATTCGAAGAATTTTCGGCTAACTCCTCAATGAAATCTCTATATGTTGCAATATTCATGATACCACCTTGAAATAATCGCCTACAGATATCAGCTGCTTCATTGATTATTTCCGGTGAGTTATTCCCGGCTCGTTTTCCTCCTACAAGTATTTCTAATCGTGCTATATCGCTAAGAATATTGCCAGGGCAAGAAATACTTGTATTTCCACTCGAAGAGTTTCCAACTAAACCACTGCCTGTTTTTTTAGTTGTACCAGTTGCACCTTGTGTTTTTATTTCTGAACCGGGTTTTGGTAATCTAAGAAATTCAGGGTCTGATTTAGCTTTTTTTACTCCTTCCTTAATTCCATTCTGAAAGTTTATATACGACTGTTCTCCCTTCCTCTTCTCAGTAAGATTACTATATTTTTTTTTCGTTTTATATATCCAATTATACCATTCATCTTCTTTTATTATATTATCCATATACTCCTCTTTGAGAATATCCTTTTTCATATAATAACTCTTGACAGCAAACTCACCAAAGGCGATAAAATCACTGGGTTTTTTAAATTGAAATTCTTGTATTTGTGATACAATATTAGGTTCGAGTTTGTCTATAAAGGAAACACCACGAGAAGTGGAAACTGCGCCTTCTTGTTGTTGTTCTTGTTCTTCTTCTTGTTCTTCTCGTTCTTCTTGTTCTTGCTGTCGTTGTAGTTCTTCTCGTTCTTCTCGTTCTTCTCGTTCTTGCTGTCGTTGTTGTTCCATCCCCCCTGCGATTTCACCTGGAAGTATTTGTACAGCTTGTTTCGTTTGTTTAGTTCGTTTTGCTATTTTCTCCAACACAGGGAGAAGAGGCTTCTCTGTTCTAGGACCTTCTTTAGGGACATCTCCGTATATCGCCCGTTCAGTTGCTGTTTTCACATCTGTAGTTGCCTTGACAACCGGTTTGAAGAGTTGTTCTGTATCCTCTGTGAAGTCGGTGGCCATTGATTGCCGTTGTTGAAGTTTTTCGCGGATTCTATCACGAAGGGGTAATATTTTCTTAAGAGCTTCAAGTCTTTCTCTAGCTAATCTCGTTGTTAATGATTCTCCTATCATTATTAAAAGAGTATCACTAATTGTTAAATTGCTTTGCAATTTTTAATTAAAAAATCCAAAGCATTTCGAAAGAAATCACTAACTAAAAAATGCAAATCATTTTAATACTTCCCCCTTACACACATAATTTTACTTCCTCATACCGTACTGGTTATACAAACAAAGGAGGCTCTCTACGCATGGGGCTCATCACCTTCAGAGTTTTCCATTAACATTTTTAATTGTCTCACTTTACAATTAATAAGTCTCTTTTGTTCATATTCTAATCCTAATTGCTTACGTACACGTTCAACGATGCTACATAATGGTACGAAGACATTAACATCTTCAGTATTTACTAAACTCTCACGTATAAGCTTTTGGATATTTTTGATTAAAAAATATTTCTTAGATAGAACATATTTTCCTGTCTGTTCTGCAAATTGTATATCCTCGAAATTGGTCATAATTTGATCACAATCCAAACCTGAACATAATTTTACATTTTCATCCTTCAACTTATTGATTTCAATAATAATCAATTTGAGATTTTCAAGATTCATATATATATATATATAAAAATATATTTGTTTAAATGCAAAGTATTTTAAATACAAAGTATGAAAATTCTTTAAAAGTATTTCAAATACAAAGTATTTCAAAATGAATTCTGGATACACTAAGGTGTTGATCATCTTAGTATACCCAGAAGCTTAATGCGATTATAGGTGATTATGATTATATATAATGAATGACGACGGCACAATTCACCGTTTTAAACCCCCTTGGTGTTTTATACATCAAGCAGCGCGCTCAACGGTTAACCGACAAACACATAACAATAGATTATAGGTGAACAATGAATGAATTGATTTCAATGACAATGACGACGGTACAACAATAGATTATAGGTGAACAATGAATGAATTGATTTCAATGACAATGACGACGGTACAACAATAGATTATAGGTGAACAATGAATGAATTGATTTCAATGACAATGGATGACGCGGGCTATTCTACATTCAAGTGTAAACAAAACCGCAAAATCGAAACTTTGGTTTTGAATGTCAATAATAACGTTCATACCACGTGTGACGGTGTGGTTTTGTTTACACTTGAATTTCGGCTAATGCCCAATTATAATAAAGACGAATTTGTATATATACACTCATTACGACGAGGTGATATAAAATAGGTGTAGTGATTGTAATTATTTGTTTGTTTATTAGCGATCACTGACAACGTTGAAAACACATATAATACTTGAAACAGACATTAAAAAAAATGTTTAAATACGACGTGTTTATAAAACAGTTCTGTTAATACTTGAAAAAAGACAAAATTGATTATGTTTTGTTCAGATTTATTTAATTATAACAGCCAATGAAAAATCGAAGATTTTCCAACACTAGCGTTTCCGTGTTTAAGATCCGTAACTCTGTCATTGGTGGAAATCCTATAGATTTCACACGCGTTATACCTAACGGAGTTATCTCCCATGTGAAATTGCAAAATTGAAGATTTTCAATGGAAATTCTTTCACAATTTCACGAAGCAATTTCCAATGCAAATTATACATAAACAAACTGAATTTTGTTTTTAAAACGCTTTGAAAAAGCGGTCTTATAAATTCCTTCTGCTACTTTTTGTACCGAGGGGGGGAAAATATCGAAATACCTACCAGCTTCTGTCATTGATTGAAATACCATCTCCGTGTCAGTATTAAACGATCTTACAGGTCTAGCAATTTTCGGGTATTTCCCAGTTCTTCCTCGTTTTGTGTTTTCACATTGAGAAATAGCTTGAAGGTTGTTCAATTTGTTATTCTTGGGATTAGAATCAATATGATCAATAACAAAACCATCCTTGATTAATCCATTATGCACTTCATAAACGAAACGGTGATTGAGATACATTTTCCCTCCAGCATTAAACATCAAATAACCCATACCATTATCCCGCCCAACAGATTTCTTATTTTTACTGTGTCTAACAACACCATCACTAGAAGCTTCGTAATTTTTAATAACAGGATGTCTTTGAAATTCTTGGCTCATTTGTATATATAATATATCTATTTGTCTAATTCATTAATTGGCTGAATTATAACATTAACAAATCTTTTTATATAGTCATCCGTAGTTTTTATGATTTTGCTATTGACGTCGTCAGGATTTTTGATTCTTCGCTTGTCATAATAACGTTTTAACTCTCTATAACGCTTACCCCCGCAATTAATGCATAACTGCGACTTGCCTCTTACACCTACCCCACAATGCAAGCATGGTAGAGGTCCCTCCGAACCGTTTCTCACACTCTGCATATGATACCCACAGAATTCATTTCTACATGATTTGTTACACGGAGTCTTTGATCCAATCATAAGCCATTTGCGATGATTCATTATATAAAAATTTTCTATTTAAATACTTGTTTTAATTATTAATATGAAAGGATTCAAGAGATTATCGAAAATTAAGCCTTGGAAAAATGTTAGATTTAATCTCGATAGAATCTCTGATATACCTAAAAGTCTAGTAGATGATAAATCACTATTGAGTAAAATCAGCGACTGTTTTAATGAGTTTAAGCGTGATGGAGCATCTCATACGTGGTCGACATTTCGAATTATTGATGAAGATGTCAATGTACCTGTAATTGATGCTACTATGAATGATATAAGAGCAGCTGAGATACTTTCACACCTTGGCGGGAAATCTCTACTGAAGTATTTTTTTAGAATAAAATTCATTATCGAAGAGGAAGGTGAATGGATTATCAGAGATAAATTTGACCCAATCCTTAAGGATAAAAAAACTGTTATTGTGAGTAGAGATTCCAAACCAGGAATTCTAACTGGAATTGACAAACCATACTATGAGAAATCTTACCCTGTAACAGCAGTTGTGTATGGGTTATATCCAATAAATAATAATCCAAGTATTGCAAAACTAGCTCCAATGTTTTCATCATCAGTGGCTTTGCCACTTAATTGTGTAGCAACACGGTTAATAGAACACTTCAAAAATGCATCCCGGGGAAACAAATTAACTGATCTACGAAGAAAAAAAATAACCGAATGGGAACTAACAGTGAATCAACATGGAGCAAGGATTTCCGATATAGCTAAATTAGAAGCATTATTAAAATTTCCAATATCGGTAGCGACAATAACCGGAGAAGTATTATACGAACCAAAATATCAATCGCGAGGAGCTCCAATTGAAATTATCGATCATAACAAACACGCGTGGACACCCGCGGTAAATATATTTCCACGAGAAAGAACTGTTCGATATATTCCTAAAGAATTTTCTTGGGATGGTTTCTATGAAGAGAAATTATTTGATGCTATTCACGCGTTAACCAAAGACGACCCTGTGTCAGTATGGTTACTCAGGAGTAATGAGGATCCGGAAATAGGATTTGATCAGTTTGTAAAACCAAATGGTGAATTATATCGAACTGAAGAATTAGATAATAGAATGAGAAAAATCGCTAATGAGTATTTAGAAAATTCTAAAGAATTTTCAGAGGGAAACACTAGCATTTCTACAGAAAAACTACTTACGGATAGTTTTACTATTCCATCAGTGGTAGCTCACTTCGCAAGAGAAAAGAATTCATGGCGCCCAACACGAAGTGATTTTCTGGAGGACGTGAAATTGAGTTGCGTCGAATTTGGTCATGGAGGATTGTGGAATACGAAATACTCACGTGATGGTATGATTTCAATTGATATATCCGCGTGTTATCCTGGAAGTTTTCTCGGATATGGAGAATGCTCTGAGTACTTCAAACGATTTGGACATCCCACACATGAAATGACTCGTGTTGCGATTAATGGTCCATTGCCTGATTTTGATTTAACCGGGTTCGCTCGTGTGATATCATTCGAATTAGCTACAGGGTTACATCCGTGTAGTTATCTTTGGCTTGGTAGACATATGTATGAAAAAGCGTGGATGCCAATTGTGCTATTGCGGTATATGATCGATTGTGGTATGCTAATATCGTTAATTGTCAGTGAAGCGATTATTTGTTATAACGCTCAGAAAGATGTTTGGTTACCAAAACCCGATCTCGAAAAAATAATTAACGAACAACGAAAACAATTTCTAGATGGAAATTCGAAGAATTTCAGCGAGGAACAGATCATAGATTGGTCTAAGAAATTATTCGAAGGTAGTAATAGAGAGGCTAAAGATCTCGGACGAAAAATAATCGGTAAATTCACTCAAGGTGGAAGATTTGACAATGCAAAATATTCTTCGAGATTAATCATAGACGATGAAGAATACAATTTCATAATATCTGATTTAATAAAAAAAGGGAAATTTGTAACCCGTAAGAATGCTTTTCTATCAGGGGAATTAGATGAGGAAGCTTACAAATCTGCGAGCGGAACTAATAATGTTTGGGTAGATGATGTCCTTCGAAATGGTAAGAAACTAGGTACGGTTGTTACCTACTGTGATGGAAAAAGTTGTCAATACACACAATTGAGAAGTTCTATGCTAGCCTATTCTTGTATTAATCTATTCTCGATGATAAATAGATTTCCTAATACCGCGGTTAGAGTAGCTACTGATTCGATGTATATCCATGAGAAATACAAATCAGATGTAGCTAAATTCACAGATCCTAAGGAAGCGTGGGGGAATTGGAGGTTTAAAAAAGAAACACTACATGAGTATTGTAAATCCGCAGATGTTGCTATGGATGATAAATATATTTGTAGAAATATAGATAATATTTCTGAAGAATTTTCTACTGCACCACCTGTATCCGATCCGATTTGTAGATACAAGACAGTTTATTTAAACGGCTGTGGTGGATCAGGAAAGACAACTCGTGCAATCGAATTATTTCGTAGAAACGCTAGCGTTTCTAACATGATTGTGTTAACACCAACTCACAGACTCGCCAGAGAGATGATAGCGCGTGGAGTAAAAGCTTGTACTTATCATAGCTTCTTTCGATGGAAAGGCGATACATGGACTCCTGATCGAATGGGCGATAAATTCATTCCTGATGTAATAATCATTGATGAAGTATGTACTATATCGTTGACAGTATTACAGACATTTCTATCATGGTTGTTGACAAAAAACACAAAAGTCGTCATGTGCGGGGATCACGGCCAACCGCAGCCATTTGTTGGTGGATCTCCACATGAATGGCTAAAAGGATTTGTAGATTATTATGAAGAGATTAATACCGACCATAGATCACTTGATGAACAATTACGAGAATTCAAAGCGCTAATTAGATTACAACCGGATAAAATCCAATGTGAAATAGCGCGTGAAATAATCTCTGAAACTCCCATGAATGATTTTTGGGAAATGTGGAAGCCAAATGATTTAATAATCGCGAGTAGAAAAATAGTCAGAGACGCACTTCAGATGAAGTTGTTTGCGCTACATAAAGAAAAATTTGCAACGCTTCCAGTACCACTCTGTTATAGACCTAAGGATACACGAAAGCAGAATATCGACGTTGACATTCCTGGACAACAACAAAAGCAGAATTTAGTATTAAATGATATTGTGCTGGTTGATATCAGCGTCGTTAAAGATGCATTAGGTGCTGATAAATCCCCATGGACGTTAGGTTATGCAGCAACAATACACTCTTCACAGGGATTGACTATATCCGATACAACTCTTTGGATAGTAGATAATCATATTGAGTGGTCAAATTTAGTTTATCTCGCAGTATCCAGAGTACGGCGAATAAACCAACTTCGAAGAATTGTGGTTAATGATAATGACAATACAATAAGTAATATACACACCGATGATAATATAATCAGAAAAAAACTCTCTGGTTATAAACAACAGGATAAAAAAAATAAAAGAGAATTTGACATTGATGCTGAATTAATTAAGACACTAAAGCAACAACAGAACAATCACTGCGCGAGTTGTAATTGTATAATGAGTTGGAATTGGTCGGATAAAGATCCTCGCCAATTCACCGTAGATAGAAAAGATAACAATCTCGGTCATGTCAGAAACAATGTGAGGTTGACTTGTCTTGAGTGCAACAGACGCCGGGGTGACAGCACCTTAGGTGCTAGTTAAGACCACGCGGTGGTAATTGAGTATCCTCAGGAATCACTTGTAATTGTTCGCGTGTAAATCCTCGCTGAGGAGCAGTTGAATCCAGTTTATAGACTGGAGGTCTACCAGTTGATCGTGTTATGCCGGATATTTTATGCGTAGTGACACTCCAAATAGGATCAGTAGCTCTTTTTTTACCACCCTCAAGCTCTCCTGGTTCGTATAAGTACCTTACAATGACATTACTACCAAGAATTGGTTCTTTGAAATCTTTTTGTGAAATTCCTTGGATTTCCATTTTGATAGACGCCTTCTTAATAGCGTTGACAGGTTTCATATTAATTGTTCTAGTAATCTCATTATTGATTGCGGTAATCACAGCTGGTAATCTCTTGACCCATTCACGGGATCGTTTATCCTGGATGAATTCTTTTGCGTATTGATATCCGAATAACCGCTCAGCAAGGGTTTTATTAAACCGTTCAACAATTGCCTGATCGCGATGTAGCGCAGTGTGTCCTCGTCTGATGGCGACATTATGATGTTTCATCGTAGATGTAACAACACCTTGAAATTCCTTGCCAGGATCAACTTGTAACAGATTTGGCCAGCGCAGAGGACCTCGTCGATAAATTTTTTCAAATGCAGAAGCTACTTCAGTAGATGATTTTGTTTTTAACGGTTCTGCTTCTTTGTATCGACTTGCAATATCAACTAACGTTAACGCGTATTTGTAACCGTTGTCATGCGGCAGAAATAGTATATCAGCTTGATGAACTTCATTAGGTGTTGTAACATCAAAATGCGAATAGTTAATTTGTTTAGGCGCTGGTAGATAAATTTGCCATATTGCCTGTTTAGATAACCAGTTTGCCGCTGTAGTTTTTTTCACCTTTGATGCACTAGCTAGTTTATTGATTGCTGCGTAACCTCTCCAGTATCCTCTCGGAGAATAATAAATAGATTCCATATTAAAATGCTAGCATTTTCAATTACCAGCACCTAACATCAATTTACCCTTCATAGCAGATTTTACCAACCAAGAAGCCAATTTTTCTTTGAAGGATTTATCAGGAATAGCATTTAACGCATGAATTAATTTTACATCTGCGAGATGTCTATGTTGAAGATTGCTGCTTTTATAAGCGACATCATGAGCATGACACGCCTTATCAATAGCGTTTATTGGATACTCGCCGGGTCGGGGCTGATTTTGATCATCAAGTCTGATATCTAATCGTGTTCCCGGTCCACAGTAGCTATATCCTGGAAGGTGCTTTTCTCCTGGATACTTTGCCCACGGTGTTCCTGGGAGTTTTGTCAATTTGGCTGCAATATCACCTCCTCGTTTTTTTTTAAAGCCTTGGTTGCACCAAGGGAAGTAAATCTAAATTTTTTCGTACTACACTGTACGCATTTACCAGAAAGCGCTGATCGATTATTTTTCGTTGTAATCGTCGTCAAGTCATTTGTGCCAGTACGCGTCCTACATTTCACACAATATAAATCCATAATTATATTATATAACGGCATGAATGTAATTGATTATTCAGCTACTCGACGACGGGAACCTATTAGACACCATGCAATGTTACCAAATTCTATTCGCGCGATTATCATCGGACCATCTGGAAGTGGTAAAACACAATTGCTACTTAATTTGATAACGAGATGGATGAAGTGGGATAAGTTGTATATGATTGCTCCGAGTGTAGACGATCAACGATGTTATGAAGTATTAAAGGATTTTAATGATGCCGCGCGAGAAATTAACGGTGATGGTGTTATTGAGTTTATAACCGATATCGAAGAAGCACCGAACATTGATGATATTGATGGAAGTATTAACAATTTAGTCGTATATGATGATATCATGTTAGATAATCAAAAGAATCCTGCTAGAATATTTTCCAGAGGCAGACATAAAAACACCGATGTGATATATATCACTCAACGTTACACTCAAATACCAAAAGTGATCAGAGATAACTGCAATATGCTGTGTGTATTTAACGGAGTTGATACTCATACTCTTAGAAATATTTGGCAAACTTGGTGCGGTGGTGATATGGATCATAATCGATTTAGAAATTTCTTTAGCCACGCTCAGTCAATCCCACACGGATTTGTGACGATAAATTTATCAGACCCTCGGACAAGATATCGTATCGGACTTGATCAAATATTTAGTTAGTGAAATCCTTCGGATTTCCAATCGAAGATTTTCATAGCAGCCGAGGAGGTGAACGTCAACTAAATGGCGTCTTTTTTTTTACCCGAAAACTCCACGAATTTTCCAAGCATCGTAGCAGCAAAGGGGATGGTGACAACAAAAATAGCGTCGTTTTTTTTTTTAATTTTATTTTGATGAATGGAGGCTTATATTAAGCATTTTCGAGAAAGCCTCAGTTTACTAAATCGACGCCTGTAAAAGTTGGTCTGTTCACATTCTCTGCATTTTGTTAGATATTTTCGGTTTCCGTAGAAGCCTTATTTTTGCTTGAAAACTTGGTCTGTTCACCTCCTCTGCTGCTGCTTTATTCCCATTGTTTCAATTAATTTTTTAAAGTGCCCAAGTTGCATGCAATAGAATCCTTCTATATGCTAATTCTTTTTTGTTTATATAAAACTGGATACAGCAGACATTGCATTTAATGAGTTAGACGACATTTATGCATATTTGAGATTAAATGACAATTAGTTTGTTCTTGACAATGTCGGACGAAGGTTTTGCTGCGATAATGATTCCATATATGTTACCTTTGTTGTTCTTTAAATAGTGATATACGTGGTGAGTTGTGGACTCCTGCGAGCATTCGTTAAACAATTCCATCTTTTGAAAATAATGATCTCTATGCAACATTCCTTGTTCCTTTTGTACTTTGTATCAACTACCAGTTTCGGCTTTGCTTGATGATATTTCAAAGCGATTCCTGTGACCTTTAGGAAACACATGTATTAAGTAAGCATTGTATAATATTTTGTCGATAGTCTTAAAAATGTCATTTTGATGATATTTTTTTTAAAATATGTAATTTGCTGTGTACTTCACAAACATCTCGCCATCAACCCCAGTTCTTTTCATGTGCTAAGCCCTTTATAATTATAGAATTTGCTGGCATTTTTTAAATGAAATTTTTGGATTATGTTCCTCAGTTTTTACACGGATGTTATCAATAAGTCGAGGCCACGGAAGGTTTTTGATGTTTGAATGATTTAGATGTTACTCTAGTGTTTGCTTATGACTATGTTTGCATACGAAGGAAGCATTATTGTCTCTTGAGTGGTATTATTCAGCTAAGGTTGTCACGGAATTGTCTATAATTTATATCAACATGTTTATGTGATCAAAACGTACTCGGGTTTCGTTGCCGCGTACAGCCACACCCGAGGGTGTTTTTTTTTTTTCCTGCTTTAGTTATTTCCGAATTACTGAGAATGCTCAACTCATGCTGCGTGTGCAAATTGCATGCAGTGAAAAAATATGCACCTAGCTGCGCATATCTGTCGCAGCTAGTATACATATAGAGAAATTTCAATGTAAACAAATTACACTACGACGAGTCTTGTCAGGAAGCTTACCTATTTACGGAAGCGAATCTCTATCTGTAAAGCTGCCTTATATATGGTTTGGTGATGTGGAGTCACATAACTCGGTGCGGTTTGTTGTGACGTGTACGCTGTGTCTGGTGACGTTGGTTCGGAAGAGTGTACTGGTGTTCTCAATACGAGTTGCCATGGCTTTGCGACCATCTGGTCTGTGTTGAATTGTGAGGGCTCTCAAGGAATCCTTCAACAGACAGGGATGGGTGGACCACGCGTGAGACCTCTTTCTCCATTGACTAGAGCGGGTAGAACCAGCGATACATCTTGGACGTCAAATGTGCGCCACTATATTATAAATTATATTGCATTTCCATTTCAATATCGTTATACGAACGATAGATTCACAACTTCATGTATTTACATTTCAACATCGTTATATGATCGATAGATGGATATTTTCATGCATTCCCGTTGCAATATCGTGAACGGCGGATCCATAAATTAATACATATTCCAATATCGCTTGAATTGATGAGTTGATAGATTTATGAATAAATGAGTATTATATTTATAAGTGCTTAAATAACATGCTTTGGTCATCCTTGTTATTTAATAAGATCTTGTTTATATTGGGGTGTACATGTATAATTTTATTTGTTGATCGGTGATTGAACGTTATTTACGTTAGTTTAAAATTCCATTAGTTAAATTCATCTTTAAGTTTTCTCGTTGATTTACTTGTTGTTGATAGTTCCATGTTAGGAACCTTATAAGTTTCGTTATTTTTTGTTTATAATAGTGTCAAATGTGCTCATATTTAATTTGCGTTTATAATAAACATCTTATTAATGCAGTTGGTTTCGGTGTCTTGACTAATCCAGTCCCAACCCGGCCTCATCCTGTGACAAGGGTTATATTTGCAGTTACAATTTCATCTTTTGAGTTAAATGACCTATTCTATTAGCTTCACACATTTTAGAAATTTGTAACAAAAATATTCTGCAGACTTTATACATTTGGAACATAAATGGATATAGGTTAACACACAGACAGGTGTAAATCAAGTTCATGCCGAAGAGTAAAGATTCTATTGAGATTATTTATCGCAGCCTATCCATACTGATGCTTTTGGTTTATGTTCTCTCAGAGATTCACTTTGCCAGACGTAAAAATTAGTTTATTCGATAGATGCTTCTAGGTCAGACTGATACACGGATGATTACATGAATCTCGATCAAACTTTAAAGATTGTTAATTAAAGTAAGAATTATATGGATTCTAGACTGGGTATGATGCGCCTGTGGTAAACGTTTATCACGTGATTTTTTTTATTTTGTTTTGTTTTGTCAACAAAGATAATTGTCAGCAAACAGCATTAAAAAATGAGAGAGAAACATCTTTCCTTGAGTTGGTTACATGTATACATTCCTAGCATTCAATCAAGAGGAAATAGGGATTCCAGGATAAAGTATGACGAGAAAATGAACAGTCTGAAAATTATAAAAGAGATCAGATGTAGTGATACAATACAGATTTTAAAGGGAAATTTCTTGTACAGACATTCGAAATAAATTATGTTTGCCAAAGCGTCTAATGAATTAATACAAATTTCGCTACTAAAACAAAGGGAGCCCACCTGTTTGAAGGAGCTGCTAACATAAAATTATCTTAACAAATAAAAGATGCGTGTGCATGTATTTAGAAGCATGTTTTATTTTGTGTGGCTACATGCCTAGCACTATAGTTGCTGTATATAAGCAGAAAAAAGGGCGAACAGACCTTTTTGAGTGAGCGTCATTTTTGTGGGAAAAAAAGCTTCCTTCGGAAATGAAAAAAGACAAGGTCAGTAGCGCCAAACCGAAGCCTCTAACTGACCGAGGGTTTCTCTAATTGGCTTAGCTTATTTTTCTTTAATTTATCAGTCGTTAGCGTTTTTCAAATATTCCATGCGCGTTCCGTTTACCTACCGGATGCTTCAGTGAATTTACACCCTCTCTGCTGCTGTAATTTGATCATTATTATATCAGATGAGCTGCGATTTCGTAACCAAAAATTGTATCAAGAACTACACGATATCGTGACTGAGGATTATGTAAATTTATCGTTAAATATCCGCATTGGATAACATACGCACGTGAAAATAATTTTTAAAAACAACTTATTTATATCCATATCTCCTGAACACCAAATCGGATGAATATGTATTAAAGTATTTGCATCGACTACATTAAATATAGCTAAAATATTAGGTATTTGTGTATATCGCTGAGTAACATAAATCACGTCTGTATTTTTATGTCTGCCTCGAGAAGCTCTCCGAGTTGGATATGGTTGTTTGTCAGCATCATCAGAAACAAATAAATTATTACAAAATCCATCGATGTCATCTACAGGCAAGGCTTGACCAATATCGGTGATACAATCAATAATAGCATCACTGTCTTCATTCAACAATGTAGCATTTTCAAAGAAATATAAAGACTTTTTTAAAATTTCAGTATCTCCCATTGTGTTGAAGGAAGATAACTCTATCAAAATATCACTCCACGATATTATCAATGAGTGTTTTCGTAAAATCGTCAGGTCATGGAACAAAAATACCCATAAAAGCGGTTATTTTCAGATATAACGATGATCCGTATGGCGGCTGCAGGCATATATCACCAGGAATTGTTAACATAACATCAAACATCGTGGTAAATATTGTACGTGATGTCGTCCATGACAGCTATCAAGTAGAATCAATCAATCTGAGCAAGGATATATTCTACATAATTTTACGTCCGAGGTACCTCCTGGATATTTGATTGCACAATAATCAATTAATCCGGTTTATCTACGATGTCATAATCCGCTATTACCATGGATACATTTCAAACTTACTGACCAGAGCGGATACTTGCTTGATTTAAGACATGAGGTTTTAAATTTGAATCTGTTATGTAAGATTTAAATATTAATCAATAAGAATATTATATAATGTATCAACACGTGAGATTTATTTTACCCAATAAAGAGGTACTTGAAAATGCCGTCAGAACAATATTTCCACTATCCCCAGAACAAATTAGTGTTGATAAATTCGGCAATGAAGATTTTTTGTTGACTCATGAACATTTAAATGAACTGCAGCGAGAACATATTTATATGATTACGTGTGATAGAGATCAGATTCTGAATTATGCAGATTCCTGCATTGAATTTGATCAGCTTTAAAATATTATCTAATTCTTCAGATTGATCTCATCGAAAAAAAATTGTATAGTAATAATTTCATAAACAAATATATATTTGTAACATACTTTATTTTTTCTGTTGGTCTTTTGTTAATTTGTTGGGTAAATAGTACTAAAATAATGAAAATCAGTCAGATTTCATGATTTTCGTAGGGTAAACCCCCCGCGATTCTATAACTGAATTCGATGATTATTGATAAACTATCGTAAAATATTTAAGAAATGATTTTTTTTTAAAAATCTGAATTACGATTGATTTTTAACTGATTTATGAACAAAAAGTAAGAAAATAACAATAAACCATAAAATAAATTAGAAAAACGCTCGAATGGTCATATTACTCAGTGTTTCAGTAATGTTCTTTCTTATGTTGAAACATACGATCCCCCCCCCCTTAGTACCCGATCCAAGATCACTTCTGGTGGCTCCGGGATCAGGTGATGATTGACTCTTTTGTCAAGCTTACTGGTTTGTTGGTGATATTGCTCGCATTCCATCACTTTTTTCATTTCATAAACTTCATCAATAAAATTATCATAATCATTTTTATGTTTGTTTTTACTGATTTGTGGAATATCATCATACTCACGAAATACCCTAGCAGCCCACTCGTGTTCTGGAGTGTGATACAATTCTGGCATTAGAAACTGGTGCCGCAGTTGATATCCCAACCGCAGAAACCTTTACAGGATCAGCCATAACTTCTATATAGCCTTGCTGAGTAAAATACATTGTTTTTATTTCTGGTTTAGATAGATCATCGACAATATCTGTAACGTCTTGAATATAAGCACGTGTTTTGTCAGCAGACTCCATAGCTTTTTAAAATTTGTTTTGGTAATGTTCCAATAACCTTCTGTGATGCAATTGTTACCCCAGCGATCTTTTTGGTGACAGTTGGTTTAAATAATTGTTCGTCACCTTCTGCAAATTCCACCCGAGACTCCTGACGCGCTTGTAATTTTTGCCTCACGGACGGGAAGATATTTTTTGATTGCTTCTAGTTGTACTCGAGCGAACCAAGCTGTATAAGATTCCATAGCTGGCGCCATATTATTGATATATACAGTACTAATGATTTTAGAGCAGCAGGGAGAGCGCGAAATCTATGAAGCGTCCAATGGGTAAACAGAAGGCGCATATAAAGTTTGAAAAACACAAATAACTGATAAAGTAACAAAAATAAGCTAACCCAGTTAGAGAAACTCTCGGACAGTTAGATGCTTCAGTTTGGCGTTATTGACATTGTTGTTTTCATTTTCGTAGGAAGCTTTATTCTTCAAAAATATGACGCTCCAGCAAATAGGTACTTTCGCCCTCCCTGTTGCTGTAGTTTATAAAATGTAACTTCCCTTGACACTCATATGCATGATTGTTACAAAGTCGCGAGAGGCCCAAGATGGTTCAGATGGTGATTTTAGTGGAAATAATATTTCTAGGTTTCTGAGCTGTGTTTTTGGATGTGCTTAGACCTTTGTATGTGACAGGTTGATCATGGTCTACCGTTGCGGTGTTATCTTCGTGGATGTCTGACCTTTTTAGTGTGCCTAATATATAATGAAACCTTACCTTAATGAAAACCGGGACGATTGTAGATATGTGAGTATCCTTCGATATAAGCCGTCAAAGAGAAATTTGACACTTAGAAAGAGAAACAGTTGTTTATAAACACTTTCTTTTCTCACACAAGTGAAATAAAATGAATTCAAACGACAAATACATTTCCGAAATCTGTATTCATGTCTTGTCTGAGAAAAGCTGTTTCCGTGCACAAAAAGAAATATCCTGTTATTCTGACTAGTTTGATCAGATCGCAAATACGTCCCCGGTTTATTAGTGTTCTTTGCATGTGTCTAAGACGCTGCTAATACTATGGAATCGGTGCACAAACTGAGCCAATACTCTTTTATTGCCTAAGAATTTATTCTCTAAGAAAGTCATGAATATATTTCCCTAAAAGCCTAAACAAAAATAGTATGTTTACTGAATTTACCATGTTGGCTTTTGTCCAGATTTTAAAGGTTACTTCAGTAATTCAATTCAATTCAATTTTTTAATAAAAAGAAACATATTATATGCCTTTTTACCTATTTTGTCTAATAGAGAGCTGAACATAAGAGTAATGGTCTTTATACTTAGTGTAATACTTCTTTCAATGGACTGACAAAGGCTTAGAGACATTTAGCCGCACATTATAAAATCGAAACTAAGTGTCGGAAAATATGTGCTGACTAAAAAGTTATGACGAATTTAATAATGGAAGGGAGTGTCGGAGTAAATGCTTAAACTTAAAAAGTATACACGAAATTAGTTTTTTAAATTGCAACTGAACTGAACAAAATGTATACTTTTATCAACTTTACTTTAGGGCATAATGACATACACATGTTTAAGCGAATGTATACACTTGCCATGAAGACACATATTCGGTACTACCTTAATAATCAAATCGCTGGACAGATAATTGTACAGTTTTAAACTGCACGTCATCTGGTTAAATGCTACTAGGAGGAGAACATTGTGGAATAAAGGACTCTCTCTCTCTCTCTCTCTCTCTCTCTCTCTCTCTCTCTCTCTCTCTCTCTCTCCATATTACTTAAATTCTGAATCGATTGTATTTGTAGAAATTTCAATATGATCATTCACAGAATCGCTTTAATTTCAGGTATACCACTCTAGTTTTTGATGTAAATAAAGATGGCAATTTAATATATCCGCGAATCTCTGCGAATGTTCCGAAAAGTCGGGACTGTGGTTGCGGCCTTATGAAATTAAACACTAATGTTTTTAAGAGATGCAAACAAGATTCTAGAAACTTGTAAGATGGTAAAGTTTGAACTTGAATTAAACAAAAGTAAATATGAGACCTATCGAACAAAAAAGTCGTTTACACGCATGAAGTGAAAACTATTTCCAAATAAAAAGGCAATAAAGGTCATTGGATGCCAGTACACCCAAAGTATATTTACACCATGTCAAAACTGTACACATTAAGCTTGGTTTCATTTATCGAGCTTACATAATTGGTCCCATAAAAAACTTTTTGTTTTGCATAACTGCGTGCCAAACATTAAACAAAAACGTGCTCATTCTTAAGCTGAAACCGCACTCGACACTAAAAGTGATGGACTGAAAACTCGTGGCTTGTCCAACAATGTATAGTCAATAAAACAAGGTGCAGCATTTTAATCACCGGCAATATTTTTTTTTAACTTTAAGCTGTGTGGATTGTTTGACATTATCACATATCCAAGGAAGAGGGCTTCTTTTTATAACAAAAACGTGTATCTTTTTCTAATACAATGTGTTTTTTGTAAGCTCAATTCACTTCATTTAAAAATAAGATACATTTATAGGTGATATAAAAACACTCCGATTTGTTCTGAACTTTTTGTTCATATATTTCGCTTGATGTTTTACGGTAAAACGAAACCTGAAAAATGTGAAATATAATTGAAAAATTGATTGAAAAGCAGCAAACTGAACGTAATGTGATGGAACTCATATGAAACAATAATTTAAATTAAAATTTCTCTCTATATAGAAAATTGAAATATTATACCTTGTAGTAA